>OY754967.1:10000-666698 GCA_963576475.1 Molanna angustata
CTAACCTAACCTAACCTAACCTAACCTAACCTAACCTAACCTAACCTAACCTAACCTAACCTAACCTAACCTAACCTAACCTAACCTAACCTAACCTAACCTAACCTAACCTAACCTAACCTAACCTAACCTAACCTAACCTAACCTAACCTAACCTAACCTAACCTAACCTAACCTAACCTAACCTAACCTAACCTAACCTAACCTAACCTAACCTAACCTAACCTAACCTAACCTAACCTAACCTAACCTAACCTAACCTAACCTAACCTAACCTAACCTAACCTAACCTAACCTAACCTAACCTAACCTAACCTAACCTAACCTAACCTAACCTAACCTAACCTAACCTAACCTAACCTAACCTAACCTAACCTAACCTAACCTAACCTAACCTAACCTAACCTAACCTAACCTAACCTAACCTAACCTAACCTAACCTAACCTAACCTAACCTAACCTAACCTAACCTAACCTAACCTAACCTAACCTAACCTAACCTAACCTAACCTAACCTAACCTAACCTAACCTAACCTAACCTAACCTAACCTAACCTAACCTAACCTAACCTAACCTAACCTAACCTAACCTAACCTAACCTAACCTAACCTAACCTAACCTAACCTAACCTAACCTAACCTAACCTAACCTAACCTAACCTAACCTAACCTAACCTAACCTAACCTAACCTAACCTAACCTAACCTAACCTAACCTAACCTAACCTAACCTAACCTAACCTAACCTAACCTAACCTAACCTAACCTAACCTAACCTAACCTAACCTAACCTAACCTAACCTAACCTAACCTAACCTAACCTAACCTAACCTAACCTAACCTAACCTAACCTAACCTAACCTAACCTAACCTAACCTAACCTAACCTAACCTAACCTAACCTAACCTAACCTAACCTAACCTAACCTAACCTAACCTAACCTAACCTAACCTAACCTAACCTAACCTAACCTAACCTAACCTAACCTAACCTAACCTAACCTAACCTAACCTAACCTAACCTAACCTAACCTAACCTAACCTAACCTAACCTAACCTAACCTAACCTAACCTAACCTAACCTAACCTAACCTAACCTAACCTAACCTAACCTAACCTAACCTAACCTAACCTAACCTAACCTAACCTAACCTAACCTAACCTAACCTAACCTAACCTAACCTAACCTAACCTAACCTAACCTAACCTAACCTAACCTAACCTAACCTAACCTAACCTAACCTAACCTAACCTAACCTAACCTAACCTAACCTAACCTAACCTAACCTAACCTAACCTAACCTAACCTAACCTAACCTAACCTAACCTAACCTAACCTAACCTAACCTAACCTAACCTAACCTAACCTAACCTAACCTAACCTAACCTAACCTAACCTAACCTAACCTAACCTAACCTAACCTAACCTAACCTAACCTAACCTAACCTAACCTAACCTAACCTAACCTAACCTAACCTAACCTAACCTAACCTAACCTAACCTAACCTAACCTAACCTAACCTAACCTAACCTAACCTAACCTAACCTAACCTAACCTAACCTAACCTAACCTAACCTAACCTAACCTAACCTAACCTAACCTAACCTAACCTAACCTAACCTAACCTAACCTAACCTAACCTAACCTAACCTAACCTAACCTAACCTAACCTAACCTAACCTAACCTAACCTAACCTAACCTAACCTAACCTAACCTAACCTAACCTAACCTAACCTAACCTAACCTAACCTAACCTAACCTAACCTAACCTAACCTAACCTAACCTAACCTAACCTAACCTAACCTAACCTAACCTAACCTAACCTAACCTAACCTAACCTAACCTAACCTAACCTAACCTAACCTAACCTAACCTAACCTAACCTAACCTAACCTAACCTAACCTAACCTAACCTAACCTAACCTAACCTAACCTAACCTAACCTAACCTAACCTAACCTAACCTAACCTAACCTAACCTAACCTAACCTAACCTAACCTAACCTAACCTAACCTAACCTAACCTAACCTAACCTAACCTAACCTAACCTAACCTAACCTAACCTAACCTAACCTAACCTAACCTAACCTAACCTAACCTAACCTAACCTAACCTAACCTAACCTAACCTAACCTAACCTAACCTAACCTAACCTAACCTAACCTAACCTAACCTAACCTAACCTAACCTAACCTAACCTAACCTAACCTAACCTAACCTAACCTAACCTAACCTAACCTAACCTAACCTAACCTAACCTAACCTAACCTAACCTAACCTAACCTAACCTAACCTAACCTAACCTAACCTAACCTAACCTAACCTAACCTAACCTAACCTAACCTAACCTAACCTAACCTAACCTAACCTAACCTAACCTAACCTAACCTAACCTAACCTAACCTAACCTAACCTAACCTAACCTAACCTAACCTAACCTAACCTAACCTAACCTAACCTAACCTAACCTAACCTAACCTAACCTAACCTAACCTAACCTAACCTAACCTAACCTAACCTAACCTAACCTAACCTAACCTAACCTAACCTAACCTAACCTAACCTAACCTAACCTAACCTAACCTAACCTAACCTAACCTAACCTAACCTAACCTAACCTAACCTAACCTAACCTAACCTAACCTAACCTAACCTAACCTAACCTAACCTAACCTAACCTAACCTAACCTAACCTAACCTAACCTAACCTAACCTAACCTAACCTAACCTAACCTAACCTAACCTAACCTAACCTAACCTAACCTAACCTAACCTAACCTAACCTAACCTAACCTAACCTAACCTAACCTAACCTAACCTAACCTAACCTAACCTAACCTAACCTAACCTAACCTAACCTAACCTAACCTAACCTAACCTAACCTAACCTAACCTAACCTAACCTAACCTAACCTAACCTAACCTAACCTAACCTAACCTAACCTAACCTAACCTAACCTAACCTAACCTAACCTAACCTAACCTAACCTAACCTAACCTAACCTAACCTAACCTAACCTAACCTAACCTAACCTAACCTAACCTAACCTAACCTAACCTAACCTAACCTAACCTAACCTAACCTAACCTAACCTAACCTAACCTAACCTAACCTAACCTAACCTAACCTAACCTAACCTAACCTAACCTAACCTAACCTAACCTAACCTAACCTAACCTAACCTAACCTAACCTAACCTAACCTAACCTAACCTAACCTAACCTAACCTAACCTAACCTAACCTAACCTAACCTAACCTAACCTAACCTAACCTAACCTAACCTAACCTAACCTAACCTAACCTAACCTAACCTAACCTAACCTAACCTAACCTAACCTAACCTAACCTAACCTAACCTAACCTAACCTAACCTAACCTAACCTAACCTAACCTAACCTAACCTAACCTAACCTAACCTAACCTAACCTAACCTAACCTAACCTAACCTAACCTAACCTAACCTAACCTAACCTAACCTAACCTAACCTAACCTAACCTAACCTAACCTAACCTAACCTAACCTAACCTAACCTAACCTAACCTAACCTAACCTAACCTAACCTAACCTAACCTAACCTAACCTAACCTAACCTAACCTAACCTAACCTAACCTAACCTAACCTAACCTAACCTAACCTAACCTAACCTAACCTAACCTAACCTAACCTAACCTAACCTAACCTAACCTAACCTAACCTAACCTAACCTAACCTAACCTAACCTAACCTAACCTAACCTAACCTAACCTAACCTAACCTAACCTAACCTAACCTAACCTAACCTAACCTAACCTAACCTAACCTAACCTAACCTAACCTAACCTAACCTAACCTAACCTAACCTAACCTAACCTAACCTAACCTAACCTAACCTAACCTAACCTAACCTAACCTAACCTAACCTAACCTAACCTAACCTAACCTAACCTAACCTAACCTAACCTAACCTAACCTAACCTAACCTAACCTAACCTAACCTAACCTAACCTAACCTAACCTAACCTAACCTAACCTAACCTAACCTAACCTAACCTAACCTAACCTAACCTAACCTAACCTAACCTAACCTAACCTAACCTAACCTAACCTAACCTAACCTAACCTAACCTAACCTAACCTAACCTAACCTAACCTAACCTAACCTAACCTAACCTAACCTAACCTAACCTAACCTAACCTAACCTAACCTAACCTAACCTAACCTAACCTAACCTAACCTAACCTAACCTAACCTAACCTAACCTAACCTAACCTAACCTAACCTAACCTAACCTAACCTAACCTAACCTAACCTAACCTAACCTAACCTAACCTAACCTAACCTAACCTAACCTAACCTAACCTAACCTAACCAGTATCGAACTGACGTTTGCAAATTGCACACGCGTCGTCGCCGCTCAATTTTCAAAAATCGTTTTCTCCGGAATTTTAACAGTTACGCTGCTGAAACTTACACCATCGTGTACACAAGTGTTTGATCTACGTGCATAAGTGTTTGTGGATTGTTTTCTTGTAAACTGTGGACGTGGTGGACATTTTAAGATTCTCACGGTGACATTTGAACAAACTTGTATGGGGAACTTTTCAGACGATAATAACTCACTAATTTCCTTATATCTTTAAAAAAACAACAAGTGTGCGTGTAAACGGCATTGAGTTTTACCTGTTTTATAACTTTTCTGCGTAAAAAAACTCTAAAAATCGCCAGAATATTGAAGTTTCTAAAAATTCAAAATGGCGTTTATTAATTTTGTATGGGGAATTTTTAAACAATAATTACTCACTGTTCCTTGCATAATTTTATAAAAAACTAACACTCGTGCGAGTAAACGGCTACTGAATTACCTGTTTTGCAATTGTGCGTAAAAAACACTTGGGCATCACCAAGACATTGAAGTTTTTTTTTTTTTTTTTAAATTCAAGATGGCGCGGATCAACTTTGTATGAGAAATTTTCAGACGTTAATTACTCACTTTTTCCCGAAAAAAAAAAAAATTTAAAAATCTATCTCGCGCGAGTGTAAACGGCTATTTTATTTACATGTTTTGCTTCTCTCGTGTC
This sequence comes from Molanna angustata, assembly GCA_963576475.1. NCBI lineage: Eukaryota > Metazoa > Arthropoda > Insecta > Trichoptera > Molannidae > Molanna > Molanna angustata. The sequence continues at coordinate 15,065 of OY754967.1, forward strand.
AAAAACTGTACATTTATTTATAACTTACTTACTTAACTTATTAAGATATTTTTTCTTTTTTTTATAAGATATATTTACTAATTTACATATTTATTTATTTCTTATTTACTTAATTTTTAAATTTAAGGTACTTATTTTTAATCTATCTCTACCAATTTTTTACTAAGTTATTTATTTATTAATTACATTTATTAATTTTAATTAGCTACTAAGGATTTAAACTTAAGTTATCTTTGTAAATCAACTATTTTAAGCACTTAATTTAAGATATTTCCTTTTTCTTCTTTTTGTACAAGTGGTATGATAATTATTATTATTCTAGTTCTTACCTACTTATAACATTAATTTAAGTTATTTTCTTCTTGTTGTATTAATCGTAGGTAGGTTAAGTTTAATTTTACAGTTCTTATTTCTCTCATCCGTTGTATTAAGCAACTCTGTTCTATACTCTGATCTATATGAACCTGTGATCTCACGACTGGGACACCGTGTATCTTTCTTCTTTCTTCCTGTCACTTCAGCGGCTTGGAAGATCATGGCCGAGGAGGCGCGCACACCAACTGGGGACGGCGAAGCCTTCAGACGATCTGTAAGAACTCCTAGGTCACCGCCGTCAACTCTGAGGCACAACAGCAATCAGGAGCTGATCACTACAGAAGCGGCCCCAAGGCTGCGTCAGGCCATAAAGAAGACGACACAGCCACCTAAAGCAAAGCAACTAAAAGCATCGCAGCCCGCTAAACAGAAAGAATCTCTGCGCCCAGCTGAAACATTGAAGCCAGTACCGTCACTACATCGGGGAACCCAAGAAGGGGGAAAGGAAACACCGAAAACGCCACCGAATATGACTCCCTCTCTAGAGTCTGGCCCATACGCCCAGCTGCCCAACTCACAGCGTCTGACTGAGGATCACCTGGAGGACTTTCCTCCCCTCGTGCCGATCTCGGCGGACACTGAGCTATTAGACTCACCAGATCCAGAGAAAAATATAAGTGAACTGTCTCTCGAAGTAATTAATCTGTCCACCAGGGGACAGCGCTTAGTGGACCCTCTGAAGGGGAACATCACACGCGAGACCCGTGAAAGTCTCATGGAAATATTTACCGAAATAATAGATATGGCTGCAGTACTCACGAAAAAGGTGCATCAACGCGAAACATCGTTTCTTAAGGAAAAGATCTCTCTGCTCCAGAAGACAGCCAACGCAACCGCGGGAGTCTCTCAACCGACCCTCAATTTTGCATCAGTCGCGGCTTCCAGTGTACCTTCACATGCGGTCATAGTCAGTGCCACAGACAAGACACAAACGACTTCCGATATCAAGGCCACATTGAGGCAAAACGTCAAGCCAGCTGAACTAAAAGTGGGCGTGAGTGCCATGATCGCTGGAAAGGACAATAAAGTTATCATCAAATGCCCTACTCACACAGATGCCGACACCATCCGAACAGCACTCCCGAAACTGACAAAAGGTAACCTGGTCGCCAGTGAGGGAAGGCGTCTAAAGCCTTCAGTCATTTTAAAGGGCGTCGAAAAGGAGACCCAGGACACTGAAATAATCGATATGATCCTCCAACAGAACGACGCTATACTGGAGGCTGCCGGCAACGACAAGGACGCAATAAGACTGCAAAGAATAACAGAAAACAGAAAGAGCAACAGGCTGAGGAACGTCATCCTCGTCGTCAAGAACGAGGTGCGCTCTATCATGCTGCAGCAGGAACGCGTTAATGTTGGCTTCCAGAGAGTGCGCGTCGAGGATAGCTGCCCCATAATGCAGTGTTTTAAGTGTATGGGATATGGTCACTCTTCGGTCAGGTGCACTGAAACAAAGAATCGCTGCTTACACTGCGCAGGGGACCACAAATCCATACTATGCACTAAAAAGGACAAACCCGAAGAAACCCGCTGCTGGAACTGCGTCAAAATGGCCAAAGGCAGTACTGAGACCACCAAACACAGGGCTAACGACAAGAATTGTCCTTATCGTTCCTGGATACTGCAGCGTACTCTGGAAAGGATAGACTTTTAAAATGGCTTCTACAAACACAAATTTACCAGCTGCAAAAACCATCAAAATTCTTCAATGGAACACACAAAGATGCCGAGCTGCGCTTGAAGAAGTGTTCTGCAACAACTTCAAAGCAGACATTGCCCTACTCCAGGAGCCATACACCGGTAATACCGGAATGGTTAAAGCGCCTCAAGGAGTAAAAGTATTCCAAAGGAAGCACAGTGACGAAAAACCTTGCAAAGCAGCGGTCATAATTCTTAACCCAAAAATCGAAGGACTCTTACTTAGTGCGCATTCAAACTGCAACGCAGTATTTGTTGAAGTTCCCACGGAGGATACAAGCGTAACCCTGGGGTCAATTTACCTGGAACCGGACGCCAATGTCACGAATGTTCTGAACGACATTGAGAGAGTGAACAGGCCAAACTTGACAATTGGAGGGGATCTCAACGCAAAAAGCATCTGGTGGGGCAGCAGTCGTACGGACAGAAGGGGAGACCTGGTTCTTGACTGCTTTTCAAGCTGCAACCTTCAGATCATTAACACAGGCACCACCCCGACATTCGAAACTTACCGCAATGCCCAACACATCACCAGCGTTATAGACATTACAGTGTGTTCCACCAATTTCTCTGATAAAATTCAAAACTGGGAAGTTCTGCGCGACTCAAACTACATTAGTGACCACAACCCTATCATCTTTGATATTGAAGCCAAAACCAACTTACCAAAACAATGCAGTACCAAACTCTACAATAGCGGCAAGGCAAATTGGACGGCCTTCAGCGACCACCTTCTGGACTCGTTAAATGAACCACGTGGACGCGACCTATTTGAAGTCGACTCACCCAATGAATTGGACGAGGCAGTCGAATGGTTCACGAGTCGGATTACTAAAGCATGCGACAACTCCATGAAGAAAAGATGTCTTAAAAAACCCAACATCCAACCTAAGCCATGGTGGAATGAAGACCTGAAAAGACTTAAGAAATCGCTGAGAATCGCGAAACACAAGCTGCAAAATTCCAATCCACAAAGAATACATAAAGAAAAAGGAAGAATACAAAACAGCAATTTCCAACGCAAAGACTGAATCGTGGAAGTCTCACTGCACAGTTCAAAACAGAGAATCAGCTTGGGACGCAATACACAGGATATTGACCAAAAGCAACTCATGGACACCACCAGCGACTATGAAGGATGGAAGCGTCTTTTTCAATAGCGCAGAGGAGACGGCAAGCAGGCTGCTGGAAAGATTTTATCCTGATGACGACAGATGTGGAGAAACAGACGAGCAAACCCTCATCAGAGCGAGCTCCAGAGAACCTCCCGACACTGGAAACGATCCACTTTTTACAACAACGGAGATTGAAAACGTCTTGAAACGTTTGAATCCAGACAAGGCTCCCGGACGCGATCACTTAACGGCGGATATATGCTTTGAAGTTTACAAAATTAAGCCAGATCTTATCCGAAAAATGTTTAATAAGTGCATGGAACTCCAGTATTTTCCCAGGGCCTGGAAAGTGGCAAAAGTGGTCATAATACCAAAGGGCAACAAAACCGACATCGCAGATATAAGCTCATACAGACCCATCGGTCTGCTGCCGGTGTTTGGAAAGGTGTTGGAGAAACTAATCACTAATCGAATCAACTGGAACCTTCATAACGCAAAGGCCCTTAGCGTGAACCAATTCGGCTTCACACGCCAAAGATCTACAGTGGACGCACTGGAGGCCTCAGTAACGAGTATTGAAGAGGCACTTAGAAGTAAAAAAATCGTAGCCGCCATTTCTCCGGACATCAAAGGCGCATTCGACAATGCCTGGTGGCCCTTCTTACTACACCAGCTGCGCGAAAAGGGCTGCTCCAGTAATATTTTCCATATAATATTGTCATATTTACATGAAAGGAAAGTAGAGCTCACTTTCGCGGATGCCACAGTTACAAAGATAACCAGTAAAGGATGCGTCCAAGGATCGTCCTGCGGGCCTGACTTTTGGAACTACATTCTGGACGATCTTTTGCAGGCCCACTACGAAGATGGTATAGAGGTCAGAGCGTTTGCCGATGATGTGCTACTGTTAGTGAAGAGTAACTCTGTGCACGACCTGGAAACCAAAGCTAACAGCACTCTGGAAGACATTTGCAGATGGGGAAGGAAAGCAAAACTGAAATTCTCCGAAGAAAAGACGCATCTTATGATCTTGACCAAGCGCAAGGTATGCAATCCCACAATATCGATGAACGGAAAACAGTTAATACCAGTTAACCACTTCAAGATACTGGGCGTTTACATCGACAAAAACCTGAACTGGTCTACGCACATAGACGAAACCTGCAAGAAGGCATCGGATCTCACAAATAAGTTGATAAGAGCAGCCAAGCCCACCTGGGGAGCTTCACATGCGGTACTAGAAACGCTATATAAAGGAGCCATCGTACCCCTCATAACGTATGCCGCGTCGATATGGGGTGGAGCAGCCAAAAGGAAAGGGAACAAAAGGAAACTTGACAGAGTTCAAAGAACCTTCGCCATAAGAGCTTGTAAGGGATACCGCACCACATCACTCACCTCCGCACAGGTATTATCTGGTTTCATACCCCTGGATCTCCAAATTGAGGAAGTCATCAAACTAAGAAGGGTTAAAACAGAGGGAATCATTGACGAGCTGCCTAGCGACAGGAAGTATCAAGGCGTCAAGGAGTTCTACAGCCTTCCACATCCAGCAACCATACCCAAATACGATACTGATCTTATAGAGAGAGACCCACCAGCTCCGGATAGGAACGAACTAAGGATCTACACAGACGGTAGTCTATTGAACGACAAAGTTGGGGCGGCCTTTGTCCCATATGAAGGAGTCAGGGAATTACCGGGTCGCAAGTTCAAATTGGCAGACTACTGCTCAGTATTCCAAGCGGAGCTCTTTGCCATAAAAGAGGCACTCCTCTGGATAAAGAAAAAACCAAAAAACAGATGGTCAAAACTGGGAATACTCACCGATTGTATGTCTGGAGTTAGAAGTATCGCGGACGTGTGCTCTGTGAATCCATTAGTCGCAGAGATCCAGAGCACTCTTCGACTCTTGAAGGAAGAAGGTAGAGGCGTTAAGATACTATGGATTAGGGGCCATACAGACATAAGGGGCAACGAGCGTGCGGATGAATTGGCAAGAGCGGCAACCTGCATGAAGACCGCACCCGTTTACGACTGCTTTCCGCTCACCTACGCCAAAAGAGTAATCAGACGCGGAACTATGGAAGCGTGGCAAAAGACTTATGAGCAATCCGCAACAGGAGCAACAACCAAACTTTTCTTCAAAAAGCCGAGTGATGCTTCAAAATACAGGAAATCAGAAGGCATAAATTTCATCACGGCGCAATTCTTCACGGGACACGGATCATTCCGCCAGTACCTTAAAAGATTTAGGTTGCGAGACGACGAAGCCTGTCCGTGCGACGACGTTACACCGCAGACTGTTCCCCACCTACTGCTGGACTGCCCTAGATTCAGCAGAGATAGGCATAGGATTGCACGCATATGCACGAGAGAAGGAATCTCGCTACTCGACCTTCACGAAGTATTTATGTGCGAGAAAGCTCGGAAGCCTGCAATCGAACTGATGACTAAGATCTGGAACCACATCAGGCTGGAGAATGAATCAACGGGCAGAATAGACACTCAATAATCATTTTTCTTTTCTTTCTTAATATAATCATTCTGTGTAATTCAGTAATTTTGAATGCATTTATAATTCTTGATAACACAATGCCGAGTAAATAACTTTACTACGGAAGGCCTGCATGGCCGTTCCCTCCGATAAGGTTTCTGTGGTTTCCTTATCATAAGGCGAATGCCGGGGGGAGTCCTATTTGCAGGCCACAGCCGACATCCTTCCCATCCTGCACATACAATAAAGTTGATCGTCGTTACAACCTTGTTCATTATAAGCAAGGTGTAAAACACAATTAAAAAAAAAAAAAAACCTAACCTAACCTAACCTAACCTAACCTAACCTAACCTAACCTAACCTAACCTAACCTAACCTAACCTAACCTAACCTAACCTAACCTAACCTAACCTAACCTAACCTAACCTAACCTAACCTAACCTAACCTAACCTAACCTAACCTAACCTAACCTAACCTAACCTAACCTAACCTAACCTAACCTAACCTAACCTAACCTAACCTAACCTAACCTAACCTAACCTAACCTAACCTAACCTAACCTAACCTAACCTAACCTAACCTAACCTAACCTAACCTAACCTAACCTAACCTAACCTAACCTAACCTAACCTAACCTAACCTAACCTAACCAACCAGTAACAGTTGAAAATCCGTTGAGTACGGTCGTTTTGTCTCGAGCTCCGTGAATTGAAAAGTATAAAAAATCATAATACCAGTATTTTGTTAAGTTTTTTGAACGGTTTACATATCAATCGACGCGCAACATCGTGCTCTATCTAGTGGTGTTGTTTGTTTGGTGCCGTGTTTCCTATCGGAAAAGTTATAACGGAAAAACTGTTTTTCCTCGGTCAAAAATACCGTTTTTGGTTGTTTCTAATCACGTGGTGTTCTGCACATGGACAAAAATTGACCTATTAAAAGCGCCTTGTAAAACTGCATAAAAAACTTCGCGGAAGCTACCACCTAGCTATTGTAACGAGTGAGTTATTTCGATTTTTCACAAAACCACGTGGGTAGTGAAAAACCTTGCGTGACTTTTTACCATACCATATTACATATCAAAAAATGCAGAATTTGAAGGTCTCTCTAAATTTGTAAAGTAAATATAGTTAAAAATCCATTATCACAAAATAATCGTAGAAAAACAGAAAAATTGTGAAAAAGTTGACTCTTTATGTGAAACGCTGGCAGCACCGTTCATAGGAAAAATCATTTTATTATTTGGTCTTGTAGAACTCGTTCGGCTCTACAAAAAAGTCCGCGGTACCATATTTTTATCTCTCTCAATAAGGGAGCTATAAGGTAAAGAATCGAAATACCTACCAATATGCGGAGTGCAAGCAATAAATCCATTTTGATGGGCAAATTAAGCCAAGTTGCCGGTTCCAAATCTGCTCCGACTTCGCGAGACTCGTCTCCGGCCTCTGCTTCACCATTACTCACACAGTATACCAGATGCGACGAAGAAGAAGTGTCAAACAAATTATTGGAAATCATCACGGATGCTATAAACAGTGGTGGAAATATAAGAAAAGACATCAAGGAGACGGTGATAAAGTCATCCAAGGAGCTGGTTGGCCTGGTGTCTCGTCTGTACAGAGGATCATCTAAACAAATCGATGTGAGACCACCAACAATTACAGGTCATTCAAAGGACGTCAAAGAAGTAAATGAAAAATTGGATGTACAAATGAAGAAAATTGATGATCTTACAAAGATGACTCAAAGTCTTATTGACCAAGCAATACTGCCAAATGAAAGATCTATAAGCCCTTCTTTTTCTCATGTATCTAACAAAAGAAACGCTAAAAACTATGCTCTGGTGATCAGTTCGCCAGACAACACTAAGACGAGCGAAGAGTTAGAGGGCTTTATAAAGCGGTCAATAAATGTTCGGAATAAGGGCATTGGCATCTCTGGGGTTCGAAAAGCGGCATCACAGAAACTTGTTATAAATTGCCAATCGAAAGATGATGTACAAAAAATGAAAGAGGAGGTCGAGAAACTTGAGTCTATTCAGGTGGAGAATGGTAAAATGAAAGATCCCCTTGTGGTTTTCAAGGGTCTCGTTAAAGGCATTACCGAAGATGACCTAAATGGGTCATTAAGACACCAAAATAGGGGACTAAACATTGAAGAAGACATTAAAATTAAATATAGGAAAAGGAACAGAAATGGACTGTTGGCGGATGTCGTATGTCAGGTCAAACCAATGACGTGGAATGTGCTTACTGGTGTGGAGAAAGTCTTTATCGGATACCAAAGAGTCTATGTAGCTGACCAAAGCCCTCTAATTCAATGCTACAAATGTCTGGGGTATGGACACACTCAGAACTTTTGCTCAAACGATTTGGTATGCGCTCACTGCACAGGAAATCATATACTTAGGGAATGTCCAAATAGGAATGAGGGACCAAAATGCGGGAACTGTAGCCTACTGAAGAAGGAGGATGGACATATGGCTTTCAGTCCACAGTGTCCCATCAGGAAATTAAAGGAAACAAGGGCAATAGAATTAACCAACTACTTATGCTAATGGTGGCCAAGGGAATGAGTGCGTCAGGGACTTTTAGCTTATAAAATTTGTGCAGTGGAACTTGGGACGCTGCAAAGCTGCGCAAGAACAACTGTTGTCGAGTGGTTCAAAATATGATATAATGCTAGTGCAAGAACCCTATGTCGGTAAAAATGGACAAATAAATGCACCAGGTTTCGAAGTCTACCAAATTGGCATATCAAGAGACAAATGTTGCAAAGCGGCGGTTCTAATAAATCAACAACTTCCTAAAGGACTTATGCTTACCAAACATTCTAATACAAATTATGTCTTTGTTCAATTGAATACGGATACCGGCCCGATTATTATAGGTTCCGCTTATATAGAACCATCGGCTGAGATTGAACCACTAATGGAAACAATAAAAAGTTTAGCTGAACAAACGATTATCGTCGGAGGCGACATGAATGCAAAGAATATATGGTGGGGAAGCAACAGAACGGACACCAGAGGGGATATTTTGTCATCTTACTTATCAGATTGTGCGCTGCATATCCTTAACGAAGGTTCTACACCGACATTCGAGACATATAGAGGAAGCAACTATATACATAGTGTGATAGATATCACATTCTGCTCTCAACAGATGTTAAACAAGGTCGTGGGCTGGAGTGTAGACAAATCTCAGAACATCCTTAGTGATCATAACCCAATTGTGTTCAAACTCGTCTGTAGCAAAGTTGATTCACCAATCTCTAACACCTCAATCTACAACACTAAAAAAGCCAACTGGAATGCATTCACTACGAGTGTCCGTGGTCAGTTAAAGACATTAAATTTAACTCCAGAAAAATTTAAAGACGAGAATAATATAGAATCGCTGGAAGTAAAACTGACCACTCTCAACTCCATTTTGGACAACGCGTGCAAAGAGAGTATCCCATTGAAAAGAAAATACTCAAGAAAACCATGCCCTTGGTGGACTCAGGAGTTGAGCACTCTCAAACAGAAAGCAAGACGAGCCAAACATTAGCTGGAAAACTCATGTAGACAACGAAGAGAAATAAAACTACAGGAATACCTTGAAATTAAAAATGAATATAAAGCTGCAATATTAAACGCCAAAACTTTATCGTGGAAGTCTTACTGCGAGTCACAAAACAGAGAGAGCGCCTGGGGTACAATACATAGAGTGCTAATTAGACAGCGAAAACGATCTACACCAGCTACACTAAAGGATGGGACTGAACAGCTTGATTCGGCGGAAAGCACTGCGCAAAGATTAATGGATAGATTTTTTCCGGATGACGATGAAAACTTGGATAACGCAGAGCAAACTGAAATAAGGAGAAATGCATATCTACTACCTACAACAGAAAATGATCCACCATTTACATCAGTGGAGGTTGAAAAAATAATTAAAAGCATATCTCCCAACAAAGCACCTGGAGAGGACAATTTCTCAGCAGACATCTGCTTGCACCTGTTTAACGGTAGTCAGGCGTTGCTAATAGAATTGTACAACGCATGCATGCGATTACACTACTTTCCGATATGCTGGAAGAAAGCAAAAATCATTGCAATACCCAAGGCAGGGAAGGACGACCTAAATGATGTCAGTTCTTATCGGCCAATAGGCCTGATTTCTGTTCTCGGGAAAGTCCTGGAAAAACTGATGATTAACAGAATCAACTGGCATCTTTATAAAAACAAGTGTCTTAGTGAAAATCAATTTGGTTTTACGCCACAAAAATCCACAGAAGATGCTCTGGTGGCTTCGGTTGACACAATAAAACGAGCATTTATAAATAAGAAACTAACAGTAGCAATATCATTAGACATTAAGGGTGCTTTTGATAATGCCTGGTGGCCTTTCCTCTTAACACAGTTAAAAAATAAAAAATGCCCACGTAACTTGTTTTGCATGGTTGTTAGCTATCTGAGGGACAGGCAAGTCCACCTTACATACTTTGACAGCCAAAAATGTAAAAAAACCAACAAGGGGTGCATTCAAGGTTCTGCCTGTGGACCAAGCTTTTGGAATGTGATCATCGATGACCTCCTGCAAATAAAGTTCGACGATGGAACCGAGATTCGAGCATTTGCGGATGATATACTTCTAATCACTACAGCAGACTCTACATCTGAACTCGAACATCTAACAAATAAAGCTTTATCCAGGATAATACAATGGGAATCAAAGGCCAAACTTTATTTCTCAGAGGAAAAAACTCAGGCATTGTACGTTACGAGAAGGAAGGATCCACCACCTTTACTTGAAATGAGACACTGCACATTAAAATTTGTAGATCATTTAAAAATCTTAGGAATAATCATAGACAAAAATTTGAATTGGGCAAAACACATAGACGAAGTCTGTAAAAAAGCAGCGAAAACGACAAACAAGCTAATACTGGCGGCAAAACCCACTTGGGGAGCATCTCCTATGGTCATCAAACAAATTTACATTGGGGCCATTGAACCCTTGATTACTTACGCTGCGCCTGTCTGGGCTGAGGCCGCTAACAAAAAGATGAACATAAAAAAGTTAGACCGGGTACAACGACAAATCGCTATCAGATGCTGCAAGGGATATAGAACGATTTCGTTAACATCGGCCCAGGCTCTGAGTGGGATTGTCCCCTTAGATTTAAAAATACAGGAAATCTCGGAACTCTATAAAGTTAAGATAAACAAGGATCTAAAGGAGTTGCCCAAAGATAGGAAATACCAGGGAACTAAAAGATTCTCCGAGCTACCACATCCAGCAGAACGAACTATAGTTGACTGCAAAATGTTTGGAGAAAATCCCCCAGATTTTACATATGGAGAACTTCAACTATTTACTGATGGAAGCCTGTTGGATGGCAAAGTGGGAGCTGCTTTTGTTCCAATCGACAATGGTAAGGAGTTACCTGGAAGGAAATTCAAACTTGAAAACTATTGTTCAGTCTTCCAGGCGGAACTGCTTGCAATCAAAGAAGCTATTAAATACGCGCTACTCAAGCCACCTAATAGATGGCAAAAAATAATTGTTCTTACTGACTGCAAGAGTGCCATGGAAGCAATTCAAGACTCTCTGGCTTTGAACCCGTTGGTCTTTGACATAAGATGTTAGCTTTGGGAACTTACACAGCGAAACCAACAAGTTCAAATAGGATGGATAAAGGCTCACATAGGGATACCCGGCAATGAGTTAGCTGATACCCAAGCCAGACGAGCCACATTAAAAAAGGAAAAACCAGATTATGACCTTTTCCCTTGGTCTTTTGCAAGAAAAATGATACGATTGAGAACACTACAGAACTGGAATGATAGGTATATATCCCTAACCACGGGAAACACAACTAAACTATTTCTTCCAGATATAAAATCTGTACTGCACTTTAATAAAAGGGTACAACCAAATTTTGAGCTTTCCCAAATTATGACGGGTCATGGATGCCTCACCAGCTATCTGGAAAGATTCAAACTGGTTGATAACGGCACATGCCCATGTGACGATGAAACTCCGCAAGATGTCTTGCACCTACTAATGGTGTGTCCTGTCTTCAGTCGGCAACGGGCTGGTTTGATTGCAGAATGCCGGAGAGAGGGTGTGGACGTGGATCAGTTGTCACGGTTGATGAAGCATGAAAAATTACTGCCACGCTTTATAGCGTACGCCACAAGCATTATCAAGAAGACAAAAGAGTTAAACAAGGGGAGACTGGAAAGGGGTGCAAACGATAATTGAAGAAAGCTACAAGGAACATATTCGAAAGGAGAATAAAATGACACAAAACATTTAAATCATTCAAGCTGAATATGTGATGTGTAATAATATGTGAATATGTGTAATAATATAAATAATATCTAAAGAGACTCTATATTAGCTTAAACATTCAGTTTATTGTTATATTTATTGTTAACACATTATTTAAGTTATATAAACCTCGTACATGACAAGCGAGGTCTTAAAAGAATGTTACTCAATAAAGAAAAAAAAAAAAAAAAAACCTAACCTAACCTAACCTAACCTAACCTAACCTAACCTAACCTAACCTAACCTAACCTAACCTAACCTAACCTAACCTAACCTAACCTAACCTAACCTAACCTAACCTAACCTAACCTAACCTAACCAAACCTTATTTCATGAACTCTATAATGCATGCCTGCGACTAAATTACTTTCCAATATGCTGGAAGAAGGCAATTGTTATTGTTATACCTAAACCAGGAAAGGATGACTTAAGAGATGTCAGCTCATACCGACCAATAGGACTGATATCAGTTTTTGGAAAGATCCTGGAAAAACTCATTATAAACAGAATCAACTGGCATCTTCATGGTAAAAATTGTCTCAGTAAAAACCAATTTGGTTTTACACCTCAAAAATCCACAGAAGATGCTTTAATCGCATCACTAGAGACTATAAAACGGGCCTACACAAATAAAAAACTAACAGTCGCAATATCATTGGATATCAAGGGTGCGTTTGATAACGCCTGGTGGCCCTTTCTTTTATCACAATTGAGGAAGAAGAACTGTCCACGTAATCTTTTCTGCATGGCTGCAAGCTACCTAAGAGATAGACAAGTCCAACTTACGTATTTCGACACCCAAAAATCTAAGAAAACAAACAAGGGGTGTATTCAGGGATCTACGTGCGGACCAAGCTTCTGGAACATCATCATTGATGACCTCCTCCAACTGGAATTTGACAACGGAGTTGAAGTTCGAGCGTATGCTGATGACATATTCTTAATAACAACAGGAGATTCTACACCTGAACTTGAAGTTTTAACAAATAGAGCTTTATCTAAAATAACTGAATGGGAATCTAAGGCAAAACTTCATTTTTCAGCTGAGAAAACTCAAGCCATGTTTATTACAAGAAGAAAAGATCCACCTCCATCCCTCAAAATGAGACAATGCGCCATTAATTTTGTGGATCACTTCAAAATTCTCGGAGTAGTGATTGACAAGAACCTAAATTGGTCCAAACACATTGATGAAGTATGCAAAAAGGCCACAAAAATCACTAATAAGTTGATACTAGCTGCAAAACCCACATGGGGTGCGTCTCCCATGGTCATCAGACAGATTTACATCGGAGCTATTGAACCCTTGATAACGTATGCAGCACCAGTATGGGCAGAGGCTGTAAAGAGGAAAACAAATATAAAAAAATTAAACCGAGTACAAAGACAGATAGCTATTAGATGCTGCAAGGGCTACAGAACCATCTCATTAACATCGGCCCAAGCTCTCTGCGGGATTGTCCCATTAGACCTAAAAGTTCAAGAGATATCTGAGCTTTATCAAGTAAAAACTACAAAATTTTTAAAGGATTTGCCAGAAGACCGAAAATACCAAGGAACCAAAAAATACTTCGATCTGCCACACCCAGCAAAAAGAACAAAAATTGAAACCAAATTGTTTGGCGAGAATCCCCCAATAGCAGCTGTTGGTGAGCTCCAAATATTTACTGATGGAAGCCGTTTGGATGGAAATGTGGGAGCTGCATTTGTTCCATTTGATAATGGAAAAGAACTAGTTGGTAGAAAGTTCAAGCTTGAGAGTTACTGCTCAGTTTTTCAGGCGGAGTTATATGCGATCAAGGAAGCCATAAATTACGCACTTCTTAAACCACCAAACAGATGGCAGAAAATCCTAGTTCTTACGGACAGCAAATCGAGTCTGGAAGCCATTCAGGACTCTCAGGCATTGAACCCATTGGTTTTTATGATAAAAGAAAAAATCCAGGAGCTACTGCAGCGGAACCAAGATGCACAAATAGGTTGGATTAAAGCCCATATAGGCATCCCCGGTAACGAATTGCCTGACACTAGAGCCAGAGAAGCTACTTTGTAAAAGGTACAGCCAGATTATGACTATTTTCCTTGGAGTTTTGCCAGGAGAATGGTACACTTGAGGACAATTCAGAAATGGAACGAGAGATATAAATCATCAATTACAGGAAACACAACCAAGCTGTTTCTTCCAGATATAAATAGCGCGCTACATTTTCTTAGAAAGGTGCAACCCACATTCGAGCTTACTCAAATTATGACCGGACATGGATGCTTCAACAGCTACTTCAAAAGATTTAAATTGACTGACAACGAAACTTGCCCATGCGATGATGAAACCCCTCAAGATGTTACGCACCTGCTAACGACATGTACTATATTCAGTCTGCAGAGAAATAGATTGGATGCAGAATGCCGGAGGGAAGGACTGGACATGGTTCAAGTGTCTGAGATAATGAAACATGAAAGATTGCTACCAAAATTTGTAACTTACGTAATTGACATTAATAAAAGAAGTAAACAAAGAAAGAAGTGAGCTGGTTAGTGATTAGTGACGGAGACTACAAGAGATATATTGATAGTGCAACGTAGAGCTGCTATGCGTAGGCTGCAAAATTTAATATCCAAGTGTTAAGATATTAAAACTTTCATTGATAATCACATCGAGTGATAGACACATATTATGTAAATAGTAATTACTCTATCTGACAGTCAATAGTAATTGATACATTAAAGCTATATAGTATTAAGTCGAACTTTAACAAGTTATATTGTAATTTTGTTGCTATTAATACTTTGTATTATAAATGCAGCATGCATTTTATATGATAAATGTAACCTAAATGTAATATTGTTGTAATAAATACTTTATATGATAAATGCAAAATGCACATCATATGATAAATGTAACCTAAATGTAATATTGTAGTTATAAATACTTTATATGATAAATGCAAAATGCACTTTATATGACAAATGTAAATACTTAATATGACTGATGCAAAATGCACTTCATATGATAAATGTATCCTAAATGTAATATTGTTTGTTATAAATACTTTATATGATATATGCAAAATGCACTTTATATGATAAATGTAACCTAAATGTTATTTTGCTGCTATAAATACTTTATATAATAGATGTCAAATGCACTTTATATGATAAATGTAACTTAAATATAATATTGTTGTTATAAATACTTTATATGATAAATGCAAAATGCACATCATATGATAAATGTTACCCAAACGTTATATTGTAGTTACAAATACTATATATGATAAATGCAAAATGCACTTTATATGAAAAATATAAATACTTTATATGATAGATGCAAAAGGCACTTCATCCTAAATGTAATATTGTTTGTTATAAATACTTTATATGATATAAGCAAAATGCACTTTATATGATAAATGTAACCTAAATGTAATATTGTTGCTGTAAATACTTTATATGATAGATGCGAAATGCACTTTATATGATAAATGTAACCTAAATGTAATATTGTTTGTTATAAATATTTTATATGATAAATGCAAAATGCACATCATATGATTAATATAGCCTAAGTGTAATATTGTAGTTTAAAATACTTATATGATAAATTTAAAGTGCACTTTATATGATAAATGTAAATACTTTATATGATATATGATATATGTTGCTTTATATGATAAATGTAACCTAAATGTAATATTGTTGTTATGAATACTTTATATGAAAAATGCAAAATGCACTTTATATGATGAATGTAACCTAAATGTAATATTGTTGTTATGAATACTTTATATGAAAAATGCAAAATGCACTTTATACGATAAATGTAACTTAAATGTTATATTGTTGTTATAATACTTTATATGATAAATGCTAAATGCACTTTATATGATGAATGTAGCCATAGCTTAATATTTGTTGTTATAAATACTTTATATGGTAAATGCGAAATGCACTTTATATGATAAATGTAAATACTTTATATGATAGATGCAAAATTCACTTTATATGATGAATGTAAGATATACCTTAGATGTTAATTGTAATAAAGATTCATAAACCTCGTACATAACAAGCGAGGAATTGTATGTTTAATAATAAAAAAAAAAAATAAAAAAAACCTAACCTAACCTAACCTAACCTAACCTAACCTAACCTAACCTAACCTAACCTAACCTAACCTAACCTAACCTAACCTAACCTAACCTAACCTAACCTAACCTAACCTAACCTAACCTAACCTAACCTAACCTAACCTAACCTAACCTAACCTAACCTAACCTAACCTAACCTAACCTAACCTAACCTAACCTAACCTAACCTAACCTAACCTAACCTAACCTAACCTAACCTAACCTAACCTAACCTAACCTAACCTAACCTAACCTAACCTAACCTAACCTAACCTAACCTAACTTGAGTATCGAACTGACGTTTGCAAATTGCACACGCGTCGTCGCCGCTCAATTTTCAAAAATCGTTTTCTCCGGAATTTTAACAGTTACGCTGCTGAAACTTACACCATCGTGTACACAAGTGTTTGATCTACGTGCATAAGTGTTTGTGGATTGTTTTCTTGTAAACTGTGGACGTGGTGGACATTTTAAGATTCTCACGGTGACATTTGAACAAACTTGTATGGGGAACTTTTCAGACGATAATAACTCACTAATTTCCTTATATCTTTAAAAAAAACAACAATTGTGCGTGTAAACGGCATTGAGTTTTACCTGTTTTATAACTTTTCTGCGTAAAAAAACTCTAAAGATCGCCAGAATATTGAAGTTTCTAAAAATTCAAAATGGCGTTTATTAATTTTGTATGGGGAATTTTTAAACAATAATTACTCACTGTTCCTTGAATAATTTTATAAAAAACTAACACTCGTGCGAGTAAACGGCTACTGAATTACCTGTTTTGCAATTGTGCGTAAAAAACACTTAGGCATCACCAAGACATTGAAGTTTTTTTTTTTTTTTTAAATTCAAGATGGCGCGGATCAACTTTGTATGAGAAATTTTCACTTTTTCCCGAAAAAAAAAAATTTAAAAATCTATCTCGCGCGAGTGTAAACGGCTATTTTATTTACATGTTTTGCTTCTCTCGTGTCAAAAACTGTACATTTATTTATTACTTAACTTATTAAGATATTTTTTTTTTTTTTATAAGATATATTTACTAATTTACATATTTATTTATTTCTTATTTACTTAATTTTTAAATTTAAGGTACTTATTTTTAATCTATCTCTACCAATTTTTTACTAAGTTATTTATTTATTAATTACATTTATTAATTTTAATTAGCTACTAAGGATTTAAACTTAAGTTATCTTTGTAAATCAACTATTTTAAGCACTTAATTTAAGATATTTCCTTTTTCTTCTTTTTGTACAAGTGGTATGATAATTATTATTATTCTAGTTCTTACCTACTTATAACATTAATTTAAGTTATTTTCTTCTTGTTGTATTAATCGTAGGTAGGTTAAGTTTAATTTTACAGTTCTTATTTCTCTCATCCGTTGTATTAAGCAACTCTGTTCTATACTCTGATCTATATGAACCTGTGATCTCACGACTGGGACACCGTGTATCTTTCTTCTTTCTTCCTGTCACTTCAGCGGCTTGGAAGATCATGGCCGAGGAGGCGCGCACACCAACTGGGGACGGCGAAGCCTTCAGACGATCTGTAAGAACTCCTAGGTCACCGCCGTCAACTCTGAGGCACAACAGCAATCAGGAGCTGATCACTACAGAAGCGGCCCCAAGGCTGCGTCAGGCCATAAAGAAGACGACACAGCCACCTAAAGCAAAGCAACTAAAAGCATCGCAGCCCGCTAAACAGAAAGAATCTCTGCGCCCAGCTGAAACATTGAAGCCAGTACCGTCACTACATCGGGGAACCCAAGAAGGGGGAAAGGAAACACCGAAAACGCCACCGAATATGACTCCCTCTCTGGAGTCTGGCCCAGACGCCCAGCTGCCCAACTCACAGCGTCTGACTGAGGATCACCTGGAGGACTTTCCTCCCCTCGTGCCGATCTCGGCGGACACTGAGCTATTAGACTCACCAGATCCAGAGAAAAATATAAGTGAACTGTCTCTCGAAGTAATTAATCTGTCCACCAGGGGACAGCGCTTAGTGGACCCTCTGAAGGGGAACATCACACGCGAGACCCGTGAAAGTCTCATGGAAATATTTACCGAAATAATAGATATGGCTGCAGTACTCACTAAAAAGGTGCATCAACGCGAAACATCGTTTCTTAAGGAAAAGATCTCTCTGCTCCAGAAGACAGCCAACGCAACCGCGGGAGTCTCTCAACCGACCCTCAATTTTGCATCAGTCGCGGCTTCCAGTGTACCTTCACATGCGGTCATAGTCAGTGCCACAGACAAGACACAAACGACTTCCGATATCAAGGCCACATTGAGGCAAAACGTCAAGCCAGCTGAACTAAAAGTGGGCGTGAGTGCCATGATCGCTGGAAAAGACAATAAAGTTATCATCAAATGCCCTACTCACACAGATGCCGACACCATCCGAACAGCACTCCCGAAACTGACAAAAGGTAACCTGGTCGCCAGTGAGGGAAGGCGTCTAAAGCCTTCAGTCATTTTAAAGGGCGTCGAAAAGGAGACCCAGGACACTGAAATAATCGATATGATCCTCCAACAGAACGACGCTATACTGGAGGCTGCCGGCAACGACAAGGACGCAATAAGACTGCAAAGAATAACAGAAAACAGAAAGAGCAACAGGCTGAGGAACGTCATCCTCGTCGTCAAGAACGAGGTGCGCTCTATCATGCTGCAGCAGGAACGCGTTAATGTTGGCTTCCAGAGAGTGCGCGTCGAGGATAGCTGCCCCATAATGCAGTGTTTTAAGTGTATGGGATATGGTCACTCTTCGGTCAGGTGCACTGAAACAAAGAATCGCTGCTTACACTGCGCAGGGGACCACAAATCCATACTATGCACCAAAAAGGACAAACCCGAAGAAACCCGCTGCTGGAACTGCGTCAAAATGGCCAAAGGCAGTACTGAGACCACCAAACACAGGGCTAACGACAAGAATTGTCCTTATCGTTCCTGGATACTGCAGCGTACTCTGGAAAGGATAGACTTTTAAAATGGCTTCTACAAACACAAATTTACCAGCTGCAAAAACCATCAAAATTCTTCAATGGAACACACAAAGATGCCGAGCTGCGCTTGAAGAAGTGTTCTGCAACAACTTCAAAGCAGACATTGCCCTACTCCAGGAGCCATACACCGGTAATACCGGAATGGTTAAAGCGCCTCAAGGAGTAAAAGTATTCCAAAGGAAGCACAGTGACGAAAAACCTTGCAAAGCAGCAGTCATAATTCTTAACCCAAAAATCGAAGGACTCTTACTTAGTGCGCATTCAAACTGCAACGCAGTATTTGTTGAAGTTCCCACGGAGGATACAAGCGTAACCCTGGGGTCAATTTACCTGGAACCGGACGCCAATGTCACGAATGTTCTGAACGACATTGAGAGAGTGAACAGGCCAAACTTGACAATTGGAGGGGATCTCAACGCAAAAAGCATCTGGTGGGGCAGCAGTCGTACGGACAGAAGGGGAGACCTGGTCCTTGACTGCTTCTCAAGCTGCAACCTTCAGATCATTAACACAGGCACCACCCCGACATTCGAAACTTACCGCAATGCCCAACACATCACCAGCGTTATAGACATTACAGTGTGTTCCACCAATTTCTCTGATAAAATTCAAAACTGGGAAGTTCTGCGCGACTCAAACTACATTAGCGACCACAACCCTATCATCTTTGATATTGAAGCCAAAACCAACTTACCAAAACAATGCAGTACCAAACTCTACAATAGCGGCAAGGCAAATTGGACGGCCTTCAGCGACCACCTTCTGGACTCGTTAAATGAACCACGTGGACGCGACCTATTTGAAGTCGACTCACCCAATGAATTGGACGAGGCAGTCGAATGGTTCACGAGTCGGATTACTAAAGCATGCGACAACTCCATGAAGAAAAGATGTCTTAAAAAACCCAACATCCAACCTAAGCCATGGTGGAATGAAGACCTGAAAAGACTTAAGAAATCGCTGAGAATCGCGAAACACAAGCTGCAAAATTCCAATCCACAAAGACGAGAACTAGTTACACTACCGGAATACATAAAGAAAAAGGAAGAATACAAAACAGCAATTTCCAACGCAAAGACTGAATCGTGGAAGTCTCACTGCACAGTTCAAAACAGAGAATCAGCTTGGGACGCAATACACAGGATATTGACCAAAAGCAACTCATGGACACCACCAGCGACTATGAAGGATGGAAGCGTCTTCTTCAATAGCGCAGAGGAGACGGCAAGCAGGCTGCTGGAAAGATTTTATCCTGATGACGACAGATGTGGAGAAACAGACGAGCAAACCCTCATCAGAGCGAGCTCCAGAGAACCTCCCGACACTGGAAACGATCCACTTTTTACAACAACGGAGATTGAAAACGTCTTGAAACGTTTGAATCCAGACAAGGCTCCCGGACGCGATCACTTAACGGCGGATATATGCTTTGAAGTTTACAAAATTAAGCCAGATCTTATCCGAAAAATGTTTAATAAGTGCATGGAACTCCAGTATTTTCCCAGGGCCTGGAAAGTGGCAAAAGTGGTCATAATACCAAAGGGCAACAAAACCGACATCGCAGATATAAGCTCATACAGACCCATCGGTCTGCTGCCGGTGTTTGGAAAGGTGTTGGAGAAACTAATCACTAATCGAATCAACTGGAACCTTCATAACGCAAAGGCCCTTAGCGTGAACCAATTCGGCTTCACACGCCAAAGATCTACAGTGGACGCACTGGAGGCCTCAGTAACGAGTATTGAAGAGGCACTTAGAAGTAAAAAAATCGTAGCCGCCATTTCTCTGGACATCAAAGGCGCATTCGACAATGCCTGGTGGCCCTTCTTACTACACCAGCTGCGCGAAAAGGGCTGCCCCAGTAATATTTTCCATATAATATTGTCATATTTACATGAAAGGAAAGTAGAGCTCACTTTCGCGGATGCCACAGTTACAAAGATAACCAGTAAAGGATGCGTCCAAGGATCGTCCTGCGGGCCTGACTTTTGGAACTACATTCTGGACGATCTTTTGCAGGCCCACTACGAAGATGGTATAGAGGTCAGAGCGTTTGCCGATGATGTGCTACTGTTAGTGAAGAGTAACTCTGTGCACGACCTGGAAACCAAAGCTAACAGCACTCTGGAAGACATTTGCAGATGGGGAAGGAAAGCAAAACTGAAATTCTCCGAAGAAAAGACGCATCT
The DNA here is from genome assembly GCA_963576475.1 of Molanna angustata. Taxonomy (NCBI): domain Eukaryota; kingdom Metazoa; phylum Arthropoda; class Insecta; order Trichoptera; family Molannidae; genus Molanna; species Molanna angustata. Next base: position 36,409 of record OY754967.1, read on the forward strand.
TATGATCTTGACCAAGCGCAAGGTATGCAATCCCACAATATCGATGAACGGAAAACAGTTAATACCAGTTAACCACTTCAAGATACTGGGCGTTTACATCGACAAAAACCTGAACTGGTCTACGCACATAGACGAAACCTGCAAGAAGGCATCGGATCTCACAAATAAGTTGATAAGAGCAGCCAAGCCCACCTGGGGAGCTTCACATGCGGTACTAGAAACGCTATATAAAGGAGCCATCGTACCCCTCATAACGTATGCCGCGTCGATATGGGGTGGAGCAGCCAAAAGGAAAGGGAACAAAAGGAAACTTGACAGAGTTCAAAGAACCTTCGCCATAAGAGCTTGTAAGGGATACCGCACCACATCACTCACCTCCGCACAGGTATTATCTGGTTTCATACCCCTGGATCTCCAAATTGAGGAAGTCATCAAACTAAGAAGGGTTAAAACAGAGGGAATCATTGACGAGCTGCCTAGCGACAGGAAGTATCAAGGCGTCAAGGAGTTCTACAGCCTTCCACATCCAGCAACCATACCCAAATACGATACTGATCTTATAGAGAGAGACCCACCAGCTCCGGATAGGAACGAACTAAGGATCTACACAGACGGTAGTCTATTGAACGACAAAGTTGGGGCGGCCTTTGTCCCATATGAAGGAGTCAGGGAATTACCGGGTCGCAAGTTCAAATTGGCAGACTACTGCTCAGTATTCCAAGCGGAGCTCTTTGCCATAAAAGAGGCACTCCTCTGGATAAAGAAAAAACCAAAAAACAGATGGTCAAAACTGGGAATACTCACCGATTGTATGTCTGGAGTTAGAAGTATCGCGGACGTGTGCTCTGTGAATCCATTAGTCGCGGAGATCCAGAGCACTCTTCGACTCTTGAAGGAAGAAGGTAGAGGCGTTAAGATACTATGGATTAGGGGCCATACAGACATAAGGGGCAACGAGCGTGCGGATGAATTGGCAAGAGCGGCAACCTGCATGAAGACCGCACCCGTTTACGACTGCTTTCCGCTCACCTACGCCAAAAGAGTAATCAGACGCGGAACTATGGAAGCGTGGCAAAAGACTTATGAGCAATCCGCAACAGGAGCAACAACCAAACTGTTCTTCAAAAAGCCGAGTGATGCTTCAAAATACAGGAAATCAGAAGGCATAAATTTCATCACGGCGCAATTCTTCACGGGACACGGATCATTCCGCCAGTACCTTAAAAGATTTAGGTTGCGAGACGACGAAGCCTGTCCGTGCGACGACGTTACACCGCAGACTGTTCCCCACCTACTGCTGGACTGCCCTAGATTCAGCAGAGATAGGCATAGGATTGCACGCATATGCACGAGAGAAGGAATCTCGCTACTCGACCTTCACGAAGTATTTATGTGCGAGAAAGCTCGGAAGCCTGCAATCGAACTGATGACTAAGATCTGGAACCACATCAGGCTGGAGAATGAATCAACGGGCAGAATAGACACTCAATAATCATTTTTCTTTTCTTTCTTAATATAATCATTCTGTGTAATTCAGTAATTTTGAATGCATTTATAATTCTTGATAACACAATGCCGAGTAAATAACTTTACTACGGAAGGCCTGCATGGCCGTTCCCTCCGATAAGGTTTCTGTGGTTTCCTTATCATAAGGCGAATGCCGGGGGGAGTCCTATTTGCAGGCCACAGCCGACATCCTTCCCATCCTGCACATACAATAAAGTTGATCGTCGTTACAACCTTGTTCATTATAAGCAAGGTGTAAAACACAATTAAAAAAAAAAAAAAACCTAACCTAACCTAACCTAACCTAACCTAACCTAACCTAACCTAACCTAACCTAACCTAACCTAACCTAACCTAACCTAACCTAACCTAACCTAACCTAACCTAACCTAACCTAACCTAACCTAACCTAACCACAAACACTTATGCACGTAGATCGAACACTTGTGTACACGATGGTGTAAGTTTCAGCAGCGTAACTGTTAAAATTCCGGAGAAAACGATTTTTGAAAATTGAGCGGCGACGACGCGTGTGCAATTTGCAAACGTCAATTCGATATTCCTTTTATAAATGACATTATGCATTTAGCCATACAAAATGATTGGATTGTCCTATACATAGCAACTAACAAAATAATTTATTTCTTCAGTAATTATCATGGCTCAATCTAATTTCTTGTCTGATAGAGAGTTGGAGGAGTATTTAGACTATATGATTGTGAAGATGGAACGGATGAAAGCGACTATGACAGATTTTCCCAGAATTATGATCCAGAATATATGTACTGTATGGCAGCGAAACGTGGACTATCAGCCGGAAAGAGTCCGGATGTCTGACTGCCTTCAAAATGTGGTGCTGCAGGCACATGGCTAGGATCCATTGGTCGGACCACATTCCAAACGACGTGATACTGAGCAGAGTCGGAGAAATGAGACAACTTCTAAAGAGGGTAGCCCAACAACAATCCAAATGGTTAGGCCATAACATTAGGCATTGGGTATGTTTGCTACTAACGCCGAAGGAATGAAGGAAGGCAAAATCCATAGTGACCACCCTTAGGACAGTTACATATATTTATCAGGTGTTCAATGATGTGTGATTTAGCTGTTACCAAGGGATGAAGAGGCTGGTGGACAACAGATATGTGAAGATATGGAGAACTTGGTGCAAACCAATCTTAGGATTGTGACCACGAAGAAGAAGAACCATAATATCTCGATGAGGAAAATGTTTAAAGACAATAAATTGATTCACCTGAACTTATCATATGTTGGCACCCTTCATGATGGAACGATAATATGGTTTGATAAAAAAAATGTTACGATACCTGACCACAGATATTCAAGAACTGTATTTCCCACATGGGCGGGGTAGAAATGATGGATGCTCATATCGGGAGATATCGAATCTGGATGAAGAATAGGAAGTGGTATCTTAGGTGAATATACTTTATTGTTGGCATCGTGATTGATTCCTGGATTCTGTAATAGAGAGTTTACCAGGAACAACAATGTTGTGCATCTATAAAATTATCCAAGTTTTGAACCAACTTAGTTTCATGTCTGTACAAACTGATGACGAGTGGATGAAATAAATAGGCCAGACTCTATTCAAACAACCTGGAATTTGTCATTCAACAGATTTCAAATGGCATTCAACTTATTTGACCAGTAAAAGACATAAGACGATACAATATATCTCACTGGACCACTGGGAACTTTTCTTTTCTTTTTTTTTTTTCTTTTTTTAAAAAAATTGAATATGTCCTTGTTAAACAAGTACATATACATCTTCCTACGTTCCCTAAAATAAGCAAATAAATGCTTGTGCTATAGGTGAATGAAATCGGTCGAGGCAGGATTCGAACTCGCGACCTCTGGATTACTAACCCAGCGCGCTAACCGCTCTGCCACTGACCCATCTACTTCTCTCAGAATTGATGTAAAATGCCAGGATGCCAAAATAAATGCATAAAACAGTCTAGATTTATGTGGAAAATTTGTACTGTGACACTGTTCTTCAAATAAATCACAATTGTTTCATAAAAAAAAATATTTTTCTATATTATATATGCATGTATTGTCTTAATGGGCTTAATGCATAATGTCGTAAATAAACGACAAAGTGTTTTTTATTGAATTTATATATGAAAAATTTACAAATAATTTTTTTTTATTTTTCTCTATATCAGAGCCCTAAAAGTAATATGAATATATTTTTTTCGATAAAATACAAAAAATCATGCATTTAAGGGTTAAACTATAACCTTACAGTTTCCAATAAGCTCCTATATAAACAAACTAGAGAAATTATGAAGACGAAACTCTATCAGTATTCGTGGATAAAACATTGTAAAATCTATATTTGTAAAGATGTTAATTCTCCTCCTAGATTGATAAAGAGAGTAGCAGACCTTTCTAAAATCAAACTACTGAATTTTATATCACCTTATTTATTGATTTTGATTTGTGAATGTATAAATTGTTATTGTGTTTTTTCTATTTAACATATCAAATGTTTTTCTAATTACCTCATCAAATGTTTAGTTTCTAATATGTATGTTTAATTTTCTTAGTAACATTCCAAGTACTCAAGGTTCTCTCCCACCCCTTCCCAATTTTCATCTCAAATATTTTTGTGTTCTCTATCTTCCCTACTCTTCTGTTCATTTTGTTTTCTTTCTATTTTTCCTCATTCGTGGTCAGATTTTGGACAGTGTAGGCCAGTGCTATGACTGACAGGGATCTCTTGGATTTTTAATTAATTTTTTTATTTACTTACAACCATAAAGATGGAATTGTCGATTTACTATCAGAATGTTAGAGGTCTACGTACCAAAACACACTCTTTTTTCTCAAGTGTTTTGTCGAATGATCATGACATCATTTGTATCACAGAAACTTGGTTACATGATAATATATTTGATCATGAACTGTTTGACTGTAGATATAATGTGTACAGATGTGACAGAGATTTTTTTGCTACTGGTCAAACTCTTAGCGGTGGTGTTTTGGTAGCAGTAAAATGTGATTTGCCATCCAAAGTAAATTTTACTTGGTCTACAGATGCAGAAGAAATCTGGGTATCGGTTGTACCAGGAAACTCCAATCCAAATATTAATATTGGTTGCGTGTATTTGCCTCGTGACGAAAAATATAAGTATCGACTATCACATTTCTTGGAAAATACAAGTAAGCCAAACATAACTTGGTATAAAACAATAGGCAACAATTCATGCACCCCGAATAATTTTGTCGATCATAATAGCGTATCACTTGTCGATTTCATGTCACTTGCCGATTTTATGCAATTCAACAATGTTGCCAATGAGAATGGAAGAATTCTCGACCTAGTTCTGTCTAACAATACAGATTGAAGAGTGATTGTATGTGATAATCCTTTAATAGAAGAAGATATACACCATCAATCTATAATTATAAGTCTTTATATACAAAAGCAGTTATACATAAAACACTAGTTGCATGTAACACATGAGATCCAACTGTCGATAGCGATAGTATGTATAGTTGAAGAATAAGTACCAAACTATAATCCCATAAACACAAATTATTTAATATTTTAAGATATTTGATTTTCTATACAACACTTGTACCTATGTATGTATGTCAAGATAGGATAGTATGGAGGTCAGTCCTTTGATCCTACGCAGAATATGAAAACAGCATGATGGTATGTATTATGTATGTTTGGAGATTAGTATCGAATAATTAGGTTTTCCAACTGTCGATTTGTTCAGGAGAACTTTGTTCTCTTAACATATCGACAATGTTTCAAGCCAGAATACGCGAGAAATGTATGGAGAGGTCTACTTTTTTCACGGCTTATCCAACTTTGAAGTCAAAAAACACCAACTTAGAGGCTTCGCAGCATATATGTTCCATACACGGATTTACTCAGAATTCGGAGTAGAACATTTCGTGTGTCTGTGTGTGTGTCCGTCCCCCCTTATAACTTTTGATCCGCTCAATTTAGAGAGCCCAAAATTTCAGAATATATAAACAGTTATAGGCCTACAAAACTTTTTTACTCAGAATTTTGAATTTTTGTTTCAGTCAGGGGTTATCAACTTTTGAATTTTTACTTTATTTTTCCATATATCTCAGAAACCATAAAATCTAGGACGCTGAAAATTGGTATAAACATAGACAAATACAAAATCTCAAAAAAATTTTTTCAAAAATATTCCAGGACTTCTCAAACATTTTTTATTAAGAAAAATATTTTTTTTATGATAAAATTATGAGTTTAACTGCCTATATTTCCAAAACTTATACAATTATCGAAAAAAGCCGAAACACCCCAACTAGATAATTTAATTTTCTATAAAAAATATTAACATTGTAGTAGAAGATCTCAATTTTTTTTTAACATTTTTTTTAAAAATTGAATTTAGTGACGACATCGCTTCATACATTTTGTATGGTAGTCGCCTATACACAATATGTAAGAAGACTTAATAGTTTGATACTTCATCTCCAAACATACATACCATCATGCTTTTTTTCATATTCTGGGTAGGAAAAAAGGAACTTTCTCCATAATATCCTATCTTGACATACATACCTACATATGTTGTATAGAAAACAAAATATCTGAAAATATCCAATAATTTGTATTTATGGGTTTATAGTTTGGTACATATTCTTCAACTATACATACTATCGCTATCGACAGTTGGATCTCATGTGTTACATGCAACTAGTCTTAGATATTGTGTGTAGGCGATTGCCATACAAATTGTATGAAGAAATGTCGTCACTAAATTCAATTTTTATAAAAATTGTTAAAAAAAGTTTGAGATGTGCTAATACATCTTTCATATTTTTTATAGAAAATTAAATTATCTAGTTGGGGTGTTTCGGCTTTTTTCGATATTTTTAAAATATTTGGAAATATAGGCAGTTAAACTCATAAATTTATCATAAAAAAAATATTTTTCTTAATAAAAAATGTTTGAGAAATTCTGGATTTTTTTTAAAAAAATTAATTTGAGATTTTATATTTGTCTATGTTTATACCAAATTTCAGCGATCTAGCTTTTATGGTTTCTGAGATATATGGAAAAATAAACCAAAATTTCAAAAGTTGATAACCCCTGACCGATACAAAAATTCACATTTTTGAGTATAAAAGTTTTGTAGGCCTATAACTTTTTATATATTCTGAAATTTTGGGCTCTATAAATTGAGCGAATCAAAAGTTATAAGGGGGGGACGGACACACACACACACACACACACACACACACACACACACACAAACACAGACACACACACAGACACACGAAATGTTCTACTCCAAATTCTGAGTAAATCCGTGTACGGAACATATATGCTGCGAAGTCTCTAAGTTGGTGTTTTTTGACTTCAAAGTTGGAAAAGCCGTGAAAAAAGTAGACCTCTGCATACAATTCTCGCGTATTCTGGCTTGAAACATTGTCGATATGTTAAGAGAACAAAGTTCTCCTGAACAAATCGACAGTTGGATAATCAAAGATCAATAAAAAATTTTCATAGTGCCGACTATTCTATGATAAAGGATTACTTATCTACCTGCAATTGGTAGACAAGAGTTTGAGGTTCGGAATATGGAGCAGGCTATTGATTTTTTTTATACTATTGTGAATGATGTAATCCAACTGTCGATTTGTTCAGGAGAACTTTGTTCTCTTAACATATCGACAATGTATCAAGCCAGAATACGCGAGAATTGTATGGAGAGGTCTACTTTTTTCACGGCTTTTCCAACTTTGAAGTCAAAAAACACCAACTTAGAGGCTTCGCAGCATATATGTTCCATACACGGATTTACTCAGAATTCGGAGTAGAACATTTCGTGTGTCTGTGTGTGTGTGTGTCTGTGTGTGTGTCCGTCCCCCCCTTAAAACTTTTGATCCGCTCAATTTACAGAGCCTAAAATTTCAGAATATATAAACAGTTACAGGCCTACAAAACTTTTATACTCGGAATTTTGAATTTTTGTTTCAGTCAGGGGTTATCAACTTTTGAATTTTTATTTTATTTTTCCATATATCTCAGAAACCATAAAAGCTAGAACGCTGAAAATTGGTACAAACATAGAAAAATAAAAAATCTCAAATTAAATTTTTCAAAAAAATTCCAGGGTTTCTCAAACATTTTTTATTAAGAAAAATATTTTTTTTATGATAAATTTATGAGTTTAACTGCCTATATTTCCAAAACTTATACAATTATCGAAAAAAGCCGAAACACCCCAACTAGATAATTTAATTTTCTATTAAAAATATTAACATTGTAGTAGAAGATCTCAATTTTTTTTAACAATTTTTTTAAAAATTGAATTTAGTGACGACATCGCTTCATACATTTTGTATGGCAGTCGCCTATACACAATACGTAAGAAGACTTAATAGTTTGATACTTCATCTCCAAACATACATACCATCATGCTATTTTCATATTCTGGGTAGGAAAAAAGGAACTTCCTCCATACTATCCTATCTTGACATACATACCTACATAATATATGTTGTATAGAAAACAAAATATCTGATAATATTCAATAATTTGTATTTATGGGTTTATAGTTTGGTACATATTCTTTAACTATACATACTATCGCTATCGACAGTTGGATCTCATGTGTTACATGCAACTAGTTTATAGAAAATTATCCAACTGTCGATTTGTTCAGGAGAACTTTGTTCTCTTAACATATCGACAATGTATCAAGCCAGAATACGCGAGAATTGTATGGAGAGGTCTACTTTTTTCACGGCTTTTCCAACTTTGAAGTCAAAAAACACCAACTTAGAGGCTTCGCAGCATATATGTTCCATACACGGATTTACTCAGAATTCGGAGTAGAACATTTCGTGTGTCTGTGTGTGTGTGTGTCTGTGTGTGTGTCCGTCCCCCCCTTAAAACTTTTGATCCGCTCAATTTACAGAGCCTAAAATTTCAGAATATATAAACAGTTACAGGCCTACAAAACTTTTATACTCGGAATTTTGAATTTTTGTTTCAGTCAGGGGTTATCAACTTTTGAATTTTTATTTTATTTTTCCATATATCTCAGAAAACATAAACGCTAGAACGCTGAAAATTGGTACAAACATAGACAAATACAAAATCTCAAATAAGTTTTTTCAAAAAAATTCCAAGGTTTCTCAAACATTTTTTATTAAGAAAAATATTTTTTTTATGATAAATTTATGAGTTTAACTGCCTATATTTCCAAAACTTTTACAATTATCGAAAAAAGCCGAAACACCCCAACTAGATAATTTAATTTTCTATAAAAAATATTAACATTGTAGTAGAAGATCTCAATTTTTTTTTAACAATTTTTTTAAAAATTGAATTTAGTGACGACATCGCTTCATACATTTTGTATGGTAGTCACCTATACACAATATCAAAGAAGACTTAATAGTTTGATACTTCATCTCTAAACATACAATATACATATACCATCATGCTGTTTTCATATTCCGGGTAGGAAAAAAAGACTGACCTCCATACTATCCTATCTTGACTACCTAGGTACATGTGTTGTATAGAAAACTAAATATCATAAAATAATAAATAATTTGTATTTATGGGTTTATAGTTTGGTACATATTCTTCAACTATACATACTATCGCTATCGACAGTTGGATCTCATGTGTTACATGCAACTAGTAAATAATATAATAATCTAGACACGTTCCCTCCAAAACAACGTCCAAGGTCGCACATTTTCCTTTATGGTACAGTACGTCTTTGATAAAACTAATTAAGGAAAAATTAAAAGCTCATAAGAAATGGAAGCGATCTGGTTCTTCTCGTGACTATGAAGAATACTCATTGCTCAGATCTAGACAGAAACACCTGCAAAATGTGTGTTATAACGACTTTAATACTAGAACTGAAGCTGAATTGAGAACAAATCCTAAAACCTTACATCATTACGTGAAGTCTGGTAGGCCGAATACCGGTTACCCACAAAACATGTTTTATAAAGATATTCCAGCTAAAGACACTGAAACCATATGTGAGCTTTTTGCAGGTTTTTTGGATTCTGCCTTTGAAAGAGTTGGAGCTTCTGCAAGAACACATGATATGTTCGAATGATCTTAATCTTGGACATATTCATTTTAATACCAAGGATGTGTTTTGTGAATAGAGAGCTCTTGAAAAATATTTTTTTATTTTATTTTATTTTTTTTATTTTTTTATTTTATTTTTCATTTGTTTGGAAACTTAACAGCTATATATTTATAATACTTAATTTCAAATGAGAATACAAAATAAATAGCCAATTATAAAGTTTCACATATTTAAATTATTATACATTATTAATGTTGGGTAGTCATTGTAAGATGGTGAGTGTATGTGGGGGAAAGGGAAGGGTAATGGATATAGGAAAGCGTTGATAAGGAAGGGATGAATGTTTAAGGAAAGTAGGTTTGATTTTTAACCAGTAATATTACCAATAACTGCGCGTAATTGGCGTTTCATCGATGTCTGTGTGGAGTTAAATATATCAGGTTGGGGGTCAAGACTATTGTAATAATTTAAGCATCTGTTGACATAATTATTCTGTACGTAATTTGTTCTGCAGTATGGTGTATAGAAAAGGTGATTTTGGCGTGTTGTTTTCATGGGGCAGTTGAAAGAAATTTTTTGGAGTAGGTAAGAGCTGTCTACAAGGTTATTAAGTATTTTATAAAGCAGATAGACATCGGATATCTTTCTTCTTTTTTCAAGTGATATAAACCCATGTTATTTTAAAGATTGGTCATAATCATGGCGGTAAATTTTTTTTCTAAAATTAAGCGTTTTAACAAACCTTCTCTGAATCCTCTCAATTCTGTCGATGTGAATATTGTAACTAGGGCTCCATACGGTTGATGCAAACTCCAAATGACTTCTAACGAAGGCATTAAATAGAAGAACTAGCGAGGTTGTTTCTTTGAAGGATTTGGTTATTCTTTGTATGAAACCCAAGTTTCTGTAGCTTTTATTTACGACAGAATCAATATGAGGAATAAATGATAGTTTGTTATCAAGGATAACGCCTAGGTCTCTCGCTTCGAGTTTTTGCGACAATATATTATTATTAATAGTGTAGTGAAATTTAATAACATTTCTGCTTCTACTGAAACTCATTGAGAAACATTTATTTATATTTATATATAATTGATTTTTTTCACAGTAGCGAAAAAGGTTATTTAAATCCTGTTGTAGCAGTAAGCAGTCATGTGTAGATGAGATTTGTTTATATAATTTACTGTCGTCGGCAAAAAGAATTATTTCAGAGGTAGCTATGCATTGTGTTATGTCGTTAATGTAGATCAGGAAAAGCAAGGGACCCAGGTGAGAACCCTGCGGTACTCCGGAGGGAATTGGAACAAAACACGATTGGAAACCTTTGGCGGCTACTGCTTGTGATCTATTTGTTATATAGGACTTTATCCATCTGTACAGATCGCCACGTATGCCAAAGTTCCATAATTTAAAACACAGAATATTGTGGTTAATTTTGTCGAACGCTTTGGCAAAATCTAGGTATATTGTATCTAACTGGTTATTTTCGAGTAAGGCAGAAAATGAATGGTCGGTAAATTCTAATAAATTGGTTTCCACTGATCTTTTACTAAGGAATCCATGTTGTTTAATAGTTAAAGATGTTCTTATTTCAGGATTAATTTGATCTATAATGATTTTTTCAAATAATTTACTGAAAATACACAATTTCGAGATTGGTCTATAATTTTCGATGTTTGAATTGTCTCCAGTTTTGTGTATTGGTGTTATAAGGGCTTTTTTCCACATACTTGGGAAATGACCCTCATTAAGGGATCTTTGGAAAATTAAGTATAATGGATGACATAATTCATTGGCACATTGTTTTATTAAATGGGCTGGAATGATAAATTTATGTGTTAAACTGCCTATATTTCCATTTTTTTTTAAATATCGAAAAAAGCCGAAACACCCCAACTAGATTATTTCATTTTCTATAAAAATATTAAGAAAAAAAAAAAAATTTATTTTTTAACAATTTTTATAAAAATTGAATTAAGTGACGACATTGCTTCATACAATTTGTATGGCAGTCGCCTATACACAATATGTAAGAAGACTTAATAGTTTGATAGTTAATCTCCCAACATACATACAGAACCATCATGCTGTTTTCATATTCCGGGTAGGAAAATAGTACTGACATACATTTTTTTTAACATGTCCACGTAGGGGACACCAGCTATAAGAATTCGGTCTTTAAAAGAAGGTAGTTTTGAGAGAGAGACGAAGAAGTATTTAGTCGATAAATCATTTAATACAACTGACGAAATGCTAAATGAAAGAGATTTCAATGAGCATGAGTTTTTTTTTGTTTATTAATATTAATTTGTTTAATTTTAATCAATGAAGACTTCCAGTGCTCTGTTTGGGAGCCTATGGAGGATAAACCAATACAAATACAAATACAAATTACGTCTGCTTTTCTAAATTGCGCAAAAAATGTTCGTCTCTTTCTAAAGAATGCTACAAACTTCATATTGATATAGTTGAGAAATTTCTGCTTTCGGGTTCTCAAGATCTGTGGAAATTTGTTAACGGGTTGAGGGATGCTCGGGTTGACATACCGGCAAATGTTTATTACAATAATCAATGTTCTTAATCAACCCAGGATGCTGCAGACCTTTTTGCATCCTTTTTTCAGAGTGTATACGATGCTCCATTTGCGGGTCCTGTCACCGGTTTTTCCTCTACTAAGATAATTGATTTGCCCGGCATAGCGATTACAATTGGCGAGGCCAAAGTGCCATCCTTGCTTAAGACACCTCAAAACCGTCTGGTCCTGATGGAATACCTAACATATTTATAAATAATTGTATAGAAATTATGTCGAATCTGTTACTTAGCTTATTTAATAAATCCTTAAAAACAGGTATTTTACCGAGTATCTGGAAATCCGGCTTCATTAGCCCAATACATAAAAAAGGAGAAATTAATCTTGTGACTAATTATAGACCGATATCCATATTGTCTGTAATGCCTAAGCTCTTTGAATCGATAATTATTGCTAAAAAAATAAGTCAACCGATAAACAACATTTTTACTGCTTCCCAACATGGCTTTATTCCCAAGAAATCTACACTAACTAACCTAGAATTATATCATAACTACATAGCCAATACAGTATCTAGGAGAGGTCAAGTCGATTCCGTGTACACGGACTTCTCAAAAGATTTTGACAAGGTGTTACATTCCATACTACTTTATAAGTTACGTAGATACGGAGTAATGGTATCTTCCTACATTGGCTTAAAAGTTACTTGTGTCATCGTACTCTTATAGTAAGGATTGGGAATTGCAGATCTCAGCCAATACAAGCATCTAGTGGTGTTCCGCAGGGATCGCATTTGGGACCAATATTGTTCAATTTATTTATGGATGACATAGTTCAGATCTTCAAAGGTGTTGAAGTCGTGCTATTTGCAGATGACTTGAAAATTTTCAAATTTATTAATAATATCGAAGACTGTTTAACCATTCAAAACAATTTTACATCTTTAAGCGAATGGTGTAAACGTAATAAACTAAATTTAAACGCTTCAAATTGTCAAGTTATCAGTTTTCATGGAGCAAGATCCCAATTTACCCATAATTATACTATTTACAATGTTACTCTTGACAGCGTTACAAACTTGAGGGACTTGGGAGTCACGTTATCTGAGGATCTGACATTTTATTTACATATAGAGGAGGTCGTCGGTAAAGCTATGAGGGTGTTGGGCTTCATCACGAGACTGGCAGCTGTTCTTAAAAAAACTGAATCCTATAGGTTACTATTTGTTTCTCTAGTCAGACCATTATTGGAATATAACTCTGTAATCTAGTCCCCCTACTACAATGTCCACATAAATCATACAGAAAGTTAATCCACCTGTCGATTCGTTCATGAGAATTCAATTCTCTTAATGAATCGACATTATCCAACTGTCGATTTGTTAAGGAGAACTTTGTTCTCTTAACATATCGACAATGTTTCAAGCCAGGATACGCGAGAATTGTATGCAGAGGTATACTTTTTTCACGGCTTTTCCAACTTTGAAGTCAAAAAACACCAACTTAGAGGCTTCGCAGCATATACGTTCCATACACGGATTTCCTCAGAATTTGGAGTAGAACATTTCGTGTGTCTGTGTGTGTGTGTGTGTGTGTGCCTGTGTGTGTGTCCGTCCCCCCTTATAAATTTTGATCCGCTCTATTTACAGAGCCCAAAATTTCAGAATATATAAACAGTTACAGGCCTACAAAACTTTTATACTCTGAATTTTGAATTTTTGTTTCAGTCAGGGGTTATCAACTTTTGAATTTTAACTTTATTTTTCCATATATCTCAGAAACCATAAAAGCTAGAACGCTGAAAATTGGTATAAAGATAGACAAATACAAAATCTCAAATTTGTTTTTTTTTTAATTCCAGGGTTTCTCAAACATTTTTTATAAAGAAAAATATTTTATTTATGAAAAATTTATGAGTTTAACTGCCTATATTTCCATTTTTTTTAAATATCGAAAATAGCCGAAACACCCCAACTAGATAATTTAATTTTATATAAAAAAATATGAACATTGTATTAGCATAACTCAATTTTTTTTAACAATTTTTATAAAAATTGAATTTAGTGACGACATCACTTCATACAATTTGTATGGTAGTCGCCTATACACAATATGTAAGAAGACTTAATAGTTTGATACTTAAATCTCCAAACATACATACATACCATCATACTGTTTTCATATTCTGTGTAGGAAAAACAGACTGACCTCCATACTATCCTATCCTGACAAACATACCTACATGTTTTATATAGAAAATAAAATATCTTCAAATATTTATTAATTTGTGTTGTTTATAGTTTGGTACGTATTCTTTGATTATGCATACTATCGCCATCGACAGTTGGATCTCATGTGTTACATGCAACTAGTAAATAAAAATAAAAATACTTGTTTAGAATTAATTCCACTATTTATTTAAGGACTACAACCTACGACCGGTTTCGTGCTAAGCACATTTTGAAGTACTACTTGAAAATGTGCTTAGCACGAAACCGGTCGTAGGTTGTAGTCCTTAAATAAATAGTGGAATTAATTCTTAACAAGTGTTTTTATTTTTATTTATTAAAAATATAAATTAATTAAAATGGAATTCCATCAAGAACTGACGATTGAAAAGTTAAATCTAATCATATAAAAAGGGTTCAGAGAAAAAGTTTGCGATTTTATTTTATTATTTATTTTATTTTATTTATTTAACTAGCTGAGAAGCTTCGCTTCGCTCAGCTTCTAAGCTAGGGCTTGCAGCCGGCTTTTACCGCTTCGCGGTAAATGACCGCCTCCGGCGGTCGGTGGTACTGAGGGGTCTGAAGGTACTGAACGGTCTGAAGGTACTGAACGATCTGAAGGTACTGAGGGGTCTGAAGTTACTAAAATGTCTGAAGGGATGAAAGATTCGGGAGGAAATGAAGAGGGGTATGAGGCATTGATGGAACGGGAGGTACAAAAGGACCTGAAGAGACGGGAGACACTGAAGAGACGGGTGGCACTTAGGGACAGGAGGCATTGAAAGACGGGAGGCTCCGAAGGGACGGGAGACACTGAGGGACCATTTTTAATTATACAGGCAATACGAAGATTGCTGAGTTTCATCTAAATCAAACGCCTATAATCCGCAAAGTGGTTAAAAAGGTTGCAAACCCTATTGTAGAAGTCAAACGAAGCTTCTCTTTTAGTTTCTTAATTTGCGTTTCACAAACCATGACACGGAGCAAGCTTTATTTTTCGCTGCTGTGTTTGTCGCCTCCGCACAAAAACGTTATTCTTATAAAATATTAATTTACAAAATAATAAATTGTTTAATTTAAGAAAGATTGATATTTTAAACTCCTTGTAAATAAGCATGTAATAAATATTAATATTTTTTCGTGCAACTCTCCAATAATAATTAGTACTTTAAATCCTGGCAACACCGTGGTTGACATTTGACTTGACATTTGACAAATGTCCGATAAATTATGTTTGCAAACTCAACATGTAGTCTAAATCTAAACGATATTACTTAAATGTTTACTCGATCATCTATTGTGTGTTATGTGTATTTAGATTGTATAATTTTTTATGCTTAAATAAGGATATTCGCCTTTTCAGATAATTTAGCAAGCATTCGCAGACTCTTATTTTAACTGCAGACATTAAAGCGGTACTATAGTTTGGTTATGGACATTTTATATTTAATTCACCAGAATTTGATGTATTTCAGATTAGCATTACAGTAGCGAGATGTATTCTAAGTGCAATTTTTTTAATACTATAATTTATTTTGCCAACTGTAACCACTAAAATATAAAATCATGTATGTTCTCTTCGGTGATAATTTATTTTTCTTGTTTATGTTTACCTCCGTTTCACGATGAAACTTTATCTGTTACAGAAACATATTATATTATTATGTTATATTTTTCAACTTGCAACTGACAGTATAGCCAATCAGCGGAGACTTCTAATTGGCTGTTAAATTATTATATTAGATGTAATATATATGCTGTTAGTCTTCCAAAAATTTATAAACAAATAAATATAATAATTTTAGTCTAAATTTAATACTTAAACTTTGTCGTATGTTTGTTGAATAACAAATGAGTACGTATGAGGCCGACTTAAAAATTATTTACCAGTTAAGACTAAAATCATTCTAACGCGACGTCCTACGTAGGCGATTCAAGGCGAACGCGAAGCGGCGCGAAAATAACAAACAGTCGGTAACTATTGAAGTGTCCTGCGTTACCGACCACGAGTAGGGTACGGTGTGACATGGCACGATGCGAAGCGAACGCGATCAATTGGTTTGATATTTTCGCGCGAATTGGAAGCGGTGCCATAGTTTTTTTTTGTAAAGTATAATGTCAGAAGCACGATTCGCGTGCCCGTAGGACAGAGCCGCAGCGTCGCACCGCATCGCTTTGAATTCGCATGTATCCGTTCGGATCGCTTCGCATTCGCTTTGAATCGCCTACGTAGGATGTCGCGTAACTCAACAACACATGCTACCATTACTTGACTACGCTGAGATTCAACTGAAGATCAACTTAACAAACTCGAACGGTTACAAAATGTCTGCATTCGATACGTGTTTGGACTCAGGAAGTTCGACCACATGTCCGAGAGCAGGCAACGACTGAACTGGTTAAAGATCCGTCACCGAAGAGATTCCCGTGTTCTTTCCCTTTATATATTTTATATTTTTAATACTATAAAAGTCTTTAATTATTATTATTATTAGGTGATGTATGTATGTCGAGTATCGAGACGACAATGCGTATATGTCAGAATAGGAAAATGTGTTCAATTCAATATGGTTATATAGTTTTTATAGTTTGATTCAAGTTTTTTCAATTAAGTTTTTGACAAAGATATACATTGTTAGAGATATGGAGAAAACTTACCACGTTAATAAGTTTTGTTGAATTTGATAGTAATATATTTTTATCGGATACCTACCTGGATATTAACAAAACATGATGAAAACAGAGTGGATGCCTTTGAAAGAAAAATCTTATGCAGAATATACCTATTAACGACTGTCAAACATGGCGTAAAAGATATATATCACCGAGCTTTATGATCTTTACCAGGACATCAGCATAGTCATGAGCCATGGGGCAGCAGAACTCGAAGGTGGCAGCCAACGATAGAACAGTATGGAGTAGATTCTTGGACACAGATAGGACCCATCAAGAGTTGTGACGCTAAGAATAATGATGATGATATTTTTATGTGAATAAAGTAATTGATTGTTGGCAATTATTTAATTTTATTTTCTTTAATTTGTCTTCATAAATTTGAAAGTAAAATAATTTGTTAATTAAATGAAACATACAGAAATGTTTTGAAAATATAGATTTCTTCTTCCTTGCCTCTTCCCAGTTCATCTGGAGCGGCCCTTCTGGTATGACCTTTCCTTTCTTGCGTCATTTCTCTGGTTAGTTGCTCCTCCCTCAACTCCTTAATATTTGTCCACCAGGTGGCCTATGTACGGCCTCTATTTCTGGCCTGAGTGCGATATCCTGTGTGAGTTTAACTATATGATCCTCATTTCGTCTGGTAATGTGTCTGTACCATCGGTGTCTGGCCTTTAGTTTCTCCGGAATAGAGGCGACTCCAAAACTACCTCGGACGTATTCATTTCTAATTCGATCCTCCTTTGTAACACATCTAACTCTATCCTCTTTGAAGGGGTCTCTCATAATTCTTTAGTGGTTCCTAAAAATTTCATTTGAAAGCAAGCATTACATACATACCATCACGCCATGTCCCTCGCGGGGTAGGCAGAGAGAACCAAACGCTACTTATTTCTATCTTGACACACATTCATCGCCTCGTCGACATTCATACATTGTCCTATACATATTCATTTGTTGTTCATGCTTCTGACATCTCCGCCTTTCAAAATAGCGTTCCCATGGATATGCCATCCCTTACTTGGGCGACCCCGACCTCTCATTCGATTCCTGTCCGCAATGTATATTTTCTTTGTCAGGCGTTCCTCATTCATTCTGCCCATGTGTCTAAACCATCTCAATGTGTTCACTTAAATTCTATTAATGACATCTTTCTTTATCTTACATTCTTTCCTTATGTCCTCATTTCTGACCCTCTCATACATCGTCCTATTATATCTTCTAACATGACTTTTAAAATACTTAATTCTATAATGACATGCATTTATAGAATTACCTGTCAATAATGTATAAAGAGGCTCTGGAGGATATCTATTGCAGGTATGTGTACTATTCCATTGTTACAACACATTTCTGGGTTTTCTCGCTTCCATTTCAAATCACCACAATATGTACAAATTATAGACATTCTACCAAAAGTTGATACTGGCTCAGAAATAAATTGCAACTATAGGTTAATATCTATATTGCAACTATAGGAAAAAGCAGAATTTTCCTTTTGTCTCCATGATTCATGTTTCAATGCCACTTCTGTTATTTTACATACAAAAAAATAGTGTTTGGCGATATTGTTAAGCGTTTTCAATTTGACTCAGGGGCCTTATGACTTGAAGACTTAGAGGCTGTTTTATACTTTTAATGCTGCTAAGATGGCGCATTCAAGTGCAGTAATTTCTATTTCTTCAACGTCTTGCATATTCATCTGATCTATTGTCATTAAATTATCACGACTCCCTACCTCTATCCAATTACTTGAAGACTGAAAATCTGTACTTCCTCTTTCTTGCTGCAGAAATTGTAATACCCTATACGCCGTCATTCGTAATCTACTGGCTTCACATCTCCTTTCTTGCTGTTCTTTAGATTCGTTTGCCCTAAGTGCAACCATTCGCAACATGTTATTTTCATGTGCCATTCCTTCTGCACCCTTTCACCTACTCCTAGAAGAATGACATAACCTGTACACCGAAATACAATAATCACCAACTCATTTATGAAAATATCTTTAAACAAATACCTACGTTCTTTCCATATGTGAATGTTGATTTAAATTTTCCTAAATTCATCGAGAATTGAAATTTCAACTTACATTTTTTTGTAACTATATAGGCTAAAATTTGATTCCGAAAGAAAATAAAATATAAAGTTATTAAATATTGGAAAATAAACTAAATCAATACATATTAATTACGATAAAAATAAAAAGTAGCTAACTTTCGAATATTTGACAGCTGAAAGAATGGTGGAACAACGCGAGGAAAGCAAATCTGACCCACAATGCAAAAGAGACCATTTGTTCAACGTGAATTGCTCACTCTCCCTGTGTCGGATTTTATTACTTCGTGCCATTTGAGGTCTAATTACGATAGGGACGCATATATCAGAATGTTGGTATTTTTGTCATCTTCGGGGTAAATTCACATAAATCAATTTTGGCGACTCGGCGAGTAAAGCATAAAAGCATTCTTTAATTCTTATTATATAACATTTAAACATACTTTCTTTTGAAAATAATAAAAAAAAACATATCAGCTTGTGAGGCATTGTGTTTTTATACTGTTTCAAATGTAATATTATAAAAATGTAATATTGTAAGTTTTTTACTCTACTGTAAAATTCCCGATTTCCACATAGAAAGATTTCAAACGAATGTAAGAACAGGCAGCCTTGGGCAGACTGACATGAATATAGTCGTGCACAAACATTCGCAAATCCAGAACGACAATCTTACCAGGTCTACTTTATTTATATGCAGATTAAGCACAGACACAGACATGAATGCCCAAATATTTCTGCGCACAATAGCTTATACATGGGAAGTAAATATCATAATAAGAATTGTTTGTAGGTATATAAATTTCCTACCTACACTACACTATGCAGTGTACGGAAGGTGCAGTGTCTATATATTACATGATGTATATAATTATTATGTTGCGGGTGGATGTTACATAGTAAGTTTAGAGTTGTAGATTTAAAGATTAAACAAATAAAACAAATGAAAACAAATGAAACATGAAAATCAACAATAATTAAACATGAGATATGAACAGAGAAGTTATACATAAATTTATACGAAAGAATTAAGAGGTTACGAACTGGGATATTATGTGTTTTTTGAAAGTTAATTTGGAGTTTGAGAATATGTCAATATAATTCATTTGATGAACTGAGTTGTATATTCTGATTAAGCGAGGAATGGGAGAGAAATAACCGATATTCGTATTATAGAATTTTAAGTAAAAAATATTTCTAATTGTAGTATTTCTAATTGGTAGGTACTGTTATTTGAATTTGTGGAAGGATATTTGGTACATCTAACTGATAATTTAATATTTTATATAGTGTCACGATCTGCCCCTCACATGAGTATCAGGAACGTGCAGACGGGATGCGCGATCTCACGACAACGCGACCCGTCAACCGTTTTACCCTAATTCTAGTATTTCTCGTTTAATTCTATGCAAGCAAAACATATTGGGAGAGTCTCGTCGCGACGTTGCCAGTGAGCGGTTGTGTTTAGTGCATATTTCGGATCTACCCACAAGTACCTACTACACTACGCAGCGAACAGATAAGATTCCATTGCTGTCATTTTTGTTTTATTATTTCATTTTTATTCTTACAAAAATTGTTTTGATTATTTCAATGTAGCATATTTGGTATTAATATTTACCTATTGTTTTTGTTGCTTTTTGTCTATTTGACATTAACAATTTTTGTTTCGTATTTTTTATTTAACTGTTAAATATCTATTTTATTTGATTTAAATACTGCATCGCGGATATGGAGGTGGACGAGACTAAACCTCCTGATCCTCGATCGATAATTTTATCAACTGCTGACGAATGTGAATCTGACACGAGTCATGATTCAGTTATTGTACCTAACCGTAAACGAAAACCGCGTCATCAACCAATTGATATACCGTCGAAAATGAAACCTTCTTCTGTACTCGAAATAACTGCAGGCCTCCCGATACAAACCGAACCAAGCCCAATTCAATATTGTAATATGTCAAACCCACCATACATAGTATATATTCAAAATTGCGAAAGTGGCAAACCGATTAACTCCTTAGAAGTAGGCAAATTTTTGTTTTCATGTAAAAATAAAAACTTTGGGATTATTAACGGTACAATAAAATCTGAAGGGCGCTTTAAAATTTCTTCTGAATTTAACAAATGGGAACAAGCAAATAATTTTATACAGAATATTACAACTTTATCTGATCAAAAATTTAAGGCGTTTATTCCGACGCATCACGTGACGCGAATGGGGTTGGTAAGAGGCATTCCTGCTAATCTTTCTGAAAGTGATATTGTTGAATCCTTAAATTTGAACAATGCTAGACGAATTATTAAAATAATAAAAGCGCGAAGGTTAAATTACAAAGATAATTCTCAAGGCACGGTGACGTGGAAACCGTCACAAACCGTCGTTCTCACATTCGAAGGCCAAATATTGCCTGATTATGTTTACCTTTATTTTAACTCCCTTCCAGTAGAAGCATACACTTATCCCACTATTCAGTGTTTTAATTGTTGCCGTTTTGGGCACTCAAGAGCCATTTGTAAATCTTCCACTCGATGCTTTCACTGTGGTGAAAACCATCAAGCTGATCAGTGTCCAAACCCGGAAGAGCCAACATGCGTCAATTGTAAAGGTAGTCATAAGGCTACAAGCTTTATATGCCCAGAACTGACGAGACAAAAAAACATTAAACAACTGATGGCGAGTGAAAATATATCATATTTCCAAGCCTCTAAACGTTTTCCCCCTGCAATAAAGAGTTTTGCCGAAACTACAACATTGAATGTGAAACCAACCTCAGCTAACACAACTACAATAAACCAGATTAATTCAGCGAATCCTTCCAACTCTCGTAGAGTTATTACATACAAACAAGTCAAACCTAGACCAGCAATGACACCAGCATATGACAAGAACATACATAACTCATTCCTATTCAATCCAAATGGTAATTATGTCAATCAAATGTCTAATGGTCATACAATTAACCAAAATGAACATTCACCTCCTCCTTCTGCAGTAGAGTTATCCAACAGCAATTCAGCATTTCTGCAGACATTAATATCTCTTTTAATATCTATTCTTTCGAATAATAATAGCCTACCGTTCAACGTTGCCGATATTCTCACAACATTGCAATCTTCTCTCTTCAATAATGGACATACAAACTCTGAAAATTCTACAATGGAATAGTAGGAGCGTTTATTCCAATAAAGCAGAACTTACCGAACTATTAAATAATAATTCAATACATATTGCAGCCATCTCTGAAACTTGGCTGAAGCCGTCTTGCCTATTTAAGGTAATCGGCTACCAGTGTCTAAGAGATGACAGAGCTGACGGTCGGGCTGGAACTGCCCTTTTTATTAAAGATAAGTTAAATTTCGAAAAACTATCTATCCCTCTCAAATCCCAAGACTTTCAAATTGTCGCAGCACGAATTAAAAACATAACTTTTATTTCAGTATATATTCCACCATTAGTTTTATTTATAGAAAAGGACTGGACGGATTTACTTCGCCAGCTCCCCTCTCCCTCCATAATCTTGGGAGATTTTAACGCCCATTCTCCTATCTGGGGAAGTGAAGCTACCAATAAATCTGGTCACAATATAATAGATTTCATGGATATCAATAATATTTGTTTTTTAAATGATGGCTCCCCTACTCGCCTCACCCCACCCTCCCAAAAGAAAAGTGCTGTCGATCTGACACTATGTTCGAGTTCTTTAGCCGCAGCTTGTTCATGGACCTTAACCAATGACCCTTACTCTAGTGATCATTATCCAATAATTATTCACTTAGAAGATCCTCACATTGCTAAATCTAAACCCCAACACCCGACAAATCGTAAAGGTTACAATACAAAAAGGGCAAATTGGCCCCTCTTCTACGATAATATAGAAAAATTAACAACAAGTTTGGACAGTTCTAACGTACACATTGAATACTCTGATCTTTTATCAATTATTTATAAGGCCGCAGACTTATCTATTCCAAAAAAATCCAACTTTAGCCCTCTGCCATGTACGCCATGGTGGGACGGAGAATGTTCTGATATGGTCAACAACAGGAAAAAAGCCATAAAAAAGTATAGGAAAAACATGACTCTTGAAAATTATATACTTGCAAAGGAAAGTCAGGCTAAAACTAAAAAATTTCTACGTAAGAAAAAAAGGCAAGGATGGCGAAATTTTTGCTCATCCCTCTCCCCAGACTCTCCCTTGTCTCTGGTTTGGAATATGATTCGACGATTTCGCTCATCATATGTCCAGAATCGGAATCATCAGATTAGTCCAGACATATTAGAATCCTTCATTAACAGACTGGCTCCCTCTTACTCTCCTAATATAACGGAATTATACATAAATCAAAACATAAGTCACCGCTCTTCAATATCTTGGTTAGATTCACCTTTTAAGATCGAGGAATTATCCATTGTGCTCAAAAACTTAAACAACTCTGCTCCTGGTTTTGATCAAATACCATATACGTTTTTCCAACATCTGCCTACTTGCTTTCTGGAACACATACTGAATAAATTTAATGAATGCCTTCAAACAGGTATGGTTCCCATAGATTGGAAAACCCAGTTGGTAATTCCAATCTTAAAACCTGGAAAAGACCCCAAAATTCAAACGTCTTATAGACCAATAGCTCTCTCTTCCTGCATTTTAAAAATTTTCGAAAACATCATTAAAAAACGTTTAGACTGGCAAACAGAACGTAATTTACTTCTCCCTAATATACAATTTGGATTTAGAAAGGGAAAGACTTGTATGGATAATTTAAGTATCCTGATATCAGACATCCAAATTGGGTTCACTAATAAAAAATACACACTCGCAGCTTTCCTGGACATTAAAGCCGCTTATGATAATGTCCTTTTGCCAATTTTACGGAGAAAATTGTTGAATTTAGGAATTCCAGAACGACTAGCTCAATTAATTTTTAATATTTTTTGTGAAAGAAAGATAGTCATTAATAAGCCTCCAGACACCTATGAACGAACGCTATGGATTGGCCTCTCTCAGGGATCTGTTCTGAGTCCGCATTTATTTAACCTATATTGCTATGATATACTCGAATGTGTTCAGGGTCTTTGTTCACTCCTCCAATTCGCTGATGATATCGTTTTATATATTACTCATAGTAATATTGAAACAGCAGTGAGAAAATTATCAACTGCCCTATCTAAAATCATTAAATGGCTTAATTCTAATGGACTTGAAGTTTCGCCCCAAAAATGTCAAATAATCGCCTTCTCGAGGAAACACAATACGGCAAATATATCAGTTAAGATTGGTGAAACCACTATTCCTAGTGTTGAAGAAGTCAAATTTTTGGGGATGACCTTGGATAGGAAGTTATCATGGACTTCTCATATTTCCCACATAATTACCAAATGTGAAAAAAATATAAACCCTCTGAGAGCAGTTTCTAGAGTTTGGAGGGGCTCACATCCTACAACCATGAAACTACTATATAATGCCATTGTCCGTAGTCATCTGGACTATGGTAGCTTCCTGATGGAACCGATACCGGAATATCTGAAATCCAAATTAGACAGAATACAATCTAAATGCCTTCGCTTAATAATTGGCGCAATGCGCTCCTCACCAATAAATGCACTGCAGGTGGAATGCGTAGAACCACCTCTCAAACTAAGACGCCAATATTTGGCCGATAAATTCATGCTCAAACGAATAAACTACAACTCACATCCGCTCCTCCCTAGAATCTCGATGCTCTCATCTCTATGTCAAAGTCACCGGTATTGGTTCAAAAAATGTACTCCCCCAATGTGCCAAAGCTATCAAAAACTCTCCCTCAAAATTGTCTCTAACCGTCCTCAGTCTATGCTTCCATATTACGAAATTCCATTTGAGGCAATAACATTGATCCCAAACATTATTTTAAATATCGACCCACTAAAAAATTCAACAGGCAGTGCTCAAGCCATGAATAATAAGTTCAACAGTATCGTTATGTCTAACTGGCCCTCCCATCTACAAATATACACGGATGGGTCTAAGCGGGGCGCAGACAATGAATGCGGGGCCGCAATTCACATACCATCTAAAAAAATACAATCACTCGTTAAACTACCCAGGGAATGTTCAATATTCACAGCTGAATGTACGGCTATTAATGAAGCCCTAAAGATTTGCAATACTTTGGATTCTTCGCAGTTTATAATATTTTCGGATTCTTTAAGTGCTCTAAAGGCGTTGTCTTCCAATTTAGCCAAATTGGCCGACAGCACCTTACTATGCAACATTAAATCCGCTCTATTAAACCTTCATAAATTGAATAAAGAAGTGCTTCTTGCGTGGATCCCGGCTCATCAGGGAATAGTGGGAAATGAGATCGCTGACGAAGCAGCGAAGCAAGCCTCCGTTACTGGCATTTTACCCTCTCTATTTATGATTCCCTGCCAAGACATATTAGCATCCTTCAAAAAAGAACTCATATCCAAATGGACCATTGACTGGGAAAGGTCTAGTACCTTGAAAGGTTCTTCCTATAAATCCATCCAAATTTCAATACCGTCTAAACCATGGTTCCATAACAAAGGCATGGCCAAACGAGACGTCTCCAACATATGTCGCATTAGACTAGGACACTGCCTTATTAACAGCCACCTCCACAGGATACACGTAAGGGATAGCCCTTCGTGTGCTTGTGGAGAGGTTGTAGAGACCCTTGACCATGTGTTCTTTGAATGTCCAATCCACACCGAACATGATTTGTATTATACACTAAATACCCCACTCCCAATCAATATGTCTCATCTTCTATCATTGAATTCACCGCATATTTATTTCCATATAACAAAATTTCTTCGCCTTAATGGCTTCAATCTATAATGCAATAAAATAACCTTTACTTCTTAAATAATTCTATAAAAAATTTTTGAAACTGGCAGAAATCATCCTAATGATTGGGTGGAATGCCATGTAAGCAAAAGAAGAAGAAGAAGAAGAAAACATATTGGTTTAAGGAACAATTGACTCACCTCAGCTCAGCAACTTGTTCTCCCAGCTCCACTCATTTACAACTCTGTTTCCTATGCTCTTCTTAGTCCTAACTTGTAAAATTCGAATACACGAGTACTTTGTTCGCCGATTAGTTGGCCAGATCGTCTAGTTTTTAGGATCCACATTGTGTTTTCGTGATCACCCTGGCTTGATTTCCGATTTCTTGAACAACCCTAAATTTCCTGTTTCAACTCCTTTTATCAACGGTGTCCTATTCCGAATTACTGACGCCCTAAGTACAACACACTGCAATTATTCTAATCAATTTACCAGAAGAAACACAAATATATTTCACAAACACGAAATTTGACAAGTAAAAAACATGTAAAACTTATTATAAATTAACACTACCATTGCAGGCTCATGTCTTATCGTACAAACATGCATAGTAATTAAAATCTTGAATCCAGAAGGCTCATGATTATGAATAAACAGCGATCAACAAAACAACTGAATACAACAACGCAGCCGCATTATTGATCACAGTGAAACCAATTAAACATTAATTCGACCTTAAATGGGATTGGTTCCGAAGGAAATGACTTTCGTCATCTGGTTCAGAATCCACTCCTCCATTCGACTGTACACCTTGTCATGTTATATTTATAAAAGTAAATAGTATTTCATGACTAACTTTGCGTTGAGGTCGAAGTTGGAGCCTACGTTTAAAAACTGACAACATTTTAGTAGTTATCCAACGATCTCGACGTAAATTGTTTTCGTTGACTGGCAATACCGCCTGATCACGTGACCTCTCCTTGTTCCGTTGGATTCTTTTTTTACTTTGACGCGTGAAGATGATGTGCTATAGTAAAACAAAAGTGTATAAATTTTGGCGTAAGGCAAAATTTAAAAAACATCACACGCTAAGTGTTGTGCTCGGATAGAAAGGGTGAGTGTCCAATAAGTCATTATATTACATCAGATTTTTTGTCTACATCGCATGACCCAGCTATCTATTTTTGCTTTGTTACAGAGTTAATTTTGACTCCTTTTCTTTCCATACCATTTAACCCAAATGTTTTGACCCGGCTTTCCATAAGGAAATAAAAATTGATTATTTGTCAGTTTTGTCGTAAATTATACTCTAGTGATGTTCTCATCACTCGACATTATGTGAGAAAACATGATTTGGTTCGCCATAAAGGACATTTGAGTTTGGATTAAAAATGGCGTATTTTGTAGTTTCAATATTTTGTAACTTCACCAACATTGACTACATACAGCTTCGTTACCCGGATTATTATATCTCTTACCATGTTGCTAGATTAATTTAAATGTAAAATTATGATTGAGGCCCGTATTCCATGCGGTACCTAATATTTTTTTTATTGGTAAAACATCTTTTGTTTTTAATAAATTTTTCTTAGCTGTATGCAACCTCGCAAAAATCGACAGGACGTTGTAAATCCCTGATAGTCTCATGCAAACTACTGGTTAGTTGGTGACTGTGGTTCGATCCCCGTCACACACACCGTACACGGATTCACACCGTAGCAACCTATTATACTATCATTACTTTAAATTCTTCTGAATACATGATGTTAAACTTACAGGTATCTAATCAACTTCTAATGTGCCATTTCAACGCCACGCTAACAGTCGTAAAATATCCCAGATATATGAAATCTATGCTACTCTATGTAGTCAGTACGTACGCAACTTGGGAAAACCAAGTAAATATACCACCAGAAGGGTGGAGACGTAGGCTCTCTGTCACTCGCCACCTACATCCGTCCAGGGCGGCCCTACTTTCCCTGGCCCGACCCTGCCCTTCCGAATCTCGGAACAATAGCAAGGTTTTAGCAAGATATGTCGCAAACATATCAATTTACCTCGCGGTATTGTTAGTCTTTCCTTTGGGCGTCACAAAGGTGATCCGCAAAGTGTAAGACTACTCACTGCATACAATGGAAGCACTGGGCTTAGGACTACGATGCATGCGAAATGGATATTCGACTGATTTGCGAAACGTGAAATAACCATTTTACAAGATCTGAATTTGAAACAAATACAGATCTACTGTGGACTGTATGTGTAAAACGTAAAAGCAAGGATTCGGCAACCTTCCGGGCACAGTCGGATAGATGGTCGATTCAGCCAAGCGGAACATGCACCCGAGGCACCCGAGTGGAAGGCCGACAACTGATGGTTAGGGAGGGAACTTTCTTACAACAGCGTCCTTCTCTCTTGCATTGATTCATGTGACTTTCAATCACCTGGAGAGGGATGTTAGTGTAGCTGGTGAGGATATAATTAGTGTATTGTGTAATGAGGTTCCTTATCGGACGCGGACCAGTCCTTCCGCGTCTTGTCTAAGTCAATCTGTGATCGAATATATTTTTATTATTGCATATGCGCAAACATTGGATTTTTTTCCCTGTCGGGAGTCAAAGATATTTTTTAACAGATTTTTAATTATCTCAATAGAGACGAAGTTGGAATATTTACTGTAGGAGAACCGGGAAATCAAGGCACCTACAGGGCTTACGACCTGTCATCGGCTGGTTTACGTGATTCGTCGTAAGCCCTGTAGGTGCCTTGATTTCCCGGTTCTCCTACAATAAATATTCCAACTTCGTCTCTATTGAGATAATTAAAAATCTGTTAAAAAATCAATCTGTGATGTTTGTTTTGGTGTACGCTCCACACCGTGTAATGGCAGAAATGTTAGTGGAAGGGATACTGAACTCTGCCGGCTCCAAATTGTTCGCCTGCGCATGGGGCCCATTAGCACAGCGCACACTCCGTCCTAAACATGCCCAGCGGAGGTCGGAGAGGATCTTTCACCCATTCAAGGCGATAGTTGCACCTGCCAGCACCCGACC
Source organism: Molanna angustata (assembly GCA_963576475.1). Lineage (NCBI taxonomy): Eukaryota > Metazoa > Arthropoda > Insecta > Trichoptera > Molannidae > Molanna > Molanna angustata. The sequence goes on from OY754967.1 coordinate 65,343, forward strand.
TTCCTGCTAATTTGATTCGTGATCGGCGTCCAGTAGGCTGGTCCATGCCACAACATTCCCCCTCTTTTCTTGAAAAGTGTTAACTGCTGAGGTCGTTCGTCAACAAGCATAGCACGAAAACGTTTGTTTTCTCTCGCTTTCTTAATATTTAACATGCGGCGTCATCTATTTGACATGATTTGTCAACAGGATTGGCATTGTGACGGGAACGCAATTAATTGAGTAACACAATGAAATTCCTGTCTGCCAACTGGTGATTCTAAAGATAAACTGGATATAGATAAATAGAGATATGAAATATAATCGCTGACAAATCATTCCCAATAGACAACATACAATTTACGAATAAAATATAACTCAGCTGGAGTATCTCCTGAAGGCTCGCCTTATTTCTCAGTCAGGACACCACAACACTTAAATTATACACGAGAATAAATACCACGAGAATAGGAAGACAAATTATTATGAACCCGGATTGTATAAGTCCATATTAACCCCGATGCTTAAAAGGTCGCGCGCCCCTGGTACACAAACTTCCCTAATACAACGCAAAATCGCTAATCGGTAGAGACCGTGGTTTTGTCCCACGCACGCTTCGAACGACCGATCCAAGACGACTATCGCGTTGCTCCTTAACACACACACCAGCCCCCCATAATATCGTCCGTAAGTACCAAAAAATATAGACAAAAACGTTCCTTCCAACGTTGTTCAATCGAGATTTATGACAACCAAATGTGTCTCAGAATGCTTATTATAAAAACTTCGACCCAGTAGGTAGATACCTATAACAAACTATTCCATATGCATCGTCTCCAGAAAACAATAATTTGCATAATAATATTATGGAGAGCTCGATTCATCACAATATTATCATCATATCTGCGATTTTTCGTCTATTATTTAATGATATTAGATGAAGATATACCAGCCTGTCATTATAACATTCAAATTGATGGCTTATCCCCTCTCTAAAAACCAAAATTCGTGTTAATCTTCTTTGGACAGATTCTATTGTTTTTATGTATTTGTCGTAATTTGGAGAACAGATTGTGAATGCATATTCTAGTTTACTTCTTATTAAATATTTGTATAGTGTTATGGTAATTTTAGAGCTATTAAAAGTTTTGTTATTCTTAAAATAGAACCTAACATTTTGTCTATATGGATATGAAATTTTAATGTCGTATCAAATATGACGCCTAAATCGTTAACTAATTCTACTCTTTTTAGTTTCACGTTATCAATGTGGTAGTTCTCTATTACTTTATTACGGTTATTTGTGAATGTGATAATCATACATTTAGATACATTAAGATAAAGGTCGTTAACATTGCACCAATTTTGTAAAGAATTTAAGTCCTGTTGAAGCAAAGAAGAATCATTTGTGCATTTAATAACACGGTAGAATTTAAGATCGTCTGCGAAAAGTGTGTATTGGGACCATTTGATTTGAGTTGTTATGTCATTGATAAAAATAAGAAATAATAAGGGTCCAAGGTGAGATCCCTGAGGAATGCCTGATGTAACGATAAATGGGTTTGAGGAGTATCCTCCGATGATAACTTTTTGAGATCTTCCGATTATATATGATTTAAACCATTCTAATATTGAGCCAATTATACCGAAGTGTTCAAGCTTTTTTAAGAGTAGAGTCTGGTGTAACTTGTCGAAGGCTTTACTAAAATCTGTATAAATGGCATCAACTTGGTTTTGTTTGTCCATGTTATTACGTATATATTGAGAGAACTCCAATAAATTTGTTGATGTGGAACGACGTGGAAAGAATCCATGTTGTTCAGGTATGATTAGTGATTTGATATGTTTGAAAGTGAAGTCGTATACTTATAATTGATTCGAAAATTTTACCCATACAATCTAGTTTTGAAATCGGTCTATAATTTAAAACATCCTCTTTACTTCTTTTTTTGAAAATTGGAGTTACAAATGCATTTTACCATATGATAGGATAGGTACCTTCCTTTATTGATTTTGAAAATAACAGGCTGAGTGGGTATGCCAGAGTGTTAGAACATTTTTTTATAAATATAGGCGGAATACTATCTGGCCCTGGACCCTTATTGACATTCTGATTCCTACATTTGGCAATTACTATTTCAGGGGTGATGGTGATAGAACTAACACTATCATTGTGTTGATTAACTGACATATCTGGAGCGAAGCAAGAGGTAGGTACATTATAAACAGATTGAAAATGTTTTGAGAAAAGATCACAAATATTTTGACCATTAGAAGCTTTTTCGTCGTTTAAGTATACCTCTTTAGGTATACTTGTTACATTTTTATATTTGCTATTTGTATAGTGCCATAAAGTCGATGGTTTTTTTGTTAAATTTTCTTTGATATGATTTATATACTGATTGTGACAAGTTCGAATTGAAGTTTTGGTTCTTTTACGAAGGATAACGAAAGATAGACGGTCTAGTTCGTTATTGTATTTTTTGAAGCGATTGTGATATTTATTCTTTTCTTTAATCAGATTAATCAATTCAAAAGAATACCACATTGGATAATTTTTGTAAATCATAAAAAGGGGAATCCAATAGAACACATCAATTACACAGATCTAATGCTAGAATAAATAAAGTAAGGTTTTTGACCTTTCCTTCTTACACAAAATATTGAACCATGCTATAGACTGTCCCGAACTCCTTAAACTCATAAATTTTAATGTTCCGGCTAAAACCACTAGACAGTGTGCTATGTTTCGTTAGAGCCATTCTCTGAATAATTATGTCTACCACTCCCCAATACCAAGGCTACATAGACTTGGTAATATTGTGGGGAGTCACTCCGATGTTTTTGCGGACGATTTTTCCACTATCAAATCAAAAATTGTACATTTTCTTTCTCTTAACTCATGACTTATCATAGTAATCGTTATGTTTGGGTTTTAACTCCTCACAAACCCAAGGGGATATAGTGGGGAGTTATGATTTCGCAATTTTTAAGGGTATTTTTTTATTGCTGATTATCAATAAGTATCATGCTGAGATTGTATTCTGAAAGTTTCATCACAATGCATCTGTGTGTGTGTGTGTGTGTGCTATGTGCTGTGTGCTGTGTGCTATGTGCTATGTGCTATGTACTCATTCGATTATATTCAAATTTTGCAAATATATATATATATATATATATATATATATATATATATATATATATATATATATATATATATATATATATATATATATATATATATATATATATATATATATATATATATATATATATATATATATATATATATATATATATATATATATATATATATATATATATATATATATATATATATATATATATATATATATATATATATATATATATATATATATATATATATATATATATATATATATATATATATATATATATATATATATATATATATATATATATATATATATATATATATATATATATATATATATATATATATATATATATATATATATATATATATATATATATATATATATATATATATATATATATATATATATATATATATATATATATATATATATATATATATATATATATATATATATATATATATATATATATATATATATATATATATATATATATATATATATATATATATATATATATATATATATATATATATATATATATATATATATATATATATATATATATATATATATATATATATATATATATATATATATATATATATATATGTTGGTTTTGATGTTTTCGCGGATCGTAGAATATGAATAATAGCCTCGATAATGCCCGATGTCATTCGGGCGAAACGTCGGCAAGACAACCAAAAGCCACAGCGGATTATCCGGAAAAATAATGATAATTCATATATATATATATATATATATATATATATATATATATATAATGGCATTGAAAAGTTATCAAGTTTTCATAATAAAATATTTAAATAAAAAATAATTTAACAAACTCATTTCATGAAAATGCTGAAAATTTTCCATACAAAATTTGAATACTTTATAGAATGACTTGTTAGTGAGGATTTTAGCGTTGGCCACAACCCACTCTTTTACAATTAATTTTACTGATATTTTTTGATACAGATTTATATTATTTTCCAGGACGATAGTTTCTGCGACCTCGGTCGTTATCAAGGGAATAACAATATTAATGCAGGTAAAATTAACAAAATAAAAAGATCATATTAATTACATTGTTAATCGTGCGTTGTTTAGCGTTGGCCACAACTCACTCGTTTTATTTTGTCTTTGTTGATGTTTCATTACTGATATTGCTGAACTTATTGATTTATACTTATGTTATTATTGTATTTATACTGGTGTTATGTACTGTTCAATTTTTATCATTATATTTCATAACAGATATTATGTATTGCTGAATTTTAAAATTAAAATGATGAATGTATGTTGAAGAAAGATGTCATTACTAGAATGAAGGTGAACACATTGAGATGGTTTGGTCACATGGGGAGAATAAATGAGGAGCGCCTGACGAAGAAAATATACAGAGCGGAAAGGAATGGAATGAGAGGTCGGGGACGCCCAAGAAAGGGATGGAACGACCATGTGAACGATATTCTGAAAGACGGAAATGTTAGAAGTATGAGCAACAGACGAACACGTATGAGAAGATGCATGAATGTGGACGAGGCGAGAAATGCGTGCCAGGATAGAAAAATGTGGCGTTTGGTTCTCTCTGCCTACCCCGCAAGGGACATGGCGTGATGGTATGTATGTATGTATGTAAAAATGATTTTTTTCCTTCTGATTTATATCATATTATTGTTGTTTTTATAACTTATGTTTTGTATGTACCTACTGTTGAATTTTTAACATGATTGTTGAATTTTTAAGGTATTTGTATTCTGTTATATACTTTTTGGATTTTATAAAATAAGCTTTCAAGCCGTAAGTGTTATTAAATAAATATATATCAGGAAGAGACATCTAATCGATATGAATTGTAGAGACGGTGATAATGAAAGAAAAATTACTAAAATTCTACAATTCGCGGAGAAGAGGTTGACGCACAGATTGCATGAACTCAGGAGTAATGATAACTTTGATAGAAACTAGTGGTGTTGAATTACTGAAAATTCGTCACCACACTCCCATCCTGATGAAGAAGAATTTAGTGTTGGGTACAACCCACTCGTTTTAAATTAGATTTTTGTCCCTGTCGGGAGTCAAATGATATTTTTATTGAGTCAAATGTTATTTTTTTGAATTCCTGGTTCTTCTATAATATCCCAACTTCGTCTCTAATGAGATGTTGACAAAATTTGTCAATAAAAAATGCTCGACAGTTCACATCAAGTTTCTTGCAATCGGATCAACGGTTTATGAGCCCTCAACGTACATACAACCATTCATCATGCTACCAAACCATCATAAAAATCATTGAGATTTATCCAACTGTGATTTGTTCATGAACTGTGTAACGTGAACGTTACGATTATATTGTACGGACCCCATAGTTCAATTCCTAATGCATAATATTTCATAAACATTTTGAATTTCGCGCGCCTAGGAACGGCTTCGCAATAGTAGTAGTATTCATAAAAAAACCTAAACATCATATCTAGCGGAGTGTATTATTATTCGACCTGAACCCCTTACTCCACTCCACCCCTCTCCTCCGCTCCCCGCTCGCGAACAACGTCAAAAGTGTTTCATTTCAAATAAATTTATAAATCCCCGTTCCGTACGATAAGTATTACATCAGCCAACGGCTGTAATGACCTCGTCCTTATAAGAAAAAATAGTAACTTTAGTTTCAAATCACACTTCATAAAAGAGATAATTAATCAATATATAAAGGCATACTTCATGTCGTAATTATCCTTTGTCATTTTTACTAATGATTCCTAGTTCTGTCTATTTCGCTAAATAAGAAATATGTCCAGTAACATTGAATGTACACCACTTCAACTCTCCTGTTCCCCTTGCCCCTCGCAAAAGATTCCGTCTGGATCATTTTAGAAACGGCCTATAATTCTGTTGAATAAGATAAAAGTCAATAATCAATTTCGATAGGTGTCGTTTATTCAGTGCGAATGCATCATACCTTTTCATTAATGTAGTTCGACACTATCTTTCGGGACTCAATATTCACCCTTTTCTATCTCTCTGTTCATATCCTGCACGTGCCACAAAACTTCTAAAAAATACAGTCAGTTCAAAATAATCCTTTAAACAGTCAATACGTGTCGAACTCACTACTGATTTGTCTCCGCAAAAGAATCATTTTTCTCGGCTTTCGGACAGCCGACGCAACTAATAAAAAAATTCATAAGTGTTCTGTGAATATGTATCAAAATACACGTATTGATCGCGGTATAGATTTTACCGTTAAATTATGTAATATCTCTTTTCACTGCATGTCGCTCAGTGCGTAATACATTCACAAATTGTTATAATGGCCGGTGACGGACTCACTTCAACTTCCACTAGATTTTCTTAATATAAACAAAGTGTTCAGTGTCTAAAGTAAATTCAAAGTTCTTCTTCTTTATAAACTGTGACGTTTATATCTCATCTTGTTTGAATACAATTTATTTTCTCTTGTATACGAATATAGTGATCGTTCAGTTGCCATGCGGCACTTCCTATTGTGAAACAAATGGTGATCGTGAATATAAATAAGGCCGCGACACACACGATTATTTGCTAATGAAAAAAATACGTCACAATTCAGAGACACACCTTCGACACTCCGATTACTTCCTCTACTGCTGGTCTTAGGATCGAGTACTGCCTTTCGATGTTCACCCGTCACGGATATCGAATTGATTCCTGCTGACTTCAGCCATGCTGATCGTGTGTGATCGGTAAAGACACCTTCTCGCCACTCTTCTGTTAATGCTTCTTGGATGCCCTTCTTCGTCTCCCTCAGGATCTGATAGGAATCAGGTCAATGCCTGCGGACGCTACAACTTTGTTGGTCTTGGACAATCAACAAATACTTCTTAGATGCCCTTCTTCGTCTTCTTCCGGATCTGATCAGGTCAGACCCTTCTCTTCCCTACAACGGATTATGTAGGAACCAGTTCCAGTATCTTCTGCTTATTGGTCGGCATTAATCCGACGTCAAACAAGCCTTCTCGATTTCGTCCTTTCATCGCCACGTAAGTTTCTTTAAAGTGATTAGTGAATATTTTATGAGGTCAACAATGCCTACCTCTCAGTGATGAAAGAAAATTTCATAAGTGTTTCCCTTTCTGGTTTTACCACATTCTCTATATCTGATTTATATTTTAATTAAGATGCTTTAGTATAAAACCCTCTTTTAACTATCGAACAGATCACTCACTCGGCAGATAACTTTACAAATATTTTTAACATCTGTCGATGTCCTGAACATATCTCAACTCGTACTTATTTATAATTCACACTTTCATTCAAACCTGACCCTCATACTTCAACCTGAGACGAAAAAGTCAAAGCTCAAAACATAATTATTTATATAAGTTATTTATTTCAATTTCTTTTTCTTACCGATGAGCTAACTGGATATTAACGTGCTTACTTTCAAAGTTAATTATAAATTCATACTAATCTGTCATCAAATGTGTGGATCCTGGATTTGGCCGTACTACACCATCACGTAAGGTAAGTCCAGAGGTCCCGAGAATACCAACAAGGTAAAGCTAAACAAGACTGACTTTAACCTTTCGTCACGAGGAGGAGACTCTCTTCGACGACGAAAAGGCCCGTTATCAAATATATATAATAATAATTTATATATTAAAAAAGCACAAACCTTTAACTACGTTACTAAACCTTTCACCACGTTACAACTGTGATAGCAACGGAGAAGAAGTTAATATTCTTTGCAGCATTTATAATAATTGGATAAGGAAACGCATTTGTTTGTATCTTTTCTTTAGTATTTTTTTTAAATATTATTTTATCACCAACGAGGAAGTCAGGAACACATCACATGGCTGGGACACCTCTTCCGTATGTCCTTTGACAGCATCAGTAACAGTTATATCACCCTGGAGGGTAGACCTGCTCTGACTATCTAGAGACTGTACACATCAGAGTTGCCATTTGACATGGGAGCAGGAAACGGAGTTGGTCCAGAACAGAACAACCTGGAAAAAGTTGGTGGTGACCAAATGCTTCATAATGAGAGCTGATGTGGAATGATGATAATTATATTTCATCAAACATCGAATCTAATCAAATATAAATAAAACACAATTGGTTTAGTTTTAGTGGTAATATTTTTTTTTAAATGAATATGTCCTTGTTAAACAAGTACATATACATCTTCCTACGGTCCCTAAAATAAGCAAATAAATGCTTGTGCTTAGGTGAACGAAATCGGTCGAGGCAGGATTCGAACTCGCGACCACTGGATTACTAGCCCAGCGCGCTAACCACTCTGCCACCGACCCATCCATATTATACCTATTTAGGCATTTGTTCTTCTTGACTCCCGACACTCTCTAACTTGTACGGCCCAGAATATCTACTTTATTGGTAACTAGCTGAGAAGCTTCGCTTCGCTCAGCTTCTAAGCTAGGGCTTGCAGCCGGCTTTTACGGCTGCGCGGTAAATGACCGCCTCCGGCGGTCCATGGCACTGAGGGATCTGAAGGTACTGAACGGTCTGAAGGTACTGAACGATCTGAAGGTACTGAGGGGTCTGAAGTTACTAAAATGTCTGAAGGGATGAAAGATTCGGGAGGAAATGAAGAGGCATTGACGGAACGGGAAGTACAGAAGGACCTGAAAGGACGGGAGACACTGAAGAGACGGGTGGCACTGAGGGACAGGAGACATTAAAAGGACGGGAGGCACCGAAGGGACGGGAGACACTGAGGGACCATTTTTAATTATACAGGCAATACGAAGATTGCTGAGTTTCAACTAAATCAAACGCCTATAATCCGCAAAGTGGTTAAAAAGGTTGCAAACCCTATTGTAGAAGTCAAACGAAACTTCTCTTTTAGTTTCTTAATTTCCGTTTCACAAACCATGACACGGAGCAAGCTTTATTTTTCGCTGCTGTGTTTGTCGCCTCCGCACAAAAACGTTATTCTTATAAAATATTAATTTACAAAATAATAAATTGTTTAACTTTAGAAAGATTGATATTTTAAACTCCTTGTAAATAAGCATGTAATAAATATTAATATTTTTTCATGCAACTCTCCAATAATAATTAGTACTTTAAATCCTGGCAACACCGTGGTTGACATTTGACTTGACGTTTGACAAATGACCGATAAATTATGTTTTCAAACTCAACATGTAGTCTAAATCTAAACTAAATGATATTACTTAAATGTTTACACTTACTATTGTGTGTTATGTGTATTTAGATTGTATAATTTTTTATGCTTAAATAAGGATATTCGCCTTTTCAGTTAATTTAGCAAGCATTCGCAGACTCTTATTTTAACTGCAGACATTAAAGCGGTACTATAGTTTGGTTATGGACATATTATATTTAATTCACCAGAATTTGATGTATTTCAGATTAGCATTACAGTAGCGAGATGTATTCTAAGTGCAATTTTTTAAATACTATAATTTATTTTGCCAACTGTAACCACTAAAATATAAAATCATGTATGTTCTCTTCGGTGATAATTTATTTTTCTTGTTTATGTTTACCTCCGTTTCACGATGAAACTTTATCTGTTACAGAAACATATTATATTATTATGTTATATTTTTCAACTGACAGTATAGCCAATCAGCGGAGACTTCTAATTGGCTGTTAATTTTTTATATTAGATGTAATATATATGCTATTAGTCTTCCAAAAATTTATAAACAAATAAATATAATAATTTTATTCTAAATTTAATACTTAAACTTTGTCGTATGTCTGTTGAATAACAAATGAGAACGTATGAGGCCGACTTAAAAATTAAAAATTATTTACCAGTTAAGACTAAAATCACTCTAACGCGACGTCTTACGTAGGCGATTCAAGGCGAACGCGAAGCGGCGCGAAAATAACAATCAGTCGGTAACTATTGAAGTGTCCTGCGTTACCGACCGCGAGTAGGGTACGGTGTGACATGGCACGATGCAAAGCGAACGCGATCAATTGGTTTGATATTTTCGCGCGAATTGGAAGCGGTGCCATAGTTTTTTTTGGTAAAGTATAATGTCAGAAGCACGATTCGCGTGCCCGTAGGACAGAGCCGCAGCGTCGCACCGCATCGCTTTGAATTCGCATGTATCCGTTCGGATCGCTTCGCATTCGCTTTGAATCGCCTACGTAGGATGTCGCGTAACTCAACAACACATGCTACCATTACTTGACTACGCTGACGTTGCCTACGCTGAGATTCAACTGAAGATTAACTTAACAAACTCGAACGGTTACAAAATGTCTGCATTCGATACGTGTTTGGACTCAGGAAGTTCGACCACGTATCCGAGAGCAGGCAACGACTGAACTGGTTAAAGATCCGTCTCCGAAGAGATTCCCGTGTTCTTTCCCTTTATATATTTTGTATTTTTAATACTATAAAAGTCTTTAATTATTATTATTATTAGGTGATGTATGTATGTCGAGTATCGAGACGACAATGCGTATATGTCATAGGAAAATGTGGTGTTCGATTCAATATGGTTATATAGTTTTTATAGTTCGATTCAAGTTTTTTCAATTAAGTTTTTGACAAAGATATACATTGTTAAAGATATGGAGAAAACTTACCACGTAAATAAGTTTTGTTGAATTTGATAGTAATATATTTTTATCGGATACCTACCTGGATATTAACAAAACACGATGAAAACAGAGTGGATGCCTTTGAAAGAAAAATCTTATGCAGAATATACCTATGTACCTATTAACGACTGTCAAACATGGCGTAAAAGATATATATCACCGAGCTTTATGATCTTTACCAGGACTTCAGCATAGTCATGAGCCATGGGGCAGCAGAACTGGAAGGTGGCAGCCAACGATAGAACAGTATGGAGAAGATTCTTGGACACAGATAGGACCCATCAAGAGTTGTGACGCTAAGAATAATGATGATGATATTTTTATGTGAATAAATTTATTGATTGTTGGCAATTATTTAATTTTATTTTCTTAAATTTATCTTCATAAATTTGAAAGTAAAATAATTTGTTAATTAAATGAAACATACAGAAATGTTTTGAAAATATAGATTTCTTCTTCCTTGCCTCTTCCCAGTTCATCTGGAGCGGCCCTTCTGGTACGACCTTTCCTTTCTTGCCCTTCGGAGACCTTTCCATCTTGCGTCATTTCTCAGGTTAGTTGCTCCTCCCTCAACTCCTTAATATTTGTCCACCAGGTGGCCTATGTACGGCCTCTATTTCTGGACTGAGTGCGTATATCCTGTACTAATAATAACTCATAATTCTTTAGTGGTTCCTAAAAATTTCATTTGAAAGCAAGCATTACATACATACCATCACGCCATGTCCCTCGCGGGGTAGGCAGAGAGAACCAAACGCTACTTATTTCTATCTTGACACACATTCATCGCCTCGTCGACATTCATACATTGTCCTATACATATTCATTTGTTGTTCATGCTTCTGACATCTCCGCCTTTCAAAATAGCGTTCCCATGGATATGCCATCCCTTACTTGGGCGGCCCCGACCTCTCATTCGATTCCTGTCGCAAAGTATATTTTCTTCGTCAGGCGTTCCTCATTCATTCTGCCCATGTGTCTAAACCATCTCAATGTGTTCACTTAAATTCTATTAATGACATCTTTCTTTATCTTACATTCTTTCCTTATGTCCTCATTTCTGACCCTCTCATACATCGTCCTATTATATCTTCTAACATGACTCTTAAAATACTTAATTCTATAATGGCATGCATTTATAGAATTACCTGTTAATAATGTATAAAGAGGCTCTGGAGGATATCTATTGCAGGTATGTGTACTATTCCATTGTTACAACACATTCCTGGGTTTTCTCCCTTCCATTTCAAATCACCACAATATGTACAAATTATAGACATTCTACCAAAAGTTGATACTGGCTCAGAAATAAATTGCAACTATAGGTTAATATCTATATTGCAACTATAGGAAAAAGCAGAATTTTCCTTTTGTCTCCATGATTCATGTTTCAATGCCACATCTGTTATTTTACATACAAAAAAAATAGTGTTTGGCGATATTGTTAAGCGTTTTCAATTTGACTCAGGGGCCTTATGACTTGAAGACTTAGAGGCTGTTTTATACTTTTAATGCTGCTAAGATGGCGCATTCAAGTGCAGTAATTTCTATTACTTCAACGTCTTGCATATTCATCTGATCTATTATCATTAAATTATCACGACTCCCTACCTCTATCCAATTACTTGAAGACTGAAAATCTGTACTTCCTCTTTCTTGCTGCAGAAATTGTAATACCCCATACGCCGTCATTTGTAATCTACTGGCTTCACATCTCCTTTCTTGCTGTTCTTTAGATTCGTTTGCCCTATGTAAGTGCAACCATTCGCAACATGTTATTTTCATGTGCCATTCCTTCTGCACTCTTTAACCTACTCCTAGAAGAATGACATAACCTGTACACCGAAATACAATAATCACCAACTCATTTATGAAAATATCTTTAAACAAATACCTACGTTCTTTCCATATGTGAATGTTGATTTAAAATTTACCTAAATTCATCGAGAATTGAAATTTCAACTTACATTTTTTTGTAACTATATAGGCTAAAATTTGATTCTGAAAAAAAAAAAATATAAAGTTATTAAATAATGGAAAATAAACTAAATCAATACATATTAATTACGAATAATACGATAAAAATATAAAGTAGGTAACTTTCGAATATTTGACAGCTGAAAGAATGGTGGAACAACGCGAGGAAAGCAAATCTGACCCACAATGCAAAAGGGACCATTTGTTCAACGTGAATTGCTCACTCTTCCTGTGTCGGATTTTATTACTTCGTGCCATTTGAGGTCTAATTACGATAGGGACGCATATATCAGAATGTTGGTATTTTTGTCATCTTCAGGGTAAATTCACATATATCAATTTTGGCGACTCGGCGAGTAAAGCATAAAAGCATTATTTAATTCTTATTATATAACATTTAAACAAACTTTCTTTTGAAAATAAAAAAAAAAACATATCAGCTTGTGAGGCTTTGTGTTTTTATACTGTTTCAAATGTAATATTATAAAAATGTAATATTGTAAGTTTTTTACTCTACTGTAAAATTGCCGATATCCACATAGAAAGATTTCAAACGAATGTAAGAACAGGCAGCCTTGGGCAGACTGACATGAATATAGTCGTGCACAAACATTCGCAAATCCAGAACGACAATCTTACCAGGTCTACTTTATTTATATGCAGATAAGCACTAACCAGTATTAAATATAAATTTTACTAATAATTTAATATTAACCCAGATATGCCTACTGTCCTTTATAAAGGACAGCTGCACTATCACGCTTAAAATGCGTGTATCTTTTGATTTACTAATTTTTGCGCAATGTTGTTGGTGTTTATGCGTAGCTAAGATATCAATTCATCGTAGCAATCAGTTTTTTGTAAGCTGTTGCAAGTTTTGGGTGTTTTATTGACTTTTGAAATTGTAATATCGATTGGACAAAAATGTCGGTGCTACTTTCAACACATCAAATTTAAAAATATTTGTTTTATGATCAATAAGACAGGTGTAAATTTATTTTAAAATATAATTAAATATGTAAGAATTATAATAGTGTTAAAAGAAAAAACTCATTTTTAAAATATATAATAGTTATCGATGCTTTTTAAAGGACAGTAGGAATATAGGCAGCTATTTTATAAGAGTATGAGTATTGAGAAATCATTTCGTTTTAGGTGCGAAAATCATTGTTTTGTACTTATTTGTCATAAATATCATAATAATTTATTTTTTGTAATAATGAATATGTCCTTGTAATAAAATGTAGGTACATAATATACATTCCCTAAACTATGCATAAATGCTTGTACTATAGGCGAACAAAATTGGTCGTGGCAGGATTCGAACTTGCAATTACTGGATTACTAACCTAGCGCGCTAACCGCTCTGCCTTCACCCATCATTTCCTTTTTATGTTTATTTTTGGAAGCGTAGATTCCCTGGATGCAGATTCCTAGTTTGAAGAAAATGCATGGGCTATTGATGTAATTATGCTTCCACCGCAAAATGCGTATCACAACAATACAGATGATGAGGAAGTTTTGCTCCATAATTTACTTGGGTCTCAGTTGGAAGCTCCTGCTGAAATTTTCATTCATCCTGATGATATAATGAAAACGGCAGTTGTGGGTAGAGTGATGATTCTCACCTGTAGGTACGATAGACCACAGATTCCCACTACTTCAAAAAATGAAACTCATTTATGGAGAAACTGTGGCATAACTAAACCTTGGCCATCAATATCACTGGCTCATAATGATCAGTCTTTGATTAGACCAGAATGTTGGATTATACAATTGGCATTCGAGGAAAGAAGCCAATAGCCTCATTACATATTTGATATAGACGCAGCAGTTCAAAATGCCTGGCAGCTTCATCACTATCAGTTGATCAGTTGATATTTAGAAGAAGAATTGTTAGTATTTTATCAAGAAAACGATCTAGGCCTTCAGTTTTGGAAAACATTGATTCCAGGTTTGATGGTGTTAACCCCTACATCCAAAAACAGGAAAAACAAACACTATGCAGAGTATGTGGTAAAAAAGTAATGTATAAATGCCGTAAATGTGACATTGCATTGCATATTGCATGTTTTATTATTTATGATGAAAATAAATAACATATAAATACCTATTTCAGTATATTTTATTGAGATATTGTACTTTAAAATAGGAAAAAATCAAATATTATTATTTCTCATACATTGTTATTTTACCTGCTTTAATTCCTACTGTCCTTTTTAAAGGACGCTCATTTTTATTAAATAAAAATTATAATTATATATATTTTTTTTTCTATTTTTTAACCTATTGTCATATATTATTTTACAACATATTAAAAAATTACGAAAATCGGATGCAAAAAAAAATTCAGGCATATCTGGGTTAATATTAATATTAAATTATTAGTGAAACTAAATCAAGTATGTTTTACTTAAATTATAGCAATGGAGTTTCTCCAAGGAATGTCCGTCAATAAACTTTATAAAAAAACGGATAGTAAAAAAGAATATCTATATTATTAATGGGATCGTGACAAAATAAAATTTTTTTTTTTTTTAAATTTTAATATTTTATTATAGTAATCGTTTTAATTATATATTATTTAAGTGTATTGCACACAGCACACAATTTGTAGTTATATAAACATTTGGGTTTTCTTTTCAATAAATTATGTACATTCAGTTTATCTAAATTTTATTTAGAAAGAGCTTGACTCCAATATAAGGCATGATTAAAATAATTAAAAATAAACAACAATATGATTTCAATATACAAACTACACATTCAACAAACAATAGTTCATTTTTCAATGTTTTTAACACGATTTATACTTCATACTAAATACATACCGATGTGATGATTACATAATGTTTAAATGCAAATCTTGTTGATTGAATTTATGAAACATATATCAGAATCTCAAATAGTTTGTGCATAGGACACTGCACACTGAAATAAAATTGAGAGTTAAAATTAGCAATAAGTACAAAATTATCGGGAGAAAATAAATGTGCTTTGCTAAATATTTGACTGCTTGTTAACAAATATAATAATAATAACAAATTTATTTGTCTTCTTAATACATAATAAATTATTACGTTGGAATAGAATAACATACAAAATATATATTATTTTATAACACTTAAGTATGGAAATTATATAATCATATTTGAAATTGAATTCGTCATATTTGAACTAATGCATTTGAATACTGATTTGAAAATTCAACAAACAAACATATTTCATTTTATTGTAACGAAATAAAATGTAATAAATAAATTGCTTTAAATAAAGTATCAAAATTGAATTAGGTTGGTAAGTGATTAATAAATTATATAGGTACCTATCAATATTCTCAATATTAACAAGATTATAGTATTTTTATCAATAAATATGAATATTAATTATTTCTGTCATTATTTCATCACAAATACCATTGAAATAATATTATTTTGGTTAATTAAATGTAGGTAGGTACCTACTTGTGTTTCATTTTACTTTTATCTTGTCCTTTAATTACTTTTAAATGTGGGTGTTTATTTAAAACACTGTCACTATACGTAGGTACAATACATATACCTAGTAACAGTGTAAAATATAGGTACCTAATATATTAGGTAGGTAAAATATTTCAATATACTAGGGACGTTCATTATTAAGTAAGAACGAGGTACAAACTCTTTGGAACCAAGAAAAGTAAATACTGGCTGTTAAAGATAGAACATTGATTACATTAAATTTATAAAAGGAAATAATTTCCATAACTTTTTTGTTTAATTGAAGTCTTTTGTTTCCAATTTGTCGTAGCGTGTTGGTGAAAATGAAAAAAAAATTAATTTAGCGCGGTTATTAAGTATCTGTTTTTGAAAAGTTTCACTACGGAACGAGTTAATCAAGACTTACATAATAATTTAGGAGCAAATGCTTCACAGTATTCTGCAGTTAATGCCGCGTTGACACACTCAGAGTATGCTCGGACCGAGTGGACTTGTATAAATAAGCTTCATCCGAGTGTACACGGATAGCGGTTTACACACAAACTTTTTTACTCGGATTCAAAATCATAACTGCGACAGCTCTGTTGCTGTAAGGTGTTAGTTTTCATTTAGCATACAAGCTTTTTTACTCGTTTTTAATGTCATAAATATGGCATACACAGATCTGCTGCTGCAAGGTGTCGGATTTCTTGCAGACACATTACTTAAAGAGTTAGAAAACCACTACGAGGAAAAAGTAAGCAACGAAAAAGGAAAATTTGGAACCGTCAATGGATTTTAAGGCGTACAAATCAGGGCGCATCTGAAAATTTCCTTCGTGAAGTATAAATGGCAGTGCCATGTTCTTTGCGTCTTTATTTTTATAATCTTTTAATTTATCGTTCCATAGAACTTCTTCCGCTTAGCATAATTCTAAAAATTTAGCGGTATCGTGCTCAGCCCCCCTAGACAACATGCCATTAAAGCTATTAAGCGTTATATCGCCAAGCGATAGTAAACGTATGGAATTGGTGGCTGCATCTTCCAATGATAATCTTTGCATGGGTCGTCCAACAACAATAGTGACCAAAGGAAAATAAATGACTGTAGGTACGTTTATTGCCAAAGAAATAAAGATTTTGAATGGTAGTGTGCATAGCATTTTACACGTCTACTTGGGGATGAAAAAAGTGTCCGTGCGTTGGGTCCCCGAATTCTTACCGATGCACAAAAACAAATCAGACTGAACATTTCTCGAGCTTCTTTGGAACTGTTACAACAAGATCCTGAACGTTTTTGGGCTCGATTTACAATCACTCGTGGCTTCACCATTACGATACAGAAACAAAATTTAAATTACCATCATTTCCAATCTCTAAGAAATTTAAGGCGAATTCTTCCGTCGGAAAGATCATTGGCTCTCTTTTCTGGGATTTAGAGGTGGTCATGATGAATATCTCGACCATGTAGCTACTGTTATGAACAAATAAAAAATTGCGTATCTAAATTCGCGAGGAACGGCAAACCAAACTAACAAAAATTGTTTTGTTCCAACAAGATAATGCCCCGACTAGCAGGTACATACGCTATTGCTATGGCTGCAATTCGAAATACTTGAGCATCCTCCATATTCACCTGACCTAGCCTCTAGTGTATGTATAGTGGTGTTAAAGAGGTAGGGATGGGACAATGGACAGTGAGGGGGAACATTTGGAGAAGGGTTGAGGAGGAAGGTTGTACCAGATTATTAATGATGTTTTTCTGATTATTTTGAGTTTTTTTTATTTGTTTTAGACCGTAATTCTGTTTGTGTAAAATTTTAACCTTTGTGTTGTTGAAGTTGTGATTATTTTCTATTATGTGGTTGGCGTATTCAGAAAAAAACGTTATTGTTGTAACATCATCTATGTTTGTTTAGTCTAGTTTCAATTGTTCTACCAGTTCGTCCTATGTACCTACCTATGTATATAAAGCTATAATCTCCACATTCTAGCTCATAAACCCCACTGCGTAAAAGTTTATTGTGGTTTTTTATGGTATTATTTTTTAAATATTTACAAATTATGTTGTCTGTATAAAATGCTAGTTTTATGTTTTTTGGTAGTTTTTTTGGTAAGGTCATATGTCAATTTGTCTATATAAAGAATCTTTCTCCAGTTATCATGTGTGTCTTTAGATTTAGTGTGATATATGTACGTTTTAATTAAGTTTGCTTGGATTTTTTTGTTTAATATTTTTTTAATTGTGTCTATTTTATAGCCATTATTAAGTGCTATTGTTTATTTTGTTATTAATTCAATTTGGAAGACTTCTTTATTTAGCGGAAAGGATGTTAATCTAGTCAACATGCTGCCAATTCGTGTGATATGGGGTGATGACATGTGAAGATTGGTGTATAATGTTATCCGTAAATTTTGGTTTTCTATCTATAATATGTATAATTACTGTACGCCATGTTCTTTCGTCATTCAACGGATTGCGAGTGAAATAATTTACCCGTAATTAATTTTCGCGTTCGAAGTTTTTATTTAAAATAAAAAATAAATTGATGCAAAGAAGTAGGTACAAATTAATCGTTTAAAATGTATTTTCTGCATAAATTGACAATATTATTGTTTAAAAAGGAATTTTTAATATTCAGAATAAATTTTAACCGTAATAATCAGCGGAATATCCATTTTGAATACTGACAACATTGCTTTCAATATGTCATAATAATACGCAAAGAGATGAGGGCAGCTTATGTTTTCGTTTAATCGCATTGTTTAATTATATATGTATAATTTATCATTATTATTGTATTATTAAAAAAAAGATATTCAGTCTTTGTCAAAAATCCCACCTGTACTGTAAAATAGAGGTTATAAATACGTATTATGACTAAATATATTTTTTTGTGTTTCATAATATGTCAAAGTTAAGTGTCAAAGTTTTTTTTTTCAAAGTGAATTAATTTTTGTTTCAGAATTCAAACTGGATTATACTTTGAGCCTCGAAGAACGTGAACAGAGAATGGAGCTGAGTGGCGTGAATATGTTATCAGAAGAACAGCATTAGGTACCTAATGAAAAATTAAATAATTTATTTTCAATAAATCCATAAAAAATATCTGCCAATAACATGTACCTACCTAGTGTTTAAGTAAAAATAAATATGTGTAAATATTCAAGTCAATGTATTGTGATTAATTTAATTAATTTATTAAATATGAATTTCCAAAAAGTTGAAGCCTCCACGTTTGATTATTTAAGGAATTTTAAGCTTAGAAAAAATATATTCCAAGTGTTATAGACTATAGTTATAGACTAAAATGAACTTTATCGAGAAATAAAATTATAAAATTATAAGTAACCGGCACCATTATTGAATTATGTACCTACGTTATCCACTTTTATTAAAAGCCCCTCGTACAAAAGTATTATCTATGTATGTATGTATGTTACTGCCTGCTGCAATCAGTTTGTCTAAATTAATAATACTTTCTGTAATATTATGTATGTAGATTCTCTTAGTTACCCGAGAAGTTAGTATGTAATATTAGGTACTTCCCACAGTAACAATTTCACTGAATGTGTAATATTATGATTTTTCTATTAGGTAGGTAGGTATATACATACTTGAGTTAATTAATTTAGTTAGGTAATTATGAAGAAATCAACGTTATGTTTTATGTATGATACAAAATAAAGTCGAACTTAACCAAAATATAAATAAATCAAATAAAATATAAAGGTGTTCGTACATCGTCACTATGTAGGTACCTACCTATTTAAGTACCTATCTACCTATAAAGATAATATTATTAATATAGAGTCATGCGATATTAGGTACATATCATAAAATGTTTTATTCTCCTAAAATATCTAAATAACTTTTCTAAATGCACATTTGATATTGTGAAAGAAATGTTATTTATATAAATAAATAAATAATGATTTAATTGTCAACAATAATAAACTAGGAAATGACTACCTATAACATTAATATACCTACCTACCTATACATTATATATATATATATATATATATATATATATATATATATATATATATATATATATATATATATATATATATATATATATATATATATATATATATATATATATATATATATATATATATATATATATATATATATATATATATATATATATATATATATATATATATATATATATATATATATATATATATATATATATATATATATATATATATATATATATATATATATATTCTGTGCATTTACTTCATCTAATTATTGGCACTCAAATATAATTATTATTTATTTATATGCATCTACTTATCTATATAAAATTATATTAACAATAGATAGGTACATACATAATATATAATTTAATGTATCTATGTATTACATAAGTAGGTACAGTTGACACTCTTTCAGAATGATGATGAGATTAGCAGGTACTAAAACATTAGATACAATTTAAGGCAAAACTTTACACACATACCTAGGTATGTATATATATGTAGGTATATATATATATATATATATATATATATATATATATATATATATATATATATATATATATATATATATATATATATATATATATATATATATATATATATATATATATATATATATATATATATATATATATATATTTATATATATATATGTGTATCATTATCATAATATGTATATAACACAAATTACGTAATCAGTAAGTTAATATAAATAATGTAGGTACCAATATTAGGTAGGTAAGTACCTATATTTATGTAAGTTTCACAAATTACCTATGCTTTGTATTGTAATTTCAGCTTTTGGTTTATCAACCAATCAATTAGTTTGTTGTATTGAAATTGTTGTTTGAGTATATTTAAATTTAATTCAACAACATTGATAGTACAAGTAGTTAGGTAGGTACCTACCCACACAATATGTAGGTAGGTACTCAATGTATCCTACAGTTGGATCTCATGTGTTACATGTAACCAGTGATAATTAAGTTTAAGCAGGTAGAATATATTATTATGTAATATGAATTGAATATTTACTTAGTAGGTATACAAAATATATTTAATAAAATGTTATAAATACCTATGTAGGTATGTTATTAAAATCATCACAAGTATGTACCTACCTATCTACACACACAGTTCCACAAAAGTACCTACCGAGTATATATTATATACCTAGGTATATTAATCCAACAATTTGTGTGAAAATTGAAGTATACAAAATAATATTTATGTAAAATAAAATATAAAATAAAGTAGGTATTAATGTATAAAATAAGAAAGCCCGTTTCAACTACGCACTTTTTGGTATTTTGGTATTTACAAAATATATTAATGTAACAAAAGGAACCTTATCTATTAGTTGTGACAACATACATAGATTCAGACTGTTAGTTAACAATCACAAATCTATAAACCACCCACCCACCTACCTACCTACCCACCTACCTACCTACCTACCTACATATTATGTTGGTAGGTAGGTATTAGAGATATACATATAATTTTGAATAAATTGATTTAATGGTAACTTTCTTGAAAATAATTTTCTACAGATATATTTAGTATGTTAGGCAGGTTAGTATTTATAAATCACATTGAAAATTGCACAAAAATAAATAGGTATATAATAAATAGGAATATAATGATTTTATATTGAAAATATTATATAGACGAAATATATAATTTATATGCGTACCTACATAAAATTTGAAGATAATAATAATATAAAGTTATTAAAAATAAAATGTACCTACCTATCTATACCTATTACATACCTATATGTAGGTAGGTATAGTAGGTATATTTATTTTGTAATGAAGTGAAATATGAATTATTATTAGCTATGTATTATTTGACACATGAGAGACAATTAGGTACTAAAAATAAAACGATATATTTGGCTAGTACCTACCTACCTATGTACGTACCTAGTAGTAAATAAGTAGGAATGTTATCACACAATCTATCTATGTAAGTTATTTTGACATCAATTTTTAATTACACATTAATAATATTATTAGGTATGGAATATAATAGTAAAATTGCGACATTAAAATCATCTATTAATTTTATTTTAATTAAATATATAATTTCATTAAGGTATCATTATGTTGACTTTTAAATTACATTATGTAAGTGTGCATATCGTTATATAGGTAACCATTTTATAATATTAATAATAACTTAACAATATTATTATAAGAACACATCCATTTTCGTAATAAATTTTAATTCATGTTGTTTAATAATAAATCGGTTAGTATGTACGTATTTATATTTCTTTCAATTTATTTTTGTCTTTCATACGTATTTTTTCAATAAATATGTTTTAAGTTAATCATCTAAAGAAATATTACTTTTTTTATTGAATTGTTATGAAGCATGTTTTTGATATGATAAAACAATTTGTCATTTTTAATTAAGTTTTCGTTATTACCTATAATTCATATATTTGTTGCGTATTTTTATCGATACAAGCAATTTTAATAAAATTGATCTCTTATGAAAACATTAAGGTATTTAACATACCTACTAAATAGTTTTGTCCATTGAATTATATTAGGAATATATGAACTGTAGTTTTTTGAAAATTTTGACTCAAAGTTATTAATTTTATCTTATTGCATCGTTTCTTTAAATAATATTCAAATATAGTCTTACTACACAAAAACTTTTTGAATCTCAATGAATACATTTGCAAATTTATATAAGGTCAATTATTATTTTGATCACTGTATGAATATACGTAGGTATAACTTAAGAACTACATATATTGGAAAATCTATAGTTTTACCAATAACATGTTGTATAACAGAATTTACCAATAAAAGATACATGTTTATTTATTTAGTTATTGTTGTAAACAATATTTCTATTTCACGGAATAAATACCTTAGGTGTTTAGCAAATAATATTTTATATATAAATTACATAATTTTTATGTAAAGAGTAAATATATCAAGTTGATTCATACATAATAAAAAATAAATATGTACCTTTACAAGTAAGTACCTATATGAGCTTTGAAAAAAACAAAAATTCAGATGTTAAATAAATACTAGTTACCTATTGAGGTACATAAATTATAAAAAAACATGAAAATGAAATATTTCATAAAAGTACAAAAATATTGTATAAATGTAATCTGCTGCTAAACGTAGGTACCTACTTTAAATGTTCCTTAAATTTGAAATTATATATTTTGTGATAATTTGGTATTTTTAATCTGTATTTTTAAAATGTTATTTCAGTGTGTTATATTTGTGTTAATGTTTGTATGTATAATACAAATAAATAATTATTATTATTGGTAGGTATTTAATTGTACATAGGTACTTAATACAATCAAAAATATAAATACCATAATGTACAGTACATAGCCATTACAATTTCCTTCAACCAACCAAATGATTGTACACAAATTATCTGCAGTCGAAATGAACTACAATATATATATGTACCTATCTGCATTTCATAATTAAAGTCGATTTCATTTTTCAAATATTAATATGTGTGTGTGTGTGTGTGTGTGTGTGTGTGTGTGTGTGTGTGTGTGTGTGTGTGTGTGTGTGTGTGTGTGTGTGTGTGTGTGTGTGTGTTGTACCTAGGTAGTTACAGGTAGGTACCTACTAAGTGCTCGATAAAAAAGCCACTTTGTTTACTGTGGCAGTCTTATTAAAATGTAAGAGATTTATAATATAGATATTAATGTACATTATATGTACCTATATCTGAAAATATATGTGTTTGGTAGGCATAAATATATGTAAGTAAATATATTATATGTAGTTAATAAGTTTATCCATTTGATAGATAACTTATTTCCTATGATTTGACTTTTTTATGTTCACTTGAACAGAATATCTATTTCTGTCATTGCGACTATAAACAATAATAAATATAATATTTTAAACATTAATAAATATAATATTTTAGGTCAAAAACAATTAAAAAATAAATATATAGCTAAAATCGATAGAATTTTAGTTGCCAAATAATTATATTAATTACGTTTTCTGTCGAAAGACCTATAGTTAGTATTAATTTTCGATATTCATTTTTTTTAAAATATAGGTATATGTATGTATGTAAATTCGAAAAACCATACGAAATTAAGTAAATATAGTTAACTTCACGCACTTACATATTCGTAGGTACCAAATAACGAGATTCATTCATAATAAATTATTATTTGTACCTACCTTCTAATTATATGTAGGTATACCAAGTATTCACGTTCAGAAATCAGTACTGTATTAGGTATGATTCTTTCTTATGTTTCCATTTTCAATGGCCATTACCTTTGTGATATCAGGTGTCTAATGATTTTATATTATTTAATATACATATAGACAATTTTTACAAAACACCACTTGCTAAATTAGTATAAGTACCTAGATATAATGAAGGTATATAGATACCTATATATAATGAAGGTATATACCTAGATATAATGAAGGTATATACCTAGATATAATGCCTCTTGTTGCTGAGTGAAGTGAGGCCTAACCCAATAAAAAATATTTCCTCAAATAATTTAACAGTTACGAAGGTAGGTATGTATGTATGTATCATAAGGCAATATGTATATAATAATAATAATAATATATATGTAATATGTAACATCTCAACAGTTGGTAAAATGTAAATAAGTATATCATTTCTATATAAAAATTCACTTTGATAAAATCACATCGAATCACATAAGTAACAGTTAATTAAATTGAATAATGACTACGAGTATAAATAGGTACATACCTTCCTTCAAGTTATATACTATAGGTAATGTTATGTATGACACACTAGAGATGGTATAAATTTCTCGTCCACCGAATTTTAAATATAAATAAACAATATACACTCATATCGCTATACGTAGTTCGTAAAACAAGCTCTCCGTAAAATTAATCATATTTATAATTAATAATATAAATACATAGATCGAAGAATTAAAGTCACTTTAGTTATACATACCTATATTGTACGTAACATATATATACTTCAATAAAATTGTCAGTTTTCGTCTTAAAGAAGTATTTAAGTAATAAAAGAACTAGTAATCGTGAATTATTTGAAGAGTTTACTAATCTAATTATAAGTATTGCAAATCACTATAACCACCACATTATCTAATTGAAATATTTCGTTCCATAATACATCATAAGACCACTAGACAGTTTCTCATTCGACAGAAGATAGATAGAGATGTCAAAGAGAGAATACTTACTATGATGTCACGTCATGTAGGTAAGTATAGTGCTGGATGGTAAGTAGGTATATGTAGTTACATGAGCAGATCAGGAACACACGTTTAAGGGACTTTGGTTTCAGTCTTTTCTTCTAATTCAACGTCAAATGATCAATCGACCTCCTCGCACTAGATAAGTAGATCTATATATGTAGGTATTCCATTCTCATGTACTCATACAGTCCATGGTTACTATAATATTAGGTAGTTAAATGTAAGTAGAAAACTTGAGATGATTCAAGAATAAATTGTAATCACTTCTCGTCCGCCACCTCTCACCATTAACACTCTTTCTAATCCTTCTGTTAGTACTTCTAAAAATTCCATATCTGAAAATTAAATAACAAATTTTATTAAAATATAATTTTAACAATTTATCATGAGAAGTACCTACCTACATTATATATGTTACCTCATTATATGAGTTGGATTATTGACTTTGAGTGAATTTTCTTCTTTAGGTAGGTACTGAGAGAGACTTTTATTATTTACTGTAAAATGTATTTAGTGATTTATTTTCAATGTATGTACCTATCTACTGTAGGTATTAACAGAAATAATTATTAAACCATTATTATACAGGGTTAATAATAGGCATTCAGATATGCTTGTTTTCAGATAAATATACTTATAAATTATGATCCGCTTAATTGACAGTGCTTTAAATTTTAGCAGTTTTAGAATATTTTAGGCCTACAAAATTTATGTTCCTACTTACTCAAAAAACGCAATTTTCGAAAAAGGCAGAAATACTTAATTGGTTCATTTGATTTTCGATAATAGACACCTAATGTCCACAGTGTAGCAGTTCACCTCAAATTATTTTTTGTCATAACTGAATCTAGTGACGATTTCATTTGATATGTAGATAGTTACAATATTTAATAATAATAATAATAATTTGTATAGCGCCGTTTAATGATTCAAGATCATTCCAAGGGCGCTATTATTTAGATAGATGTTATATTGCTCTACGAAACAAAGCTGTTTTCAGTCCTTTAGAGAAAGTGCTCTTACTATTTGCACTGCGGACATCTAGAGGCAATTTATTCCACTTTATAGGACCACTCACACATTTGTGTGACAGAAACACGATATCTACGTGGACTATATTTTGATACGTCTTACATAATTATAGTACCTACTATATGTAGGTACATGTCCTATTCTGATAAGTTTCAGAGTTCGAAAACGTCTATAACCAACGGGAGACCATAGATAAAAGGATTTTATCCGCGCGGATTGACGTAATGAGTCCCGTATAAATGCAGTCAACTTTTTGACATTTGTCATCTACTAAAATTCAGACGGATAAATTTAGACGAATCAGAATAGGACAAATTATGTTCAATGTACGTACCTACATACATATGTACATATCATCAATAAGTGATCTTCACGTTATCCAATACTGTTTTGTATAACTATATTATGATGACACAGTAGGTACCTATCTTAAATAATTCGAAAATTTGTAATTTTGGTTTAATATGTTGCAAATAGTAAAATATATTTGGTTAGGTACTTACAGTTTGATTCTCTTTCCATTTTAGTATCTCTAGGTGGTCCAGGTAAATTAAGAATAACAAGTTGAGCATCGTGAGATTTGTTTACAATTACTTCATTTAATTTGACTGCAGTGTGCATCCTTCGCACGTTACCTTCATCTCTGGAAATACACAATATAATATATGTACCTAATATAATATATAATTCTTCCGTACGTGTGTATGTCACTGAACTTCTCTTAAACGGCTGAACCGATTTTGATGAAACTTTTTGCGTGTGTTTATGTGAGTCCCTGAATGGATTAGATTCACAAAAAGGAATTTAATAAAAGAATAATAAATAAGGGAATCGTTATAAATATTTTCGGAATACGCATTTTGAATAGTGGGAACATTGGCTTCCAATATGTCATAATATTATGCAATGTTGGTTATGACATTAAAACTTGGTGTTTTTCTCACTTGATGTATTTGTTTTCATATTTTTAATATTTTATGAAATTATTAAGTTATTTGTATATATTTTTATTATTATTTTATAAAGCTATTTAGTTTTTACCAAGTACCCATATATCAAAGTCAATGTAATATTTTCGTTTAAATATTTCTATTAATTTATGAATATTATATTATTTTGTTAAAAAACTCAGTTATGTAAAGAGAGGTTATAAATATATATATTTTGTGATTGAAACGTCAAGATCAAACAACAAACGTATATTAGAGTGAATTTTCTTTAGTGAAAAAATTTACAACTATAAAATGAAGTTATAAATATATATTTTATGTTTGAAAGATATATACCTACATATATAGATAGCTACTTTTATGGCATTTTTTCATTTTTTAAATGATAACTAATTTATATGTCAAAATTCAAAATGGACAAAGATTATTCTTTGACAAGTCTTTCTCCAAACTTCTCAATATCCAACTCAAATAAAAATCAATTATTAGGGGATTCTGAATCTTCGATTTTTTTGTGACTAGGGAGAGGGAGAGGGAGAGGGAGAGGGAGAGGGAGAGGGAGAGGGAGAGGGAGAGGGAGAGGGAGAGGGAGAGGGAGAGGGAGAGGGAGAGGGAGAGGGAGAGGGAGAGGGAGAGGGAGAGGGAGAGGGAGAGGGAGAGGGAGAGGGAGAGGGAGAGGGAGAGGGAGAGGGAGAGGGAGAGGGAGAGGGAGAGGGAGAGGGAGAGGGAGAGGGAGAGGGAGAGGGAGAGGGAGAGGGAGAGGGAGAGGGAGAGGGAGAGGGAGAGGGAGAGGGAGAGGGAGAGGGAGAGGGAGAGGGAGAGGGAGAGGGAGAGACTGAATATTAGTGTGTAGTGTGTATCCCATCAGGGCCGGGTAATCGAAACTATAACAGGTAACAAATACATCTTACATATTATATAGTTCATTACCCATTATGTATTTTGCCAGGGAAGACTGATATGTGGGTATATACGCATGTGCCGTGCTTCATTTTATAAACCAGCTAATAACAGGCAAGCCAACGTCTGTCAGGTACGCTAGTGTAATATATATATATTCATATTTAATTTTGTATCTTGAATTAAATAAATACTAGGATATAATTATTTCATATTATATCGGTAACAAAATGAACATGGATACCTACTAACTGGATACTGGTATTTGAATTTGATATTGAACAAGATGTATATC
Organism: Molanna angustata; assembly: GCA_963576475.1. NCBI lineage: Eukaryota > Metazoa > Arthropoda > Insecta > Trichoptera > Molannidae > Molanna > Molanna angustata. The sequence continues at coordinate 93,913 of OY754967.1, forward strand.
TAATGTAAATATTTATGTCTCTTAGTGAATATAAGGACATTTTGAAAAGAAACAACTTCTCAGAGTAATTTAGTCAAAATAGAAAAGGTATTTTTTCTTGAAATTTATAAAACCAGCAATCAAGTTCTGACGAAGCTGGTAGGTATACGAAGTGATACACCTTCATAGGTACACATTAGGTATGTGGTATGTTTGTATGAGAGGACATCACTTACGGTGTAATGTTGGAAGTTTTTCCTGAAGTAGTATCCATCGGTTGAGCTGCATCACCTAGTCTATCTCCTGGTGTCACTCCCGCTACTGCACCGTTATCTGTCTCGTTCCCTCCACCACCAGCCGCGGCTCCAACTCTTGTCCCCTTTTCAGCCTCAGCCTGGGACCATTCATCATCGGGGGAAGAGTCCCACATTGAATCGATTATGTGCAAAAGGCTACGGCGGAACTCTCCAGCCTTTTTGATAAATTTCAAATAAATAGCGAACCGACCAATGTTGGAACCACGATATATGTATAATTAGATAGGATGTTGGAACCACGATATATGTATAATTAGATAGGATGTTGGAACCACGATATATGTATAATTAGATAGGATGTTGGAACCACGATATATGTATAATTAGATAGGATGTTGGAACCACGATATATGTATAATTAGATAGGATGTTGGAACCACGATATATGTATAATTAGATAGGATGTTGGAACCACGATATATGTATAATTAGATAGGATAGGTAAATATTGCACATAATCCATTCAACGGTAACGCTCCATGTCATATATTAGGTTTTTTTAATTAGTAATTTTAACAAAAAATATGAAGCTGTAATCAAATCAACGTCTTGAATGAACATTAGGTATGTATAAGTACTGCGTCAGAGACTCCTAAATGCTTATTGTAAAATAGTTATTTTAAAATTTAATATCTAATTAATCACTCATTACAAATACTTGCTTTGTCAAAAAATATTTTGACGCGCACCCAACTTCACTTTGGAGACATGATGTTAGTTGCCTCACAGATATAAAACACATCGAAACACTTTTCCCCACCAGGAATCGAATCCGGAAAATACAACCCAGTAGTAAGATAAGATAATATGTTTTACAGATATTGAAAATGTTTAGTGTTTTTAAATATTAAGTAGATACTTAATTATAAATATGTCTCCAATCTCTCAAGTGGACTCTTACAACGAGAAGGTTTATTCGAATGTCTACAGAAACCTTAAACTTCATTTTCAACTAAAACACTATCATAAATAACATAAGTAACTACCTATGTTTTTATATTTTCTAATTCACGTGATATCATAATTTGTTTTTACATACCTATATTATTAAATAATTGTTTTTATACCTCTTCTGATTTGTCCCCAAGCCCATTGGACATAGGTGGAGATGCTGATGTATCTCTGTTGGGACTCGGTTGTGCCGCTGGACTATTCTGAAGAGGACTTCCTCCACCAGCTCCAGGTTCTGCAAACCTCACTTTTGTATTTGTCTTCACTTCATTATGATGATGATCCACAATCGCTTGAACCTATTATTTGTATCATATTAACACCTTTTTAATTTTTTATGCTATGTATTATAGTTTAGTCTTACAAAACTTTTATATTCAGAATTTCAAATTTTTGTTTTTATCAGGGGTTATCGACATTCAAACATATTTTCAAACTCCTCATAGTCCTCATTATATCAAAAACTATAAGACCTTTATAGAATACATTATTATTATAGAAAAAAACAATACCTACCTCAAACTGTTTTTTTTTATAAAAATAAAAACTTATCCACTCGATATCGGGTGGAACGTCAAAAATTTGTTTTATTTGACAAATTTCTGTACATAGGTACTCAACTGCCAATATTTTTAAAAACATTTCAAAATGACAGTAAACGATGAAACAATCTTATTGGATTATTTAATTTTCTACAAACGAGTAAATTTTTTTTAATAACTTTTGTAAAAAATATTGAATATAGTCATTTCATACAATTTGTATAGCAAAATACACTAACCGGAACGCTTTATTATAGTAAAGCGTTCATAGAGTTATCCTTTCTTTCCTTTTCCATCGCTACTAAATTGATGAATAGACTAGGCACCCTTTATTGCAATTTACCTACACACATATCTAGTATGTATATTTAGAGTGTATTGTGAACATGAATTTAAAAAAAAAAAAAATTAAAACACAAACTCTGCACCTATGTATATACTTCTACCTCACAACTTGATAAATAAGTTATTACGTTTTCGAGCTTTCGCTCATCACTGACAACTTATTACTCTATTTGTGAAGTAAAAGTGAATACCTACCTACTAAGTTTGTTTTTTAGTTTGTTAGTTCCTGACGGTTAGTTCGAAGAAATATAATTGAAAGAAACACGAAACACATGTGTCGAAATAATATTTTCACATGATTTATGTAGTTTTATAATATATTTTTATTTTTATAATGGAAATATATTTGATCTTTGGTGTATATTAACTACAAATAATTGTAAGTCATTTGTTTGATTTTTGTGTGATATTTGATACGATCGTATAATTGATTTAAAATAAATCCATTTTATTAGAATAAAACAATATTTATTTCAATGATGTGTGTCATGTTAAATTTAGTTATTTTATTATAAAAATATCTAAAAAAATCATTTGTGAAGCAATTCATTAAATACAAGCTTACATCACTAAAGCAATTAATTAAATAATAGTCCGTTATTTTTTTATTTATTTTCAAACTATGCAAGCGTTCAATGTAAACGAAGATGTCAACTAGAATTAAATCAATTTATACAAATTAAATTATTTCGAGTTGATGTTTTTTTGCAGAAAATGAATCATATTTACTAATTAAGGCGTGAATACAAAACAATTTGTACGGTTTTTTAAAGCGTGTATAAATAAAAAGATAAGAAGTGATGTTATAAAAATATTGATGATAATGTTGGTGACGATGACGATGATGATGATGATGATGATTTTTACCAGTGGTAATTTTTCTTCCCCGTTAGTTTCATTGAAGTCCACCAAAGATTGCATCTGCCGAAGAAAATGCAGCCATAACACAAAACAAAATTCCATCTTCAGTATCATTATAATTAGGTAAGTACCTACCTACCAACATAAATATTAAGTAGACAGGTAGGTATGTAGTATGTACCTACGTACATACTACATACCTACATATGTACACCATATGCCTACACATTATATTCTTTGGTGAATCTAATATTTTTATTGCTGTGTACCTACATTTTAACACAATTAAGTACATACATTGCAGTACAAATACATAAAATCTTTGAATAACTCACTTGAGAAATAAGTACATATTAATTATTAAATTATTAAAAGCATACATAATTATATGTATGTAAATATTATGTGGGGACTTACCACACCAAGACTCTCTTTTTTGTTCAATCTCAACTCTCTCAGCATCTGATTCCTTTGTTCCATCATTAGTGTTCGTTCATATGTATAGGCTGATATATCACTGTCCATCTGTCCATCATACAAACAAACAAATAAATACATACTATGAAATAATTTGATACCTTCTCAATTTACATATGTAGGTACATACATATTCTGTGTAAACAGAATTATATTTTCTGACATTGAGACTTGAGAGTGTAACATATCTACATGTGTAACTCTGCGCTTCGCCGCACAATTGAGTTAACTCAGTTCGCTGCGCCGGGTGTGTTAACTCACTGCTTCAAAATGTTGTGGCGCATAGCACAGTAAGATAACTCAACACGGTGCAGTGTGTTACGATTTATTTTAACTCAGCGCGACGCAGTGTGGCGCCCGGCGCAGTTAACTCAGCGTGGCGCAGTGTGTTACGACTCATTTTAACTCTGTAGTGTGTATTTTACTTATTAAAATACACACAACACTTCATTTAAGTTTAACCACATTTAAGAATATTGTGATGCCATGAAGTTAATTCCATGTTATTGTGATGCCATTACCCATATATCTAAAGTAATAAAGCAATCAAAATGTTAGTGTTTGTGTGTGTGTGTGTGTGTGTGTGTGTGTGTGTGTGTGTGTGTATGTGTGTGTGTGTGTGTGTGTGTGTGTGTGTGTTTGTCTCACGCCTTCTGAAAAACCAAGAGCATCTAAAAATCTAATTTATGTGCGAACGTGTACCTGTATACCTGATGCAGTGTCACGCTAAAAATAATGCGATAAAAATGCTGAATTTTAAAAATATTTAAATAATTATTTTTTTCATACAAAATTTTCCAAGTCATATCTGTCAAAAAAGTGTACATTTTGCACGCAAATATCTGTTAGTTTAAAAGTTAGAAGTAGGTATTTACACAAAAAAAAAATATTTTGAAGTATAACTTAGCGTTTAAGTGAAAAACATGGTGAATATTTGGTATAATTATAATGTTTAACTTATTTTTAAAGTAAGCCTTTTGTACATAAACGCCGCCATTTTAATATCTTTTCATACAATATTTCATTTTCCCACCGAATGAATATGTTCTTGAAAATAATAAACCTTTGAAATAAATGTAATTATGAAATAATAAAATGAAACACAAGACATTACGGCAAGTTTTAAGACATATATTGTAAAAATGTGTTATTTATTAGTAAAGATATAGGCATAATAAAATTGCATAATTTGTAAATAATATTTGATTTTTCTGACAATTTTCATTTTTATGGCATCGAACAAACCAATGTAGGTACCTACATATTCAAAAAATGTATCCGAACCATTCGATATTACTTACGTGTTCGAATCGTTTCCATGGCTACAGAAAGAATGTGATATTCAAATAAAATTTGTTAGGAATCGAATTTATTTAGAAGGTTGTTGTAGGTAGGTACCTACCTAATACTATTTACTTACAAATCAACAATAATATACCTATACTGATTTCCTATAGGAAAATTATTTTATTTATTTATTTATCAACCGTTTGTCCGATTATAATGAAACTTTGGTGAATTGTCGAGCGTATGCCCAGGATGGTTTTTGGATTTAAACTTTTTTCTTATTCTTCTTCTTCTTCGTGTATTTGGTCGTTTTACCTATGAAGGGGGAGTATCCTGGGAAAAGAAGGTCCGACTGTCCCTCCATCTCTTCACAGGTCTTCCAAGACGGGTTCTGCATATAAACTTTTTTCTTCTTTTTCTTCAACGTGTACTTGGTCATCTTACCTATGAAGATGAACTATCCTGGGAGATGAAGGTCCAATTTTCCTTCCATCTCTTCGCAGGTTTCTGGATTTAAACTTTTTTCTTCTTCTTCTTCATCGTCTATTTGGTCATTTTACCTTTGAAGGTGGACTAACCTGGGAGAAGAATGTCCAATTTTCCTTCCATCTCTTCGCAGGTATCTGGATTTAAACTTATTTCTTCTTCTTCTTCTTCATCGTGTATTTTTGGTCATTTTACCTATGAAGTTGGAGAATCCTGGGAGAAGAAGGTCCAACTGTCCTTCCATCTCTTCGCAGGTATCTGGGTTTAAACTTTTTTCTTCTTCTTCGTGTATTTAGTCATTTTACCTATTAAGTAGAGCATCCGGGGAAAAGAAGGTTCTTTCATCTCTTCGCGGTTCTTCCAGGATGGTTTCTGGATTTAAACTTTTCTTAACCGACTGATGGGACGGGATGTAATGAAGGGAAGGGAGGCACTAAAGGGCCTGAAGGGACGGGAGGTATAAAACTGCCTGAAGGGACGGAAGGTACTGAAGGGCCTGATGGGAAGGGACGTAATGAGGGATTAAAGGGACGGGAGGTACTGAAGGGCCTGAAGCGGCGGGTCCTGGAGTCTAATTCTTTTTCTTCTTAATTTTATGTAGACCTTTAGGGCAGTTTTTATACAAACTATTTCCTATTGTCTAATTCATCTTCTTCTTCTTTTATGTATACATTTGGGTCATTTTTTTATAAAAATTATTTCCTTTAGTCTAATTATTATTCTTCTTCATTTAAGTGCGTAGACTTTTGGGAGAGTTTTAATACAAACTATTTCCAATAGTCTTATTCATTTTCTTTTATGTAGACCTTTTGGTCAGTATTTATACAAACTATTTCCAATAGTCTAAATATTCTTCTTCTTCTTTTTTGTAGACCTTTGGGTGAGCTTTTATACTATCTATTTCCAATAGTCTAATTCTTCTATTAGGTATATGTATTTTTACTTATTTTATGTAGACCATTGGAATAGTTTTTTATACAAACTATTTCTTATAGTCTTATACTTATTTTTCTCTTTTTTATTTAGTCTTTTGGGTTAGTTTTAAGTCTAATAGTCTATTGTGCAGAAATATTATTAACGATATGCACACTTGATGAAAATACATATGAAATGAATGGGATATGGGATGTGACGATATAACCTGCACTAGAATCTTTTCAATACTTTTGTTTAATTAAATTTAAACCATTTATATCATCCTATTTTGAATAATTTTCAACACCTAATATTTAAAGAATGGGGGTTGTGGCCATTACTGAACTCTTCACATTTATATTCAAATTAAAAACTATTTACTATAGTTCAAGTCTTCTTCTTCTTCGTTAATGAAGACTTTCAGTCAAATTGAGCAAAAATATAATGCACACTTGATGAAAAAATATAAAAACGAATGGGATGTGACCAATCTTTTCAGTATCTACGTTTGTTTAATCAAATTTTAACCACATCCCAACATCCAAAATTAATAAATTTTCAATAGGTACACATTACAATTTGTTTTCGATGATAATATTTAAAAATGGGGGTTGTGGCCAAACCAATCTCTTTACAACGTTGATAAACAGTCATATTTAAAACCATTACGCATAGTCCATGCGAGCAGAAATTGTATAAATATTATACTTCATTCACACTTTATAGCAATATATAAAAAAGAATGGGTTGTGGCCATCACTTGAACATTTTACAATACTTAAACTCAATCAAATTTCAAACCACTTTTCATAGTCTGATATTGCAAAATAATTGGGTGACAATATTATAAAAACGATTGCTTTTTCTTTCACAATTTTACATTCTTGGCCAACGGCGGGACATAAAAGCTAGTTACTTATAAAATACATTTTTTATTTGTAAAGATGTACCTACCTAAACACTTAATAAAATTCCATAAAATTCAGTACCTACCTATTATATTTGTTTATATTATGTACCTACATAAAGTTAAATGAATAAATAAATATTTTTGCGGCTCCTATTTTAAGAATGACCGCTATATTATATTAAAGTAAAGCTAGCCAAGAACTATATTTATGCCATCCTACGAACTTGTGATGAATTGTTCCTAAGTAGGATTGCCATACGTCCCGTATAATACGGAACAACGAGACTATTGTCGTATTGGGTTATTGCGTCCCATATTTATCACGTTTTTCGACAATTTTGTCAAAATACGGTAATGAAAAGTTCAAGTGTATCGAAAGTGTTAAAACGTCCCATTTAGTTCCTAGAAGTTATGACAACCCCAATTTAAGTAAAATAATTTAAAATTAAACATGCAAGAAAATTGTTAATATGTATTTATATTAGTACTTACCTAGATATAAGAAACACAATTATATGTAAATAATACCTCCATGACAACTCATATTATAATCACTAAGTCATTATCATTGATGACAAATTACTTAAGTTTTATTTTGTTTTTTTTTCTCTTTATATCCATCAATAAAATTCATAAGCACCTAATTTACTAATCTATTAAGTTTTATTTCTAAAAACTATTTTTGTGTGTAAAATTTCAATTAATTGTAAGTTATTTATGAATAACACTTTCTGAATAAATAGTTCAAAAATTACAAAAATAGTTTTATTATTGAGATTCTTATTCCTTCACATTTACCTACTCGGGTAACCCCGAGTATAAAAGCTAGTAATTAAATATATATAAAAAATTACCATTTCTACAACTTCAACTTCTGCTTCAATGCGAAGATGATAAAGGAACATTTTTAAGTCTTTTTTCATCTGAATAGAATTATCTTCCATTTGTGCGACAGTAAAGATTCTCATTTTGCAGTTTTTCCATGTCCTGTGTTGTTTCAACAAAAATGGTAATAACATCAAAAGACCACCATCGTGTACTATCCACCAAACATCTATATTGCCAACAACCTGAAAATTACAAAACATTCAATTATATATACATACAGGTAGTCTAATATCTTTTTACCAACCGGTAGGACAGGCTGGCTTCTAAGGGTTTCGGAACCACAGATCATATTCAAACTTTGCGTTTACTTATAGAAAAAGCTACAGAGTATAATATGAACATTCATATTGCTTTTATAGACTACCGTAAAGCATTTGACTCTGTAGAAACCTGGTCAATTTAAAGTGCTCTTTAAGTCCAACTTCACACAGTATTTGCATTGGAAATAAGACTATTGATGCTGTTGATGAATACATATACCTTGGACACAAAATTAAATTGTTTAAAGAAAACCAGACCCCCGAACTGCCAAAACGTATTGGGCTGAGTTGCTGCTTTTGGAAAATTGAGACACATATTCGATAACAAGGAAATACGGAATAACCTAAAAGCCAAAGTGTACAATTCTTGTGTTTTGCCAGTGACAACATACGGTCTTGAAACCATGTCACTTACTGCCAGAAGTCTCCACAAACTTAAATGTACTCAACAAGCAATGGAAAGACAAACGTTAGGCGTATCCTCGATAGACCGAATAAGAAATGAGGAAATAAGACGCCTGCCAAAGGTCACATACATTTCAGAAAAAGTGGAAAAGCTAAAATGGCAATGGGCAGGTCATGTGGCAAGACAGAGGGATAATAGATGGACCCCCAAAATTCTGAATCGGAGACACTATCATAATAGAAGAAGTGTAGGGAGACCGCAGAGGAGATGGACTGACGATATTGTCGAAATGGTGGGACATGGGTGGAAGCAGAGCGCCCAGGATACAGAGAAATGGAAAATCAAGGAAGAGACCTATATCCAACAGTGGAGTAGAAGGGGCTAAAAAGAAGAAGAAGGTAGTCTAATTATATTTCTTCTACTGATACCTAATTCATTTTCAAATTAAAATATATGTTTTCTATTTATTATCTTTTTGTTAAAAATAATATAATATTCAAAAATAATATAATTACTCTAAGATCATAATATCTATTTTTTTTCAATATGAGAGACATTAAAATTGAGTAAATTGTTTTTTTTTTCTTTATTTAACCTCTCAACGAACAACTTAATCTTGATGGAACTCCATAGCAAATTATTATGATAAGTTCCACTGTAATTTAATGACACTGACTCTGACTTATATAACTCCGAAGTCACTCTATGTAGTCAGTGTCACTACAAAAAAATGTTAACACAAAAATTCTAGAATCATTAAAACTTAATACTATTTTTTTAGTAGAACGTTCATTGTTTTACTATGCAATACACATAAGTATATGAACAGATCCTGACAATTTTATTATTTGTCAGTCAAAGATTCTATGACTGATTCTATTATTACAATGAATAAATACCTAGTGTTATGTTATTAGTTTTATTTATCTGTAGGTACATAATGCTAAATAGGATTCCAAATACTTGACCTTTTCAGTAGAATCTGGAAAGAAGTTAATTCCTTTAGGAACAAGGAGTGCCATTCTAGCTGAAGTGACGTGACGAACAGTTTGTAGGAACACGTGCCATGTCTTATCATCTTCACTCTGTCTCCATCCATATGGCCATCCGAGGATCACAGTATTTGGCTTCATTCCTCCCAAACCAGTTGTTTGGACTCTGCAATATTAATATTGTTATAATATTTTTCACACAGTAGGTACCTATATTAATACATAAAGAGATCCCTTAAGCATATTGCGCGCTCGAAAGAATATGAGATAGTTGATAATCAGTTTTTCACATGTGTCAGATACATTTCAAATTCATCATTCATATTTTACCTTCTCACTAAGTGTTTTGTATCATTTCAAAAGAAATTACGAAGCTCTGGTTGAGAAAAGCGGAAGACAATATCCTCTGCATCGCCGAGTACCTGGGTAAGACGATATCAGTTCCTAGTCATAAATTCATCTTGTCCTATCCCAACCCGACCAATTCCTTCAAAATATACAGTCAACTTAAACAAGTCGGGCAGTATCGTCCAGAGCCAATATTACCAATTTTCATTTCGCCAGGGCCACAATATTGCTATAATTTCTAAAGTGTATAGTAAATGGATAAGAAGTACAGAAAGCTAAATGTATGTATTAAATCATTTTAAGGGACGAAAGGGACTGAAGAAACGGAAGGGACAGACGGGACTGAAAAGACGAAAGGGACAGAATATGTTTTAAATTAGAACCAAAACTTCTTTGTTTTCACCACTTTTGAGTATTTTATGTTAACCGGTTTCAGAGCTGACCCGCTTTCTCATTCTCACAAATTTGATTCCAAAAAAACATACCTACAATTCACTTTCGAAATGGATAATAATCCTACATTTGACTTTAACTTTGAAAAATAATTGTTTTCGGTATTTATCTAAAACCCACATATCATATTATATATATATATATATATATATATATATATATATATATATATATATATATATATATATATATATATATATATATATATATATATATATATATATATATATATATATATATATATATATATATATATATATATATATATATATATATATATATATATATATATATATATATATATATATATATATATATATATATGATGGGATAGTTTTTCTGCATTAAACACATGCTAGGTACATATGAAAGCGAATGCAACAGACAGAAGTATGTACTCATAGGTATCTTTGAAGAGATCTCAAGCAGAGATAGAGGGATGGAGAGAGATTTGAATATGAAGACAAGGAAGACCACAAGACATTCCTACAGGGCTTACGACCTGTCATCGGCTGGCTTAAGTGATCACTTTGCGCCATGGCAACATTCACCAATTAAATGTCTTATGCATAGTGGTTTCCTTGTAACCACTAAGGAAACCACTATGCATAAGACATTTAATTGGTGAATGTTGCCATGGCGCAAAGTGATCACTTAAGCCAGCCGATGACAGGTCGTAAGCCCTGTAGGAATGTCTTGTGGTCTTCCTTGTCTTCATATTCAAATCTCTGTCCATCCCTCTATCTCTGCTTGAGATCTCTTCAAAGATACCTATGAGTACATACTTCTGTCTGTTGCATTCGCTTTCATATATATATATATATATATATATATATATATATATATATATATATATATATATATATATATATATATATATATATATATATATATATATATATATATATATATATATATATATATATATATATATATATATATATATATATATATATATATATATATATATATATATATATATATATATATATATATATATATATATATATATATATATATATATATATATATATATATATATATATATATATATATATATATATATATATATATATATATATATATATATATATATATATATATATATATATATATATATATATATATATATATATATATATATATATATATATATATATATATATATATATATATATATATATATATATATATATATATATATATATATATATATATATATATATATATATATATATATATATATTTTTATATTATACGGGCAAAGTGATAGGTACATTAACTTATCGAATCACTCTGTATCACATTAACTATTATAGGGAGATGATTTTTAATTATATATGATTATTGTGATTAATTAATGTAATGGAATGTTTATCAGAAGATTATTTGCGTGTTCAAAAGTATTGTCAAAACTCATCTCTCTATATTATATATACTACAGGCTATAAATATTGGGGTAACTGATAATTTATATTTTAATGAAAGATAGTACTCACTCTGACAGTTATCTATTGCAATAAGTGCCTTACATTTTAGTAAAAGTTTAATAATTAGGATATTTAATTTATAAAGAATTAGAATTTCGAGGAGAATTCGCGATACGTCAAGCCACGGCACTGGAAATAATCCCGAATGGTGAGCGTTGGTGGGGATAACTGTTAATAACTTCGTTGGTATCAATCATATGTACCTATGTACATTAGTGATGTGCGGACATCATAAGGATGTTAAGCCACACTATCTATCTTTTACTCTATGGTATGTACATACATCCCTTAGTAAATGTCTCGGGCAACTAACAGGTACTATGTCAAATATTAATTTAACACGCACCCAATAACAAGTTGCCACATTCTTGAGACTTACGATATTAATCGTCTCACAGATCCAGACTGAAAACACAATTAAAAACTGTGTCTCCACCGGGAATCAAATCCGTGACCTTTGGAACAGCAGTCAGATAGGTACTTAACCAACTGAGCCACGAATAATTTTAATATAGAGTTGAAAACAATAAAATAGATCGCGGTAAATAATAGATATAACACAAATATTAAAGATAATATTACAAATAGAATCAGGAAAAAAATAACATGTAGGTATCTACATATTATACACTGGAAAAGAAATTAATAATAAATAGATGACAAAAAATGACGTAGAATGTTATGTTAATGAAAAAGAAAACAACTCGTTTTTAAGTGTGAAAGATTTGCCGTCAGAAATAAAATTGGCTTTTATAATAATGTGGGTAGATTCTTGGCTAACGGTAAAGATAAAACGAAAAATTGAGCAACCCTGCAGGCTAAGTCTGTAAGTAGATCTCGACCGATAAATGTCGAGATAAACTGTCAAAATATCGACTAGTCGATATTTTGACAGTTTTGGTAGGCACTAAGCAGATAACGCGTCGAATCGTTCTCGCCCACTTATTTAACGGCGAGATTGGGTCGACATCGAGTCGATAGACGAGATCTAACTCCGCCATGTTGAATTAAATGTCATTTTTTACGCGAACAATGCCGAATTTCATATTTATTTTGAGAATAATTATATAAACGGGTTAAACGACGCCGTTTAAGAGATTCTTCAAACCCCTTAAATATTCCGCGTAATACATTAATTGCTAATTACCACGTAACAAAAGTTTTATATGGTTATATATTTATTGGAAATATGCGTCCGAAAATGTTTTCCGTAGGTATAGATTTGAAATAATTTTTGATTTTGAGAAAATATTCTTGTAAGCTATTTTATCACATATGTATTTTAACATTTAACAAAAGAAAATTCGGCGTAGTTTTTAGTATAAAAAATAACACGCTGCTGTCATCACACTTGATAAATTGATCGAAATATAATTAAAAATATTTTTTTAAAATTACTCTACAAACATTCAATAAACACAAAAGAAACTTAATTTAATCGTATTATAACTTGCTTTTGTGCTTAAAAATATGACCACATTATATTATTTATTTAACAAAATTATGTAAAAAAAATTGTCATTTATTCAAATCATGGGGAAAATATTGTGTATTGCCATAAATGATAATTCAAAAATGTACCGCAAGCCAGCCTAACGGCGACAAATACAAATAAGTGCATTTACGAACTCGACAGCGCTTAGTGACTACGAATTGTCGTCACGGGCGTAAACATGGCGAGAAGAGCGGCGATACGTTGTCGGATCTCGACTTTTTTACTGACTTGGCCTGCTGGTGTGTATGAATCGTATTTCCTTCTTCATCGGAAAAATTGGCCAAAATGTTGAAACTCGAATTAAGGAGCACTGAATTTGCCAATCATCTGATAAATCATTCATTTGAAAAACAAAAGGCGTTGAAATATTACACGTAAACAAGTAGGGTTTAAGAATAGATAATTAAGAGGCTTTAGAAAAACAAGAACCTTTAAATAAAAAAGAAGAAATAATCAAATAAATTTAAACAAAACGGCTATATTCAATAATGTTCCCATAACTTGCCCTTTCGGTAAAACCCACCACCCCTTCTAGTTCAAACTTCGTCCACCAACGACGATAGCACTACACACGGTTTATCAATTTATTTATTTACTTCATCTCACAAATAAAATTTTGAAAATTAAAACACAAATGTATTCAACCTCACTAGAAAAAAACCTGTATCGAGGTTAAATATAATCACATTTTGTGAGCGACATAAATACAGAGTTTACTTTAACATTTTACAACAATAAAGATATCAACAGAATGTACATATTATATGGATACAAAACTAAATGTATAGGGCGACCATGATAAATAAAGATGAAGAAAAAATATAAAAGAAATTAAAAAATATAAAATAACAAAAGTTAAAAATAAAAATATCACTTCAAACAAAGAATGTCAAGGAAGAAAACACACTTTTACAATCCTCTGTCCATACAAACGCCTTAATATTTCTTTTAAATTGGTGTAAGGAATTACATGTTTTAATATGGACAGGAAGGATATTAAACAGAAGAGGAGCCTGAAAATTATAATTTATTTGACCAAAAGAAGTTTTAGGAGAAATTGCCATGAAGTTGAGTGAAGTGCCAGTTCTAGTTGGTCGGATTTCTTGAGTTCTTTCAGCTGAGTTAATGTTAATGAAGAACTTAATAAGTGTTTGTGTGTTATATAACTGTTTTATATTCATAATATTACATTCCTCAAAGAGAAGGTTGGATGGATAGCAAAATTTTATTTTGTACATAACTTTAAGAATCAAATTTTGAGCAATATTTAGTGGCTTTACACTAGACTTGAGACAGGACCCCCAACATACAATATTATAAGATAAAAGAGACTGCACTAAGGTAGAATTAACAGTTCTTAATTTATCTTTGTCCAATAAATATCTAAGTTCCTTAAAAATGTAAGTAAGCTTCCTGACATTCCTTGATAACACATTTATATGGTCGTTCCACCTCAGAAACTTGTCAATATTTACACCCAAATACCTTATACAGTCCACTCGTTCCAAGGGGCAGCAGTTACAATTATTCAGACAATTATGTATGGTCAAGTTATGCGTGACTGAAGGTTGACCCCTTTATGATATGCTGAATGTAACATACTTAGTTTTTGATGCGTTCAAGGTTAAGATGTTATTATTAAGCCAAGTTTTAACTATACTTAATCCTGATTTACAGTTCTCAAAAACATCCAACCAGGTCTCACCCTCAAAAATCAAAGCAGTATCGTCTGCGAAACTTATAATCACGCCCGGTTTATTCAGATTACATAAATCATTAATATAAATTAAAAACAAGATTGGACCGAGCACACTACCTTGTGGAACCCCAGAAGAAATTGCTATACTATCGCTTAAATGGTTATAAATAAAATATTTATAAAAATAAATAAAAACAAACAGTTTTAATAAACAAAGGAGTTTGATTTCTGCCTCTGAGGATGCCGGCTGTATATGGCGAAAGCGCTCAGGCTAATTAAAGTCATACTCCTTTTGTAGATTAAAACTGTGTGTTTTTATTTATTTTTATAAATATTTTATTTATAACTATGAACTTCCAATGTGTTAACGAAAAAACTTTGAAATGCTTAAATGGTTTTTTATTTGTACTTGTTGGGATTTGAACCAGTCTAGAGCAGTATTGTTTATGCCAAGAGATGATAGTTTTTTGAGGAGTATACCCTGGGAGACTGTATCAAATGTCTTGGATAGATCTAGGAAAACAGCTAAAGCCTTTCTGCCACCGTCTAGGGCGCTAATGACTTTGGTCAGCAACTTTAACACTGCATCACTGGTTCCTTTATTCTCTCTAAAACCAAACTGACTGTTTGAGAGAAGATTGTATTTATCCAAGAATGATACCAGTCTTGACTTAGCCAATCTCTCAATTACCTTGGAAAGAGTGTTTAGCAAGAATATGGGTCTGTAATTATTGACATCCAGATGATCACCACTTTTAAAAAGAGGAATCACCTTAGCCTCCTTACAGTGAGAAGGGAACATCCCACTTTTAAAGCTAACATTTATGATGTGGGACCAGCTAATTCATAAACATGATTTTTTATATACCATAACACTTATGTCATCAACGTCACATGAGAGAGACATTTTTAAATCATTTATCACATTTGTCACCTCAAGAATTGTAGTAGGCTTAAATTCAAAATTATCTTCTGTAATTATTTTTTTTTATTTACATAATTAAACTGCACACAAACAACACTAGGTAAAAAATTACAATGAGTAGGCTTAATATATAATTCTTAAACTATCCCTACCTAGTTTCAATTACTTGTGGCAAATCAATTGTGGCATATAATTAATAACATACTGGGATGTGAATGTGTAGTGGGTGAAAATGTGTAATGAGGTGTGTAAAATGATGTGTTAAATGTGTCTTACTATGCTGATTTTAAATTAAACAGTAAGTTTTTGTATTGGTTTGGCGAGTTATGAAAAATATCAAGTTGAAGGGTACTTTGATGCTTATTGTAAGTGGTGAGGATTCTGTTAATTGGTGAGTTCAGAGATGAGTTAGTTCTATAGCAGTAGTTATGGAAGAGTGGCGTGTGTCTCGTACGTCGAGTCGGTACATGCAAATTTATATGTGAAACAAGGTCTGGACAGTTAATATTTTTATTTAGTATATTATATGTACAGGAAAAGTAAATCATTAATGGTTCGTCGTACTGATAGGCATGGGATGTAACACATAGCATAGTCATTGTATTTTCTGGTCATTCTGTAGATGAATTTATTTTGTATTCTTTGTATATTATTGCAATGTATATTGTATTTAGGGTTCCAAATGACTGAGGCGAATTCCAATGAACTTCTGACGAGCGCAAAATATAGAATTGTTAATGTTTTTGGATTCCTGAAATGCTTCCCTATTCTGAATATAAAGCCGAGCATTTTATATGATTTGTTAACAATATGCTGTATATGTTCGATGAAGTAAGTTTAGAATCAAGGTACACTCCGAGGTCTCAACATTCTGTTTTAGTGGCTATGTATATCTACATTATTTAGTTTATAAGAAAATATTATTTTATTAATTTTCCTTGTGTATGATATTAAGAAACATTTGGAAGAATTAAGAGAAAGACGATTCACTTTACAGTAATGTTCAAGTCTACTTAAATCCGTTTGCATTGCAATGCAATCTGCAATACAATTAATTCTACTCCAGATTTTCATGTCGTCGGCAAACATTGAGTAATTACAGTGAGTAAAACGACTTCCAATATCATTTATATAAATAAGAAATAGTAATGGACCGAGGTGAGAACCCTGGGGTACCCCCGACGTGACATTTATTGGTTGTGACATTACACCCTTAAATAAGGTTATTTGTGATCGATTAAGTAAATAAGAACGGAAAAAATCAATTAAGTTATCATTCACGCCAATTGATAACAGCTTTTTAAATAGTATAGAATGGCTAACACGATCGAATATAGTGTAGAATCGACTATATTCGATCGAATTCGATACACTATATGTATAGTGTAGAAGGTATAGTGTAGAATGTATTTAAGTGCATAAGTATATTATTTGAAAGTATTCGAAAGCTAGGTGAAAATACGGAGTATTGGAACAATTTGGGCACAGAAAGAATACAGATTATGAAGACTAATATAAAACTAATATAAACCAAACTGGGTAATTTTAAGTTAGATGGTTGAGTTGACTGACACTGGTGATGCAGATCTTTTTTGAAAGCTCGGTCTTCCGAAGGTATATTTGCGAATCTCGAACCCATAAAAAATCATAGTTCAGTTTCTTTTTTAATTCTTTCGCAGCTCGAAGAATGATTTTACCTCTCCAGGTACTAGGTGATCATTTACAAAAAAAGATTCGGTTTTTCCAGGTATATCAACCATGCTAGTGTTAATCCCTTTTTCTTCTTAATGGTCGAAATAAGCTCGTCTTTAATGACTTTTGATCTAAATTTCGCAATAATATTTCTAGGACGATTGTTATCAATGACCTTCGAAGGGTTGACTCGGGTTACCGACTCGATGTCATCTTGGTTGACTTTACAACCCACGTCCCACACTGCTTCCTATTTTCACTAGTAATGAAACGACGTTCTCTGGTAATTCAGGTAAACCATGAATGTTGTTTGAGAGTTGGCGTTGTTCTTTCTGAAGTGACTCTTTTTCCATTTTCCCACAACACTTTTGAGTTCAGTAATTTCAAGTTCTAATGAATCCATTTTGATGACTTTCTCCTCCAAATTTTCAATTTTCTTTTTCAGATCCTCAACAATATTATTATTATATTCAATTGTCTTTTCGAAGTCGTCAAGCCTTTCTTTCATTTCTTGTTCATAAGAAGAAAATCTTTGTGAAAGCATCTTCCCGAATTCCGACCTAACATCCTTCTTTAGTGTATCAATAGATGTATTCAACATCATCAATATTTTTTTCATGTCAGGAGAAACATCTCCTGCTGCTTCGGATGGAAGAGACATATTTAATATTGACGTAGATGTACTTTAATGGGTAGTAGCAATTGGATTCGGTGATTGATTTCTTGGATCCTTCGATAGGCAGATTTTACACTTCCAGCTATCTCTATATATTTTACTCATTTTTTTTAAATTCTCTTGGGATGTGCCCACACAATTATAATGAAAGGGATGGTAACATCTACTACATAAGACGAAGATCAGTTTCAAAATTATTCACTAGACACATCTCACTAGTCTTATTTGTACTGCACAAATTGTTTGCAAAACTTGGACCAATGTCACTGAAGAAACTATTTATATGATTAGTTATTATGTTTGGACTCTCTTCAATTGTCGTGATATTATTATTAATCTTCAATTTTTTATGGTAGTTTTCTTCTTTTGTAAATTTATAGCCTCTTTTATTATCTTCCACTGCTGTTTACTATCACCACTGACTAGATCTAACTTTCTTCTGTAATATGCTTGCTTTGTTACGCGCTTAGTACACCAATTCCTGTATTGTTTATAATATTCCAACAAATCTAAGTTATGTGTTTCTTTTCGGCATTTATTGTGTAATTTATCACGTGCCTTGAGGCAATTTATTATTCCAACGTTTATCCATGGTTTCAGATACAAGTTATGTTTGCCTTTTTGTATAGATGTGCAATTGTGCACATAAGTTTTCAAACATTTGATGAAGTTATCCGTTGCCTGATTTACATCACTCGTTGATAGGACTAAATCCCATGATTCATCCTTTAATTTGGTCTTTAAGAGGGCATTATCAACCACATATTTTAGTTTGTCATTATAATTTGTCACCTTCTTGACAGTTAAACTCAAATATCTCAACAAGATAGCACATTGCAATGGTCTGTTATCCCAGTTGCAAAAGTTGCTCCTTGAGGATCATGTTTTGATTTTGTGATAATATGATCAATGCAGCTTGATTTGATAGAAGATGTCCTAGTTGGTGAAATAATAATTGGCTTAATACCATGAAAAGCCAAAAGTGATAGGTATTTTTGTGTTTTTACACTTTCCAAATCCAAAGTATCAATATTTAAGTCTCCGCATAAGATAATCTCCTTATTTTGGGAAGAAACAGAGTTTAGTTATTCATTCAGTGAATCTAGGAAAGCAATTTGCATTAGGTAAAATAACTTCATTGACAGTAACATGAAAGCTCTGCTTTACATATAAAACTACTCCATCATTTTATAAATAATTCATCGTAGTTTTATAAGGTATGTATTCTTGAATGCTAGGCATATTAATCAAACTGCCCAGCCAAGCTTCAGTAAAGACTAAAACATCCATACGATGATTAATGCAGTCAAGCATAGCAACAGTTTCATCAAAATTTTTACTTAAACTTCTAATATTCATACAAAATAAAGAAGCGCCCTTGGTATGATCATGAATCATTAAACGGCGCTATACAAATGACTTATTATTATTATTAAAGAAAATTTTGAATATGTCAATTTTTTTTTACAAGATAACGAATCTTCAAGTGTTGAGTTAGGTTTGGTATTATCATAAAAGTCTATCGCATTGAAAGTATCATCCATTATTCTTTCAATCATAATACAAAAACGGTAGAAAAAAAAACATTCATGTGACGATTATGAAAGTTGATTCAAGTCATCCGCATGCCTGACAATTAAGACTTTTGAAGAAAGCTCAGTGTTCTTTTTAATGCAAATTTTATTATTACGAAACCATACAAATTGAAAATTCGCTTCTTTAGCTTTTTGTTTAGCTTTCTAAAGAAGAGTTTTAGAATAAGAGGATAATACTTCACCAATGAAGATGTTGCGGTCCTTCAATTGCTTTATTTTTTTAACGAGCGTTAAGAAATTCCGATTGAGACTTGGTATCTTTGAAATGGATGATCATCCGCATAGTTCCAGGTTTAGTATTAGACTTGTCGCGGTACTGTGTAACTTTATTGATTCTGTCTGGTTCAATCTGGATATCAAGTTCCTTCACAATTCTTTCAACGGTTTCCACTGAATTTTCATTCTTCAAAAATTCAACGCCAGATAATTCAGCACAGTTGTAGCTAATGTTTTGTTGTTCTATATCAGCCAATCGAATTTCCATGTTTTTAATCCTCAGGTCTTTAATTTAATTCGCATTTTCTACATTTTTTTTAACTGCATCACGTTTCCAATTTTACTAGTGATCTCATCATATTGATGACAGATAAATTCAATGCTCTTTTTCATATCAGACATGTCAGATTCGAGATTTTTTTTCAAAGTAATCACTTCTAGTTCAATTTAAGCGAAAAATTGTTGTTTAAATTCATCAATCTTTTTATCCAAATAGTTAACAATTTTTTCAAAGTGATTCTCGTTTGCAGATGGAGACTCTGATGTCTTAGATCTGGTTCGCACCAAATTCGGGTTGTTAGGCATTTTTCTTTTCTTTTTTTTAGTTAAGTTAAAACAGAAAAAAAATGAGTGATGGTCACCCCACAACGTTTATAACTCAGTAGTAGATAGATTTGTAGGTACACCTTAAGAATTGAAAATTACAAATTCAATAATAATAACAACTTTATGTCTTCACTCGACAATGGTATTGTCAACACTGTCATCAATACTTTTAAGATTAGTATAAGTATGTTGGTTTAGTATAATTACTGCTATGTAGTGTTAAGATTAGTATAAGTATAATTTAAGATGGTTGAGGGAGTGGGCAGCTCTGATACCAGTTACATAAAATACTCAAAAGTGGTGAAAACAAAGAAGATATAATTTTGATTTATTAGGTAATATGAGCCACAACGTAATAGCTGCAAATAATCAAGACATAATTATGTAATAAATAAATTTGGAATGGTAAAATAAAACCAAAGTTTTCAGTTCTACTAATTTAATGACACTGACTAGTTTCGGTCATTAAATTAGTAGAACTGAAAACATTGGTTTTATTTTACCATTCCAAATTTATTTATTATTTGAAATGGAGTTCTACCAAGTATTGTCCGTAGAAAAGTTAAAAAAAACATAATTATGTATTTGAATATTTCAACAGATAAATAATTCTTTGTGAATAATATTTACAAGTGACTGAGTCCATCTGTGACATTCCTCGCCACAAGAACGTCTGAGAATCCTTTGACTCTCTCCTGATCCATTGTCTTCCTCAAATGCTGTTTGGCTGCCAAAGCTTCTCCCGCTGACCGAGTATAGTCACCTCCGATCACCGAAACACAAATTGTCAATCCTTTACCTGCAAACACAAATATGATATGTATCAGCATATCTTTATGTCTTCTTTCAAAATCTCATCAGTGTATAAAACGGTACAAAACTAATGCTAATTATTTTATTGTCACTTCAATTCTATGGTAACTAAGAATATTTTTATTTATATTCGTCCAGATTAAAAAACTTAGGTAAAACGATGTTTATCAATTTATTTAGTTCTAATATTATGCTTATATAAAACATATTAACATTGATTTTGTTTTAGATCTAATTCAAAATATAACATTATAACTTAATGAGAAAAAGTTTATAACTAGTTGCATGTAACTCATGAGATCCAACTGTCGATAGCGATAGTATGTATGTATAGTTGAAGAATACGTACCAAATTATAAACCCATAAAACCAAATTATTGAATATTTTAAAATATTTTGTTTTCTATACAAAACATGAAGGTTTGTGATATTATCACTTTTTATATATGATTGATGTTGGCATCAAGTAATACAGTGTTACTATCTCGATATGTATTGGGATTGGCCCCGGCACAGGCACAGGCACAGTGGGGCATTGCCTAGTGGGGTATTATAGATTCAATAATTTATGTAATGTCATCAATTTTTTTATGAATAAAAATGAAATGTATGTGTGGAATGGAGTCCCTGAGGTTTAAAGTACTTTCGGTAAAGACCGATCCTAGGGCCTATGAGTGACCCTTAAGGTTTTAGGTGTTAACAGTAAAGTCTGAACCGAGGGCTCAACTCCGTTTTGTTCAGAATTTATTCTTGACTCCCGAATGGAATGCAGTTAACTCTGTAATTTTTTGAAAAACAAATTTAATATTTTGCATTTGTCTATCTTTATACAAATTTAAAACGATCTGACTTTTGTGGTTTTTGATACATATATATGGAAAAATTAAGCAAAAATTCAAAATTTGATAACCCCTCACTGAAATAAAAATTTTAAATACTGAGTATAATAATATTGTAGGCCTATAACTATCTATATATTCTGAAATTTTGGGCTCTGTACATTGATCGAATCAAAAGTCATAAGGGACACACACACACCCAGACACAATAAGTTCTACTCCGATTTCTGTGTAAATCCATGTACAGAACATGTATACTGCGAAGAGTTCAAAAGTGGAAAAACCGTGCAATATTCTACTACTACATACATACAATTCTCTCACACGGGAATAAGATTAATACTGTCGAGAGAAATGAATTTTCTTGGAAGAATCGACAGTTGGACAAGTTAAAAAGTTCATGCATAGGTACCTACTCTTAACACAATAATGATGTTTATGTATACACAACATTAACAAAGGAACATGATTAACAAAAGGAGATGGTATATGAAAAGATTATCCTACCAGCTTTGAGTTGCGAGGCAAAAGAGAAAAGCTTCCTGTACTTAGGGGCCAAATCTGGTGTTGGTTTTGCAAGGATGAGGATCTGTGGTCTCCAGTTCTTGGTGTGAGGAGGACCTTCCTCCAATCGAAGAAGAGAATATCTGGCAGCTGATAGAGCCAACCCTCGAATGCCGTCTCCCCATTCTTTCTCTGCTCTGTATAGTTCAAATTAAAATTAAATGCATTAAGTAACTTTTTTTGAAAATATTTTTAAAACATTAATTTTGAGCAGGGTAAACAGTTAATGGCAGTTAATGGACAGCGACAGTTCTTGGACACTGAAGTACTTATTTATAACATATTTGAGCAGGGTAAACAGTTAATGGCAGTTAATGGACAGCGACAGTTCTTGGACACTGAAGTACTTATTTATAACATATTTGAGCAGGGTAAACAGTTAATGTCAGTTAATGGACAGCGACAGTTCTTGGACACTGAAGTACTTATTTATAACATATTTGAGCAGGGTAAACAGTTAATGGCAGTTAATGGACAGCGACAGTTCTTGGACACTGAAGTACTTATTTATAACATATTTGAGCAGGGTAAACAGTTAATGTCAGTTAATGGACAGCGACAGTTCTTGGACACTGAAGTACTTATTTATAACATATTTGAGCAGGGTAAACAGTTAATGGCAGTTAATGGACAGCGACAGTTCTTGGACACTGAAGTACTTATTTATAACATATTTGAGCAGGGTAAACAGTTAATGTCAGTTAATGGACAGCGACAGTTCTTGGACACTGAAGTACTTATTTATAACATATTTGAGCAGGGTAAACAGTTAATGGCAGTTAATGGACAGCGACAGTTCTTGGACACTGAAGTACTTATTTATAACATATTTGAGCAGGGTAAACAGTTAATGTCAGTTAATGGACAGCGACAGTTCTTGGACACTGAAGTACTTATTTAAAACATATTTGAGCAGGGTAAACAGTTAATGGCAGTTAATGGACAGCGACAGTTCTTGGACACTGAAGTACTTATTTATAACATATTTGAGCAGGGTAAACAGTTAATGTCAGTTAATGGACAGCGACAGTTCTTGGACACTGAAGTACTTATTTATAACATATTTGAATTATTTTAAGATATTTTATCATAGATGTCCTCTTGAATCATAATTTGACATGAATCGTTTCTAGTATCACCGACTAGATACATAACGTTAACGTGCTAGTGTATTAATATTGAATTTTCTTAAGAAATTATTAACGATTGTGACTCAATTAATATGTAAGTAGATAAAGTTCTATATGTTGTCTAATATTCATATATAGTTAATAGCAGATTGGTTATTTTACTGTACTGTGTTTTCATTGTGTGAATCTTTTTGTTTGTTAGTTTAGGCGTATTGGGGGTGTCCAATAACTGTATAAAATATGATGAAAAAATATATATATTGGACAACCTGTTCAATATATATATATATATATATATATATATATATATATATATATATATATATATATATATATATATATATATATATATATATATATATATATATATATATATATATATATATATATATATATATATATATATATATATATATATATATATATATATATATATATATATATATATATATATATATATATATATATATATATATATATATATATATATATATATATATATATATATATATATATATATATATATATATATATATATATATATATATATATATATATATATATATATATATATATATATATATATATATATATATATATATATATATATATATATATATATATATATATATATATATATATATATATATATATATATATATATATATATATATATATATATATATATATATATATGTTTTATTAAAGTGTTGTTTACAATATTTTACTATATTGTAATTTGAAGATAAAGTATCTTTCAATTAAATTTTATTTTCTCCGTGTTATAGAAAAAATATAATACGATATTATAAGAAAAAAATGATGAACTAGAAAGAAAATTGAAAACAAACAAGATTTAAGTCGAGATAATACAAAACCGTTAAAAATATTGGAAATAATAAAAGATTTAATTTGCTGTGTATGTCAATTAATTTTAAAAACATACATATGTACTTGAATGTTCTCATTGTAAAAAAAGTTTTCCATACAAGATGTATTCTATCAAGTCACAAAATTCACAACCCACATAGTGATGACACATTTCTTTGTCATTTTTATTACAGAGTGGATGATAGCGACGCAGAAGGCGAAAATGATGAAATTTGTAAGCTAATAAAACAATCGAACCCTTAAATTTATTTGCTAGATATATTTTTATATTTTAGTTCTTTGTCCAATAACTGTTTTCTATGTGTCCAATATCTGTACATTTTTACATATGTTTCATTTTTTTATTATTTTTTTAACTGGCATATATTATAGAAAACAATTGTATTTATTAAAAAAACAAATAAATCCTTTTAAACAATTTCATTATTTCAGGGGAAAATTTTATTTGGTTTGATTTTAACGTGCTATTAAAGTGAAAAAATACCTTAAGTATCCAATAACTATATGGTTTACCCCACACCATTGTTAAAAATATATAAAAACAATTAAATAAAAATATTTTAATAATAATGATAATAAAAATGTGATAGTAAAAATGTATTCAAAACTCATACCCTCTATATTCGATGTATTTGTAGATCAATCCAGCCATCCCCATAGCAATGAGAGCGTAGAACCATGAAGTCATGAACATAATGGCGATACAAAGTATCAAACCAGTCAAGGAAAGAGACCTGGAAATATGTATACAGGTACTTATTATACATACGCATTGTTAAAATTATTAATTGCTTTCAATATATTAAATTCAAATTTATAAGCTGCACAGCGGCTCTCTTGATATATAGGTATATAGGTAAGTACCTATTGTAAAATGATTTTATAATTTATTATAGAACATTCAAGTACATTTTACCGTATTTTTAACATCTTTTATTCTCAAATATTAATATGCATATTATAAATATTATTATAATATTTAGTACTGTATTTGGTAATATATTTTATTAAATAATGAATTTGTTCATGTTACAAGCATAAATGTTATCGTGAACGAAGTCGGTCGAGGCAAGATTCGAACTCGCGACCTCTGGATTATTAATCCAGCGCACTAGCTGTTCTGCCACTGACCCTTCTTAAATTATTTTTGATAAAAAAATGTTATAAGTAAACTTCTTAAAAATGAATAAGCTATATTTACCAATGATAGTATTTAAATCGTGGTCGCCAATTTGGTGTTCGTAATAAAGTCTGCAGTGCACAAGCAAGATTGACAAATCCATAACACATAAGAAAGAACATTGAGAGTAATGGAGCCAATATATCGACATTTCCCAGCAAGATACCGCACTGACATATAGCCATAGTCAGAAGGAGAGCTCTCGTTGGTTCGCCTCTGGAAGATGACACGGCGAAGGGAGCCAAGAAGGGGATTATGCCGTCCCTGGCGATGGCTTGCAGGAGACGAGGTGCTCCAGTCAGAGACTGCAGACCAGCACCGAGAGTACTCAGAAAGGAGCCGATGAGGATAACCCATTCATTCGGCCATGCTATGTTCGCCACTACAAGTCTTCCTCCAATCGATTGACCAAACCTGAAAATAAAACATCAAAAATACTCACTGTAAAATGTTTCATATTAGAATATGTTTATCAATTATTATATAAATTGAATACAGGATATTAAAAACAATAAAACAACGTTAATTCCAAATAAAAATGAATACTGAGTACTGACTTGTCTCTCAACAAAAGGTTGTCAACTGTTCCAGCAAACAGTAAAACTGATGAAAGGTATACAGTTGATGTAGTAATGATAGCTCCAATAGTTCCAATTGGGATGGACTTCTGTGCGTCAGCCAGATCACCTGACCTATTAGATCCAGCCATTATACCTATAACATAACATAGTACAAAACACATAACTTATCATACCTAATACAAATATATTACGTACCTAATTATGTCATCATTGAAATTATTCTGAATCATTAACGAATCATTAATTGGTAAATTGGTGTCTCTCGGTGACTGACGTATTAAAGATATATACCTACCTAACTAATTTATTTCATAAATTAATAATTCAATTTAGTATATAAAATAATTTTACCAGTAACTGATGGAAAGAATATTCCAATGAGGATTGTGAAAGTGGTTGTGATGTCGACCTGTACTTGATTGTAGACTGAACGATCCATTCTCTCAGTGTCTTGAGGATCTTTACCATAAGATATAAATTGACCCAACTCCATAAAAGAATCTGCCAGATTTTCAAAAAATACGCCACTCGATAAGCCCTATGGATAAAATATTGACCATCAAATAAAAAAAATTAGGTACCTTCATAATATAAACCTATTGAATATATAGATGCTCGTTGTTAGAAATAACTAATTTGTAAGAGTATTGAATTTATAGATACTCGTTGCTAACTAATTTGTAAGAGTATTGAATGTATAGATACTCGTTGCTAACTAATTTGTAAGAGTATTGAATGTATAGATACTCGTTGCTAACTATTTTTTAAGAGTATTGAATGTATAGATACTCGTTGCTAACTAATTTGTAAGAGTATTGAATGTATAGATACTCGTTGCTAACTAATTTGTAATAGTATTGAATGTATAGATACTCTTTGCTAACTATGTAATTTGTATGATTATTATCTGAAAAAACAATAAATAATTATTTTAAAATCAAACCTTGATTCCTCTAACGATGCTGACTTCATTGGCCATGTAGTATGGATCACAAGTCTTATTGGGACAGAATAATGCTTGTAGTGGTCCTCCTGCTACTTTACTGCAGTTCTTGATGTTAATATCTTTCAGTAGTCGTTTTCCCAATACACACATGCTATAAATAAGTACTATGTTGACATTTGTATACATTTGTAATTTACTGTCAATTTGTTCAAGAGAATTTATTTATCTACGTACCTAATCAATAATTAAATTTATATAAGCTTTTACACATTATAACCTAACCATGTCTATTTATCCATTGTAGGTAGGTATGCATTTATTAACATAAATAATCATAGTTAAGTAACTACCTACAAAGACAATAACGGCACAATTAAACATAGTCACGCCCATAGATTTTAATTATAATATACTAAATGTAGCACTCCGCGCAAAAAGTCAGTCATGGAATATCGCGAGTTTGACGTTTTGGTTGGCAGCTTATTTAAGTTTTCCTTACATTTCAACACTGTTTTCTAAATCGAAATAATAATCGTAATAAAAATAAACTTAGGGAGTTACACATAATAATAATAATAATAATAATGAACACTTCTTTGCACCCTTGTGGCGAGTTTATTGCCTTATGATTAACTGATTCAGAAAACAAAAAATATAAATGGAAGGAATATTTCAAGCAACTGCCAAATCCGAAAACACAATTAAGAAACGAGAAAACACAAATACCCTTGGAGGACGACCAGGAAATCATTACCCCTTCACTCATTGAAGTGAGGCAGGTGTTTAAGAGAATTAAAAAGTAATCAAGCATCTGTCTCTTGATATTGCGGGAGCATTCGACAATGCCTGGTGGCCTCTAATTTAAAAAAAAACTTCGAGACCGTAAGGTTCCTTGCAACATATATAAAATAGTGAAGAGCTATTTTACTAATAGACATGTGGCCATGCCCGGGGGACAGGATTTGCACTGGCGACCAATTAGCATCGGGTGCCCTCAAGGTTCTGTTCTGGGTCCACTGTTATGGAACATCTTGTTCGACGACCTTCTATCACTTTCAACGACTACGGGCTGCAGTATTTTTTCATATGCCGATGATGCTACAATCCTTATTCAAGGTAACACCCGAGCACTTATTGAGCTCGCAGCTACTCAGTTGCTTTCTTCTGTTGCAGATTGGGGTATAAGTCATAGACTCAATTTCGCACCTTAGAAGACATATGGGTTAGTGTATGGCGTAATGAAAAGTCCTCCCTCCATCAAATTTATCAATACGCGTGTAATATTTAAGGATAGGGTCAAAGTTTTGGGTGTTACATTAGATAGAGGCCTAACTTTCCAATACCATGTTCGTGCTGTATCCGATAGTGCAAAAATAGCCTTTCAAAAGATTTCACGTCTTGCTCGAGCTAGTTGGGGCCTTAAATTTCCAGTAGCAAGACTGTTTTACAACGCTACCTTTCTGAGTATTACGTGTTATGCCGCTCCTTGTTGGGCTCATCGTTATGAAACCCAATACATTAGACGTCTGCTGCTTTCTGGACAGCGCTTCGCTCTAATAGGTTTAACAAAGGCTTACAGAACTTGCGCTACCGACGAACTTTCTATTCTCACAGATATGGCTCCCCTTGATCTGGAAACACAGCGACGAGCTTCAATTCAAAACCTGCATAGAGGCCGAAGCTCAATTTTGGGTGGTGTTTCTCTCCCACCTGTAAATTTACCCACAGTTCGTGGAGAGATTGAGAACTTGCCCCGGAATTCTATTTTAGATGCTAGGAAACGTCACTGGTCTTCTTTTTCCGTGGGTAGACTGACATTTTTATTTCTTCCCGATGTGAGGACGATTTTTTCCTCGTGGAATGTTCCCGATTATTGGACCACGCAATTCTTTACTGGACACGGCACTTTCAAAAGTTATCTCTTTCGTTTTCACTTATCCGATTCGTCCTCATGTCAGCTTTGTGATAACCCTCAACAGACTTCTGAGCATATCCTATGGGAATGCACTAATTTCTCCGTGTTAACTATCCGAAGAGAACTCTACGACGATTTCCGAGGGAATTTCTTTAGACCCATTGGACATGCGGACCTTGTAGCCACGAAGAGCAACTTAAGGGCTTTCAAGACTTTTTGTCTTAAATTCGGTGCACTATTATCTTCACTATCACTGAGCAGTGATCCAGTTGTTTCCACATGATTAGCTCTCTTTGACACATTAAATGCAGTGTCTGCAAGGTTTTAGAGTTCTCCGGACTCTTCGTATGTTCTTTATGTGTTCTTTAAGAGTTTTGTAAGGGGCTGTTATTAGTCCCCATAAGCAGAACGGGTGGTGGTGGGGGAAGAAAAAATATGCCATCCGAATTACTGAAATATGGGAGCGAACAACTACACAGGTTGCTACACAGCTTGCTCAATAAGATTTGGGATTTGGAAGAAATACCTGAGGAATGGCAAACAAGTATCGTATGTCCTATATATAAAAAAGGGGATAATTTTAAGTGTGAGAATCATCGGGGAGTTTCACTGTTGAGCACGGCTTATAAACTTCTGACTACAATACTGAAAGGAAGAGTGGAATGTCATGCAGAGGGAATCATAGGAGAATATTAGGCTGGTTTCAGAAGGGATAGGTCAACAAGTGATCAACTTTTTACAGTTCGACAAATACTTACCAAGTGCTGGGATTTCGACATTGACATCTACCAACTGTTCATTGACTTCAAACAAGCCTATGATAGTATAAATAGAGAAAAACTGTATAACATATTATTAGCATTCAAGATACCGACAAAACTAGTCAGACTGATAAAAGCAACAATGTGTAACACAAAATACAAAGTGAGATTTCAGGAGAGCTTACGGAAGAATTCACGGTGTCGCAAGGACTCAAGCAGGGTGATGGATTGGCCCCTACATTATTCAATCTTAGTCTAGAATACGTCATTCGTAAAGCATTCCACAGTAACGCAAACCCTAACATATACTTCCAAAGCAGCCAGATAGTCGGATACGCGGATGACCTCAACATAGTGGCAAGATCATTGACAGCTCTAAGAGAGGTTCTTGAACCATTGGAAACAACAGCGAAAGAGGTTGGATTGGAAATTAATGAAAGCATGACTAAACTAATGAAACAATCCAGAAACTCAAAGAATAACCCTCTACGCAGCATTCAGTTTGGGGATCGAAACTTCGAGGTAGTAGATGAATTTTCTTATCTGGGGTCCACTATAACCAAGGAAAATGAAGACCACATAGAAATAGTAAGAAGAATCACAACTGGTAACAAAACATTTTTCTCTCTGCTTAAATCAAAAAGTGTTCACAGAAAAACAAAAAACACCCTGTATAAGACTATAATAAGAACAGTGGTGACATACGGGAGCGAAGCGTGGACGATGACAACAAGATCCGCAGAGATGCTGGATACATTTGAGAGGAGAGTGCTACGGAAAATACTATTTATTTATTCATTCATTCATTCATTCATTCATTCATTCATTCATTCATTCATTCATTCATTCATTCATTCATTCATTCATTCATTCATTCATTCATTCATTCATTCATTCATTCATTCATTCATTCATTCATTCATTCATTCATTCATTCATTCATTCATTCATTCATTCATTCATTCATTCATTCATTCATTCATTCATTCATTCATTCATTCATTCATTCATTCATTCATTCATTCATTCATTCATTCATTCATTCATTCATTCATTCATTCATTCATTCATTCATTCATTCATTCATTCATTCATTCATTCATTCATTTATTTATTTATTTATTTAATTATTTAATTATTTATTTATTTATTTATTTATTTATTTATTTATTTATTTATTTATTTATTTATTTATTTATTTATTTATTTATTTATTTATTTATTTATTTATTTATTTATTTATTTATTTATTTATTTATTTATTTATTTATTTATTTATTTTATTTATTTATTTATTTATCAATAATTGTGTATTCATAACATTACAGAAACTATGTCTAGAGCGTTATAAATAAATCATTAAAATAATATGTGCGCAACGTCAAGAAATCTACAAACTTTGTGACAGATGCACTAAACAAATCGATTTCGGTGTTATTTATTATATTTAAATAAGATGACGCTTGTCGTACTGGTGAGTTCATGTAAATATTTGTACGACTGTGACGATCATATAAGAGACGATGCCTGCGTGCTCGACTATGAAGTTCTGGTACAAAAAAGTTCATTTTAGAAAGTATGTCGCTACTGTTTGCATGTCCGTTTATTAAGTTATAAAAATATTTCAAAGTCGCAATGCATCTGCGCGTTTCCAATGAATGGTAGTTGGTCATTCCAAGTACAAACATTGATGGGTATAACCAAGGATATATATATAAGACGCTTAAGACTAGTGCATTATATAACAATTTAATGGTTTGTGTAGTGTAAAAGGAATGAGAATTTCGGATAACAAATCCAAGAAGTTTGTATGTTTTTAAGCATAGATCGTTAATATGCTTGTGGAATGTTACATAGTTTGTTGTCAAATGTTAAGTCTTTCACATAGTCGAGCCGTTGGAAAAGGGTATTATTTATGGTATAATTAAAGATATATGGGTCCTTAGATCGCGTGTATGACACAATGTTGCATTTTGGTGCACTAAAATTTAGACGGTTATTTTTGGCCCATTTTGAGATTTAATCTATATCTAATTGAAGTAAGATGCAGTCAGCTGGGTTTCTTATTTGTCTATATAATTCTAAGTCATCTGCAAATAGTAAATAATGACAGTTTGATATGAAGGATCCAATGTCATTTATAAATATTAAGAAAAACAGCGGTCCAAGAATAGAACCCTGTGGAACTCTTGAGAAGACTAAAAATTCAGTTGAAGAACTCCCCTTATAAAATACGTATTGCTTACGATTTCTGAAATAAGAGGAAATAAATAACAAGATGTTTGTGGATAGGCCAAATGAAGCTAGTTTTTGTAATAATATACCAATATAAACTTTGTCAAAGGCCTTTTCTAGATCAAAATATGTAACATCTATTTGAATACGTTGATCGAGATTTTTAGATAAGAAGTCGGAAATACATAGTAGATTAATTTGATGTCACAGACATTTGTGATCTGAACCCATGTTGTTGTTCATCCAAAAATGGCTTTACGTGATTATACAAGTATTTGTGTAAGATTTTTTCAAATACTTTTGCTACTGCACAAAGTATGGCGACTGGGCGATAATTTCGGATATCACTTTTGCCACCCTTTTTGTGAATGGGTGTGATTTTAATTGTTTTCCAAATGTCTGGAAAGGATCCATTTCTTAAACATTCATTAAAGAGATGACAAAGTGGTGTAACAAAAAATTCTGAGCAGCCTTTAATAAGAAATGCGGGGATTCTATCTGGTCCTACCGAGTGGGGTTTATTTAGTTGGAAGATAGCAGTTTTGACGTCTTCTTCGGATATTCTTTGAATAAAACGGGGGAGCTATATTTCCAGTATTTATTGATTGACTTATATCTAGGTTTGGTTGGTTTTTACTGTATACGGAAGAAAAAAAGTCGCAAAGCATTCTGCAACTTCCATATTACTATTCAGCTCCATTCCATCGTAATTCATGGAAATGGATGTTTCAGATGATTTTTTAAGATCTTTTATGTACTGCTAGAATTTTTTTGGATTGCTGTTTAGAGAATTTTCGATGGAAAAAATGTAATATTTTAAGGCTTCTTTTATATTTTGTTTTACAGTGGACCGTTGTTTAGAAAATATTAAATAGTCGGTCTGCATTTTACTTTTTTTCCACTTTTTGTGAGCTATGTGTTTCATTTTATTACATTGAATAATTTCTTTATTGAACCATTTTGGGTACACTCTATGTGAAGATGGATTATTAGCAGGTGGAATGAAAATATTGAAAATATCATATAATATCTTGTAAAATTTCCGCAAGGGATATTTATGTATGTCAACTGAATTTTTGTTAACTGATTCCCAGGAGCATTTACTTAGCAGTTCATATAATAAGAGAAAATTGGCTTTGTTGAATTTCCAAGCAACATTATTCTTATATCAGTACGCGGCGAATCTAGACCTGGACTACCCGTATGAGCGCATCCTAGAGTAATTGATAAAGTTGGGTGATATTTGTCTTAGCTAATAAGGGGGTCATGGCATCTGTCAACGTGGATTATAGACCTTTTAAGATTTAATTTAAAGTTAAAACATTAGATTTGTAGGCCGGTACCTTCTTATGTTATGAAATTCAGTAAGTATACAATGATATTTTATTAATTCTTCAACATTTAGTTAAGATAAATAAATTCAATTTATTCAATTATTTTTAAATAAGTATTTTGTTTATTTATGTGAGTTTAATTAATTCAAACTTAGGGTTGCCCATATAGAACGAATGTGTTTTTAAAGTTGTAACGTGCACAGCGTACATTATTTTATAATCAATAGTTGTTGATAATAATATTTCATTTTGATCACCTTTTATTATTTCGTAGTATATTTCGATATTATTCTCACCGGAAGAAAATTTATATTATTTATGTATAATTAGATATTATTTTATATAATCCTCTTGTTTGCGAGAAATATGCAAATATTCTTAGTACACACGGCGTGACTATCAATCATTATAACGTATTTGAATATTATCATAATTTTAACTGAAACAGTACCTACTCAACACAAATAGTACCTACTCAGCACAAACAGTACTCAGCACAATCAGTACTCAACACAAATAGTACTCAGCACAAACAGTACTCAACACAAACATCAAAACTTACATGTTTTTTTCAAAAAACAAATACTTTTACTGCTACAATATAAATGTGTCATTAATATTCGATTTATATTTTTGAATATGTTAACGATATTCCCGATCCGCATCACTCTGTATTCCAATCCCCGGGCCTAAATTCATAGTTTTTGCAGGGACTGTCAGACTAACGTTATTTCATTTTGAATTGCCCAGGCTTTCGTCATAGTTTAAAGGCTTTTCTGTGAAAGGATACCGCAGCAGGTAGCAACGATTGGATAGTATAAACCCTTAGTAGTGGTGGCTTTTGGAGATAACAGCCTTTAATGTGTGGAAAATTGCTATTTTACACAGTAAGTTATACCATGAAGCGTTATACCTAGTATAAAGCGTGATTATTTTTTTGTATTTACTACGTAAGAGTAACATAAGAAATCGCGTCTTCCATTTAGACTTTGTCTGGTGGTAACCCCCCCGAAACACACTTCTTAAGTTTGATAAACTGTTGTATCTTTTTGACATACACCAGTTGCTTAAATACTTACAACAAATGAGATAAAATACAAAACTGTTGAGTAAATTTTGTCATTTTATACGACAAAGATAAAAATGATTTATATTTGTTAAATAAAATAAATTCCAACTTACTGCAGATTGTCATTTCCATTAATATTATAGAATATTCCAGTATAAACAGCCAATATTGATAATATAACGCAGGCCAAAGCTACCGTAGCAAATTTATTGACAAATTTGACACCCACAAAGACTATAGTTCCCATGACTAGTAGAAGACCTGTTCCATAAACCCTGAAGTTGTTGTACATCGCATCAGGATCTTTTGTGAAGTCTCCAAAAATGGACATCGATGGAGCCATGTATGTCTGCAATGTAATATTTAATACAAAATGTCAGATTATTACTAATAGATACTTGTCTGTTACATAACATATCGAATAATTTATTATTTGCTCTGCTCATGAATGACTAATGTTAGTATTTAATCCCTAGTTTTTGGTAAATGGTTTTTATTTTTTAATTACAATTATGTAGTTCTAGCGAGGAAAAGTTTCGACCTGAAGTAAGTAGGTATATTATGTAAAAAGGTAAAGTTGCTCTGTGTAGTTAGTAGGTATATTATGTAAAAAGTAAAGTTGCTCTGTGTAGTTAGTAGGTATATTATGTAAAAAGTAAAGTTGCTCTGTGTAGTTAGTAGGTATATTTTTTTTGCCGATTAAAAGAGATTGGTGTTCTTCGGCAAAGTAGGTAGGTGTATTATGTAAAAAGTAAAGTGGATTTCTGTAGTTAGTAGGTATATTATGTAAAAAGTAAAGTTGCCCTCTGTAGATAGTAGGTATATTATGTAAAAAGTAAAGTTGCTCTGTGTAGTTAGTAGGTATATTTTTTTTGCCGATTAAAAGAGATTGGTGTTCTTCGGCAAAGTAGGTAGGTGTATTATGTAAAAAGTAAAGTGGATTTCTGTAGTTAGTAGGTATATTATGTAAAAAGTAAAGTTGCCCTCTGTAGATAGTAGGTATATTATGTAAAAAGTAAAGTTGCTCTGTGTAGTTAGTAGGTATATTTTTTTTGCCGATTAAAAGAGATTGGTGTTCTTCGGCAAAGTAGGTAGGTGTATTATGTAAAAAGTAAAGTGGATTTCTGTAGTTAGTAGGTATATTATGTATGTAAAAAGTAAAGTTGCCCTCTGTAGATAGTAGGTATATTATGTAAAAAGTAAAGTTGCTCTGTGTAGTTAGTAGGTATATTTTTTTTGCCGATAAAAAGAGATTGGTGTTCTTCGGCAAAGTACATAGGTAGGTGTATTATGTAAAAAGTAAAGTGGATTTCTGTAGTTAGTAGGTATATTATGTAAAAAGTAAAGTTGCTAACTTTATTTAGTAGGCAAATTATGTCAACATTAAAAAGTTTTACAAAGTTCAAATTATATGACGCATTCAAAAATTTGATAATATATCGAAAATTTAAATTATTCATTTTTTTTTTAGTTTTTTACCCACTATGTGTTGAGTGCGATTAATTAAAAATAGGTATTTCGTGATTATGATGGTATGATTGCATTTGGTATTGTTATGCGTTAAAAATAGGTATTTCGTGATTATGATGGTATGATTGCATTTGGTATTGTTATGCGTTAAAAATAGGTATTTCGTGATTATGATGGTATGATTGCATTTGGTATTGTTATGCGTTAAAAATAGGTATTTCGTGATTATGATGGTATGATTGCATTTGGTATTGTTATGCGTTAAAAATAGGTATTTCGTGATTATGATGGTATGATTGCATTTGGTATTGTTATGCGTTAAAAATAGGTATTTCGTGATTATGATGGTATGATTGCATTTGGTATTGTTATGCGTTAAAAATAGGTATTTCGTGATTATGATGGTATGATTGCATTTGGTATTGTTATGCGTTAAAAATAGGTATTTCGTGATTATGATGGTATGATTGCATTTGGTATTGTTATGCGTTAAAAATAGGATATTCTATAATTAGTGGTTTTTTTCCTCTTTTGTATCTTTTTAAAATTATTTCTGATAAATCTGCACAAATGTATTTTATTTAATATTTATTGATTGGTTTAATTTGCTTCTCGGGCAATTAACAGATACTTTTCATATATTAATTTATCACGCCCCTAATAACAAGTTTCCAAATTCTGGAGACATAATTTTCGAAATTTCTCGTCTCCCAGAACCAGACTGAAAACACAATTAAAAACTGTGTCTCCAAATTTGGATACTTTATACTTTTCCAAAAAGGCGCACTACGTAGTGTTGGGAAGGGTTCGCAATCTGCTCAGGAAAATATCAATTCGGATTTCAAAAAGACCCCGAGTTGTAAGAAGGATTTGGAAGATCGTTCCACAGCCGCGAGTTCGAGAAGCGATTGGTTCTAGTATATTGAAGGTTAACTGTGAACGAGTGATTTTTTTTTAAATTTTAATTTAACAAGGTCCTTAATAACCGTTTTTTTCTCGATAATAGTATTGTCGATTGAGTATTCATGATTTACTTGGGTTTTATTTCTTGAAAAGGTAATGGAATGACATTTGGAAGCATTTAATGATAATTTATTTAATTTACAATATTCGAATATCGATAAAAGGTCTTTTTGGAGATTTCTACAGTCTTCCCAGGATTTTATTGGATAATACAGTTTCATATCATCGGCATAAATTATAAAATGGGAGAAATTGATAGATAATTTAATATCGTTGATGAAGATGTTGAAGAGTAATGGTCCCAGGTGTGAACCTTGTACGACCCCCGAGGAAATGTTTTTGGTATTTGATTTAAAGCCATTAAGTACGACAGTTTGTGTACGGAAACGGATGTAGGATGTAGGACCCATCTCAATAAGCTGCCGTGAATTCCAAAATTTTTGATTTTTTTCAAAAGTATGAAGTGGTTAACGCGGTCGAAAGCTTTAGAAAAGTCGGTATATATTGCGTCGACTTGCGTTCTGTTATCCATTTGCTTGAGAATGTATTCGGTGAAGAGTGTGAATTATTGTGAGTGAGAATGTATTCGGTGAAGATAAGATTTAGTTAAACGAGTGACTATTGTTCACAAGTGGAAGAGGTACCAGAAATGCAAGTTCTTCTGAGCATCTCTCGCGGTGGTATCTAAAGATAGATAGAATTTCGCAGTCTTCTACCCCACTCCATTGGGAATGTTTCAGAGCACGTAACCCTATTCATCCCCGAAGCAGCTGCTCATCGGATGAAACAAGGAACTACGATCAAGCATATTTATGGTTGGACTTTTAGGAATAAACATAGAATACTGACATTTCGTCTATGGTGATTGCAATCTATCAGTCAATGATTGGTCGTAAATCAGATGTACCTACAGCACGCCATATCAGATGTATGTATAGAAGTGTGTGGCGTTCGGATCTTTACATATAAGAGACATGGCATGGCATCATGGTATGTGTTTATGTACCCAATACAAGCGTCCTACAATTTGATAAAACAAATATTTCCCGGTCTTTATATACAAATAATTCGCCTTAATGTCTCGCTCGACGGTGACTCGTCACACGCGTCCAGCCTGCGTCATTCACTGGGCGTGGAAATCGAAGAACTGAACATTCCATTTAGTATGGTGCTTCCCTTGGAAGACTTCGCAGAAATTAGGCAGGCTTGGGTCTTTTACAGTAACTGGCAGATACAGTATAAATCCTTTTATGAATATTAGATATTTAAAAATTATTTTTGGATATATATTAATTTTATTTATAGGTATATATCTAAGATGGGTGGTCGCGAGTTCGAATACTGCCACGATCGATTTCGTTCAGGTAAAGCACAA
This sequence comes from Molanna angustata, assembly GCA_963576475.1. NCBI lineage: Eukaryota > Metazoa > Arthropoda > Insecta > Trichoptera > Molannidae > Molanna > Molanna angustata. Next base: position 132,790 of record OY754967.1, read on the forward strand.
GTTTTTATGATGAGTTTAGGGAATGTATACCTAAGAAAGTAGGTATAGGTAGATACTTAGTTGTTATATTCAGGATTGTTTTACTCACCAAAACAATTTCTACAGCTCCAACGATGTACATTGCTGCTGCAAGTGTAGTGCCAGTATAGAACAACATTCCAACAGCACCACCAAACTCTGGACCTAGAGACCTCGATATCATGAAGTAACTTCCTCCAGCTGGTACAACGCCATTGGTTGCTATGGCTGACATTGATATTGCAGTCAACATAGTCTGAAACATCACACATTCCATCTTTAGGTACATCATTTACACTTAATACCTTAATTCGGACATCATAAGTATGGTTTCCTAAAGACGCTAACACTTAGATTAGACTGTAAATTATTGACTGATGTAGGTACACGTTTTAATTTAAAACGGCATATAAACCTAAACATTGCATTTCGAAATGAAATTTATTAATATATTATGTTGAAGAGTGTGAATGTTCGCCGCATAAGTATAATCAACTTTATATCTCTTATGAATGTTTGCCACATAAGTATAATCAACTTTATATCTCATATGAATGTTCGCCACATAAGTATAATCAACTTTATATCTCTAATGAATGTTTGCCACACAATTTTATAATCATCATAATTTCCCTTTAAGAAATATTGAACATCGTTTTTACAGCATTTATTTTAAATAAGCCCCTAAAATATGTTTTATATAAGTAAATAAATATTTTATATGGTTAAATGCCTGATTCACATCAGTTTAGTGTTTAGTCAATTAGCTGGTAACAAGTTAAATATCAGGTGGACGGTAACTAGAGACAGTCAAGTACCTACATTTGTTTCGTCACGATGAAGAGACAACATCCCCCACAATTTAATGATAACTACACTACACTACTTTTACTTATATGTAGACTGTACTAAAATGTCACATGGCCTTAGAATACATCTCACCTCGTGCAACCAAGGACGGATGAGCTGTCAAAGTTCACGTACGCGTAAATTTTCAACAAAAAATATACATAGAGATGAAGAGACTGGCGCACGATAGAGTTAAGTGGAAAGATCGAGTGTTTGGTGCAGACCAATTCTAGAATTGTGAGCCAGAAGAGAGAAATATAAAAAGAGGCCTGATTTAGGAACTTCGTGTAGGTATACTCCCGGATTTATATATATAGGAGAGATCAACGCGTTCTTCCTTTTTTTCAGGAAAAATACTGTTGAACTGATTCCAAAAATAAAAATGATTCAGGCAAAGTAAGAGACTTAAAACGTTTATGTGTAAATAAACCAGAAAGATTTTATATACCAAAACCTTTATTGACATCCGTTTGATCCACATTTTGTGTTTGTGTTTAATTAATTTCAAAAGTTCCGGAGTGGATAGGAGTCGGATGTGAAATTTCAACGTTTTGTATAGCTTATGAATTTTCATGGTTATTTGGTGTTTCGTTGATAGAAGTAATAAAAATTTAAAATTATAGTGCAGAATGTTACACATGAGATAACACATTAAATAGTTAACTAGTTGCATGTAACACATGAGATCCAACTGTCGATAGCGATAGTATGTATAGTTGAAGAATAAGTACCAAACTATAAACCCATAAATACAAAATATTTAATATTTTAAGATATTTCGTTTTCTATACAACACATGTACCTAGGTATGTATGTCAAGATAGGATAGTATGGAGGTCAGTCCTTTGATCCTACCCAGAATATTAAAACAGCATGATGGTATGTATGTATGTGTGGAGATTAGTATTAAACTATTGAGTTCTCTTACATATTGTGTGTAGACTACTGCCATACAAATTGTATGAAGCAATATCGTCACTAAATTCAATTTTTATAAAAATTGTTAAAAAAAAATTGAGATATGCTAATGCTATGTAAATATTTTTTATAGAAAATCAAATTATCTAGTTGGAGTGTTCCAGTTTTTTTTTTCGATATTTAAAATTTGGAAATATAGGCATTTAAACTCATAAATTTATCATAAAAAAAAATATTTTTCTTAATTAAAAATGTTTGAGAAACCCTGGAATTAAAAAAAACCGGTTTGAGATTTTGTATTTGTCTATGTTTATACCAATTTTCAGCGTTCTAGCTTTTATGGTTTCTGAGATACATGGAAAAATAAACCAAAATTTCAAAAGTTGATAACCCCTGACTGAAACAAAATTTCACAATTCTGAGTATAAAAGTTTTGTAGGCCTATAACTGTTTATATATTCTGAAATTTTGGCCTCTGTAAATTGAGCGGATCAAAAGTTATAAGGGGGGACGGACAGACACACAGACACACACAGACACACAACACTCACATAAATATTCTACCCCGAATTCTGAATAAATCCATGTATGGGAACATATATGCTGCGAGGCCTCTAGTTGGTGTTATTAGCATGCAAAAAGTCCACTACGCCATACAAAATGTTCCTTCGTACACGCATCTTGGCTCAATAATGTCGATTCATTCAGAGAATTGAATTCTCATGAACGAATCCACAGTTGGATTGGATAAGTGCATAAAAATATTCTTTGAAATTATTTGAAAGCTATGTGAAAAACTGAGTCGTGTAACAATTTGGGCATAGAATGAATAAAGTATAATGTAATAATAAACTAATGAAAACCTAACTGAGCAATTTTTAGTTTAGTAATTGAGTTGACTAATGCTTTAGATGCTCGTTCTTCTGAAGATTGATTTGCGAATCTCGTACCCATAAAAATTAAAGGTATGTTTCTTTTTTAATTCTTTCGCAGCTCGAATAATAATTTTGCTTCTCCAGGTTAGGTGATCATTTAAAAAACAATTTCAACTTTTTCAGGTATATCAACCATACTAGTGTTAATCCCTTTCTTCTTCTTGATGGCTGAAATCAGCTCTCCTTTGATCTAAATTTAGCAATAATGTTTCTAGAACAAAATTAAAATCACTGCTACCGACAACCTTCGTAGAACTGATTTGACATGATTCGATAACTGAAGTAGGATTTATAAAAAGACAAAATATATGAAATGACTTACAGAACAACAACATGTGAGTACAATGAGAAATCCAAAGATAGCACCAGCTGTTCCCACTACCCAAGTGAGACGAATGAATAAAATCACTCCAAAGATGTTTTGAATGCAAGGCAAGTAGACTCCTATGAGGGTTCCCATTCTGGAGGCAGGTGCCGCAGGTTTAGCATCAGGGTCACCAGCTGCTGGAATGGTGTTGGAATAGTTTGCCAAGGAACTGAGCAGCGTACTGATGCGGGGCCTGTCTTCCATCTCCTCCTGTAATGTACATATACATTAAAATCACTCCTAATTAGGTACATATTATATCAAACAAAACGTACCTAATATGGAACATAAAATACACAGTATGAAGGTAAATAAAGAAAAAATATTATAAATAATATTTTACTTTTCAAAAACTAAGAAAAATAGTGGGTTATGGTCAACACTTGACTCTCCACTACATACATAGTCAGTGTACATTATTTCTTCTTGAAAAGTTGACAATCACTAAGTGCATTTTTTTAAAGTACCTACATTATTATTTATTTATTTTTATTTATTTATTATGAAGATTACTGCTGCCCAACTAGGTAACCCTGTTCTAGGGCTAGCAGTTTACACTTTTACCAAGCCAAATATTTGACATTTTGGTTATACATAGTTACATAGAGCGGACACCAGACATCACAACACAGTAAATTACAATATTACATAGTTACCAATATCTTAAACACAAAAGTATAAACTGATACAGTAAATTTTGATATGTTATTGTTCTAATATTATTTCTACCATAATATGCACACCCGTTGTTGTCATTTATGTTATGTAGCAGTTTGACATTAAAATTTGCTCTGTGGTCTTCCCAACGTATATACTATTGTTTGTTTGTTTGCCAATTATGCCTTTTAATGAGATCCCTATCAATTCAATTTTGAAAGTTCTATATATTGTAAAATAATAAGATTGTTGTTCATAATTTCACCCATAGATGGCTGTAGTAAAAATTCCTTATTTTCAAGCGAAAAGAATTTCAGTATTACAATATATAGAACTTTCAAAATTGAATTGATAGGGATCTCATTAAAAGGCATAATTGGTGAACGTTGCGCAAGCGCATAAAGTGATCACGTAAACCAGCCGATGACAGGTCGTAAGCCCTGTAGGTGCCTTGATTTCCCGGTTCTCCTACAATAAATATTCCAACTTCGTCTCTATTGAGATAATTAAAAATCTGTTAAAAAATATCTTTGACTCCCGACAGGGAAAAAAATCCAATGTTTGCGCATATGCAATAATAAAAATATTCGATTACTTACACATTGGTACAAGTAGGTAAATAAGACAAAAAAATGACCTTATAAGTCTGGCGCAATTCAGGGGTGACTTCTATGCGAAAAATGCATTGTCACCTCAGATATAAGAATTGTAGCTTTCATTATTTACAAAAAAACCAATTCTCTCAATAGATGGCGTTCCAACAAAATAAATAAAAATAATAAGATTGTTGTTCATAATTTCACCCATAGATGGCTGTAGTAAAAATTCCTTATTTTCAAGCGAAAAGAATTTCAGTATTACAATATATATAACTTTCAAAACTGAATTGATAGGGATCTCATTAAAAGGCATAATTGGTGAACGTTGCGCAAGCGCATAAAGTGATCACGTAAACCAGCCGATGACAGGTCGTAAGCCCTGTAGGTGCCTTGATTTCCCGGTTCTCCTACAATAAATATTCCAACTTCGTCTCTATTAAGATAATTAAAAATCTGTTAAAAAATAATATTTAGAGTAAATTCACAGCAACAAAGAAAGGAAGGAAATAGAGGTAGAGGAAGGGGAGGTAGGATAGATAGGGTGTCAGTTAAGAATTATTAGACAGGTAAAACAGCTTTAGTTTCTTTTTAAAAAGTTGAATCGATTGAGACGTCGTAATATCATTAGGTACTTATAGTGTTCCATAGTCTTGCTGATTGTACTTCAAAAGAGGAACTGAAAAATTCAGTAGAATGAATGGGAATAGCTAGTGTGCTACGTTCAGCAGATCGAAGAGGCAGACCGTGATTTGACAAGAAAATAACCTTATTCTTTAGATATGTATATTGTGGTGTGGTGTGCTGTTGTTAATTAAATTATACAGTAGAGAAAGTAAATGAATATTACGACTATTAACATTGACAATACATGAATATTGACGTAGCGAGATAAAATAATGTTGTGTTCTCTCTGCCTATATCGCGTGGGAAATGGCGTGATGGTACAATTAAATTCATAGTAAGTAGTGGAGAGTAAAAAAAACTCATCTAAAGAAACAAAATGTAAAATACAATACAAAATGTACATATACTACATATGTAGTACTTTGACAGCGGTACTAATAACATTTTCGTTAAAACTCGTTTTAGCCAACTAAACCTCGCACCACGTAAACCACGTATTAGGCACTAATTCGTGGTTTAGTGGGTTCTTACTAATAATGTTAAAATGTACAAGGACTAAGTAAACCATGGAATACGGAATGAATGTTGTGTGAACGCAGCCATTTAACGGGAATTTCGGATTTTTTCTCTACTTTATGCTATTTTTTGTTCATTCTCTATGACTTTATTAGCCGTCATCTATGACACCTATCGAGAATCATCGTATTTCTATGTTTGTCATTGTTTGTTTGTTTACTGTTGGTTTTGACGGTTTACTGTTTATGTATCGTCACGTTTTGGTTGAATTCCCAATAATTTAACTTATTTCAACATAACTTATTACATTTATTTTAAAACAATTGTCAATGGAAAATAAATATCTTCATTTATTTGCCTTCTTCCAAATAAATCTACGAGATGTCTAACTCCTGCCTTTGAAAATCTGTACTTTCTTCTAAAATTAATGTCGTCGTAATCAACAAACGGATTACAACGCACCTATGAACACACCTTATAAATTTTGCGTCATCAAAAAACTTTCCACCTGCTCAATTTCTTGAAACGATCTTTCAAAATCGCCGATTCTATAATCATACAGATTGTTGTCCATAATTAAAAAAAAGTATTTCTTTAAAAATGACAAAATACAATACGCGCGGTCTATTTGACTTTTGACAGCTCACGAATTCACTATTGCTATTCCACCACTAAACTAGGGGACCGGATGGTTTAGCGTTACCATGGTGATATAAACCATGGAATAAAATAGAAGTTTTAAAACTTGGTTATTAGTAAGATTTTTCGCCGTTAGGTTTTAGTCACTCTATTCCATAGTTCAACCTCGCTACTTTTTCGTTATTAGTACCGCCGTGAGAGTTTAATATTGGCCACAACTCACTCGTTTTTTTAATGTTTGTTATTAGTTCAAATGAGATTTTTGCGAAAAGAAAAATACTACAAGTTACATACTCGAACATTTCGAAAGTGGTATTTGTATGAAATGTTTACTACTTAGTAGGAAAAAAAACTTTGTTACCTGTTCGATTAAATGTTAAGATTCGTTTTATCTCTAAATTTTACTTTACTTTACTTATCAGCCATGTTCGATCCACTGCTGGATAAAGGCCTCTTGTAAACTAAACAATTCCTTTATGTAATAAGCTGTTTGCTGTCATCCACGACCAGCATGCTGGACAATGTCATCTTTCCACCATTTGAATGGTCTTCCTACACCTTTTTTGTTGGTCCAGGGCCTCCACTTCAAGTGATCATCTGACACTGTCTTACTTCATAATGGGTCCCTCCCACTGCCAACCTTTGTTCGACGTCTAATCTCCTCGTTCTTATTTGATCTCGAAGACTGACGCCCAATATTCCATTGCTCGCTGAACAACGCATTTTATTTTGTGTAAACTTTTGGCAGTGAGAGACATTTTTTTAAGACAGTATGTCATCACTGGCAAGACACATTAGTCGTAGAGTTTAGCTTTCAAGTTCAATGGCACCTTCCTGTTTCCAAGAATATACTCTAGCTTGCCGAAAGCAGTCCAACTTGAACCTATTTGCCATGGTAGTTCCGCAGTTTGATTTTATTTCCCTATTTTAGTAAATTAGCCTTGCATGTAGCAATAAGGGTTACTTGAACTGTCCATACCTTCAGACCTCCCAGCTGATATTTGTTTTGGTTATGTGTGTAAAAGAATATTGTTTTATATAGCTGTATGTTTAATGAAATATGTAAAAAGTCAACATATCTTGATAAATTGATATTGTAATTGACAATATGCATTTTATTGTCAATTTCAACTCTGTCCTAGGTTTGAGTTAGAATTTTTGTTTATATTAATTTCGAAGCCATTTTTAAGAAAGTATTGAGGAGGTCATTGATTATTGTTTTAAGTTCATGTGCCTCTTCACTTATTATTATTATGTCGTCTGCAAAGCGAAGATGATTAAATTATATTCCATTTATTTTTATTCCTTCGATGTCCCATTTTTTTTTTTTAAATATGTCTTCTAGAGCTAGTGTCAAAAGTTTTGTAGAGTGTGTCACCTTGTCGTACACCTTTTATAATTTTTTTTTTATTTTGTTTTCACCAACCCTTTTTACACCCATTGTCATAAATATATTTTATCACTTTAAAATATCGTGAATCAATCAATCAATTTCTCAAACATATTTCCAAATTTACCTATGAAGTACGGCGAGACGGAAGGGACGGGAGAGACGGGAAGACGGAGGACACGGGAGGTACTAAAGGGATTTGTAATGCATATTGGGTACCGGCTAGTTTAATATAAAAGTTATGGAGTTTTATTCAAAAATTACAGTTTTAAACATTGAAAAAAAGAAATTTGGAAGTAGTTTTATAAAATACACTCGGCTGGTTATTATTGAGCGATTAAGAATATTGGATTAAAAAATATCATTATTTATTTCATTTTTCTTATTTGGTAAAAATATATCGATTCAACTAATTTTCTTGTATTAGGTACATATGTGACAACTTTAATTTAAAATATTTTTATTTTCAGAAAAATATGGTTGAACTGTTCTGGGGAGAGTATTTGGACATTTAAACTATGAAATTATTTTGCAATATAAAATGTGATTTTATAATTATTTACTTATGTCATATTAAATCAAGTGTGTTTAAAGTATTTGTATCAATCAAGCATCATCCACAAAATGAGAACAAATTAATAATTATCTCGATATTGGGTGGAAGTATAGGTACACCTGTATTGGGGTGGAAGAATAGGTACACCTGTATTGGGTGGAATAATAGGTACACCTGTATTGGGTGGAATAATAGGTACACCTGTATTGGGTGGAAGTATAGGTACACCTGTATTGGGTGGAAGAATAGGTATACCTGTATTGGGTGGAAGTATAGGTACACCTGTATTGGGTGGAAGTATAGGTACACCTGTATTGGGTGGAAGAATAGGTACACCTGTATTGGGTGGAAGTATAGGTACACCTGTATTGGGTGGAAGAATAGGTACACCTGTATTGGGTGGAAGTATAGGTACACCTGTATTGGGTGAAAGTATAGGTACACCTGTATTGGGTGGAAGTATAGGTACACCTGTATTGGGTGAAAGTATAGGTACACCTGTATTGGGTGGAAGAATAGGTACACCTGTATTGGATAAGTGAAATCACCCGCACTATCACTTTGCCAGCTCTATCCACTACCAAGTATAAAATATTGGTTCTTAAGTATAAAACATAGTTAAATTAATTTAATTTACTCACAGAATAAAGGTAGAGATTGGTTTCATATCCCGAGATTTTGTCCCGGTCTCCAAGACCGTCTTCTCCGCCATCTGTAAAAAGGAAATAGTTACATATTTAATAGTAATATGCAAAATTAAAATATATATAGGTATGTATATGTATTATAAAGATATTCAATTTAGGTACATATGTGATGGCATAATATTTGGTTTAATTACTGGTACTCCAAGATCAGGTCAATGGTCACTGAAAACAGACGTTGTAAAGTAACATGGATTTCTTCACGTTATTAGATATCATCAAAACGATCTCCCTACTGTAACGTGCCTCAAACCTCATTTGTATTATTTTATTTATCTCTATTTGTACTTCCTTTTCCTTAATAAATTTATTATTATGATTTTCAACTAACTTCTAGTTGGAGCTCTGAAACTTTCAGAAATGATGTGTTCCTGATGACAATGAATGATTCCAGCTTGATTATATGCTCATGTGATATTTTGATAAAATTGAACAATTTTTATCTGACCACCAAAAACAGAGAGGTTATCAATTCGACGTGATATTATTATGTATGTTTAGCGATAACTTTGTACGACGTTGTCCGATATCCGTTGTCCGATTTTGTGTTACGCTACGAGCATTTTGTGACGCAACATTTTGGTATGATCCTTGTAATTTTATTAGAGTTAATTTTTTTTTCGTTCTTACAAGCAACGAGCGTCACATCCAACTACCTAAATCAGTCATTTTGTAAGTGTACACAGGGAAATGCGTCACTTACCCCTTTTAAGGGGTTTTGTCAGACATCAGTCCTTTTGAAAGTGAATCTTATTTGATGTTCTATGTATATATCTAGGTATTATATATTGAAAATAAAATTAATCTATTATATATTGAAAAGTTCAATTGCAATTGAAATTGATTTATACATGAAAACTGTTCACCTAGGTCGGATAACAGACCCTTACAAGTGGTGGTCAGTAAACGCAAAAGAGTATCTTAGCCTAGCGGAATTTGCTAAGATTTATTTATCATCTCCCGGTAGCAGTGTATATAGTGTACAGCCTGAGGACGAGGAGAGCTGACTTCAACAGTCTTCATAGACGAGGGAAGAGGCAAGGAATAAGAAGAAGGTAGCAGTGTATATAGTGAGCGATAATTTTCGGAAGCAGGTATAATTTATGAGGAAAAGCGCAATCGTTTGCTATCAACAAATGCTGAAAAAATTGTTTTCATTCATCAAAACTTACAACTGATAGATTTTAAATATTTAATGTGCTGATTTTTTGTTAAAATAAAAAAAATGTGAGTAATATTTAATATGATTGTTTTTTTCTTCATGTTTTGGTATTCGGCCGAATAGTTCGAATATTTGGCCGAATATCAAATAATCCAACTATCGATTTGTTCAAGAGAAATAGATAATTTAATTTGCTAAAAAATATTAGGTACACTGTAGTAGGTAGTACATCTCAATTTTTTTTAACAATTTTTATAAAAATTGAATCCAGTGACGACATCCCTCATAGTATTTATCTAAGTAAAATTAATAGTTTGACACTTAATCTCCAAACATACATGCATACCATCATGCTGTTTTCATATTCTGGGTAGGAAAAAAAGACTGACCTCCATACTATCCTTTCTTAAAAAACATACCTACATGTGTTGTGTAGAAAACAAAATATATTAAAATATTCAAAAATTATATGGATTTATGGGTTTATAGTTTGGTATTTATTCTTCAACTATACAAACTATCGCTATCGACAGTTGGATCTCATGTGTTACATGCAACTGGTAGTTAAATATTCTTGGCATCTCTAATAAATGCACTTCGTAAACAATAGACTAAATTAATTTATTAATTCACTAAAACAATAATTAAAGAATTAAAATACAAACAAAATATGAATTTAAATTGAACTTGTAACGGCAAATTTAAGTAGTATGTACCTATTTGTAGTATTCAAAATAATCTATATAAATTCATATATTTCATATATCATCGGCTAGAATCTTAGTCATCCTGGCATTTTATTAATTAATCCATGTTGCCGAATGTTCAAGTTACATTGTGCTACATTTTGGTAAAAATAAACTCGAGATATCCCCCATTTTTTGTGTTTTTATTCTGTCAATACAAGAACCGATGCTATGATCAGCTGAATCACGATGCAAATTATATCAATCAGTGCCTCCAAACTGTGCCTAAAGACTATCCATAATGCGGAATCAGTTGATACATATGTGACGGAATCCTAATGCAATTTTACCTCAAATAAATTCACATATTGAGTGCCTGTACTCTCAGTTGGAACTCAAATATTCATTCTATTAAATTCAACACGAATTCCTATGGAAAACGAGTATAATGTCGACAATTTTATCCGGAACCTTCTCAGAATAGTTTGTCGACTTTTATAAACTGCGATATCTCTGAAACTCATTACGATTTAGAGTTGGAATGTTCTGAACCATTCTAACATGTTCAAGATCATACTAATTGCGACGCCTACTGCGATCTATCGAGACTTCACCCCGGTGATGCGAGCTAAATTCCCACCCCATAGGGCTTCGCCACTCCTCTCGAGTACGAGAAATTGTCTGCCGTGTTCCCGCTAGGCCATCAAGAGTAGACAATGTCATCATTTATCCGGCCCTCTTTCTTCTGTGCTGTTAATATTGGAACAACACCTGCAGCTGGCTACCACAAGTAAAAATGGTCAGATCTATGCTTTTGTACTCACGTTCTTATCTGTCTTTAATCGTTAAATGGTCAAATGAGGTCAATGGTCACAGTAATAATTATTAATATTTTGTGTGTATAAAATAGAAAATTAAGTCACGCATTATAAAATTAACTTTCGATCTGGAGCTCCATTCATTATACTCGTACTCCCTGTAGTGAACTACATATTCTGTAGTCTGATGAAACATTATACATATGTACAAATCACATAGCTGATATTTTAAAGTTATAAATTGAACAATTTATATACCTACATATGTACCTAACGACATAGTTAATTTATGAAGTTTTGTTTACTCTTAAAGCGTTTCTACAATTTAATTGAATGTTTATTTCCACTCTGTGGCCAATTATAAACCAATTAATACGTATTGACTCTTTCATTCATACTGTTTTGGAATGTTAATATAATTTGATCTGAAGCGTATTTACACTGTTTCATAGATTATAAATGATATTATTTTTGGTACCTAACAAAGCATTGATCATAATAAATATATTAATGCATTCATTCATACTGTTTTGGAATATTAATATAACTTAGTCAGAAGCGTATTTACACTGTTTGATAAATTATGAATTATATTATTTTTGGTACCAAATAAAGCATTGATCATATATTAATGCATTCATTCATACTATTTTGGAATATTTATATAACTTAATCTGAAGCGTATTTACACTGTTTGATAAATTATGAATTATATTATTTCCTGGTTCCTAACAAAGCATTGGCTATATATTAATCCATTCACTCACACTCTGTTCTGGATATATCTTGAGTTTTATTTACATCATTTTCACAACTTGATTTAAGGGGCCATATGAACCTAAACACCTCAATTTCAAATCAAATCCCTCAAATATGTTAAACAGTGTGTTTCTATAAAAAATAGTATAAGTCTTTTCAACATTTCTCCAGTGAATGTTCGTCACACAATTGTAAAATTCAGCTTAAATTCCCGTAAAATAATTATTAAAAATATCCTTTTTTACAACATTTTTTTTAAATTACTCCATAACTATGTGTCGTAGAGAAATAAATCTTTTATATGCTTAAAGAGTGCATAAAATCAAAGTGAATGACTGATAAAGTTTTTTCATTTCAACTAAGGTTTGTTCTTAAAATGCAAAAATTCAACAAATTTGCGATTTCCGATCATTTAAATCACGTATAAACCTTTTTTAACGCACGCCATAGTTACCCTTACTAACGCGTAACTTCATAGTGCATTGGGGGGTTTTAATATATCATGTTTTCAGTCACTAAGTTTAGCGTTATATGTCCTCTTAAGTGGTTTGCATACCTAATGATACACTATTGCATATTGTGGTGTTCTGAGTTTTATGAATATCATATGGATTCTGATTGTAACTTTTTGAGAATCTTATAAAAAACATTTTTGCGTTTAACAACATAATTCATACATAGTGATCTATTAACCCATCAAGAGCTTCTTGAGTATTGTACAAGTTTTATTCTTGATAATTATTTTCTTCTTTTTTAACTCTCATACCTAACTACACATTTTCATGTGATAATTCATTAACCCCCTCCGTGCCAAATTAATATTTGTTAAAGTTCTAATTAATGATATATTATTTTAAATTTTGAACCACTTCCTTTTCTATCTGAAGACGTATTTAAGAATGTATTGATCTGTTAACCCTCTTCCTGCATAACAAACATTGTTTTAGATTTTCTTAGGGTTTGTTTTGGAAATTGACTTTACCTACTTTTATTCTTTTTATTATTTCATCATTGCATATCGATCTGTCTGTCCTGTCTTACTATCTTTCAGATAGAGGCGAGGCATAACCGTCAGACTGCGTGTGTCAAAGGTGGACTTCCTGAGGTACCATTAATTCCGCAGAAATCGGTATGTATTTTTAAATTCTAATTCAATACTCCGGTCTGCTAAGTTGACACGCTCAGTCCGCGCTTGCGCCCGCCTGAGACAACAATTAAATCTGGATTGTTGATGATCTGACACATTGTCATAACTTGGGATAACTGTAATGTTGAACTAGAATTTTCATGCAAGTTGTACTGTTGATTTTCTTTGTATTCCTGTATTCAATTTTTTTCAATATACACAATTTTACATGACACCGCTGACTGCTCATTGATTCCCAATAATACTCACATATTACAACCCTGTCCATGAGAGCAGATGTTTGCCGAGCTGAGCTACCGGACTTCGCTTGCTGGTAAAGTCACGGAAAACTACAGAGGTACCTGAATATTTTTTTTAGTTCGTTTAGTAAAATGTTTGCAAGGATTATTGACCATAGAAGCATAACAGAAAAAAATCTATGGAATGTGGAAGGCGCATTTTTACTGACAAAATTTTCTCGTGGTGGACGGCAGTAGAAAAGGTATGGCACAAAAACCAGAAGATTTTCTGCGCCTTCATATACCTTGATAAGCCTGTGATACAATTGATAGAGAGAAACTTTGCAACGTACTGTTGGTGTATGGAAAGGGATAAAAAAATGACCAACGCAATTACTTTCATATTTAAGGATATGTAGTAAGGCCTATGTCAGGGCAAATGATATGCTGACAAAATGGTTTTCGATAAATAAAGAAGTAAGGCAGGGGTGCGTATTTTCAACTTGGCTGTTCAACCTATACATTGACTTTAGCGTGAGAAAACTGAATAATGTAGATATTTTTTTATAATGGGCGGATCGTATGGTATATAAAGGATGTTTGAAAAATGGATTGATAATGAATACTTTCAAGTCAAAGGTTATAGTATTTGACGAGGTAAAAGTAAGATAGTACATATTGTGTAAGATAAGTGGGAACAATTAGAGTGAGTTGATAAATATTGTTAAAAGAGTTACGATAGGAGAGTGAATGGAGTACCAATGTTAGTAATAAATGATGGCAACATATTGAAGAAATCTAACGATACTACAATGCTTTTGTAGTCCCAACCCTGAAATATGCAAGTGAGACATGAACATGGCAGAAGACGTATGAAAACAGAACAAATGCATAAACAAGATCGCTGAGAAGAATATGATATAATATTAAGAGGATTTTGAAGTCTCCTACCTCACTCCATAGGAAACGTTTCTATTTCAGAATTGCAACTATTTTCATCCCCGGAGCGGCTGCTCGTCGGACAAAACAAGAAACTACCATCAAACATCATATTTCATACCACTACCACTAAAAGTCCAACCACAAACGTGGAGGCCCGTCAGTCATGGCGAGGGTTTCCCACCCAACAGTGCACGGTAATTCGTGACTCGTCAGGGAATCTTCACCACGATGTACCACTTTCAGTTCTTCGATTTCCACGCCGAGCGCGGCATCGGCTATTGTATTCATATCAAAATAATAGTAGCACCATCTGGTGGCAGAAATAAAAAGCACCTTTTAATGTTTAAAATGTTTTCAATAAAATGGAGTATTGTCACTTGTCTATTGTCACATGTTGTTTTATCAGGTTCTGGCCCAGCCCAATGCTTAAAATTGTAAAAATTAAACAATTGTGGTTAAAATATACGTAGTTTTTGACAAAATCAGGTGTTTGAGATAAGTTTTTTGTTTCGAGTTCAAAATGACTGCAAACTACCTTGTCAATGTGCCGAAATTGAATGGCAGAGAAAACTACAGTGAGTGGACTTTCGCCGCGGAAAACTTCCTGGTGCTTGAAGGAATGCTTCACTGCATCAAACCAGTTAAACAGAAAGTGATTAAACCCGCTGATGATGAAAAAAAAAAGCAAAACTAATCATGACCATTTATTCAACGCTATATGTTTATATCAGGGATGTGTCGACGTCCAAGATTCTGTGGGATAAACTGAAGAGTTTATTTGATGATTCGGGATTTACGAGAATAAGCTTGCTTCGTCTTTAACCTCAATTCGTCTAGAAAACATTGACTCGATGAAGTCGTATGTCACACATAATATAATTGAAACTGGGTAAAAGCTAAATGGAACCGGATTTAAAATAAGTGATGCAAACTGGACTAACTGAAAAATACACACCCATGATTATGGCTTTCGAGCATTCAGGAATGAATATTACAACATACGCCATCAAAAGAAAATTATTAAATATGGCTGGAACAGATGTCAGTGAAGGAGGTGCTGCCTTCGCGAGTTCGCAGAAGTGGCAACATAAGAATAGAAAGTTTATGAGCCTTGTTAAAGATGGCACATACAACAAAATGAAACCAAATGTCAAATGCTATGAATGCAATCAACCAGGCCATTATCGAAACCACTGTCCAAATAATGAATCAAATCAATCAAATGAAAAAGAAGTGATAACAAAACAGACAAATGCATTAAGTGCTGTATTTTATGTGGAAAATACAGAAAAAATTGACTGGTATATTGAATCAGGGGCAAGTGCACATTTGACTGCAAATGAAAATTGGGTTATCAACCCGTGTTATGAACAAACTGACGAGATTTTAGTTGCAAATTATAGCAAGTTACGAGTACCATGCACAGGTGACGTAAACATTGTCACGAAGACAATAGAATGTGAATTTGATATTCCCATCAAAGGAATTCTGTGTATCCCAAACTTGACTACAAACTTATTGTCTGTAAGCCAACTGATGAGAAACGGTAATAGTTATTTTTAGTAAGAGTGGCTGCAGTGTCTACAATAAGAATGGCCATTTGGTAGCTGTAGCCGATATGGTCAATGGAGTGTATAAGCTGAGGATGCCTAAATATGTATTGGCGGCACCTACAGTGTCTGGAAATGTATGGCATCGAAGATTGGGGCACATAAACAGTAATTATTGGAAGGTTTTGTTGATGCAGACTGGGGAAATAATGTTATAGACAGGAAATCATTCACAGGTTTATGTTTTACCCTATCAGGTAGTGCAGTCTCATGGGCATCAAAGAAACATAAAATCGTTGCCTTGTCAAGTACTGAGGCTGAGTATATGGGTATCACAGAGGCATTACTTACGCTTATCTGAAATAACAGGTGAACAGTACACCATTGATGTATTCAATGATAACCAAGGTGCCTTAAAATTGTCTGCAAATAATGTTTTTCATTATCACTCAAAGCACATTGATGTGTGTTTTCATTTCTGTCGTGATTGCGTTAGTAACAATATTGTTAAACTACAGTATTTGGAGACAGCCAAGATGCCAACGGACTTACTAACCAAAATTTTGAATAATGTAAAACATAACTATTAATTGAAAGTGTCGGGTATACAAAGCGCTTATTAATTATATGGAGGATATTCACTTTGTTTAATTATTTTGATGAGTGGGAGTATTGTATCTATATCATAATAATAGTTGCGCCATCTGGTGGCAGAAATAAAAAGCACCTTTTAATGTTTAAAATGTCTTCAATAAAATAAAGTATTGTCACTTGTCTATTGTCACATGTTGTTTTATCATCGGCTACACCAATATCATCAGCATGGCGGGCAACCGCCGAGTGAGACATTGCTCACCAGTCATGTCGGGGGGCTCCTCTACCCCTGAGTAGGTACTCGTGTTGACGATTTACAGGAACCACACCACGTTAACAGTACTTTCAGTTCTTCGATTTCCACGCCCAAGTGAATGATGCAGGCTAGATCCTCGCCGCGCGTGTGACGAGTCACCATCGAGTGAGACATAAAGACGACTGCCCTGCTCTTCCATAGGTGAGAATTGAAGCTAGCACCGACCTTTTCCCCAGAATCACAGGATGGGGCTGCGGCCAACCCCAACTTTACTGGCTAGGCCCCTATGACCGCAACCTAGCCGCATTATGTAACATGACGGTATATGACAGGGTATGAAACCATAGAATGAAAGTAAACACTGAACTGGTTTGGCCACATGGAAAGAATGAATGAAGAATGTCGCCAAATAAAATATAGAATGCGGACAGGAATAGAAAGAGAGGTTGGAGCCTTTCAACAAAAGAATGTCCAGGTCATGTATACGGTATTCTGAAAGAAGGAAAAGTAAGAAGCAACATTTACAACATTTCAACAGACGAACATGACATGTTCGTCTGTTGAAATATTGTAAAACGACACCAGAGGACTAGGTTAGGTAAGGTTAGGTTAGGTTAGGTTAGGTTAGAGAAATCACATCCAGCTTTAAGCCATAACCACCAAATATCAACTCAAGTTTCCTGAAAGTCCTATTTCAGTCCCCCTCTTCCCCCAAAAACAAGTCCTAGGTGTAGAGAGAGGTTTTGTTATAGTCCAAGAATAAAATAACAGTAGTTCAAGTGACATTCTGTTGTTTAGATTTACAAGAAATTTTGTTGCAGAAGGATGTTAAGTCACACCATGTAACTTATAATAGTACTGCACATATATTTTTTGTGCTATAGTAAAAAATAATATAGTAAAAATCTTGAAAATTCAAATTTTCTTCAAATTTTAATATCTGTCGTTATATTTTTAAGAAGTAATCACACTTTTATACTTGGTGTACAAGTTTTATTACAAAAATCGTAAAAGTTATTTAGGAATGATGAAACGAAAACTTTAAATGAATCTCCTGAACATTTTAGTAAAATACAGTTATAATAGTTCTGCGTTCACCCAAAGATGTATGAGACAATGTGTGAATGATAATGAGGCGATGGATAAGTGATATGATAAGTGAAAAATATAGATAGGCGTTCGATTTTCTCTGCCTACCCCGTTTTTGGTATGGAGTGATGGTATGAAATTTCACCATTGAAATTTCTACAAATATTTGGTTTATAAATATACATATACTCACTAATGGTATAACATAGGTACCTTTAGTATTAGGATAGTAGCACAACGGATAACGCATTCATTGAAAAAATGACAATACATATTTCATTCAGGAAGTAATCAATTTTCTCAAAAATCCCTTTCCTTGTAGTGTTTTGAATTTCATAACAGGCAATATTTAGGTACAAAGTATTGTTTTTAAATTATGAAGTAATTCTTGATATAAATTTCCAATTTCTAAATTATTTTCTTTCAAAAAAGAAATGCTACTTAGATATTTCTTAGGCTGCCAATGGGTTTCTAAAACTCACTATTCTCCATTTTATGTATTTTTTGGTATACGCAAGATTGAATAAAAAAGGATGTTTAGTAAGATTAAAATGGCAAAAAGACATCTCTATTGAATTATAAAATGAATGTAGTTTAAAGTGACAGTTCTGGTGAATACAAGTTCAGTTTTGTTAATGTTTATTAAAATTTTAATTTATCTTTGTACTGACCCCATTTTTAATTTCGATTTTAATGTAGGTATTTTTTTATGATGCCATCATGCTAAAACCTAATTCATATCAGAGTAATAGTAACTTCAATACTTAAAATACTAATCCATTAAAACGAAAAAAAATATATTGTAATTTGATGTTATTGATAATCTAAAATTGATGATTATCACAAACCACGCACCTTTCTTTTCTGGTGAAGCATGATTTTCTGCTTTAGAAGTAGGGGGTGGACTTCCCACCTTCTTGCTGTCGCTGGCTGTCATATTCACCACTATGTGGTCACTCAGCTTTCCCTCAACTTTACCTCTGACTCGACTTGATGAGAACCAACAACACTATCACGAACAAGTCTCACTTTTATATGAACACTCACGTCTTTTCGATAGAATCACTTCTATTAGACAGACCCTCCCCCCCTTTTTACTTTGTCAATAAATCCATTTTATGGTTGCATTAATAATTATCTATTGTCAACAGTAAAAACAAGATTATTTTACTTACTTAAAGTAATCGAACTATTTCACAAGACAGAATCTAATTGTACCTTTATAATAAAAACATCAAAATTATTTTTAATATTTCAACATAACACAGTTCTATCATTTTTTTCGCAGTGAAAATTATATGATAACAAATAATCTTCACCAGAAAATGACAAGATAAAATGTTGAAAAATATTAAGGTACAATCGATAATTTGTCATAAATCTAAGAGTAAGATCATCTTTCAGGTATACTGGATATAAACAAAAGGAACCCGCCCCCTTAGTATTTTTATCTCTCGCCCTAAACAACCTATCATATTTATATTTTACAAATTCAAAATAATACTTTTGAATAGATTATTGAATAGTATTAGAATAAGTTGTATATATCGTTGTAGATATTCCACAAAATATAAAAGTATATACCAGTAATAGTTATGGTATAATGACGATAATATGACAATGATTATGGTCTTTGTTATTAATGAAGTTACATATATGTAAATCACAATAACTATACATAGGTAGATATAATGAACAATATGTATGTAGTATAATGAGGAGAGAGACGTGCCACAGATAGGAGTGATTGTTGAAGGATGTCGCGACACACGACGCGGTTAGACGCGATGTCCTGCCGATGTCGGGAAGATCGCGTCACAGGCGTCTGGTTACCGCGAGTTCCCATAACCTAAAACCCAGGCTGGTCCACGGCGCAGCTTCCAGGGACAAGACAGTACGGGGGTACGGTGTGTGGAGGAGATGGTGGTGCAGGGCTGCGCAGCGCACGTATAGCGCCATCTCTCTCTAAACTACTACAAGACCAGCGATAGAGGGAAATGTAACGATGGTCCGGGATAAAGGGTGTGTGAGTCGCTCCATAGTCCAATGGAAAATTTAATCAACTTCAATTTCATTTCACATGTTTATATTTTAATTCGATACCAGCATTTCAATTTATATTTAATTCAGGTTATCTTTAACTCAATATAAAATTTGCTTTTTATAACATAAATTGACAAACCAACTCGCATATAATAATGTATTAAGAAGATACCGTATCAAATCTATGAATATAAAAAATATATAAATAAAGTTTTATATTATACCTACATAAAACTGTATTTATATGCAAAAAGGTCGAGTTGAAAATCCTCGAAAAAAAAATGTACTCTTATTACAATTTTTTTCTTTTTCGCCTGAATATTCACAGGTGGAGACTAATTAAGTATATAAATAAATAAATAAATAAATGTTTCAAAATTAAGATTAGTAAGTGTAGATGATGTGGTGTGGTGGGGGAAGTCCCGGGCAGGAGGCTTCCGAGGCCTGCGCGGATTCCTCCCCAACCTACCGCCAGCCAACTCCCCCCCTTCCATATCCTCCCCTCAAACACAGGTCCACTAGGTGGAGCGCAACGGACTGGACGATGTTCCGAAATGGAAGGGCTCTGCCCCCGACTATCCTCAGACGGGAATTTGCCCCGTGGGAAGAAATCAGGTCAATAACATCCCTTAGTAAAATAATGTATATGAACTAGGTACTATTGATGGTACTATTATATAATGTATATGAACTAGGTACTATTGATGGTACTATTAAATAATGTATATGAACTAGGTACCATTGATGGTACTATTATGTAAATAATGTATATGAACTAGTGCTGTCACAATTATTTTAATCTAAATATTAGTCGGCCTTTGTGGCTCAGTTGATTAGGTACCTGACGGCTGATCCAAAGGTGCCAGGTTCGTTTCCCGGTGGAAACACAGCATTTAAATGTGTTTTCAGTCTGGAACTGGGAGACGATAAATAGCGCTAGTCTCCAGAATGTGGCAACTTGTTATTTGGTGCGTGTTAAATTGATATTTGACATAGTTCCTGTTAGTTGCCCGAGAAGCTATATTAAATATATTAATAAATATTTACAATTTATGAAAAAAATACTTCGAAAGAGAATGTGTTGATATACCAAGTAATTTTTTTTATTCTTCTTGCTATTAAAATAACCTTTAAATATAGTGGAGTGTGTGTGTGTGTGTGTGTGTGTGTGTGTGTGTGTGTGTGTGTGTGTGTGTGTGTGTGTGTGTGTGTGTGTGTGTGTATGTGTGTGTGTGTGTGTGTAAGTTTGTATACCTTCGTATGAAACAAAAAGAAAAATGAAACATATTATGTGTGTAGAATATTCACTCTTGCGGTAGTTTCTTATAAAAAAACCAACGATCATACGAAGGATAAGTTTTATAAAGAAAGTACAAAAAATTCAAATGAGAACAAATAAATAAGGCGAGGGTCGCATTTCAATGAAGTTTCCATTTTTTGATTGGAAAAGATCAAATATATTTTTTATGAACATTTTTTGTGTTCTAACAAATTTTACCGATTTTTTTATGGATTATTGATAAAATTATGTAAATAAAAAAATATATTCGTAAACACGTAATTTTCCTGGGTGCTCCATGACTTAATGTGACGGGAGTTTTAACTAAGCACTTTTTGACACTTTTCTGAAAATTAATCATTATTTTACTTATCCAGAATAATGTCATGATTCCTTCTTCAATAGAAAATATTATTATGTACATAAGAAATGCACTGAATAAACAATTAAGGGAGTAACAAGGTCACGTGAGCAAATCGGGAATCTCCTAGTTTATTAAATTCAGTCAGCGATCTGCGGTCTCCGAGTCTCCCGGATATTGACCTCTTTTCTCTATGTGACGGTTATAAAGGGACAACACAAGCGAGATGGATGGATACGCCCCCCAACTATACATGAGACTCACGTTCCTTTTTTGTAACTCTGGCCGTATGACGATAACAGAAGAAAGTTATCATGACGTAAGAAAATCATAATTTGTTATTTAAACATATATCACCGAACAAATTTCGGTGATAACGTTTTTTGTAGAGGCAGATAATATATCTTTATTGAATGAACTAATTCGTCGACTGATTAACATGTATTGTAACAATAACACAATAATAATTACTAGGTAGTTATAGGTTAAATTAGTACAAAGAACTTTTTTGTATGTTTTCCTGGGAATCATCAGTAATGTTAACCTCATTTTCATATATGTTGTATATATTACATAGTTATACAAGGTTCATTACAGTTCTAATATGTTCAACACACAGTGCTCTTGAGTTGAAGTAACTCGAGAACGGCGCCATATAAATTGTCATATAACATAATATACAATATATGATATTATGATCTGTGTAAAAAAGTTGTGAACATACATTTTTATAAAGTAGGTAGGTACTTGAAATCAGGACAACTGATTGATATTAAGTATGCAGTACCGAAAAGAAATATTATATCAATACATTTTTCTAGATTTACTGATCATTCTATTGTCCCCACTTGACTATATGTTGTATGTAGAGTCGTTCTCCAATCTCTATGGAAATTCTCACAAACCAATACCACCTGAACACCGACCATGAGTAAGCAAGAGAGAATAAATTATCTTTGTGAAACCGCAACATACCTCTAGTCATTATGTATTGTAAAATAAGTAGTCCTCGAAGTGCAACGAATTGATAATAAAGATAGAAATATAATCAGAACTAAAATAAATGTGTAGAAAGTATAATATGGCAACACACAGTTTCATATAATGTAATATTGAGAGGGTACACCTAAATGGTGACAGGAAAATTATTCGAAAAACAATTATTCGAATGCTCAATTTTACGAAAATCAATTTTACGAATGGCAATTATTCGAATCACATTTTTTCGAAAAACAACTTTCCGAACACACAATTATCAGAATTTACAATTGTTCGAATTTTTATGACGTCATGTTGGTAGTATTGTGAGAGGAATAAACCATAGATTTTTATTATAATATACTAGATGTCGTAGTTAGCATATTTTGTATGAATCGAAAACAAATGACGAAATGACTCACTTTTTACACGGAGTGCTACATCTACAAAGTATATTATGTATAATAAAAATCTATGGAATAAACAACATGGCGACGCATCGCGCTGTCAGATATCCTAGGATGTACACCTATTTTTTAAACCTAAACCTACAAAACTTTGGTAAAAATAGGTTGGTTAGGTTTGTTTGTAGTTATAATTGCGACTGGCGTGAGCCAGTTGCATTTTATATTAAAAAAAGTAACTATAATATTATAATAAAATAACTAAATTGGTGTGAATACTAGATAAACATAAACTGCTGTACAAACTAGGCTATCCCGCGCTGTCAAACATCAGTTATTAAAAATGTGCAAACATACGTACTAGGGTGGGTCGAAAAAAAGTTTTTTTTGAATTTCGAAACGCTTTAGTGCGGAAAAGTTGCCCATTGTAATGTGAAGAAAAACGCCATAAAATTTTTTAAAATCGGTTAACATCTTCCGTTCGCGCATCGTACCTAAAGTTTTGAAAAATTTCAAAAATCGCGCCTTTTTTGTACTTTATTTAAGCAAGTTAAAACTTTCAAAATAAACAGCATTTATATTTTTATGCTTGTTTAATGATTCAAATAATCTGAATAAATTTAATGCTTGTCGATAATTTATTTTTTTCGGTTCGCAAAACGTTTTTGAAAAAACATAAATTTATCATCTTTTTACGATTTTTACTTGTTCATGGAATTCTTGGCTCGCATTGCTGGAATAAAATAAGGCAGAACTTGCTTGAAATGGATTCACCATGTGTAATGTTTTTTTTTATTTACACAGTTTTGAAGAAAGATACAATTTGTCAAATAATATAAATGTGTTTCTCTATTGTAGCCTCTATGGTAGCGAAAAATATCAAATGTTTGTATAATAAATCCTTCGTAGTCTGTCTGCCGAATTGTAAAGCTTATTAAGGTGTATTACGATTCCTATACTGAGATAAAGAAGTCATTTAAAATTGATAATGATAAGCCTTCATTTAAAGCAAGATTGGAAGACTAAATTTAAAGCTACATCACTTTTTGACGTCGCTGCTTGTAAATGTACGATAACGGTGAACTGTTCATGCAACACCAAATGCATGTAAATGTGCAATTTTTATCAAATGTTTATCAAATGTGAGAAAACTAAAAAAATCCTGTCCCTGACTGTTTCATGATTGACTGATTCATGTTTCTTCAAAGGAAGTACAATTTAGGTAAAATCGGATCTATTTGATATGACAAAGGTTCTTAAAAAAAGGTGATTGCTCGGTAATTGATGCAAATAAACATTGAAAACTCAGAGTATGATGAAGATGAAGATGAATACAAATCAAGTACATCGAAAGAAAACCCTCGAAGGCAGATGAGGATACAACTTGCATAACATCAAGTGTTCATAGAGATGTTGGAATAATAACTGAGAGAGATTATTCCAGTGTTATTGATAAGTGTACAATGAGAAGAAGACGTATAGATACATAGATAGAAAATTAGTATAGATTTCAAAATTCATTTCACACAACCTGAGGAAAGTTGGGGTCTTTTCTTTGATGGTCGAAAAGACGACACTTTGTTTGTCGAAAACTTTGTTTTCCAAGCAAATTCGTAGGGATAAGAAAGAAGAGCATTATTCTCTTATCCAGGAACCTGGATCAACATATATTGGACATGTATCTCCGTCCTCGAGTTCATCAAATGATAAAACTCGAAGTATTATTTGTCGTTTGTCCGATCTATCAATGTCATTAGAAAAACTGTAGTAGGGTGTGATGGTACTGAAATCAGCACTGGTAAGAAGAACGGTGTCATCCACCAACGAGAAAATTATTTAGGACGCTCGTTACAGTGGAACATATGCCTGCTGCATTTAAATGAACTTCAGTTTCTGTTTATTACCTGATATAGACGGGAATGTATTGAGCAAAGACCAACAATATTTATTGGATATTTCAAATGTTATCATTGTCCAAAAGACTTGGACAATGTCCTTTATCCCTTTTCAGATGGCTAACTGCGGCCAACGGAGAACTAAGATTGCACATAATTATAACAGATCTGAAAAGAAATAGTTGGCATCATATTGAAGACATATATGCCTGTATGGTTTGCCATAAAAAGCAAATATTTTACTGGTGGACCAAAACATGTCTTCCAAGCAATACAAATATTATGGTATTTGTCCGAAGAATTACTGCAAGTTGTCGATCGAGTTATACAACGGAATGCGTACTTCCAGATGCGAAATCCAGAAAATGTTTTGTTGACAATGCTTGTTGATAAAAGAAAACACATTCGGGAGCTCGGTTATAGAAGGATTTTAAAAGCAAGACAAACCATCCGATAAAAAAGAAATTTCATACCACCGAAGATAAACTTTCAAGCTTTCGGTTATATTGAATGGTTGATTGGAATCTTGTATGATGTATCCTCACCCAATTCTGTGAGACTTAAGTGAAGATGATATAAATTCAGTCAACAATATATCCATCATGACAGTATATCAAAAGTATAGATAGGTGCATCAAAATTGTGACAGAGGCTTCGAATAAGGTTTACCTATGGGCATGAATCTAGAGATGACTTCATTCGAGCAACACTGAAGTCCGAGATCAGTTATGTCTCTTTTCTCAAAAAAATCAGATTTTAAATGTGTAGTAGATAATATACATAAAAAAAGTTTAAAATACAGATAGCCAAAGAGCCAAACGCCAAAGAATCCTATTCTACATATATATATATTTTTTTTTTTAAATGTATAATGTAAATATGTACCACACACAACAATCAGATGGTTGGTTGGGACAGAGTGTGGATAGAACTCGACGTTCTGGGTCGTTTTGTTCGTAAAACGAGCAAAGAGCTGCACAGTGAGAAGTGAAAATTGAATAAAAATAGGTAAATTTCTGTATTTTCAAAGACGTTTTGCGAACGGAAAAAAATAAACTATCGATAAGAATTAAATTTATTCAGATTATTTGAATCATTAAACAAACATAAAAATATAAATGCTGTTTATTTTGAAAGTTTTAACTTGCTTAAAAAAATTACAAAAAAGGCGCGATTTTTGAAATTTTTCAAAACTTTAGGTACGATGCGCGAACGGAAGATGTTAACCGATTTTAAAAAAATTTATGGCGTTTTTCTTCACATAACAATAGGCAACTTTTCCGCACTAAAGCGTTTCGAAATTCAAAAAAAACTTTTTTTCGACCCACCCTAATACGTACCCAACAATAATACAACAAGTACCTAATAATAGTCTTCATCGAATATATTTTACTGGCAACAAATATGTCAAAGGAGGCAACATAATGACACAAAAATATATTAAATTCGGTTAATTGGTTTTCCAACAAATGTTAGTTCGAATAATTTGCTTTCGGACAATTGTCATTCTGATAACTGATTTTCGAAAAATTGTTATTCGTACAATTGCGCATTCGAACAATTGTGTTTCGAAGAATTTTCATATAATCCACCTAAATCTATCAAGTGACTGTAACCGCTAAATACACCGTTAAGTACCTACCTACCGTGTTAGTAAAGGTAAATCGGGCTTTCTTATGACTTTATATCTTCCTGTTTAAAATTATTCTAAATTTGTTGATTTTTTGTATTTTCAGAACAAACATTATAAAAAATAAAAAAAACTTTGTCGATATTTTTTCGTATCATCTTTCGTTTATTTAAAAATCTACTTTGAAGCCCTTATAATCCAACTGTCGATTCGTTCAAGAGAGTGAAATTCTATTGAAGGAAGAGGCAATTAAATCCAAGATGCGTGTACGAAGGAACATTTTGTATGGCGTAGTGGACTTTTTGCATGCTAATAACACCAACTAGTGGCCTCGCAGCATATACATATGTTCCCATACATGGATTTACTCAGAATTCGGAGTAGAACATTTTATGTGAGTTTCGTGTGTGTGTGTGTGTGTGTGTGTGTGTGTGTGTGTGTATGTGTGTGTGTGTGTGTGTGTCTGTGTGTGTGTGTGTGTCTTATAACTTTTGATCCGCTCAATTTACAAAGCCTAAATTTTCAGAATATATAAAGAGTTATAGGCCTACAAAACTTTTATACTCAGAATTGTGAATTTTTGTTTCAGTCAGGGGTTATCAACTTTTTAAATTTTGGTTAATTTTTCCATATATCTCAGAAACCATTAAAGCTAGAACGCTGAAAATTTGTATGAATATAGACAAACACAAAATCTCAAATTAGTTTTTTCAACAAAATTCCATGGTTTCTCAAACATTTTTTATTAAGAAAAATATTTTTTTATTGATAAATTTATGAGTTTAACTGCCTATATTTCCAAATTTTGGAAACACCCCTACTAGATAATTTAATTTTCTATAAAAAATGTCCACATTGTATTAGCACATCTAAATTTTTTTTTAACAATTTTTATGCAAATTAAATTTAGTGACCACATTGCTTCATACAATTTGTATGTCAGTCGTCTATACACAATATCTAAGAAGACTTAATAGTTTGATATTTCATCTCCAAACATACATACATACCATCATGCTATTTTCATATTCTGGGTAGGAAAATAGGACCTACCTCCATACTATCCTATCTTGACATACATACCTACATGTGTTGTATAAAAAACAAAATATCTTAAAATATTCAATAATTTGTATTTAGTTTGGTACATATTCTTCAACTATACATACTATCGCTATCGACAGTTGGATCTCATGTGTTACATGCAACTAGTAATAATGATTTTTTTTTTTATTTCAAAAAAGTACCGTTCGAGTGACTTGATTTTAATAAGACAACACAATATTATAATTAATTGTTCTAGTCCATATATATGGAATAAATTATATGGAAAATTATATATTTAATGTATTTATTTGTAAATTTACGACTTATGACAGACAGGTCGTTAAATTTGTAACTATCTTGACATCCTTGTTTCCAAGAAAATGTTTCTGTTGAGATTTATATACTTACATACA
The DNA here is from genome assembly GCA_963576475.1 of Molanna angustata. NCBI lineage: Eukaryota > Metazoa > Arthropoda > Insecta > Trichoptera > Molannidae > Molanna > Molanna angustata. The sequence continues at coordinate 160,833 of OY754967.1, forward strand.
TACACACTATCACGGTATATCCCACAATGTGGTGTAATCAGCGACAGGTATGCGAGTGTGCATTATGTTACTGATAAAAGGAAACACGAAACATACGTATATGCCCACACACTAGTGTCGTTCGCCAAAAAGCATATATGAACCTCATTGCTGACCTTTTGAGAAGTTTTTGTTGACTGATGTTTTTTCGATTGCCCGCCTCTAACGGGACATGATAATTGAAAATAGTTGATAATCAAAATCCAAACATCGACATGATAATCGAAAAAATGATAATTGAAAATATTTGAAGCACCCTTCTAAGTCGGCACTTCACAGCAAAAATTATTAGAGATTTATCCAAAATTAATGAACATATCTTTTATGTTATCTTATGTCAAAAACATTGATCTGAGATAAAATAATCCATCAGCTAAAATAATAAATTAAAATAATACAAATTATAATAAATTGAGCTGGAAACTCAATACGCAAGTAAGAGTACGTATGTAAGCTACAAATGCACTGTACATCTGTAGAAAGATCGTGGGAAAACGGTGGGGACTACACCCCAAGATCACTGGATTTACAAAGTGGTCATAAGGCCAATCATGATGTATAGAGTGGTGATATTTGGCACTGTATGAAAAATGGAGGTCACCTAAAGGAGCTGGCAAAATTTCAAATATTAGCAGAAGTGACAACCACTACGCCAAAAAATGTTCTTGACACTATCCTGCATCTGATACCTCCTGGGAAAACAAATGGCAATGAATGCTGCCATAAGAATGAATTGTGTCAACCCTTGGGGAAGGCGCACATTGGCGCTCCATAATTCTTCGGGAGTTCAAAAAACCATATCCGAATGTATCGACTTTGTCATTTCAAAACCTTGATTCAAGAATAGGTTCTCCACCCAAATCCCCTGGACGGAGATGTGGAAGGAGAGTTTGTTCCATCATAGTGAAGCCCAGGTGTTTTACGCTGGTGGGTCAATACTATAGTAAGGCAGATGAACTCGCCAGAGCAGGTACCCTTTTATGTTAGATACTATCAAACATACTGGAGTCCCCATGGAAATATGTAAACTCCGGGTCAGTGAGAAACCACTGTACTAACCAAAGGTGGTCTGAGAAAAGCGAATGCTCCATTGCCAAACAAACATGGTCAAAATATGATCTCAGAAGAAACAGAGAGATACGTTCAGGAATGACTCACTCGCCAAAGTTATATCGGTATTAAAGGGACACTGGCTCATAGAAAAGCATGCCAGAAGGCTAGGGCTGGAGGCATACCATTAGTGCAGAGCATGCCAAGACGAAGAAGAAGAAACTGTGGTCCACTTCCTCTGTCGCTGTCCTTCTCTCTCTTGAAATATGATAAGCTCCTTGGGGAGTTTCTTCTATAATGATCTAGTGGACATAGCGTCAGCCGATATCGGAGACATTATTATGACATTAATTAGACCCTAATGCTGGTTCAGGATGGATAAATAAGGGGGAGAACAGCCCCATTGTTGTATCACAAAGGGCCAATTGGCGAAATGTGTTCTCCTTAAGAACTGCCACCCACAAAAAAAATTGATACAAATTAAAGAAGTTTGATAGATACAAAGTCTCGTATGACATATAATATAAGGGGGGTGCAGGTAAGATTTTCATTTATCCATTTTATTTTTAACATGAAATAAAAGTTAATTTATAAATATTTTCTTGTTGATCTGATAACAATTGACAGCAAGGATGAATTCCGCTGTTTCTAAAATAAAAAATAAATTATTGGAATATGAGAATAAAAAAACAAGACTAAAGTAATTATTCACCTCTTGGCGTTCTCTTACTTTCATGAAAATATCTTTATTTTTCAAAAATTCTGTCCCTTCAGTTGTTCCTTTGTTCATTGTGGGTTATAAGGGGTGCCTGTCTCCTGAGGGTTATTTTCTGACTGAATGGTACTCTCTGTATTTTCTTCTGGAGTCTCTCAATATCATAACGAAGATCCCGCTTTCATTTCAAACAGAATGTGGTTTAATTTTTCAATTGACTGTTACATTTTTCCTTTGTTAAAATTTTTCTTAATAATTTACATAAACTAGATCCTTCTTTGTGCATTATGTAAATTTATATTGGTATATTATACACACAATATACAACACAAAAAAATACTGTCCACTTCATTTGGGATGATTCAAGAATTACTTCCGTTGTCAAATATTGTCCACTTAATTTAGGATAATTCAAGAATAAATATTCCTTAGTCAAATTAAAATAAGTATAAATATAAATATATTTAAATTGAATAGACGTTAATTTTTAAATTAATTTAAAAATAAAAACAAAAAAAAAGGATTCTTCTACTTTGATTCAACTCGATTCGTTCAAAAGCTCAGTTTAAATATTTCCGAGCTTGCGTTCATCCTCAGTAGTATCAGCTTATTATTATTTTATACCCTTTTTCAACTTTTTTTACTTCACTTACATAACATCAACATCACAATTATTGTGTCATTTACAAACAAATATTAGAGCGGACACCAAACATCACAACATGACAAATTACAATATTTATAAAGTTACACATATCTTAATTTTGTCGCACATATCTTAATCGATTTTTTTCTAACTTCCCGTTCAGTTAGAGTGCTCAGAAATCGTGTATTCCCGATAATAATGCACACGTAAACCGTTCCTAGCTTGATTCATTTGATATTTTGATCAAAATGAAAAATTTTGTATTTCATAGATGCCATGCGTTTCCAGCTGAGCGTAAATAAAATTTCAGTTTAATTCGGCTTAGATGCGACATCAATATTTTACTGTTTTTACATGTTTTCAAGATAAAAACAGTACACAAATCATAATAATATCTAAACACGATTTAACTATCAAATAAATTACAATTAAGAAAAATTGATTAAGTCAGAAATTCAATGTGTGCTAGTCGATTACAAATTTTATATGTGAAGAAAACTTTAAAAAGGGTCTCTTTATTTTTTTAGTTTATTTGTTTTATTAATGACTATGAGCGCATGCTCGAGAAACATGTAAACTGAACTGTTAATTACAAAAGTCGATAGGTAGGTGAAAGTAGACTTGAAGTAGCCCGATTAGAAATTATTGTAACTCACCTTTAAATTTATCGTATAAATCAGCAGATTGGAGTGACATGAGGGGGGTCTCCCCTCCACCAGGCTCCCCCCTCATATCCTCCATCACTCCCATCCTCTATCTTGAGTTATCTCCACTCTCTTCAACACAACTCTAGTTTCAACACTCAAATAACACTATATCACTTCATTTTACACCACATTAATTAACACTGTTTTTAAATGTACTTCTTCGTTCTTTTTTTTAGGAAATGTCATTAATTTTGTTTATATGTCACCTATAGACTATTTTATGGGCCATGAATGAAAGTTAATATTATTTTCACAACTCACTTTTTCGCACCTTTAATTAAATTTCAATCAACTCATCTTTGTCACAATCATAGAATCGTACCCCTCCCCCCACTCCCTTGTAATCCTCACATGCACCCTCTTACTGCTAACCATCATATGTACGTATATATCCCGATGAAGAAGCAGCTAAAACAGAATGATTTTCTAATTCTTGATTTAGGCTTTCTGAAATGAGTTTAAATAAAAACATCACATATTTCAATTTTATTATTATTTATATGGATATAAGCAATATTATAAAAAAACGGCTTTATATATAACGGTTTTCTTATTCACACATAAAAAGACTCTTATCAGACGGTAAGTACAATTTTAGCACCTAAGATGGTAGCTGGATAATATTTATATGATATGAAAAAAAATTAAAATATTATAATATTTTTTTTATTCGTTGTGAAATAAAATTGAGATTTTTTTACATTTTTATAAATAAATTATAAACTTATATGTCAATGAAATTACATCAAATTATTTAACTCAAGAGAACTGAAATTAAACATAATATATTATGTGAATTACGAGGTATTCGAATTATTTATGTTATTATTTTATATAGGTAATATTGTTATGTATGTTTGAGTAATCATAATTTATGTAGATACCTATTCTCAAATAGGTAAAATTAGAGAAATATCTAAATTAACAAAGTTATTATTGCGGAAACTTCGATTAATATTGTGTTCAACAAAAACTTAGAAAAAACCTTAATCCGTGAGAAGAAGAAGAAGAAGAAAGGGTGTATGGAGTTTGTTCAATATAAAAGTTATAAAGTGTGGAGAAGTAGGAGAGGGTGGTGTTAATATTAAAGTTTCCAGAAGTAGCAAAAGTAGAATGGGGTTAGGAGTGTGGGGGATCTTGCTTTGTAGCGAGGTACTATTCATCAATTTCTCATTGTTTCCAGGAAAATATTTAATTTATCTGAATTTCCGCAACAAAATGTTTTAAATATCGCTTCGTTAAGATAAAAGAGAGTGAGAGAGAATGGTATTGATGGTGTTATAACGATTAGAGTAAAGAAAATAAAAGAAGGTAAAGAAGTTTATAATTTGAAATGATTGCCTCGAGACAAAGAAAATGAAACAGTCGAGATATTAACAACATTGTCTTTATCATTTTATATTATTTAGTATTTTGTAAATTTATTGTAAAATATAGATAAAATTATAATAAACTAGGGAACCCCCGGCAAACTTCGTATTGCGTGTATAATTAAAAATTGTCCTTCATCACCACCCGTCGCTTCAGACCCTTCAGTACCTCCCGTCCCTTCAGGCCCTTACAGTACCTCCCGTCCCTTCAGTACCTCCCGTCCCTTCAGTACCTCCCGTCCCTTCAGTACCACCCTTCCCTTCAAGCCCTCAGTACGTCCCTTCCCTTCAGGCCCTTCAGTACCTTCAGACCCTTCAGTAACTCCCGTCCTTTCAGGGCCTTTAGTACCTCCCTTCCCTTCATTACCTCACGTTCCTTCAGTAAGTTAAGAAAAAGTTTAAATCCAGAAACCATCCTGGAAGACCTGCGAAGAGATGAAAGGACAGTTGGACTTTCTTTTCCCAGGATACTCAACCTTCATAGGTAAAATGACTAAATACGCGATGAAGAACAAGAAGAAGAAAAAAAATTCAAATCCATAAACCGTCCTGGAAGACCTGCGAAGAGATGGAAGGAAAATTGGACCTTCTTCTCCCAGGATAGTCCACCTTCATAGATAAAATGACCTAATACCCGATGAAGAAGAAGAAGAAGAAAAATGTTTTAATCCAGAAACTATCCCGGGCACTCGCTCGATAATTCACCAAAGTTTCATTGCAATCGGGTGAACGGTTTAGGAGCTCATAGCACACATACATACATACAAGGATACATACATACAAACATTCAAATTTATAATATAGATGGTGGAATTCACATAACTATCAATAACATTATTTAGTATTTTTATATTATCTTTCGTTACTTTATCATTCTTTGGCATCTCGTAAAGATTGTTTTTAAATTATTTTTCTTATCTTATTAACTAACTTAATTTATCAATTATTTTCCCTGATACGAGATTTTACAAATATTGTACAAATTTATCTTATTGTATTGTATGAATTTGAGATAATTTTCGCCAAACATCTTGAATGAGCTTCCGGTTGCGCAGAGCGCAAATTTGTTTCTTTTTGTTTCGTTGGTTTGCGTGCAAATCGCCCCCCTTCTCGGTTTAAAGATCAAGATGTTTGGCTACAACTCTACCTACCAACCTTCCGCTGGCGTCATTCGAAGAATGTTTCTTAAATTTTGTTCAGTGTAATATTTGTTTAAAAAAAACACTATTTAGGTATATTTTTGTGGTTTTAAATTAAATGATTCACATGAACTCTGAAAACAGAATAATTTAATGTGTATATTGAATAGGACAGTACAAAATAAATTTAAAAAAATATCCAAAATGAAAAAATTATTTGTACTTAATAAAATATCACAAAAAGCAGTGTATGACTGTTGCTGATTTATTCCTAGATCAAGATTTAACATAGTAAAATATCACAAAGAGCAGTGTATGACTGTTTCTGATTTATTCCTAGATCAAGACTATACATAGTAAAATATCACAAAGAGCAGTGTATGACTGTTACTGATTTATTCCTAGATCAAGACTTAACATAGTAAAATATCACAAAGAGCAGTGTATGACTGTTACTGATTTATTCCTAGATCAAGACTTAACATAGTAAAATATCACAAAGAGCAGTGTATGACTGTTACTGATTTATTCCTAGATCAAGACTTAACATAGTAAAATATCACAAAGAGCAGTGTATGACTGTTTCTGATTTATTCCTAGATCAAGACTATACATAGTAAAATATCACAAAGAGCAGTGTATGACTGTTACTGATTTATTCCTAGATCAAGACTTAACATAGTAAAATATCACAAAGAGCAGTGTATGACTGTTACTGATATATTCCTAGATGAAGACTATACATAGTAAAATATCACAAAGAGCAGTGTATGACTGTTACTGATTTATTCCTAGATCAAGACTATACATAGAAAAATATCACAAAGAGTGGTATACTACTGTCACCGATTTATTGCTAGATCAAGATTGTACATAATGAAATAAAGTAAATACAGGAACATTGCTAGTTATTATTGCCGGAACAGAAGACAAACGAATAATAATTGTTTCAAATGAATACCTACTGTCATGAAGACTCATTTAAAGACGTCTTTTCTAGTACATACATACATTAGGTATATAATACATACCTAATATATATCAATGAATACATTTAATAACTGTTTTTAAAATTTGTTACCTACACTAAATATATACATCTTGAGTTTTATTTTTATATTGTTAGTACCGCCGGATAAATTATGTTTTTTCGTCATATTCTATGATTATTTTTCATCAATGGTGTTCTGAAAAATAACATTGAGTAATATTGATAATACTGTCTGAATTAACTACAATTTACCTGAATATTGTTGCCAATCTTCAAATAATGTTCCTCTAATCTCATATTTAAAACTTGAGTTTGTCTGAGAACCATTATAGAACCATGCTGCCTTATTTAATTATTTTAAACAAAAAAAAAATTTACAAATTTGTCATAAATATTACAAAAGAAAAAATCCCTATTAAGGAATATCCTGTTTTAAAGTATAGCAACACCAAATACAATCATACCAACATAACCACTAAGTACAAGAGCACTTTAAAAAGGAATAATAATAATAAACACTTTCTTGCACCCTTCGCAAGTGGCGAGTTTATTGCCATATGGTAATTTCTTCCAACTTCCAGCCCAGTGTTTACATAATGCACTCTATCACATTTAAATATTTACGCACACGCCTCACACAAACATATACATACCTACATATGTATGTACATATAACCACATTCATTCCTTCTCTACATAATGATATTCAAAGGTAGGTACTCGTTATTGTAAAAAAATCGTTGCTTCATTATAATGTTATAAATTTACTCACCTTTTGAAAAAAAAAATAGCGTAGCTTTATCAAATTTAAATAATTTTAAATATTGGAGTTACAAAAGTACATAATAAAAGTTTTTATTATTTTTATTTTTTAACTCAACTTGTTTATTGTTATTTTTATCACACCATTCACATATACGGCATCAAAAATGTATGCTGTCCAACTAGTTATGCCTGTTGTAGGGCTAGTAGTGTACATATTATTATAATATTTAACAGGAGAAAGAGATAATTAAATATTTTATATTTTATAGGTATGTAATATTTCAATGGGAGGCGAATTATAATGTTGAAATAGTGTAACGTTTTTTTTTTTTTTTATATAATATAGAGTTTTACGTTAGTTATTTTAATTTACACTCTACTTAAATTAATTAGCTTTGTGCATTGACATATTTGCCACTAGCTAGTTCATAACATAAAACAAAATGAAAATTTATAAAATGCGAGTTTGACATACCATAGTTCTACACCACTTGAATTTATGATATTCACCACGTATTTCGGTATGACTGCTTCCTCATCAGACCGATTCAGGACTAGTGCATGACAAAGTGTCAATATTTAATAATCAAAGAAGCTATCGACAGTAAGTGTGCGATAGTCTAGTATCAAGCAGTTATATCCTGATAGTAGCAGAAGTGTCACGCTACAACACAACAGTTAACTGTCCGATGGCGTGTCATAGCTCAACTTGATAATTAGTACCTACATATATGTAAGTACATACCTACTCGTGGTCCATATTAATACATTTTGTGTTAAAATCATTTTAATGTGAGATCACTACTTAGTGTGTACCTACAGTTGGTGTCTTCTTTGAACAATTTTAATTATATACATAAGTACCTACTTTGTTGATTTATAAAACATTTAACAAGATGACTACTTCAGTCTTCTGAAGAAATACCTATTTATTTATTTATTTAAACTCTCATCGGAAGCTTTGAGTAGATCAAAGATTAAGTGGCTCATACTGACAATATTATACATACATACATACTTAGATATATTGACACGATCAGTGTTGTTAAGACTGTTGATATTTCTTTGAAATAATCCACCTTAAAATCTATGTGAGTATGCATTTCATGAGTGCCTTATAGAACACAGTAGTAATGGATTCGATTTCCATCACAGGAGATATATACATATTTAAATTAATTTCACAAAAAAAATTTGCTTCTCTAGCCATTTGCAATAAACTCGCCACTTGCACAGGGTATAAGCAAATGTTCATTTAATACAAATATAAATTAATCACCCAAGTCTGGTTTAAATCAATAAATATAAGGTACACTATACAACAACACCCGAAAAAATGCAACGGACACCGATTAATAAGCCTAATAAGACACATCCTAAAACTATTTTTAAAAATCATATGTACCTAACTACCTACACGATAGAATCAGATTGAATGAGATTTGGATGATAGTCAGTTTGGGTTCAGGAATGGCTTCGGTACCTACTCGAGAAGCGCTGACAACAATAAATGTACCTACTGTTACAAAAATATTATGACCAAAGAAAAGATATACCTATATGCATGTTTAATCGATAATGAAAAAGCTTTTAACGGAGTAAATCACACAGATTTAGTAAGAATGTTGTTAAGATGTGGTATAGACGAGAAAGATCTGAGAATAATCAAAAATCTGAACTGGGACCAAATGGCTATTATAAAACTTGAGAATGGAAACACTTCCCAGGGTATTCCCATTCAACGAGGAGTCCGACAGGGGTGTGTTCTCTCACCTACTCTGTTTAATTTGTATTCTGGCATGGTCTTTAAGTGTGTGTTAACAATGTGTGATATTCAATATTTTTTCGTGAAAAAATGATAAAATTAAGATATTTTTTTATAGCAAGACTAATTCGAAAATTATAAAAAGAATGAAACTTGCGCAATACGATTTCACTCATTATAATAAAGATGTAAAAATAAACTGTTCTTTACTTCAAAGTAAATACTAAATACCAGTTTTCAATTTCAGATGGTTCGATGAGTTGTCAAAAAACAATAATAAAACCTATTTGTGAAATGCGTTATTATACTTACGTTCAGTTAAGAATCATATATTTAATGATTATAAAACATACGACATACATAATGAAAAAAGGAATTCACTTCGGTACATAGGTACCTGCTTAGGCATATCACACAAAAGTTTATTATAATTGATTTTGTTTATATAAAACTCTTATGTTATGTGATACAGATTTTTTAATTATTGAGACTGAGGTCATTATTAAACCCTCATTAGAGCCGTTAAGGATATTATCCCTTCTCATCAAAGTAAAACGGACAGACCTATTTAGGTATAAATAAAATTAATAATTGGTTCTAATCCGAAATGGAATTTCATTACTTTGTTCATTGAGTGAGATTATTATTTAATGAATTATTTTCCAACCTCCAATAATGATATTTAATTAATCTCCAGCTCCTCCTCCAATTGTTATCATACTAAACGACTCTTTATCGCCTTCCTCGACTAATGCTACATTAAATTCCTATCGTACTGTGCCATTTCACTTCCTTAATACAAAGAGCCGAAGAATACCGTTTTATTTGGCGAGTGGTGCTGAAAGGAAAATAATCGCTGACATAAAATGCCAATACCATAATAGCCGGAGCCCCCATAAACACTTCACCATCCTAAAGGTTACCGGAGACTCGAAGGTAACTTTAGACAAACAAATTTATATTTAATGTCAAGTGACGATATCGTGTAGCTATACAATATAACATCCACTTCACCGTAACAATAATATTCCATGTTCGTAGATTATCACGAGGATCATGACAACATGTGACTCGTTGCCGATCTGTCAAATAAAGGTAGTGAAATATGTAGTATAAGTAGCGGCGACAGCCGGTGGCGGTGTGCTGCTGTCGGCGTCGCGGCGTCGTGGTTACTGGAATATAGTTAGTCAGGTGGTTGGTCGGGGGAAGGGGCCCCGTGCACCGCTGCTAGGCGACGGCCCTGACATTCCTGGGGCCCTTGACCACCGGCAGATCGATCGGACGACTACTGCCACTACTTTTTGTTTATACACTGACATACATATATATAACATATATATATGTATATATATATGTATATATATATACCAACTACCACTACCATTATGTACCAACTTACTTACATACTATACCATACGTCTATAATAACAGTCATCGTTGCACCACTTGAATGAATATATATTTATTTTTAGTGAGTCAACCTCACAATTGTTTCTCAAATTTTGTTAACTGCAATTAACCACCCCAATATATGTGAGTCAATGACAGTCAATGACAGCATATTATTGTGCTTAGTGAGAATAAGAAGATCATATTATGGTATGTCTATGTAACAGAATCATAATCATATGTAGGTTGATAATATTATTATGAACGAGTATACACTAATAAGATACTCCCTACTATGAGTAGGTATACACTTACTAAGTGATGAAATTATTATTTTTTTTCTAAGAAAACCACAATTACTAATATTTACTTTAATGATATAATGGCTACCAATAGCCAGATGGCGGCTTCAATGGCGAACATGGAAGGTGAATTGTCGGCTTTGAAGAATACTGTCTCCACAAAAGCCTACCCAAATATACAGTCGTGTACGGCTTCTTTGGTAGAGGAAACAGTAGGTGAGATCGAGGAAAGAAGAACAAGATCTAAAAATATAATAATTTTCAACGTGCCAGAGTGCCCATCCGAAGTATCATTTAATGGCATGCAGGAGGACGTTAATAGAGTAGGATCAGTTTTAAAACAGCTGAATGAATCGGAGAACTTTAAAGTATCCAGAGTATTCAGGTTGGGTTCAAAACAGGCTAACAAAACGAGACCCATTAAGGTGGAGTTTGAGGATGCCAGACAGGTCAATTCAATTTTCACTTACCGACATACGCTACCAGATGACATAAAAATCAAACGAGATCTGACTCAATCGCAAAGGAAACAAATCAGTGATTTGTGGAAGGAACTGGAATCGAGAAAAATAACGGTGAAGAAAATATAGGAATAAAATATTTCAACTCTGTACCGAAGATAGTTCAACTGCGAAAAAACTAAATAATGTCATAAATTTAAATATATATTATCAAAATGTTCGAGGTCTAAATACTAAATTGGACATTTTAAGAGACTCCTCTAATTCATCTTGCGCTGATATAGTTATTTTCACAGAGACATGGTTATCAAAATCAATTTATAATGGTGAACTTGGGTTTGAAAACTTTAATATATATCGTAAAGATCGTTGTGTTTCCACAAGTGACAGAAGTAGGGGTGGTGGAGTTCTGTTGGGGATCGCCAAAAGACTAAGGTCATCCATTTTAAAATGTACACACAACGATGTTGAGCAATTATTTGTTAAAATTGATTTCCCATCACATAGCTTGATCCTATGTTGCGTGTATATCCCCCCTTCCTCAGACAATACGATTTATGTGCATCACAGTGAGGACCTGGAAAAAATTAGGTACAAACATACAGATGCACAAATACTTATAGTGGGTGATTACAATCTTCCTCACATACAGTGGCACAGAAATCAATCTAATACATTGATTGGTATACCGCGTGGTAACGAAAATGAGATTGAAATACTTAACATGCCCTCATATCTTGGTTTTGAGCAACACAATGATCTATTCAATCACAACTCAAAATTACTTGACTTGGTATTTACAAACGCAAAAAATGTGAACGTTGATAGATCTATTGATATTTTTTTGCCAGCTGATCCTCATCATCCTCCACTTGATATTAAGTTAAAGATATGTGCCGAATACTCAACTCCCTGCAAACAATATAAACGTTTTTTTAACAAATGTGATTATGCTAAGGTTGTTGATGATCTCTCTGCTATTGACTGGACCTTTCTTACTAAAAGTGTTGATGTAAATTATGTTGTTGAGAGTTTTTATAATATCATGGATTCCGTAATATCCACACACATACCCCTGAGGGAGGTTAAGAAGTCCTCATATCCTGGGTGGTACTCAAAGGAACTAAAAGATTTAATACGTCTTAAAAAATATTATCACAAACTGTATAAGGAAACAAGAAGCATAAACGACTATATGCTATTTATCAATACAAGAAGAGACTGTAAAATTTTGTCTGGACAATTAAAAGCGCAATTTTTATCTAACATAGAAGAAAGCTTACCTAAATACTCAATTAACTTGCATAAATTTACAAAATCTCTTAAAAACGACATTAATGACTATCCACGAGTCATGAAATACAAAAACAGGCTGTCCAATTCCGTCGAAGACATGGCAGGCTTGTTCGCTGATTTTTTCGATACAGTATATGACGACCCAACGCCCGATACCGAGGTACCAAATTTCGACTCGATCGATGTACTTGATGCCTCTCACATACCAATTGAGGAGGGAGATGTATACAAGGGCATATGTTCCTTAGACTCCAACAAATCAGCTGGACCTGACCAACTACCTCCTATATTAGTGAAAAGCTGCTCGAGAATCTTATGCGGGGTTCTGACAAAAATTTTCAATATGTCTTTAAGTACCGGTGTTTTTCCTGACAAATGGAAAACAAGTTACTTGGTACCAGTATTTAAGAAGGGTGATCAGTCTGATGTCGAAAATTATAGGCCAATTTGCATACAATCGTGTATTCCGAAGCTATTCGAACTTTTAGTGTTAGAGAAGATCAAACAAGACTTATCCCGCATCATATCTCCCAATCAGCATGGGTTTTTACAAAGTAAATCGACCCAAACTAATCTTCTTACCTACCAAACACATATAATGGATGCTTTTACAGAACGACAACAGGTTTATTGTATATATACGGATTTCGCGAAAGCATTTGATCGTGTGTCTCATAAAATATTGCTGAAAAAACTTAAAAGTATGGGATTGAATAACTCAATTCATGTTTGGCTGGATAGTTATATGAGTGATAGAACACTAAAGGTAAAAATATATAATTTTGAATCAAAGGTCATCTTTGCTTCGAGCGGAGTTCCACAGGGGTCTCATCTGGACCTATATTATTCATTTTGTTTATTAATGACTTAACGAAGAACTTTTTTCATGTACAATACATTCTTTTTGCAGATGATTTAAAACTTTATAAAACCATCACTTCCATTGATGACTGTCGAATTTTGCAAAGAAACTTATGTATTCTGCATCAGTGGTGTGAACAGAACAAGTTATTCCTTTACATTTCTAAGTGTCAAGTGGTTAGATTCTGTAGATCCAAAATACTTAAATATGACTATGTTATTCACAACTCAATATTGGAATCTGTAGTACAGATGCGGGATTTGGGTATAACATTTGATGATTAGCTTACTTTCATTCCCCACATTAACATCATTGTTAACAAAGCATTTAAAATCCTGGGTTTTTTGCTTCGGCTCAGTAAGGATTTTAAAAACATACAAACATTTGTTACTTTGTTCAAATGTCTGGTGAGACCTATAGTTGAATACAACTCCATTGTGTGGAATCCCTACTATAGAATTCATGTAGCGAACATCGAAAAAGTGCAAAACAAATTTCTTCGATTCGTTAATTTTAAGCTAGGAATTTCATTGAAAGACATTAATTATGCTACCCTACGCTCTAATTTCAGCCTACCTAGATTGGAATGTAGGAGAACTGTAACAGATTTGGTGTTCCTCCACAAACTGCTTAACGGCAAGATTGACTGTCCATTCCTTCTAGAGCATATCAATTTACATGTTCCCACCCGGTATACTAGAAGCAAAACAACCTTTGCATGTGACAGTGCCAAAACAAATTATTACTATAATTCACCTTTGCAAAGGCTGTTGAGGGAAGGGAATACTTTTTGTGAAGTTGACATTTTTGCAACCCCATTGAGTTCATTTAAACAAAGTATTTTACACAGTATTACATCTATAACAATTTAACATTTTTCACAACCACTGATCTCAGCTTCCTTATGCCCATCATGTAATTGTGGTCTGATTTTGTGTATCTCTTCTATATTTTTACTGATATACTTTAATGTCTGTGTTTTTAGCTTTAAATTTTATTTGTGTTTTTTTTTCTCTTATTGGTTATATGTTGTGTTATATAGTTGATTTTATATATCATTTCTTTATTTTTACTGATATATTTTATTTTCTATGTTTTATTTTTAAATTTTATTTGTGTTTTTTCTTTATATATTCTTATTGGTTATGTGTTGTTTTATATTGTTGATTTTATATATCCCTTCTTTATTTTTACTGATATATTTTATTTTCTTTGTTTTTTCTTTAAAATTTAATTTGTGATTTTTCTTATATTCTTATTGGTTATTTGTTGCTTTATACTGTTGATTATAAAATATATCCCTTGTAATTTATAAAATATATCCCTTATAAAATATATATTTATAAAATATATCCCTTCTTTATTTTTACTGATATATTTTATTTTCTATGTTTTTACTTTTAAATTTTATTTGTGTTCTTCTTTTTTATATTCTTATTGGTTATAAGTTGTTTTATATTGTTGATTTTATATATCCTTCCTTTATTTTTACTGATATATTTTATTTTCTATGTTTTGACTTTTAAATTTTATTTGTGTTCTTCTTTTTTATATTCTTATTGGTTATAAGTTGTTTTATATTGTTGATTTTATATATCCTTCCTTTATTTTTACTGATATATTTTATTTTCTATGTTTTTACTTTTAAATTTTATTTGTGTTCTTCTTTTTTATATTCTTATTGGTTATAAGTTATTTTATATTGTTGATTTTATATATCCTTCCTTTATTTTTACTGATATATTTTATTTTCTATGTTTTTACTTTTAAATTTTATTTGTGTTCTTCTTTTTTATATTCTTATTGGTTATAAGTTGTTTTATATTGTTGATTTTATATATCCTTCCTTTATTTTTACTGATATATTTTATTTTCTATGTTTTGACTTTTAAATTTTATTTTCTATGTTTTTACTTTTTAATTTTATTTGTGTTCTTCTTTTTTATATTCTTATTGGTTATATTCTTCTTTTTTATATTCTTCCTTTATTTTTACTGATATATTTTATTTTCAATGTTTTTACTTTTAAATTTTATTTGTGCTTTTTTATATTATAATTGGATATATGTTGTTTTATATAGTTGCTGTACGCTGCACATGTGTTTTGTATGTTTTGTAAAAGCCCTTCAAATGGGCGTTGAAGGAATAAAATAAATAAATAAATAAATAATAATTTTTAATATATAGCATAATGCCTATTAGTCGCCCGAAAACCAATTAGAAAAATAATAAAAACTTTGTTTACACTACTTATGAGGACTAACGGCGACCGGTTTCGAGAACAGTATTCTCTTCAGGAAGACTTACGAAACCGGTCGACAAAAGTGATGTTAATAAAATGATTGTGATATTTATAAAAAAAATCATAATGCCTCCACAAACTAACATTCCTAATAATACAATTAATCAATTTCAAGGCAATAAATACTATTAGTTATATAATACCGAGTTTGAAGAAAAATATTTCCAGTTGAGTTAGCGGTTTAGTTATGAAGTAGAGTGGAATAATATTTCACATGCACTTGGCTGATATCAATATTAGTTAATGGAATAAAAGGATGGTCTTAATGACCCTCATACCCTACATACATATGTAACTAATCTATATCTATCTACCTCTTGTTGTACCAAATCAATGTTATGATGGGGTTGGATAATATGGTATAAACAATGATCGATAAGAAGAAAAGTCAAATATTAAATAAATAGTTGGTGACCACTGACAAGAGACAAAAGCCGCATACTTTGACCACACTAAAAATATGGTGATAAATACATATATCATCATGCAAGTGTAGGGAAATACGGGGTATGGGGCTTAAAAATCTCAAGTATTGGTTCGGAATTTCGGATATTTGGCATTATTTATTAGGTTGGCGAAATATCGTGATGAGTTTTATGTGATGGTTACCACAACCTCCATTGGTTTGGTCACCATAACCTACATAAGGAACAGCACAAGAAGAAAAAGAAAATTAATTTTTTCCAAATATGTCATTTTATTGCTTTTTGTCACTTGTGTTGTTCACAACTCGACTATTTCGGTATAGTAAAATAAGAAGAAAAAAAAACAATTGAAAGTCCTATTTGAATATATATAAGAACAAAAAGGAAAGAAAACTTTATGAAAATATTTATCAAAGAAGAGATCGGTGTTTTGTAAAACACACAGAAAAAAACGAAATACTTCTCCTTAAGTTCATTTTTTCCTCTCCCTTTCCGTTACAAAAAGCACTCCCTCCAACCATCTCACACCCTTCTCTACAACCGCTATGTAAAAAGATACAAAGTGGCCATTCTGAATGAAAGACTTCAAAGAGCTCAAAGCTATCATTTGACAAGACCTTAATAAAAAAAGTCTTCTTGTGAAACCAACAATTTGTATCACATCAGGACATACATTATATTAGGTACCTACTATTTCTTACCAATATTATAAAAGAAAAACTTAGACGTTCTATCATTTCGAATTAAAATAAAATGTAAATGAATGAAATGCAACAACATAAATAAATTTCAAAATTCAAACTGTTAATAAATTTAAATATCTTAAATAATATTAAAATGATCCAATAGTCGATTTTTTTTAAGAGAATTTATTTTTCGTAACATTGATGCATTAGAATACTCTTTAGCCTGCAGTAAACGCGACTACTTTATGTTGACTAATTTGGTCAACATTTTTCTACTAGCATTCAGTAATCATTTGGCCGTCTGCGTGATACGTTCTCCAAATAGATAATTTTTTAACTGCTTGCAAAATTATTTACGCAGTCATAACGAATAGTACTATACGAACAATGTCTACCAGCAGAGTCATACATATATTGACACGAGCCGGCCAATAAAACGGCTTCACTTTTTCGTATGGGAATGAGTATTCTATAGTTATTATTATTATATGCTTTGATGTCAAAAAATACGACTATTCTCAGAGGCTTCGCAGCATATATCTTCATTACAAGAATCAACTCAAAATTCGGAGTGGAATATTTAATGTGTTTGTGTATTTGTCTCTTATAACTTTTGATCCGCTTGACTCACATAACCCAAAATTTCAGAAATTATACAAATTAAGGCCTACAAAACATTTACTCTTACAATTTATAATCTTTGTTTCAATCGGGGGTTTTGAACTTTTGATATAAATAAAAACAAATACAAAATTTCTATTTTTTTAACAGTTTAACAGTTCCAACAGTTCCAGGGTATATATTTTTTACAGTTCCAGTTTTAACAGTTTCAAGGTTTATATTTTTTACAGTTCCAGTTTTAACATTTCCAGGGTTTATATTTGTTTTATTAAGAAAAACATTGTTTGTATGACAAATGTATATGTTTAACTGCCTAAATTTCCTTTTCTTAAAAAAAATATCGAAAAAGCCGAAACACTCTGACTAGATAATTTATTTTTCGTATAAAAAGTACAAACATTATAGTACATATCAAACTATTTTTAACAATTTTTGTAAGAATTTAATAACGACATCGTACAATAATACATTTTGTATGGCAGTATACTCAATATCTACGAGGACTCTTAATAGTTTGATACTTAATATCCCTGTTTACATTATTCTGGTTGGAAAAGAGCACTGACTTCCACACTCTCTTATCATGACAAAATATCTTAAAATATTCAATTATTTGATTTAAAGTGTTTATAGTTTGGTACTTATGTATTCTTCAAGTATACATACTATCGCCATCGACAGTTGGATCTCATGTGTTACATGAATATTATTTAATCTCAACTTTTCCATGAATAATTTAACAAAACAACAGTTTAACTAATTTATATACCGAGTGTAAAACAACTATTTATTATTCATATATTTATTATTTGAAAAATAAAAATACATAAATGGTAAAGTGATCGTCGTTGGAAATTAGTACTTAATTGAATTTCAATGTCAAACCAAAGTGTAAAGGTAAACATTAATAATGGAAAACTGTTTATATTTTAAAAAGCTGACATGAAAATTAATATAATTACATATTATATCACATACAGAGGAGAATGATATAATCAATACACGTGCGACAAATAATTTCAAAATACCTTTGTTTGGTTTATTTTTGTACTTTTATTTAGTTATTGATTAATCATTATTAACGATATTTTTTTAACTTAGATATTATGTATATAATAAATCCACCTCACTATGATTATTAGTATTTTTTTCATATCTATGTTTTCTTATCTTAATGTTTGCATGTACCTACTGTATACGTTCCTAAGCCGTTCATCCAATCGCAAAGAAAAGTTAGTGAATTATCGAGCGTATACTTGATTCAGTTTCTGGTTTTGAAAATTTTCAATCTCTCCTTCATTGTGTAGGTATTAGGTCAGTGAAGGAGGACTATTCTTTGAGGAGGAGATCCGACTGTCCTTCCATCTCTTCGCAGGTCTTCCGGGTAGTCTTCTGTTGTTGGGTATTTCTGTCATGAAAATTATGAAAATTCTTTTGTTGTCCATGCGTAAGACGTGCTCTCTCCAGAAGCGATCACTAAATTAAACTTTTTAATTATTTAATATCTCAAAAAATAAATAATGGAAAATCATCGGTTAAACAATTCGAAAATATACCTCATATAACATTATCCGTGGCTGAATGGAAAAGATTGAAGGCAATGAAGGGACGGATAGTACTAAAATGACTTGAAGTACTGAATGGATAGAAAAGATGGGAGAATCTGAAGGGTGGTAGGAGGCACTGAAGGGACGATAAGTTCTGAAGGGACTGAAGGTACTGGAGGGCCTGAAGAGACGGGAGGTACTGAACTATTTTTAATTCTTTCTATTAATTTTCTTCCACTTGGTTTAATTTGACTTACTAGTTTCGCCCTAAACGAGCATCTTCAGAGTTGCCTACTCTGAAAACTAACAAGTTAAATTAAACAAATTGGAAGTAAATTATAAATATGTTTTATTTTAATATATTATAATGGAATTCCATCAAGTACCTATTGTCGATGGAAAAAGTAAACAAAATGAACTATTTTTCTTTAGATATTTTATGTGTATGATCTTCGAAAGACATATTTCTAAAACTTTGATTCATTTAATGGAAATCATGTAGATAAATATGTTAAGGTTACTCAAGTAAATTATATAAACGAAAAATGAAATATAAGGATCGTTGAGTGTATAGTGAATTGCCTTGTACAATTAATTATAGTGGAGTGAATGTCAGAAGCAGAGGATAGCTGGGCGGGCGTTGATAAAAGAGGTCCCTTTTCAAAAAGATTTCCACATTCCCAACTATGATATAAGTATATACGTCCTACATAGTATAATGGATTATTTTTTCAATGTTCTATGTTATTTTATAAAAACGTATTTAAGAAAAATTTCGACGTAATGAAGAAGATTGGATTATGTTAGAAAGTGGGAAGTTTAAGGCTTCAATATACACTTGTAGGATTGCGCAATATTCTCCAACTTTGCAATTGAATATTGAGTAAGATCCCATATTAAGGAACAATTTCAAAGTTTTGTAGTAAGAAGTTCTGAATGTGATTTATACGAACTGCAGCACAAGACAGTATTGTTAAATTATTTAATTTACCACATAGTTAATAATTGGATATATGAGAAAACTGTATAAATATCGTGAAAATAAAATTAATCATCACAGTGAAAGGTACTCTGGTGTACCTTCAATATGAAATCACAGTGAAATACGTTAAGGACTTTTAATCGCATTTTGTCATAACGTAAATTAGATAAAATCAAGCACATAAACCCAATAACAACTTACCTAGAATATTATCTGATATTCGATAATTCATATAAATTTGATGTGAGCAAATTTTACGTCTTAATAATAAATTATTTTCAGATTCAATTTTGTGGCACTATTTTATCAATTCTGTTTATTACAATAACCTTTGTTTTAATAACGATTGACTTATTTGTAGTTATTACTCATTCGTAGTTTAAAACAAGCTATTTTTATAACTTATTAAAACAACTTTTATTTGAAATTACTTTTCTTGAAAAACCTCTTCAACTTTACGTTATACGATCTAATACAGAGAAAACAATAAGAGGTTATTATATCAAAAATAGAAAATAAATAGTTATTCCGACGAAAATTTATTCAATTTAAATTAAACTAATTTCATAATCAAAATGATAACCCGCCGCTACAACAGTCATGTGGGTCAAGGTACCTCCCTCTCCTCTCCCTACCTTCACATTCAGACAATTCATTCACACGGCCTAAGTATATTGCCGCGCCCCTAACAATATTCACTTTAAGGTCTAAATAGGGGACACTGCCCACTGCCCATAAATATAATATAATATACAAATGATATCAAGCCAACAATACTTCAAAATTAAGACAAGGCTTGTTACTTACATATTATTTGAAAAAATTAACAAGGCTTGTTACTTATTATTTAAAATCATCGCATTATGTAAACGCAGCATAATATTATAGAAATTCCAGGAATTGATATAATAAATTCAGGTAGGTCTTTTTAATTAATTTTTTTTAACCACCTAGCTTTTTTTAAATTTAACTACCGCACGAAAGTTTTTAGATTTAGTAAAGACATAAGTAGGTCCCTACTACATTAGTAGGTATTAATGTAATAATTTATCTACTTTTGCAATAAAAAAGAGTTTTTCAGAATTGATTTTTTGACACATTTTTGAACAATTTTAATTACGACAAATCAAATCATTTTTACTAAAAGAACATATTGAAAAATAGATTAAGTATTAAATTTTGATTGTTTTTGTAGGTATTTATTTCTTTGCTCTCTTTATGTAGGTATTTATTTCTATTCTTTTTTTAATACTAAGAGTAAGTTGATCAATGCTATAGAATATGTGATATGTGAGACGATAAATGTCATAAATCTCCAAAATATGGTATCTTGTTATTGGGTTCGTGTTAAATTATTATTTGACATATGTAGTAGGAACCTGTTAATTACCTGAGAAGCAATATACATACATACAATAATGATATTGTAATGTTTTTTTAATACTAAGAGTAAGTTGATCAATGCTATAGAATATGTGATATGTGAGACGATAAATGTCATAAATCTCCAAAATATGGTATCTTGTTATTGGGTTCGTGTTAAATTATTATTTGACATATGTAGTAGGAACCTGTTAATTACCTGAGAAGCAATATACATACATACAATAATGATATTGTAATGTTTTTTAATACTAAGAGTAAGTTGATCAATGCTATAGAATATGTGATATGTGAGACGATAAATGTCATAAATCTCCAAAATATGGTATCTTGTTATTGGGTTCGTGTTAAATTATTATTTGACATATGTAGTAGGAACCTGTTAATTACCTGAGAAGCAATATACATACATACAATAATGATATTGTAATGTTTTTTTAATACTAAGAGTAAGTTGATCAATGCTATAGAATATGTGATATGTGAGACGATAAATGTCATAAATCTCCAAAATATGGTATCTTGTTATTGGGTTCGTGTTAAATTATTATTTGACATATGTAGTAGGAACCTGTTAATTACCTGAGAAGCAATATACATACATACAATAATGATATTGTAATGTTTTTTAATACTAAGAGTAAGTTGATCAATGCTATAGAATATGTGATATGTGAGACGATAAATGTCATAAATCTCCAAAATATGGTATCTTGTTATTGGGTTCGTGTTAAATTATTATTTGACATATGTAGTAGGAACCTGTTAATTACCTGAGAAGCAATATACATACATACAATAATGATATTGTAATGTTTTTTAATACTAAGAGTAAGTTGATCAATGCTATAGAATATGTGATATGTGAGACGATAAATGTCATAAATCTCCAAAATATGGTATCTTGTTATTGGGTTCGTGTTAAATTATTATTTGACATATGTAGTAGGAACCTGTTAATTACCTGAGAAGCAATATACATACAATAATGATATTGTAATGTTTTTTTAATACTAAGAGTAAGTTGATCAATGCTATAGAATATGTGATATGTGAGACGATAAATGTCATAAATCTCCAAAATATGGTATCTTGTTATTGGGTTCGTGTTAAATTATTATTTGACATATGTAGTAGGAACCTGTTAATTACCTGAGAAGCAATATACATACATACAATAATGATATTGTAATGTTTTTTAATACTAAGAGTAAGTTGATCAATGCTATAGAATATGTGATATGTGAGACGATAAATGTCATAAATCTCCAAAATATGGTATCTTGTTATTGGGTTCGTGTAAAATTATTATTTGACATATGTAGTAGGAACCTGTTAATTACCTGAGAAGCAATATACATACATACAATAATGATATTGTAATGTTTTTTAATACTAAGAGTAAGTTGATCAATGCTATAGAATATGTGATATGTGAGACGATAAATGTCATAAATCTCCAAAATATGGTATCTTGTTATTGGGTTCGTGTTAAATTATTATTTGACATATGTAGTAGGAACCTGTTAATTACCTGAGAAGCAATATACATACATACAATAATGATATTGTAATGTTTTTTAATACTAAGAGTAAGTTGATCAATGCTATAGAATATGTGATATGTGAGACGATAAATGTCATAAATCTCCAAAATATGGTATCTTGTTATTGGGTTCGTGTTAAATTATTATTTGACATATGTAGTAGGAACCTGTTAATTACCTGAGAAGCAATATACATACATACAATAATGATATTGTAATGTTTTTTAATACTAAGAGTAAGTTGATCAATGCTATAGAATATGTGATATGTGAGACGATAAATGTCATAAATCTCCAAAATATGGTATCTTGTTATTGGGTTCGTGTTAAATTATTATTTGACATATGTAGTAGGAACCTGTTAATTACCTGAGAAGCAATATACATACATACAATAATGATATTGTAATGTTTTTTAATACTAAGAGTAAGTTGATCAATGCTATAGAATATGTGATATGTGAGACGATAAATGTCATAAATCTCCAAAATATGGTATCTTGTTATTGGGTTCGTGTTAAATTATTATTTGACATATGTAGTAGGAACCTGTTAATTACCTGAGAAGCAATATACATACATACAATAATGATATTGTAATGTTTTTTAATACTAAGAGTAAGTTGATCAATGCTATAGAATATGTGATATGTGAGACGATAAATGTCATAAATCTCCAAAATATGGTATCTTGTTATTGGGTTCGTGTTAAATTATTATTTGACATAGTAGGAACCTGTTAATTACCTGAGAAGCAATATACATACATACAATAATGATATTGTAATGTTTTTTAATACTAAGAGTAAGTTGATCAATGCTATAGAATATGTGATATGTGAGACGATAAATGTCATAAATCTCCAAAATATGGTATCTTGTTATTGGGTTCGTGTTAAATTATTATTTGACATATGTAGTAGGAACCTGTTAATTACCTGAGAAGCAATATACATACAATAATGATATTGTAATGTTTTTTTAATACTAAGAGTAAGTTGATCAATGCTATAGAATATGTGATATGTGAGACGATAAATGTCATAAATCTCCAAAATATGGTATCTTGTTATTGGGTTCGTGTTAAATTATTATTTGACATATGTAGTAGGAACCTGTTAATTACCTGAGAAGCAATATACATACATACAATAATGATATTGTAATGTTTTTTAATACTAAGAGTAAGTTGATCAATGCTATAGAATATGTGATATGTGAGACGATAAATGTCATAAATCTCCAAAATATGGTATCTTGTTATTGGGTTCGTGTTAAATTATTATTTGACATATGTAGTAGGAACCTGTTAATTACCTGAGAAGCAATATACATACAATAATGATATTGTAATGTTTTTTAATACTAAGAGTAAGTTGATCAATGCTATAGAATATGTGATATGTGAGACGATAAATGTCATAAATCTCCAAAATATGGTATCTTGTTATTGGGTTCGTGTTAAATTATTATTTGACATATGTAGTAGGAACCTGTTAATTACCTGAGAAGCAATATACATACAATAATGATATTGTAATGTTTTTTTAATACTAAGAGTAAGTTGATCAATGCTATAGAATATGTGATATGTGAGACGATAAATGTCATAAATCTCCAAAATATGGTATCTTGTTATTGGGTTCGTGTTAAATTATTATTTGACATATGTAGTAGGAACCTGTTAATTACCTGAGAAGCAATATACATACATACAATAATGATATTGTAATGTTTTTTAATACTAAGAGTAAGTTGATCAATGCTATAGAATATGTGATATGTGAGACGATAAATGTCATAAATCTCCAAAATATGGTATCTTGTTATTGGGTTCGTGTTAAATTATTATTTGACATATGTAGTAGGAACCTGTTAATTACCTGAGAAGCAATATACATACATACAATAATGATATTGTAATGTTTTTTTAATACTAAGAGTAAGTTGATCAATGCTATAGAATATGTGATATGTGAGACGATAAATGTCATAAATCTCCAAAATATGGTATCTTGTTATTGGGTTCGTGTTAAATTATTATTTGACATATGTAGTAGGAACCTGTTAATTACCTGAGAAGCAATATACATACATACAATAATGATATTGTAATGTTTTTTAATACTAAGAGTAAGTTGATCAATGCTATAGAATATGTGATATGTGAGACGATAAATGTCATAAATCTCCAAAATATGGTATCTTGTTATTGGGTTCGTGTTAAATTATTATTTGACATATGTAGTAGGAACCTGTTAATTACCTGAGAAGCAATATACATACATACAATAATGATATTGTAATGTTTTTTAATACTAAGAGTAAGTTGATCAATGCTATAGAATATGTGATATGTGAGACGATAAATGTCATAAATCTCCAAAATATGGTATCTTGTTATTGGGTTCGTGTTAAATTATTATTTGACATATGTAGTAGGAACCTGTTAATTACCTGAGAAGCAATATACATACATACAATAATGATATTGTAATGTTTTTTAATACTAAGAGTAAGTTGATCAATGCTATAGAATATGTGATATGTGAGACGATAAATGTCATAAATCTCCAAAATATGGTATCTTGTTATTGGGTTCGTGTTAAATTATTATTTGACATATGTAGTAGGAACCTGTTAATTACCTGAGAAGCAATATACATACATACAATAATGATATTGTAATGTTTTTTAATACTAAGAGTAAGTTGATCAATGCTATAGAATATGTGATATGTGAGACGATAAATGTCATAAATCTCCAAAATATGGTATCTTGTTATTGGGTTCGTGTTAAATTATTATTTGACATATGTAGTAGGAACCTGTTAATTACCTGAGAAGCAATATACATACATACAATAATGATATTGTAATGTTTTTTAATACTAAGAGTAAGTTGATCAATGCTATAGAATATGTGATATGTGAGACGATAAATGTCATAAATCTCCAAAATATGGTATCTTGTTATTGGGTTCGTGTTAAATTATTATTTGACATATGTAGTAGGAACCTGTTAATTACCTGAGAAGCAATATACATACATACAATAATGATATTGTAATGTTTTTTAATACTAAGAGTAAGTTGATCAATGCTATAGAATATGTGATATGTGAGACGATAAATGTCATAAATCTCCAAAATATGGTATCTTGTTATTGGGTTCGTGTTAAATTATTATTTGACATATGTAGTAGGAACCTGTTAATTACCTGAGAAGCAATATACATACATACAATAATGATATTGTAATGTTTTTTAATACTAAGAGTAAGTTGATCAATGCTATAGAATATGTGATATGTGAGACGATAAATGTCATAAATCTCCAAAATATGGTATCTTGTTATTGGGTTCGTGTTAAATTATTATTTGACATATGTAGTAGGAACCTGTTAATTACCTGAGAAGCAATATACATACATACAATAATGATATTGTAATGTTTTTTAATACTAAGAGTAAGTTGATCAATGCTATAGAATATGTGATATGTGAGACGATAAATGTCATAAATCTCCAAAATATGGTATCTTGTTATTGGGTTCGTGTTAAATTATTATTTGACATAGTAGGAACCTGTTAATTACCTGAGAAGCAATATACATACATACAATAATGATATTGTAATGTTTTTTAATACTAAGAGTAAGTTGATCAATGCTATAGAATATGTGATATGTGAGACGATAAATGTCATAAATCTCCAAAATATGGTATCTTGTTATTGGGTTCGTGTTAAATTATTATTTGACATATGTAGTAGGAACCTGTTAATTACCTGAGAAGCAATATACATACATACAATAATGATATTGTAATGTTTTTTAATACTAAGAGTAAGTTGATCAATGCTATAGAATATGTGATATGTGAGACGATAAATGTCATAAATCTCCAAAATATGGTATCTTGTTATTGGGTTCGTGTTAAATTATTATTTGACATATGTAGTAGGAACCTGTTAATTACCTGAGAAGCAATATACATACATACAATAATGATATTGTAATGTTTTTTAATACTAAGAGTAAGTTGATCAATGCTATAGAATATGTGATATGTGAGACGATAAATGTCATAAATCTCCAAAATATGATATCTTGTTATTGGGTTCGTGTTAAATTATTATTTGACATAGTAGGAACCTGTTAATTACCTGAGAAGCAATATACAATAATGATATTGTTATGTTTTTTAAATGCATTAATTCTTTTATATCAAAACGGCATAACCCACAATATGGGGTAACCAGCAAAAGGTGTGTGGATATGCATAACCCTGTAAAATGAAGCACGACACGAGTGTGATTACTTCAGTATTTTTACATAAATTCAGACGAAATCCAAAAAAATTACAATGGTAATGAATTGGTATCATACAATTTAGAAAACCAACATTTATTTTTTATTTTATTGCTTGATAGAGAGCAATTAAATAAAAATAAAATAAAAAATAAAGTCTACACAATTTATAAACAGACAATGTGTATTGCTTTATTTGTGGATCAGTGAAAACTCCATTCAATGGGATAATTTAGATCGATTGCAAAAATTACAAATAATGTATAATTAATTTACTAGTACATAAAAAAACACTAACATACGACAGATGATTAAATCAAAGTACCTACTAGGAAAAATAGGAGACAGCTGTCCTAAACTCGCAGAAGACAGCTGAGAGCTCGCAGATATCGAGTGTATTTGTACACCGTGCAAGTCTGGTAGGTACACAAAAGCATTCTGAATGTAGTTATTATTACAATTTATTAGGAATATAAAAAGTACTAGGATATCTGGTTGTTCTGCTCGGAAAGTGAAATCAAATTTTTTTCAAGAAGTCTGGGGAATCCACAAAATTGTTGACCAACTTAAATAAATATATACTGTCAATTAGAGTCCTGCGGTTCACCAGAGCTACCAAATTATGGTAATCGATTGATTCAGCATAATTACTAAAGTTAAGATCAAGGAGAAAATCAAACTGTCGATGGATTCTTTCGATTCTGTCAATAATCGTTGTATAGTGAGGATTACAAACCACAGATCCAAACTCTAACAAGAGAGTTGTAAAGGCTCTTTAGGGTAACAACTGATCTAAATGGCTTAGAAACTCTTAAAACAAAACCAAGTATTTTATAATATAAGCTTTATCAACAATTGAATTTACATGAGATTTGAATAAGAGCTTGTTATCCAGAATAACTCCCTGACCTCAGTACATCGCTTAATAGCATTTATACTATATAATAAACCAGATACATTAAGAACAATCACAGTAATGCTCATAAAACCCTTTTCTCTTCAAAACAGCACAAGATACCTTAAAGCTATCTACTCTATCATATATTATGGTACATAATCCAACTTTCGATTTGTTCAGGAGAACTTTGTTCTCTTAACATATCGACAATGTTTCAAGCCAGAATACGCGAGAATTGTATGGAGAGGTCTACTTTTTTCACGGCTTTTCCAACTTTGAAGTCAAAAAACACCAACTTAGAGGCTTCGCAGCATATATGTTCCATACACGGATTTACTCAGAATTTGGAGTAGAACATTTCGTGTGTCTGTGTGTGTGTGTGTGTGTCTGTGTGTCTGTGTGTGTGTCTGTGTGTGTGTCTGTGTGTGTGTGTGTCCGTCCCCCCTTATAACTTTTGATCCGCTCAATTTACAGAGCCTAAAATTTCAGAATATATAAACAGTTAGAGGCCTACAAAACTTTTATACTCGGAATTTTGAATTTTTGTTTCAGTCAGGGGTTATCAACTTTTGAATTTTTATTTTATTTTTCCATATATCTCAGAAACCATAAACGCTAGAATGCTGAAAATTGGTAAAACATAGACAAATACAAAATCTCAAATAAGTTTTTTCAAAAAAATTCCAGGGTTTCTCAAACATTTTTTATTAAGAAAAATATTTTTTTTATTATAAATTTATGAGTTTAACTGCCTATATTTCCAAAACTTTTACAATTATCGAAAAAAGCCGAAACACCCCAACTAGATAATTTAATTTTCTATAAAAAATATCAATATTGTAGCAGAAGATCTCAATTTTTTTTTAACAATTTTTTTAAAAATTGAATTTAGTGACGACATTGCTTCATACATTTTGTATGGCAGTCGCCTATACACAATATGTAAGAAGACTTAATAGTTTGATACTTCATCTCCAAACATACATACATACCATCATGCTATTTGCATATTCTGGGTAGGAAAAAGGATCTTCCTCCATACTATCCTATCTTGACATACATACCTACATAATGTTGTATAGAAAACAAAATATCTGAAAATATTCAATAATTTGTATCTATGGGTTTATAGTTTGGTACATATTCTTCAACTATACATACTATCGCTATCGACAGATTGATCTCATGTGTTACATGCAACTAGTATTATATACCTACCGTCTAAAAGCAGTTAAATATCTCCCGTTATGTTCTATTGTTGAAAGCTCAAGTTGAGCAGTGATAGACGGGCAAGTAAGATGGGGAGGTAAGGAGTAGAGAGGAGGAGGGGGGAGGGGGGGGACAAGGACGTCCTCTCATAAATAAAATTGACGATGAAAAGGAGTTTTGAGAAACAAAAGAAAAGAAATGAGAGTCGAGTGTTAGAGAAGTGAGGCGCCACCAGGAAAGACAAAGTTACCAAATCAACGAAATGAATCATAAAAATTGCTTTTTCTTATATAACAAACCAAGTCAAAGATGACTAAATAATAATAATTACCTTATATTTATATTGTAAAAATAACATTAGCCAACTTTATATTATTAATTATATTCTCAAATATTTTTTATTTATTTTCATCAATTTCTTTTCCTGTTCAAATAAAACAAATATGTATATAGAGAAAGTAAGCAAAATTAGTTATATGTTAATAAAACATTCAAAAACAAAAAAAGGTATTTGAAAGAATTTCGATCATTATATAAAAATAAATAGTAGGTTTACACCAGTAGGTACATAAACTATATTTATATTATTAAATGCATGCTATTGTATATGGTATGGTATAATAAGAAATTAAAATTCTGCAAAAAAGGTTTCTTCGTTACTTTATAGATGGCAATAATAATAATGTCTTATTTTCAGGTGAATTGGTACACATTATTCAAATATTATAGAACATTCAAAAATTACATTGGTAAGGGAACTCAATAAGAAGGTATAATTGTTAAACGTTGCGTAAGCGCATAAAGTGATGACGTAAACCATCCGATGACAGGTCATAAGCCCTGTAGGTACCTTGAGTTCCTGGTTCTTTTATACTATCCCAACTCTGTCTCTATTAAGATGTCAAAAGTTTGTCAGTACAAATATCATTTAACTCCCGACAGAGAAAAACATCCACTGTTTGCGTCAATGCAATTAAAAAATATTCGATATAAATAAAATATGTAGGTGGAAACTCTACATCAAAACTTCGAATTGGTAATTATTTTCACAGTACCAGTTGAGATAACGTTATTATTTATGGTGCTATTGCAACGATCCGGTCAGGAATCAAACAACCAACTGAAAATCGTGATACAATTTTAGAGTATTAAAATATGTTTATTATTATAATCAATAACATAAACTTTATAGTTAAATATTATTATGTTATCAAATTTTTAAAATAGTATGGACTATGGAGGTAATATCGAAATGATTGCGTCTCGTTTGTTACATTTTAATTCATAAAATTAATTTAGTTTCATTGAATATTTTCAAATAAATGAATCGTTGTGGTAACACGCAAATGTGTATTTATTAACAAATAAAGGTACAAGGATAAAATCTCGTTATATAACAACACGTGGATACTAAATAAAAACTTAACACGTGTGATACGCGTATATGAAATTAGAAAAAAAATTGGGTAGTATTTTTCGCAGGGATGATTTGCTGCAACCACTGTAAGGTAGAAGGAAATATATAGATGGAATACTCACTTACTTGATTATTCCTATGTCTTATCCTTTGTATGGATGGTCACAACTTGTCACTTTGATCACACGCGCGCGGTTCGAGAACAATTTTATGGTGATTGAGTGTAGAGGAACGGTGAAAAAAACGGAAGAGATGCGGATTCGGTATGATGGTCTTATCAGGACGCGGTAGAAGGAAACTGATTTGTGGGTGTGGAGCGGGCAGTGTTTACGACAATTATATCATTTTCATATAGGTATATGTAAAATGCAACAATTATTTTCACCTCATTTAGGCGTCGTTTTAGGTGTAATGAAACAATAATATTAAAGAATAATCAAAAATAATACTCGTAGGTACCTACCTATCAAATTTAAATAATTTACTTGGTCAAATGGTCATTTCATATTAATAATATAAGTCACAAAAATGTTTTTTTCCCCTACGACAGCTTTTTTGATCATATATTTACATAAAATAATTTTTCGGATATGAATTATCCTATAAACTTTCTTTTTTTGTACGAAAATATTTCAGCAAACAATTTTTTACAATGATGTTTACTGTTAAAAACTTTACCACCCGCCATTACGTTAATATTTGGAATGAAAACCATAAAACTACTCAAGGTATATTATACATTATCTCGTAAGGCAACAAATTCTTCAAAGTATTAGACATCGTAAAAACAAACGCTTTAAAAATTGGAAAACCTTCGAAAATCTTTGGAAGTTTTGTAATTGTATTAACATAAAATAATACGGCCGTTTTTTTTATACTTATACATTTAGTTAAAATTCTTTTGAAGATTATCCTTAAAACCATTTAAGATTAAACGAGACCCATCTCAAATAAAAGTCTCCATTTACAAAATAGAAGTAGAGAAGTAATATACTATGACAATATTTTGAACGAAAAAAGTTTTTGTAAAAGCAAAAAGCTAACTTTAATAATAATACAATGTAGTTATTTTAATTTTCTTCCAAGTTACATTTTCTAGAGTCATAAGGTAATTAAAAGAATTCTAAACAGTCTACATAGGTACAAATCCATAATAATAATAATAATAGTAACTTTTATTGAGACGTTAAAAATACAAAATTAATACATCTAGTGTAAACAAAAAGTATATATATATATATATTTTTTTTTTTGATACAATAATAAATTATGGTACAAAGTATGACACTAAATTATTAAAACATGTAAAAGTATGGAGAACATTAATATTTTTTAACTATGTGTTCAGCACCTAGCCTACGAAAGGTGGCAAGACTTGTGGTTTCTTTTATGTTTGGTGGCAAACTATTATATATTTTGAGACCTTTATTGTATAAAAAATTTTGTGTACTTGTTAATCTCGTTTTTGGAAGTCTAAAATCCTGACACCCTCTTGTAGGGTAAGTGTGAACATTGGCATTGAATAATATATTTTTCTGCATTTATTTTGGAAGCATATTATTTTTTAGTTTGAAAATCAAAGTTAATTTGTTGTATATAATGTTGTTGTTGCTTTACTGTCCTTAATTTTAGTTTATTTAACATTAGGTTTATTTTTGTACATCTGTAACATTTAACGTTTTTACATCTGTTACATTTTACATTTTTACATCTGTTACATTTTAAAATTGTTCTCATTCCCATATTATGAATGATTTGTAATTTTCTTTTTTGAGTTTCATTGCAGAGGAAAAGGACACTAGAAAAATAATTTAAATGGGGAATTACAATTGATAATCTTCATAATCTTCAATTTTCATTAACAAATTTGGTCATAGCCAGATAAAAGTTAATAATTTTTAAATAAATTAAAATTTCAGTGAAAGAGTTTTTTCCTCATCGAAACATTTTTTTATGTATATTATAAAATGTTCTAGTTATAGTTAAGATGACATATAACGGCCAAATCTAGTGACTGAAAACATGATATCGCTTAATACATTGTGAAGTTACGTGTGAGGTAACTAAGTAAGGGTTTACACCTAAACTATCGGAAACCCTTTGTAAGTTAATTGAATTTTTATTATTTTTATATTATGCACATTTTAAGCACAAAATATTTATTTCTCTACGACATATGCACCAAGTTATGAAGTAATTTATAAAAAAAAGCTATTTATAATATTTTATTACAGGTATTTATACAAAATTTAAAAATTTTGTGACGAACAGGTTTTTAACCTAGTGAAGCAGTTTACATTCCGCATCTAGTTCTTAAGGATCTTTTTTTTTGTAAAAATATTGTATTGTTAAACTTTGATGTGTACCTGTATATTATTTCTTATGTTACAAATAAAAAAAAAAAAAAAAACATTCTCTAGAGAAATGTGACAATACTTATGGTATTTTATAGAACTAATTGCATGTAACACATAAGATCCAACTGTCGATAGCGATTGTATTTATAGTTGAAGAATAAGAATCAAACTATAAACCCATAAATCCAAATTATTGAAAATTTTAACACATGTTGGTATCTATGTCAAGATAGGACAGTGTGGAGGTCAATCCTCTTTTCCTACCCGGAACAGCATGATGGTTCTGTATGTATGTTGGGACATAAAGTCTTCTTACATATTTGTATAGGCGACTGCCATACAAATTGTATGAAGCAATGTCGTCACTAATTTCAATTTTTATAAAAATTGTTAAAAAAAATTGAGGTGTACTTCTACAATATTGATATTTTTTATAGAAAATTAAATTATCTAGTTGAGATGTTTCGGCTTTTTTCGATATTTTTAAAAATTTGGAAATATAGGCAGTTAAACGCATAAATTTATCATAAAAAAAATATTTTTCTTAATAAAAAATGTTTGAGAAACCCTGGAATTTTTTCGAAAAAATTTATTTGAGATTTTGTATTTGTCTATGTTTATACCAATTTTCAGCGTTCTAGCCTATATGGTTTCTGAGATAGGTATATGGAAAAATGAACCAAAATTACAAAAGTTGATAACCCCTGACTGAAGCAAAAATTCCTAATTCTAAGTACAAAACTTTTGTAGGCCTATAACTGTTTATATATTCTGAAATTTAGTGCTCTGTAAATTGAGCGGATCAAAAGTTATAAGGGGAAGGGGCACACACTCAGACACACAAAACTCACATTTAATGTTCTACTCCGAATTCTGAGTAAATCCATGTATGGGAACATATATGCTGCGAGGCCTCCAGTCCAGGCCTCCGAAACACCCCAACTAGATTATTTAATTTTCTATAAAGAATATTTACATTGTATTAGCACATCTCAAATTATTTTTAACAATTTTTATAAAAATTGAATTTAGTGACGACATTGTTTCATACTAATTGTATGGCAGTCGCCTACACACAATATCTAAGAAGACATAATTGTTTGATACTAATCTCCAAACAAACATACATACCATCATGCTGTTTTCATATTCTGGGTAGGATCAAAGGACTGACCTCCATACTATCCTATCTTGACATACATACCTAGGTTAATGTGTTGTATAGAAAACCAAATATCTTAAAATATTAAATAATTTGTATTCATGGGTTTATACTTGGTACTTATTCTTCAAGTATACATACTATCGCTATCGACATTTGGATCTCATGTGTTACATGCAACTAGTAATAATATATTACTTCTCGGGCAACTAACAGTGGCTATTTAAAATATTAATAAAACAAACACCCAATAACAAGTTGCCACATTCTGGAGACTTACGATATTAATCGTCTTATAGATCCTGGCTAAAGACACAAACATAAACTGTCTCTACCGGGAACAGAACCCGGAACCTTTGGATCAGCAGTCAGATAACTAACCAACTAAGCCAGGAATACTGACAAAATTTAGGTGTTTAGGTTTATATGCCTCATTAAGAAATTTATTTATTTTATTTTATTTATTTACTTATATTTACGGCTTGAAAGCCTATTTACAGTACATAACACCATATTATTAACAGTACATAACACCAGCTATAAATACAACAATAACATAAGTAAAACACATTCAGGAAATCAAATTAATAACATTTAGTTTAATTAATCAAAGAAATAGCATTTAGTGAAAGAGATAAATAATAAAAGATAAATAATAAAATATAAAGAGATATTCAAAGAAACATTTAATCCAATTAGATTTTTATTAAATATGTAAACAAAAAAATGGATGCATAAAATATTTTGTATAAAAGAAATTGAGTGCCATTATATTCTATGGCTTGTGGTTAAGAAGATCTACTTCATCAAACAATCGAAGAATTTAATACAAAATATCCAGGAAATGTTTTTTTGTAAAGCATTTCAAAATGTTGAGAAGTGGAGATTATTCCTTCTCATTCCTTCTATTAAGAAATCTTACTTCTAGAGATGATGCCCTTACCTTTCAAATACTCAGATACTTTCTTCACTTTCATAATTTGTTTTTCGCTTTTTTTATTATTTTGTTCCCAAATTTGATATTTTTCTTTTATTTAAAACATTAAAACAGTAGCAGATTTTTTCTCTATTGAACCAAAATGAAATTTTTTGAAGGTAATAAAAATAAAGAATCGCAAAGTACCAATACGATAGGTACCTGTGAAACCGAAAGTACATCAGAAGGTCAATTTTGTATAAATGCATTTCCTTTACAAGCGTAAACCAAAGATAAAATAGTACTTTACATCATATTTCTTCTCCTATGGTGTTTTATAGAAAAACGACCTTCTAGTGTGATAACAGAGACATAAGGGAATAGTTATTTTAGAAACAAAGACCTAGTGCCTTCACGGTATATATATAGGTACATGTGCCATCGGTTGGCTTCAGTTCACACACTGCGATTACGCAACATTAACCATTAATGCCCTTTTTCAATTACTTGACACGTTGTCAAAATTGTAAAGACAGAAATACCCAACAACAGAAGGCTACCTGGAACACCTGCGAAGAGATTGAAGGACAGTTGGAAATCCTTCTCCCAGGATACACTTTGATCTTAGCCAACAGGCCGAGAAGCGATAGTTCACCTTTACAAACAGTTCAAATAAACTTATACACGATGAAGAAGAAGATGACAAGTTTCCAATAATATTATGAAAACAGTAGGCTCACAAAATATTGTACATATGTAGCAAGTTAATTGTCATTAAATAAATTAATATGATTTAATGTCGAAAAGTACCAAAGATAGGCATTCAACGATAAATTTTTCTCCTATACGATTTATGTGACAGGAAAGTTGTTATTTTCAATTTTAACGATAATCATGTAGAGAGTACATACAATGATTTTTGTCGTGATGTAATGTCGTGATGTCGTGAAGTTTTTTTTAAGTTCCTATTGAAAATTATTTACAAGTTATGGATATGATATATAAGTCTATAGGTAGTCTGTCGTTAGTCGATATTATATTGTATGACACGGAAGGAAGAAATGAACAGTAAAAAATATTTCAACACACATTGTGTACGGTTGCCTTAAACTTCATCATTTCTCACTTTTCATTGCTTGTTGCGATGCTGAAATATGATTTCCTGTCAAAGTTTCAACCCTCTCAGTTTTATTCCATGCCACGTCATTACACTGGGTCATTACAAACTCTTTATTTGGTATTTATGTAAATACTAACGCCATGTTATACGTGAAAATGTCATTCATTTTATTGTGAGTCGAGTGTTATGATTCGTGCGTGATTTCAACAAATTAACAAATAACTACCCACCTATATCGTGTGTATGATGAAACTTTTACTTGTAAATTCGTCCAAAAGTCATTTTCTAACTGAGACATTAAATAGAAAATACAAACTTGTATTAACATTTTTTTACGTAAACAACTTTTAAAACAAATCGTTTATACTAAGGGATAACAAAATTCTTTGAATTCATATTTAACTTGAAATATGTCAACGGCATGTTGTTAACATTTTTTTATATTTAAATCTTCACAAAACAACATAGGTAGGTATAATACATGATAAAAATATTTTAAGGCTGGCAAAATACCTTGCTATACACCAGCGGGTCGGCAACCAGCGGCCCATGAGGCGTCTTGGTGCGGCCCACAAGATTCTCGTCGCAATGCACGTGACGGACGATATTATACAAATCGACCAATAGTTGAACACGGCGAGTAGCGACTATGTTTGAATAACGTAAAAAAATATATGTTATTCAAGCATTATAAGGAACAATATACAAAGGTTTAATGGAATACAATAAATAAATAAAAATATTTGAATAAAGCGCCCGCACGATGGCTCCGCCCCCGCTATATTTCGTGTTTGTGATAGATTTGCAAAGTTATACCACACATAAAATGGCTTTTAAGGAAAAGCTTACTTGGTGGATTTTTATGGGAGTTTGCCTTCTGAAAACTACAAGGAGTTAAAAATGTTTTTTCAGCAAATAATTACTATGTTTGGTAGTACATATATTTGTGAGCAAACTTTTTCAATGCTGAATTATCGGAAAAAAACACTGTTCTCGGCTATCGGATTCACATTTAGACGATATACTATGCATCTCTACTTCAAAAATGCAACCTAATATAAAAAAAAACTTGTAAGTCAAATGCAGCTACAAAAATCTCATTGATTTTATTAACTACGATAAATATCGTAAATTTATAAGAATATAGTAGGTATATGTATTATACAATAAAAAATATAAAAATATACAACAAGAGTTTTATTTTTTAAACTTAAATATTTGTCATTACAGTAGGTACACTGTACTGTACTGTACTGTAATGACATGTGACCAAGGTGCGGCCCGCACTAATCCCCACGTAAAATATTTGGCCCTTTTACAACAAAAGGTTGCCGACCCCTGCTATACACTATTAAAACATAGAAAGAAAAGACACTATAATAATAAGAGTTTTTTCCGCAATAACTAAATTTATCTTAAAATGGTATTAGTATGTCGTAACATTCACTAACATTTTCTTGCATTTAGCACAAATCACTCTTCTAAGGGTAAGATTGCCTAATATAATAAAAAAATATATATACTGTATAATAAGACAAGAAAATCCTAGAACATAATTTGCACGACATAATTTATGAAAAAAGTAAGTCAAATATTTTTGGGTAATCATTTACAAATATGAATTTTCCAGCTATGTACGTTTATGTTTTTTACTGTATTGAATTATTTATTTAAATAAAAAACATCATGAACTTATAAATAATAAAATAAAAAAGATAAAATGTAATTAAAGGTACGTAACGTAACATTGTGTGTAGGTCAAATACTTTGTACAGAGCTAGACATCTAAAATCTCAGACGAAATGGGACAATTTTAAGCAAATGCTAAATTAACTTTAATTACGCACTTAATATTACGTTGGAGTAAATTTCACGGAAACTCTTTTCCTACAACGGCTTTTTATTTTTATAGTCTCCGAGTATTTACATTATGCAAACAGCTATGTACCTATGTAGGTCGTGATGTAGGTTTGTTTACATTGAATCAGAAAAAGAGAAGGAAGTTGAAACATTCTTGACAGGAGATCAATTGAAAGTTCCAACCAACCTTCCACAGATATCGCTAAGTGAAATTATTTACCGAAGGAATTCAACCTTTACATACATTCTTTGTTTGAACGTTATGTGAAAATCTACATAAATAAAGTTCAAATTTATTTACAAATCAATCGTTCTTCATCAAATGGATTGACATTGTTAGGTTTATATTTAAATTAAATTATAATTGATAAAACACAACAAAGTAAAGTCTGATTTTTTTAATAGTGCCAAAGCTCATAGAGTGACCATGGTGTAAAAGAAAAAAATATTATGGGATTTTTTTTTATCATTTCATGATATAAAACGGTTGTAACTTTCACATGCATATATCTTCAAAACATTCAAATCTTTTCATACCTATTCTTACTCCCGGTACCATGCGGCTTTAATGGGTCTATATTATTAGGTATTTTCTGCAAATGTTAATGGGCATCTCCTGGGAAAGTAATATTTAAACAAAATATTTATTTGATACTTTTTATTAGGAAAATTAAATAATACATTATGAAGTAATTAATCCTTATAATAATAAACAGTTACATATTATTTTACAAAATAATAAATTATATTTTACAAAATATTTACATAATAGTTCATTGAGGCAAACACACATACATAAATAATATATCTATGTTACTAATACAAATAAATAATGGACACTTATTCTATACTAAGACGGTGATAACACATGTTTATAATAATAATTATATATCGATATTAAACAAAAAATAAAATACATAAGTTAGAAATGAAAAATAAAATTCTTAATTTAGAACACATGGTCACCATAAAAGATCAAACGTGCGCTCACTTCGAGAGATAGATACGTACTGTCGGGTTTGTTGATGTTTGTTGTTAAGGACACCAAATGGTGTAAACCAATCAGCAACCACGAGTCTACTAATACATTTACATGCGTAAATACTATGCATTTTTTTTGTTTATGTATAGAATTGGCACTTTAAAAAAAATCAGACTTTACCTATTTATCCACAAAATTCGATAAACTATGATCGAACGTATTCACCGAGCTGACATTCCATTATCAACGTACAGGTACATATCATTCATTCATCTAGAACTTGATAGTTACCTCGGCGATAATATATTAAACCTTATTTTGTAGAAAAAACATTGTTGTGTTTTATTCATTAATTTTGAAATGGATATCCTCATTTAACGCAAACACTATTGTTATTATCAAACAATGTGAACTTGAGCCACCCAAACATATTTTTTTAATAAAAAAAAATATAATGTTATGTTGTAGAATGATATCTGTTGCCGTATTCTGTATCTGTATACAGCTTCATTAATAGCTTCTCATCCAACTAACAGTTATTGTACTTGGTCAAATATTAACAAGTTCTCAAAACGATATCAAAAGAATAAACAAAATTTGTCAGATATATGTATATTTTTTTGAAAATAATATAATTGAGATTTGAAGAATTGTATATACATTCAGACATTGGGTTAATTTTATTTCAATAAGATAGTTAATGACGAAAAAGTTGTAAATAAATATTTATTGAACTTATAATTTTCGTGCTGATTGACATCTGTCTTAGGTCCCACCTGTTCCCAAAAGAAGTTAAATTTGTTGACTTTTAATTTTTTGTATCCCAAAACTTTATTTATAACTTTTTTACATTCCAGATTTTCCCAATATTCGATGGTGTTTGAGATTCGTTCAGAGTGGAATTTCAATAAAATAAGTAAATGAAAAATCCGATCCGATCACATCTTGAGATACCAATTTATTGACAAAATATGCACCTTTTACAAAAATGACAAATAGTAAATATTATTTTCTCAGCCTGTGAACGTTTATGACTTAGCAAACCATGCCCGTGACTTGAATTCAATATTTATGTCTTCAAGTAGAACCATAAAAGTTTTGAATTGGCAACAAAACAAATTTATGTAAATAATTTATTTAAGTAAAATTCTCAACCGACAGTTTAAGACATTCATTTTCAAACAGCAGTTGCCAATAATTCCGTTTGATACAGGTTTAAATAAAGTTTTCAGAAACACTTCTTGAGTCTATGATCCAAGATCAGTTTGTATGTAATTTCATTTTGCAATAATAATATTTTATCTACGTAGATATTGTACTTACATACTTATTTTACAAGTAACTGTTGTTAGTTCGAGACTATCTAGGAATATTGCGCTTATGGAATTGCTCTATCTTAGTACGAAATTTAATGGGGTTGGAATTTCCCACAAATCCATACTAGGTAAGTACCTTCCTAGTGAGCAACGTATGGTGATCCACGTTTAAATACTTATATCAGTTTGTTCAAAAGGCAACGATAATATCAAAATCGGTTTATTAGTGTGAACTGTTAAATAACATAGGATCATCTGTAATGAGTATTGGTGTGTAAAGTATATTAGGTATTATTACTAAAGTGCCAGATGTGATGATCTGTTCAGGCTGGCAGCTGGTGCCTGGTATATGGTAACCCTCTCGGGAGTAGGAGAAGGGAGGTCCAGAGAGGTCAGCCAGGCCACTCCACTAGGCCTAGAACTATACAATATACCACTATATGAAAAACAGGGATGAATGTTTTCATATTTATTTTATTTTCATACTGATTCTTTTAAAAATAGGATATAAAAATAATATGTATGTACCTATCATACAAAATATTTTTTTATCACATTTTTAATACTTAATATTTAGCTGTAAAAAAATAGTGGACATCATTAAAGTTTTCTTGGGATAAAAAAACCTCATAAAAATACTCCTGGTTTAATGCAATTACTATAGCATTATGAAATGTAAAATTGTTCAATTTCATCAAAATATCAAATAAATCAAGCAATTTTCACCGGGAACACACAACTTCTTAAAGTTTCAGAGCTCTAACTGGTTGGGAATTTAGTTAAAAATCGATTGCAAATTCCAATACAGACAGACATAGGTATACAGACATAATGAAATAAATTTTTGTTATAATG
This sequence comes from Molanna angustata, assembly GCA_963576475.1. NCBI lineage: Eukaryota > Metazoa > Arthropoda > Insecta > Trichoptera > Molannidae > Molanna > Molanna angustata. Next base: position 202,228 of record OY754967.1, read on the forward strand.
TTTTGGCTTTTGAGTATATATGTACTTCGAAAGTTTTAGTAGTTGATTGGATTCTTCTTCCAGACAAACTGATCCTCACCACAAACAATATCTAATAATCCTCACCACAATATAATCCAACCCACCATGCTCATAAAGACATTTAGAAAAATAATAACTTAAATTACTTAAAGAACCTCTACCTACTTCTAACCACAATGGAATTTATTGAGACGAGGAAATTTTTTGTTTCCTAAAAATAGGTGAATTTAGATACATATGTAGGTAAAGGTTTATGAGGTCAATTGATGTGCATTGTGTAGCTGTACCCCTGTATTCTGTTGTGACGTCACAACGCATGAACAATGAAATCAATAATCTGGAAGCGACGGACATCCTAGGGAGATTTTAGGGCAACGGAAGCGGTATGAGGGAGGGGGTGAGGGAGAGAAATAATACAACGCCCCTTAATGAACAATTTGTTATCAATTTTATTACAAACCAGGAAATATACCCGTTATTTGTACGGAGAATTAAAATATTTAATAAAATTTGAACACGAGTTTTGATTAAAATATGTATTTCGCCGAGCTATAATATACCGTGCTTTCACCTTATTTAAAAATTTAGAGATTAAATTGTTTTATTTGAACGGCTTCTTAGAATTAGTTCTTTTTTCCATCTCTACTAGTCTGGACATTATTTTATGAAATATATAATTACAGTATTATTCATAATATTTCCTTATACTGTGATCAAAACATTATATAACTAAAACACAGTACTATTGACTATTCATAATAACATTAACGTTGCTATGTTACCCTTTTACTCTTTGAGCTGACAACGTCGCAATTCATTCATGTGTCTCCGGTGATTTGACATTTTTCGATGTTTTTAAAAAAAATATATAATGTTTCTCATAGTGTTTGGGCTTTATTTTTATATTTTATTTCTTCAATAACATTATTTAGATATTTATATGAAAAAATGTAGCGAAAACTGGAGCAATAATGAAACCTACATATTCTCAAATGATCTGTCAGTGGTTATGACAAATATTTTTTGCAATTCGTTTTTTGTAATTAAGACGCAAAACAATATTTTTGATCGTATTGATAATTATCTGTTGTTTTATTAATTTTGTGAAAAGAAATGGAAAACAAATATTCACGCCGCTTCACAAATGTCAAAAATAATTGACATGTAATGCGACCATCGGCAACATTCGGGATTTATCGGAAATGTTCGGTCCCTATTCTCTTCTTATATTGCTGTTAAAACAACCTGGGACCGTGTTTATCTTATATAGGCGTTATGTAGCCGTTATATAGCATTATTGCCTAATACATATATGCTATTATGAATTGTAATTTTCAGTACTGTTGTTATACAATGTTTTAAACCTTACATAAGTTATTATGAATACGACTGTTAATTTATCCTGACTGTTATTAAAAATACATTTATATTTTCAAAAAGATTTAATCTATTTATTTTTATTTATTTATTAAGCTTCAGGTACAATACTGTGTACAAAAGGCGGGTTTATCGCAATTTATTCCAACCAACCAAAGCAACGTGAGGCCATAGATAGTTTAGTGGTAGGTACATTAAACTTATTTATTTATTCAAATTTCTGTACATAATATAAATAAATATACTGTACACTGGCGGGCTTATTGCCATTAGGCAATTTCTTCAAACCACCGGATTATTAAGTATGACAAAATTGTGTATGTACAACAACAAAAGAATAACAAAAAGAAAATATATAAGAAAAAATATAAATCTACTATTAAAACAAAAAAAAAATAGTAACTCATAGCAAAAAATGATAGGGTAAGGACAAGGAGAGGAATTCGGGATCAGGTGTTCAAGCATAAATATTCCGTCTTTAGTTTTTTCTTGAAATACAAAGTGAGTTAGATGACGCAATATCCGGACATAGGTTGTTCCATAATCTTGCTGATTGTACTTCGAACGAAGAGCTGAGGAATTCTGTATTATGGCTAGGGATGGATAGTGCTGTACGTTCAGCAGATCGGAGTGGAAGTATATGATTGGATAAATAAGTGAATTTGATTTTGAGGTACTGTAGCAGGTTTGGATTCAAGAGAATATTGTACAATAATGACAAAATGTGTATATTTAAATTTTTAACAAACGGAAAGAAACACGTAACATTATGTCAGAGTACCTAAATGCAAATCAACAAAGGAAAGAAGGAAATACATAGAGGGAGGATGGATATTAGACAGAATTAGGTAAGAATTATTAGACAGGTAAAACAGATTTAGTTTCTTTTTAAAATGTTGAATCTATTGAGACGTCATAGTATCATTACATAAGGCGTTCCATAGTCTTTAATCTACAGTCCAAACACTTGATTCTTCATATTTTTAATTGTACATTGTTTTTAACTTTAAATAATATATTTAGATGAGTTTTTTGACATAAAATTAATGCATTTATGATATGTCACCTAAATAACATGTTATTTATAAAATACGAAAAGCGAATAAAATTAACCAGATTTATTTTATTAAACTAAAATATGAATGCTTCTAAAGCCGTTATCACTATCTTACGAGTTAAAATACACACAACACTAAAACTTTGTATTATATTTTATCAAATCAATTAATTTGAGAATGAAATTGTAACACAATGAAACAAATAGAAAGATGACGAAGTCAACATATACTATATAGAAGGAAGTATGTACCTGCATATTATATTGTACTTAACATAAAATTAGAGGAACCCAAATAAAGAGGTTATATGTACATACATTCATCGTATATTATCAAGTTTGTTACGATGCGCGTTATATTATCATTTTGTCCTAATATGTACTTATCAAATCGTAATATTTTATTAGATGAACGAGATAATCATGGAGGACAATCGTTAAATTTAATCTTCATAATACCTTTACATACATACATAAATATATTGCAGAGGCGCCGCCGCCGTCCGGTGGTGACAATATGGGTGTGGGGAATATACCTACAGTAGAAAGAGAAAGATATTTTAGACTATCCCAGTGGGTTTTGCAAAATTACAAATTTAAATGAAATCCCTCTTTAAAATTTGACTTACAAATTTGGTAACAATGTCATCAAAACTTACAAAATCTGATCGCCTGTTAAAATTACTAAATTACAACATTGGCTTTAACATTCGTCGGATCATATTGCTGAGAACACTCTTAATAAAAAGCGATCTATGCCAAACGGAAGTAAAATATAATTTTTATTTGTGTTTGCATAGCTTCATGGGTAACTTACAGCTAAAAAATTAATTTATCACGCACCCAATAACAAGTTGCTACGTTTTGCAGACTCACGATATTTATCGTCTCACAGGTCCAGCCTGAAAACACAATTTAAAGCTGTCTCAACCGAGAATCGAACCAGAGATAAATCCCGTTATTTCAGATAAATTTAGATTACACTAGGTATTTTTAATCAAACAAGAATGATTATGTTTCTACATATATATTTCCCTTATAATAGGATGACCGTTTCGGCTGACTAGGCCCTTATCAACTAGTCCATTTGATATGGGCCTAGTCAGCCCTTATCAACTGGTCCATTTGATAAGGGCCTAGTCAGCCAAAACGGTCGTCCCATTATAAGGGAAATATATATGTAGAAACATAATCATTCTTGTTTAATTAAAAATACCTAGTATAATAGAGTTCTACACATTAAACACCGTCAGTATTGACAATTTAAAAAATAAATTTAGATATTGGTATATAAACAGGAGAGAATTTATTGACAGGAGGTGAGCAGTGATATATATTAGCAGACAATGGGATTTGTATGTTGGTATAGCTGGTGGTGCTTCGGACATTAAAAAAACACGTGATCAAGCGTTTCCAAGTATGTATACTGCGCATGCGCAGGATGAAGTATTTGTTTTTGTGTAATTGACATGTACCTACAATGTACAAAGATAAATTAGCCATGAGCTAATAGCATTTTCGATATAATATCTATCGTTGATTATTACGATTTTTTTTAAATTCCGTTCAGCATACCTCGGTATTCCAATCTTCTTTGTAGTTTTTTAATTTTAGGTTGAAAAAGTTGTTTTTCTCAGGATGTATTTCTCCATTTGACTCTTCTGTGATACTCTTCTGTTATCGTAAATAAGTTAATTAAAAAAACGAAATAAGTTAGTATTATCAATACAATTCAAAATGTGTGACTGAACAGCTCGATAAGATAAATTCAATAATTTTTTTTTGAAAATGATTAATAATGAAACACTCTGTTATCCTTAATATTGTAGGTATATTTTGTTTGATATGAGGGCGGATCAGATAGTTTGAAAGTTGAATAATTTTATTCGACAATGAATTTTATATAACAGCGTATGATTGAAGGATAACTGTATAGCTGAACATATTCAGGTAACCCAAAATAAAAGATAATTGAATATCGTAATCCCGAGCTGTAGTGAATACTGAATATGTGGAGATTGTCTCATTGAAATGGGAGCAAGTTACCAACTAAATATAAGTAATCTCTTGCGGGATTATTCAATCATTCGAGGATTTGGAGTACATTACATAACAGCCAAGTATGTAGTTCCAACATAGGAACCCAATAATAGACAATCTATGTATTTTACTTAATCACACAAGACACATTGTATTGTATGCTTTCAATTGTATTTAAAACTTAATAATAAATTACAATTTTAAATCATTACTATGACTCAATGTACAAGTTAATCTCGATATGAAAAAAGGCTTCATAGTTGATTATATTAACAAGTCAAGTCAAGTTTGAAAAAAAACAACAAAGATTTTGAATGTGTGTTTCAATGTCATAAGATAGATTTATATAGATTTTTTTGAAACACATGAAGTACCTACAAATAATGTGGTGATAACTACAAACAGGAATTGCAGACTTTACATACATACAAAAGGAAGGACCTCAAATCTAGTTCCAATATTGGCTGTACAGACCTTCTGGAGACTATAAACTTCAAAATTCCAACCAAACGAACAAAGCACACTTCAATGTCCTTTTAAGACAAAAAAAACACAGAACAGAATACAGACCGTAGAAATATTCTATATAATCTCCAAGACCCTTTTCATGAATCACATTAGACAGGAATAATTCATTTTTTTGTTAACAACAGTGAGTAAACATAATATGTCCCTAAATGGCACGTGAAATCAAAGGTAGGCTGATTAAGTTACTATACATATAATTCTTGTTATTACTATATAATAAGGTTATATTAGTAAAAAAACAATTGTTTGTACTTTTCAAAATAAAAATAAATAATCGATGACAGAGCGGTGTCACGCTGGCTTAGGGTCGTTTTATGGGAGTTATTGGAGAAAAATATAACAAAAATTTGAGGTTTTGTAAGCAATATTCTCGCAGTACGGGACCTTACCTTTTTCTTACATTTTTCTTAAATAACTTCCGTAATACGACCCTTAATAATCTTCTGGCAACGAGTTACTTTTCACAGCAACATATTCATTCTGTCTATTATAATAATAACAACACATTAGATACATGCGCATTTATGCACAGGTATTTGAAATGAAAATGAATAAAAACTTATGTACCTAGTTATTTTGGATCGTAAAAGATAAAAATAATCAGACCAAAATGATATATTATGTTGAATATGAATCCCAAGATTAAAAATATATCCAGTAGGTATAATATAATGTTAGTTTAAGGTTTGCTCTTTGTGATTGTGTGAATGGAGAAAAATGATTTCTTTTGAGAGTTCTAACAATGAATGGTGGGACTTCATATAACCTTTGTAGTATTTTCTTGAAATAAGACTTCCATCGGGTTCTTATTGTTGAGAAACGAAAAACTCATATTGTTGATAAAATCAAATCAAATAATATTTTTTGATAAAAAAATAAACATACCTATCCCTTACAAAGTAGTTTTTCAAACCAAATTCTCATACGACTCAAATGTTTTTTTTAGAAATTTTAATTTTTGGCAGAATTTTACTTATGTTATCGCTTAGGAATGTATTTTTATAGAATATTTAATTTAATTATCTTCTTTGCCTTTTTCCCATCTTGGTCGGGGTTGGCCATCTTGGTTGTCAATCGCCAGGACACTCTCTGGGATAGTTAAGGTCTGCGGTCCCCAATATTTTATTTTATTCCTCTTCTTCCTACAACCATTTCTCCACCACTGCTGGATGTAGGTCTCTTCTAAGTTTGAAGCCATCTCCTTCCTGCAACGGGGACAATATCATCAGCCCACTTTTTCTGAGGCCGGCCTTTTCCCATATCCTATGGACTCCGATTCCTTGCAACGTTCAATATGTTGTATTGTCAAAGATCAACTACTGTCAACTATACATTAAAATGAACATATTGAGTGTTTAACACGTTGGGTGTTTTTGTGACTGTTGAATTGGATTATGATATTCTAAAAATAATTATACTCAATGTAAGATTGATGGTGGTGTTAGTATCCACTAGTCGCTGTGTAATTCACATATAGAACAAGCATAATACTTTCAATGTATGGCATTTATGATGAAGTACAGAAAATATGATAATAATAATAAACACTTCCTCAAACCCTGCGAATTTGGCGAATTAATTGCCAAATGGCATTTTTAACCAAATAACCAGTCTTACCAGCCCAGAGAAGGTATAATTGCTTGAGAAATGATTTTTAATGAGTATCTCCATTGCTAGGGATTGGGGATCGAACGCAAAGTTTGCTATAATATGTTTATTGGTGTAGGTATAAATGTAATCAAGAAGTACAAAAAAAACTAGAATGAAATCAGCCCATACAAAAGTCGGTCTTGAAAAACAAGTCGTGTTATTAAATAAAATTCTGAACAAATAATAATCAAAGAACCTCCTGACTAACTTTGCTCTGTCAACACTCCTCATCAAGCCAAGTCATCCATATCTTCTATAGAAATTTTTCTTTCTAGTCGATCCTACGTTTATTTTCTCAAAGAAATCCGTGTATTTTTTCAACCTGAAAATTTTCACCTTTCGCTAAAGTCGAAAGGGGCCTCCCCCCCCCACACCCCCACTCCCTCTACTCACCAGCCTCAAGCCTCGGTAAGAAACAGATCAATCCTGGTTATAGCACACGTGATGCCATTAGGAATGATGATTTTGTGAAATTCGGTGAAATGTAAAGCAACGGTACTCAAATACTGTACCTACCTAAAATTATATAGCCAAAATTCTTCTCAAAAATTAAAACACGATTTATCGGACAATTATTCTGTCTTTAAACTAATATACTTACATAAATATTTATGTGCATTCAATTATACATACTATCGCCATCGACAGTTGAATCTCACGTGTTACATGCAACAAGTATCTACCTAATATTTTAAATCCAATCATTGCTGGAAATACATAACTAATAAACACTGTACCTGTGTAAATTATACCTTGGGCATACGGATGTACACAAATATTCACAATTAATGAACTTAAATCTGTGATATACGACATTTTATCGTGAAGAAAAGTTTTTTTTAATATCTATTTATTTATTTATAAACGGCTTAAAATGCTTTGAGCTCACACATGCCTATTGATGATAAAAATATATAAAATAAAAAAAAAAACAATTAGTTACCTATACAAAAAAAAAAACAAAAACCCAAACAGTAAGACAATAAATTTAATAAAAACAATAGATGTAAGCAAACATAAAAAAATATATACATATGGACTCAAAATAAACCAAATTTAAAAATAAAAAAACAGTAAATTCAAAAATAAAAAAAAAACAACAGACGTAAGCAAACATAAAAAAGATGTACATATTATGGACTCAAAATCAACCAAAACATTAAATAAAAAAGTATTATAAATAGAAAAAAAATAGCAGTGTCATGTAAATTATAAATAAACAAAAAATATGTACTAAAAAACAAACATTTTACAATCGAAAACGTACAAATCCGTACCGAAAATATCAAGTTGTTTCTCTCATAAAAAATGTGTACCTATATCATCCGTTTATATTTATATTTGGACAGCATCAAAATGTCACTTAAATGAGAGTATTCATTTCCAATATTATGGAGACGGCTGACTAGCGAGTGATATTCTGTCTGTGTACGTGTATTGTTGTAATAAAACGGTGATGGCTGTCTGGTGGGTTGTCGTGGTATATTGTAATTAATCAATCCTGTTAGTGCAGGGGTGTGGGTGTCCAAACTAAAAAAAAGTAAAACCCTCAGTTGGTAGATTTTCATATTCTCTTTCGATTAAAGTAAAAATCTACTTCATATGTCTTGAAGTTTTTTTTAATTACCTATAATAAAAATATTAAAAAAGGATTTAACATACACTAATTTTACAAGAAAAGTATTAAACGAATTCAAATAAACAAAGAATGTTATCATAAACTGTATCTTGTGGGTACTGGGGAAAAGATTTTCAAAATTTACTATTAGGTAAATTTAAAGTAGTTTATCTCAAAAGAGACAAAATTTATTATGCCGATTCCTTGACGAAAACGTTTGGTTGTATATAAATCGAATACGTGGAAAAAATTGCGTTTCTATTTTATTTGTTTATTTAAAAATGGATTTCCTCTATGTAATATACAAAAACTTTAGAATTATCCGACTGCCGTTTTGTAATAAATCGACAGTATCTTAGTCAGATCTTAGTCCCGTGTGAGAGAATCGTATGCAGTAGTAGTTATTGTTTATTTATTTGTTTATATGTTTATTTATTTATTTATTTAATATTTATTTATTTATTTATTATTTATTTATTTATTTATTTATTTATTTATTTATTTATTTATTTATTTATTTATTTATTTATTTATTTATTTATTTATTTATTTATTTATTTATTTATTTATTTATTTATTTATTTATTTATTTATTTAATTATTTAATTATTTATTTATTTATTTATTTATTTATTCATCTATTTGATTATTTATTTATTTATTTTTTTATTTATTTTTTTATTTAATTATTTAATTATTTATTTATTTATTTATTTATTCATCTATTTGTTTATTTATTTATTTATTTATTTATTTATTTATTTATCTATTTGTTTATTTATTTATTTATTTATTTATTTATTTATTTATTTATTTATTTATCTATTTATTTATTTATTTATTTATTTATTTATTTGTTTATTTATTTATTTATTTATTTATTTATTTATTTATTTATTTATTTATTTATTTATTTATTTATTTATTTATTTATTTATTTATTTTTTATTCATTTATTTATTTATTTTTATTTCTTCATTAATTAATTCATTTATTTAATTACTCTTTAATTATTTATTAATTAATCAATTTATTTATTTATATTTTATTTATTTAATTATCTATTTACGACTCATATGAAGATTACTGCAACCCAACTAGGTAACCTTTTTCTAGGGCTAGCAGTTTATAATTTACCAATTCAAACATACGACATTTCGGTTTTACATAGTTTACAAACAAATACTAGAGCTGATACCAAACATTACAATACACCAAATTACAATATTTTCATAGTTATATATTAGAACATTATTTATATTTTGTGTTTATATAAAAATATATACAACATTAGAAGGTACATATAATAAATAAGTATATCAATAAGTATCATGTATCGTAATCAAAAGTATAAAAATGTGTTTTTTTCATAGATTGAGAACAACTTGTGTGAAGATTGAGGGAAAATTGGGAATAACCAACCTGAGTTACATATGTGTGGAGCTAGAGGCAGATGGGATGGGATATATTATTATAAAGTATATCTATGTATGTATGTAAGGTAGGTACCTACGTACGAGGTAAATCCAATTGTACAAAAATATTTCTTCAAGTATCTGTCTCCCTACATTTGGTATGTAGGTACCTATTCATACATCATATGGTACATAATATATGTACATACCGATACCAACATCTTATATTATGTCATACAGGTGAATACTGGGTATTTATGTATGTATAATACAAAATGGCCAGTATGTACATATGTTTAACAAAATACCTACAAATATAATATTTTCAAACATAACAAACATATTGGTGTAGTAAATATAATTTGCATCGTAGTGCAGTATTCCGTGAATTTAATAATACTCTTATATAACTAGTTGCATGTTACACATGAGATCCAACTGTCGATGGCGATAGTAAAATAAAAAAATAATGAACACTGCGCAAGTGGCGAATTAATTTCCGTATGGCGATTTCTTCCAAATAATCAGTGCGATAGTATGTGTAATTGAAGAATACGTACCAAACTATAAATAATCAAACACAAATTATTAAATATTTTAAGATATTTTATTTTCTATAGTGTCCCTATACACTACTATAGTTGGGGTGAAACTCTTAGTACTTTGTAAGTAAAAGATGTTATATTCTTTTACACTTTAATTACAATACGTTCAAATATACAAGATACAATTCAAGGTCAAATACTATAACAATTCACGGAGGTAGCTATCAACGGCGGAACGATGAATGACGCGCCGCGTGCCCATTCACACACTATATACACACACAGACATGCTATCTCTTTCATTCACATATCTCACACTCCTCCACACTTAACCTCTGACATCCATCCCTTACACTGGCCTGCAGGGATAACCGATGTCCAGGATCGAGTGTCCAAGTGTTCCTCCATCCTGCCTCCAGGCAACCCTCCCGATAACCTGAAACAAGAGGAAACACAACTTAGCATCCGAGGAGTGAACTGGGGTGTCTGGGTCCAAACTCAAGCAATCCATAAGCTTCAGAGTCGAGACCCACAAGAACTATGAGAACAACTTTCCACCCCCCATCTGACCACTTTATACTTGTGGTTCTTAATTGGTTAACATGCCTTTTCCATGTGTAACTAGTACCCAGAACATTTACCAAGTAAATTGCCTTCCCAATTTTCCTAGTAATCTGTCCCAAAATCCATGTTGGTTTGTTTACTACCCTGTAGTCTTTTACCCAACATTTTTGACCTGTTTTCAATTCCTTCCTCTCTCTCCCTCCATAATAATAATGCTGCCTCTTTTGGCTTTTTAACAAGTTATGTCCAATAATATCCTCATGATCATTATTATCATTACAATTAAATTCAGGAATGAAAATGTCAAAATTTGTCCTTAGTTTTCTACCTAACATTAAAACTGATGGTTCAACCTTTGTTGAAACATGCGGAGAATTCCGATAATCAACTAAAAAATTATCAATTCTATTTTCATAATCACTCATAAATTTTATATTATTTATTAATAATTTTTTTAAAAACATTTTACACGTTTTTACCGTGTTTTCCGCTTGACCATTGGAAGAAGGTGAAAATATTGGTGACGTTACATGTTTTATACCATGTTCAACACAAAAACTCTGAAATTGATTTGACATAAAAGCACTACCATTATCCGATACTATCGTTTTGACACATCCAAATTGACAAAATAATTTTTTTAATGCTTTAATGGTGCAAAACGCATTAATATTCTTCATTTCTAAGCATTCAATCCATTTTGAATATGCATCACATACTACAAGAAATGATTTACCTGCAATTGGTCCAAAAAAATCAATATGTATTCTAGTCCAAACCGACTCTTCCTTAGGCCAGCTTGTCAATACATTTTTTGGTTCCGATGCGGCAACTTTTGAGCATTCAAAACATTCACTAACTAATTCTTCAATGTCTTTATCAATTTTCGGCCAATAAACATAACCTCTTGCAAGACCTTTTGTCTTCACAATACCAAGATGAGATCTACGTAACATACCTAAAATTTTATCTCTCAAGCTTGACGGAATAACTAGTCTATGATTCCACAAAATGCACCCTTTTATAATCGATAACTCATTTCTCTTTATCCAGAAATGCCACAAATCACTGTCTTTGTTAACTTTATCCGGCCATTTTGATTGTAAACAATACATAATACTCACTAACACATCATCACAACTAGTTGCCTCACTAATCTGCACAATGTTTATACAAATTTGCTCACTGTCACATATTAAATTTAAATAATTATCTGTCAAGTTATCACAACTATTATCTGGTTCACTAACCGGTACTCTCGATAAATAATCAGAACAATTATCTTTAGACTCAACTTGCAATCTATTTGCTGCTAACGTCGGTATATTTTTTTTTTCACTAAGAATTCTCGTCAGTGATTGGCTATCACCCAATAAGGTGAATTTCCGAATACCATTCCTACCTATTATTACACTGTTGCCATTGTTTACTACGAAAAATTCAATCACCTGTTTGATATTGTTGTATGTTACTTCCATTATACACATACCAATACATTTTAAAATACTACCGTCGTATGATTTCAAAATACTTGTCGGTTTATTCAATTTATAATTTTTAAACTTCTTAAAATAAATATCTTTCGGAATTACACATACATTAGCACCTGTATCAATCATCGCGTGAATAATCTGACTACCAATACATATATTAATCATGAATGGATTTACAATTTCATTATTACCTTCCGTATTGCAAACAACATTTACGTTCGTATTATTTTCCATAGTAAAAATACTATTTTTGCTTTTACCAAACTGATCGTTTTTACATGCTTTCGCAATATGACCCATTTTTCTACACTTATTACACTTAAAATTTTTAAATTTACAATCTTTAATTAAATGACTATCAGATAAACATGCAAAACATTTTAAATTCCTATTACTAACATGCGGTGATACTGATCTATTCCTTTTCTTATCAACTTCGTTGAAATTCCTTCTATGTGCACTATTTTTATTATACCTACTATTCTGTTTACTTGCGATTTCACAAATTTCTGATTTACAACTTTTTATCATATTTTTATTTTTTGATACCGATTCCAATACATTTGCATATTCGAGTATTTGAGAAAAACCCTTTTTCTCGTCCTCCAAATACAACTTTTCTTTTATTTGCCTATTACACAAACCGATAATAAAAATATCTTTCAAAGATTCTTCCAGACGATCATTAAATTGACATTTAACACTACGCTCTTTTAATTTACAAGCAAACTCTTTTACTGATTCATGTTCAGACTGTTTCATACAATAAAATTTTTCTCTCTCAATATACGGAGAAACAGTTTCATTACAAAAATTATCCAAATGATCAAATAATTTCGACAATTTTTCTTCAGTAACTTTTCTTGGTACACACAAGTTTTGTAATAAAACGAAAGTTTTTTCAGACAAAGAGGTTAAAAATATTGCTCTCTTCCTTGATTCAGACATTTTTTCATCATCAGCTATGATGAATTGCTCAAAACGTACCCTGAACACACTCCACAAATCACTCTCGTGATTGAAAAGCGGTAGATTCCTTTGTTCCATATTACCGAAAAAAGAATACCTACAGACAAGAAAAGAAAAATACACTTATCTTAACTCGATCCTGTCCAGTCGCTTGAACCTGCACTACGGCCCAACCCTGTCTCTGCAGAAGTCGTCTCTGTCGAATCCTGGTCTTCCAGCTCTCTGGTCCTCTTCCGTTGCCTCTGCTCGACGCTCGTTCACAGCAAGCAGCCAATCCTCTTGTCCAACCTTGTGGTCCCCTGGTCCTCTCTGATTCTCGTTCCCGTTGTCCTTCCTGGTCTTCCTTGGTCCCCTCTGGTCCCCTTGAAGTCCAGTCCAAAATCTCCCGAAGTCGTATCTCGAAGATCCCTGTCTTCTTCAGCTCCGATACTGCTTCCTCGAAGATCTTCTTTTTCGTACACTACAGTGTCTCTATACACTTGTACGATCTTGTACCTCCAATTTTTTTTCCACAGTGAAAAAAAATTATTGTCGTCTGTGTCGCCGAATTTTTTCCTTCTCGAAAAAAATCCAAATTTTCTGCGTAGATTTGTTCCAGACTGCGCCAGTATAGTGTCCCTATACACTACTATAGTTGGGGTGAAACTCTTAGTACTTTGTAAGTAAAAGATTTTATATTCTTTTACACTTTAATTACAATACGTTCAAATATACAAGATACAATTCAAGGTCAAATACTATAACAATTCACGGAGGTAGCTATCAACGGCGGAACGATGAATGACGCGCCGCGTGCCCATTCACACACTATATACACACACAGACATGCTATCTCTTTCATTCACATATCTCACATTTTCTATATAAAACATGTAGAGGTCATTCTGTTTTTCCTATCCAGAATATGAAAACAACATGATATAATATGTATGTAGATTAAGTAGGAAGGCAGGGGCGATACTAGGACCTTCGAGCCACGCAACCCTGGACAAAAATAATTATTTTTATTCGTATATATTTTTACAAATTTTCAGCGTTTTAACTTTTATGGTTTTTGAGATATATGGAAAAATATAGTGAAAATTCAAATGTTGATAACCCCTGACTGAAAGAAAAATTCAAAATTATAAGTATAAAAGTATTGTAGGCCTATAGTTTTCTATATATTCTGAAATTTTGGGCTCTGTGCGTAGAGCGGATCAAAAGTTATAAGGGAAACACACACACAGAGAAATAAATTCTCTTGAACAAATCGACAGTTGGATTACGCCAGCAAAAAAATGTTTGTTTTAAATATCATATACGAATAAAATGAACCACTAGAAATATAAAAATATGATTCTTAATATGTAGAAGAATGTATTTTTTTAGAGATAATTAATAAAATTTGATTAGGACTTACATTGTCGTTAACATTATTTGCGAAATAAAACGAAACACTAAAAACACACAGAATTATAATAAAACACGCATTCTTTTCAAGAGATAAAATTGATTCAATTTGATGTTTACCAAAAGAATGAAATGAAACTAAATATTCACCATATTTTATGTACACACTTTTACTTAACTTCACATGTCTGTCCGTACTGGAATTTCACTATTGATTTTTAACTAATTTCTAGACCAGGGGGGCAAGTCTGGTGCAACCGGCGAAATCAAAACCCTCGTGACTACCCATATCATGGATATAATATTATCATATGGAGTTCTATGACATCTTAATATATTATAGAACTCCATATAATAATTATATCCATGATTTGAATAATTACGAGGCTTTTGATTTCGCCGGGTGGACCAGACATGCCCCCCTGAGCTCTGAAACTTACAGAATTTGTTTGATAACAATGTATCTTAAAAACTGCTTGATTAATACAATTTGATATTTTAATAAAATTAAATTTTTTTGTATTGTTCTTAATTTTAGTGTTATTATTGAAGTACCTACCATCTACATATATCGTTTCACAATAGACTATGTTTGTTCTGTATTTGAATTTGTTTTCTAAATAAAACAACTGTGTTTGAAATTATAAACAATTTTGGTATGGTAAAATAAAACCAATGTTTTCAGTTCTACTAATTTAATGACACTGACTAGTTTCGGTCATCCAGTGACCATTTTCAAAGTGTGCAAAAAACAAGAGGTGGTTGATGTTTATATAATGTCTGGTTAAGGGGTTTGCAACATTTTTTTTTATTTATTTTTTTTCGTCAGTTCAATTAGTGTTGCTAAAAAGAACTGACAAAGAAAACTAGCAAACAAAGCGGAGCGTACTAATACAACACTTTGAAAATGGTCACTGGATGACAGAAACTAGTCAGTGTTATTAAATTAGTAGAACATTAATGGAGTTCTACCGAGAATTGCTCTTAGAAAAGTTTAAAAATAACTGTGTTTGACGTTGTCCTTCGTGGCTCAGTTGGTTGGGTATATGACTGCTGAACCAAAGGTCCCTGGTTCCATTACCGTTAGAGACACAGTTTTAAATTGTATTTCCAGTCTGTATCTGTGAGACGGTTAATATCGTAAGTCTCCAGAATGTGGCAACTTGTTATTGGGTGCGTGTTAAATTAATATTTGACTTAGTACCTGTTAGTCGCCCGAGATACAATATTAAATAAAATTTTAATGCAATAAATCTGTGGACTGACGTGAATTTTCTTTTAATAAACATGTTTAAAATCAACTGCATAACTTCATACGTATAACGGTACTTTCTGTTAATCTATTAGTTCAGATTGTTTCTTAAATTTTTTTAATGATTTTAAAAACTTTTTTACACCCTCTACAAGCGGCGAGCTAATTGTTAAATGGAAATTTCTTCCAGCTAACAAATTTTTCCATTCCAGAGATTTAATTGAGATATAAAATAATATGTACTTTAAATAAATTTATTAATTTCTCAGAATAAAACCTAGGACACCGTCACATAAATCAAATCAACAATTTTAAGTGTAAAAAACAGTAACATGATATTGTTGAAAGATTTTCACAATCTATTAATAATTGAATCAAAATATACGTATTGGTTAGTACCTACCTATATGTGAGAAAATATTTTTTTCAATTTATTTTAACAAGAAAATTGTGAATTGTGAAAACGGGAAAGCAATTTAAACGTCTTTCCCACAGAATCCATTGGTCTTTACCGAACGATTTTCAAAGTGAAGGTTCTTGAAGAGGATTAAGAGAGTAGGACGGAGGTATGGTGAGATTTTATCTGATCTAGTAACGATATCTCACTAGACTATATATGTAGACTAGACTTCCAGGTAAAGTACATGGTCTTCTTATTACATAAGGTTATATACTCACTACTCCAACATTTCTCAAATATTTGAACGTTCACACCTCAAAAAAAAAAATCATAATCATACAGCCCATGTAGTGGTGTGGATTTAAACATAGTTTGAATTATTTTTGAATGAAGAAAAAAGAAAATTATCTATAGGATGAATTCAATAATATTATAAGACAAACATTGTCCAAACGTGTGAAATTATTCAAATACTCAAATACATATTATGTAAAATCCTTATTTCTAAAAATAAACTTTGACATATTTTTTCTTTTTGTAGAAATTGAAAATACAAATTCAAGAAAATTTTCAGAAAATACTGTGTAACATATTTACCTCACATATATTTGCATGAAAAATGAGTTATATGAAATTTTCTACATGACTCGACGTAAGTTGGTGGGAGGTAAGGGAGTGTGTGGGAGGCAAGCAATAAGTACCTCCTCCCATATGTTAAATTTCAATATTATTCTCATTTCAGAGTAACTACATAATTTTGAAAGTGGGTGCCTGTTAAATCTTTTTCATTTTGCCTTTAAAACTTGTTCAAACTTAAATATGCTTTTTTTTATAATCTCAATATGAATACCAGTCACACTAAAATAAAACTAAAATATCAATATAATTATTTTTAAACGAAAAATGCGATACATAGAATTCGCTACTCCCACCACCACCCGCTCTGCCTATGGGGACTGTAATCGGCCCCTTCACAGAACGCTAAGTGAACGACAAAAAAAAATGCATAGCACGAAAAGTAGCTCATGGAGCCCTCTAGATTAGCAATCTCGGCACCATAGTGCAAAAAGAAACAATCAACGAGTGCGAACAGAAAATTCACACCCGTGGACTGTCTATGACCTCAGATCCCCCTACATGCAGACCATCAGAGAAGTGACCAAGATCTCTGGAAATAATTAATTTAACGGGAATCTTCTAAAAGTAAGGCACCATATCTATGACAGAAAACCTTAAAAGCTTTATAATTTTTCTTCGAGATCACAAAATCCGCATGACCAATGGGACCTTGAAGAGGCCCACGGACAGCAACGAGGAGCTCCGATCTATATGAGGACACCATTGGGTGGCAACATTCCCAAAGGATATGTTCCGAAGTTTGGTCCGGGTATTGACAGAAATGACATGAAGCAGAGGAGGCAATGTTAAATCGGTGAAGATAACTTTTAAAGTTTCCGTGTCCTGTGAAAAATTGGGAAGTCCAAAAGTCTGGAACAACCCAGGGAGATTTAAGACGATACCTCACGTCGGGAAAAAATAAGTAGGTAATTCTTCCCACTGAGCAGGCCGTCCAGCGAGTCTGCCAGATGTTCTGCAAATTTTCATTTACAGTCCTTTCAACAAAGCCGCGTGACACTCGACCCTCTGGAGGGAAGAGAGGAATATTTCCGATCATAGAAGAACAGCCCCGCGTAAGGTTGAAAACAGCCCCTCTACGCTGAAGTTCCAGATCAAGGGGAGTCATGCCTGTCAAAATTGGCAGTGCTTCAGTGGGACTCGTTCCATATGCTTTGGATAGAGCGATGAGAGCGAATCGTTGGCCTGAGAGCAAAATTCTACGTATATGTTGAAGCTCACAGGCGTGAGACCAACATCCTGCTGCATAGCAAGCAATGCCGAGGTAAACTGCCTTATAGAAAAGACAGGATACTTGAAACTGTAAACCCCAGTGTGCCTTGGCGATGTGTGAGATCTTTAAAAAAGCTGACTTAGCTTTGTCGACACACAATCGAGCATGGTTTTTAACATTTGGTCCTCTTTCCAGAACAACTCCTAGGCAAGTGATTTGGTCCCGAAAACTTACATTTGTTCCTGAGAACTTAATAGACGGCTGTCTACGTAGTAAGCCTTTGAAAACCAAGCCATATGTCTTATTAGGAGCGAAGCAAAGTTTATTTTTTACACCCCAGTCGGAAACTAAGGAAAGAGCTTGAGTAGCTGAGTTCTCAATAAATCTACGGGAATTACCACGGACGAGGATGTATGCATCATCGGCATACGCTTGAATCGTACAATTACTGGAGAGAGGAAGATCCAGCAAGTCATCAAAAAGAATGTTCCAGAGAAGTGGACCGAGAACAGAACCCTGAGGACATCCAATGCTTACCTGTCGCGTATGTAGAAATTGTCCCCCAGGCAGGACTATGCGGCGATTTTCAAAGTAACTCTTAACTATCAGATATATATTGCGGGGTATATTCCTTGACTTCAGTTTATGCAAAATGAGCGGCCACCAAGCATTGTCAAATGCACCACTAATGTCAAGGGAAATAGCAATAACATATTTTTCGTCAGAATGTCTTACAAATTCTGACATATAATTTATAGCATCGACTGTTGAAATTCCAGGTCGGAAGCCAAATTGGCGAGAAGAAAGTGGACATGAGTTAGAAAGATGGGATTCAATTCTACTGCATATACAGACGGTGGCCAAATTAATACAATCAAAGAAAAAAAATGCAAAAATAATTGTATTTTTAGCTGTTATCCAGCAAAATCGAATCACATCAGTATATTTTTAATTGTGGCAACTCCCTTTATTATTGTTATCGTACTTGCAACACTTTTTAAGCATCAACATGAAGTTTGTCACATACAAGATACGATAATGTCAGTTTAGTATTGGTCTTCACAGAGTGTGCGGGTGTTAATGGAATATTTTGCCCATTGATTTTGTGTTTATTTGAGACAGTGTTTGAGTGTTTCTTACATTTTTTTTAAATAACAGGTAAACCTAATATTTATTACTAAATATTTATCACAATTATACTACTTATCAAATTATTACGATTTTGATAAATTATTTTCTAAATGTATGCTGAATTTCAGAATTTTTTGGTTTATTTTAGAAATGGGAAGATCTTGTCACCTCACTCCAAGAAAAAAATCTAAAATTGCAACCCTTCTTGGTCACTGTGAATACAGTTAACGAGAAATTGCCACACTTACCAATGTTTCTCAATATTCTGTGCACAAAATAAGTAGGCAAATGAAAGGAAATGTACCCCTTGAACCATCTCCAATAGGAAAATGTGGACGAAAGCGCATTACTACTCCGCGAACAGAAAGAAAAATCAGAAATGTTGCTCTAGAAAATAGACAGAAGCCTCGAAAAGTAATAAAATCTATTTTGCAGACCACAGGAGTCAATATATCTGATCGTACATTGAGACGAAGATTGGTGGAAATGGACCTCAAATGTTATCGCCCAGTGAAAAGGCCAAAACTAACACCTGAAATGCGTAAAAAGCGACTAGAATGGGCACTAAAACACCAAAATTGGAACGAAGACGATTGGAGCAAGGTATTAGAATGTAAAATAAGTTTTTATGAAACTTTCTGTATTAAATAAAATTGACTAGTGAAAACTTCTCGTGTTCTTTCAGGTTTGTTTTTCTGATGAATCCTCAATCCAAATACTGCAGGACAAAACTCAATATGTGAGAAGAAGGCCAGGTGAAAAATATAATGAGGAATGTGTGGTCCAAAGAGTGAAGCACCCTCAGTCAATAATGATCTGGTCAGTGATTAGTGGGATGGGTATGGGAAGGCTGTATATTGTGAATGGCACAATGCGCCAGGACCAGTATATAGAAGTTTTAAAAGGGAGACTAAAGCCTCAAGTGGCCGAATGGTTTCCAAATGGAAAATATGTATTTATGCATGATTCTGCACCCTGCCACAAAGCGAAAACCGTTACTAAATTTCTAGAAGGAGAAAAAATAAAGGTATTAGATTGGCCAGGAAATTCACCGGATCTAAATCCAATTGAAAACGTTTGGGAGGCTCTGAAAAGGGCAATTGTAAAAAAAGGTGTCATCACCAACAAAAGACAACTAATAGAAAACATAATTGAGGCATGGCACAACACACCAGAATTAAAAAATATCTCAATTAAATGTATCTCCAGCATGCCCAGAAGAATATCAGCAGTAATTAAAGCTAAGGGAGGACTTACTAAATATTGATCATTTTACCATAAAACGTATTTTATTATCAATAAACTATTATATATTCATAGTAAATGCATTTTATTTTATAAAAATATATTAAATCTCCCATAATATTCTAGAAAGATCGAAATAAAATAAAAAAATAATTTTCAATGATTCGAAGTCTAAAAACTGTTATAAATTCATTTGATTGTATTAATTTGGCCACCGTCTGTAAGTCTTTCCAGAATCTTGCCCAGAATAGGCAGGAGAGTAACAGGTCTATATGCTTTTGGGTCCGTACTAGGACGATCGCATCGTTTGGGAATTATAGTCATGAGGCCCGTTTTCCAACAGTCTGGAAAACAGCCTTCGTCTAAACATCTTTTTAAGAGGGAAACCATTTCAAATTGAGCCAAACGCCAACATCTTTGTATTAAAATAGAGTCGATACGGTCGAGGCCTGGGGATTTATTTAGTTTAAGGTTCCCAATAATTAAATCGAGTTCCTCAACAGAAACTGGTGGCGAAGCGGGTGTCTGAGGAATGTTGTGTTGAAGAGCACGTACCCATTTATGAAAAACATTATCGGTAGACGGATCATCCGATGGAATCAACGCATCCAGAAAAACGGAAGCAGTTGAATCGAGAGACGTTGTGAACTCACCAGTAGTTGCATCGCGGATGCAAGATATTGTTACGCCATTTCCTCTCTTAGAAGAAACGGCGCGATATACCGCACCCCATGGATCTGAAGTCGAAACCTCGGAAACCAAACGTCGCCAACTTACCTTCTTCGCACGAATAATTTCATTTTTATATAGATTGTGTGCACGTCTATAAGCAGAGTACAAGTCGAGAATAATAAACTCAGCAAAGTTCCTATTGCGTCCCAATTTAAGAGTTCGACGTGCACGTGTAACGCTGCGTTTCAATGAATCGAGTCCTGAGTGCCACCAAGCGTTTGGTTTTAATTTTTCTGGAGTAGATCTGCCAATTGACTTTTCTGCACATATAATGATATTGTTAGTGAAATCAGAAGCAGTATCAGATATAGACATAGCATTTGGGTTAAAGCGATTCAGAAATCGAATAAATTCAGCATCAAATTCGACAATGCGCTCACACCTCGTGCGAAAACGCCTTGGAATATGAGACTTTTGAACCGAGTCAGTAGGTGAAGTAGAAATTGTAAAGACAATAAGTTCGTGATCGCTACCCCAATAATCTGTATAAACCCGCCAGGAGGAAGTCTTTTGAGCTATTTGAGCCGAAGCCAAAGTGACATCGATGTGGCCAAACCCAACCGCACAAGAAAAAGAGGGAGGACTAAAGGGATCATTGATAACGGAAAGCTCGTGCCGAGCTATGAAGTCCTCACAGAGTTCACCTCTTTTTGCTTTCCTAGACCCTGCAGTGGTAGAATGACACCATAGAGGGGACTCAGCATTGAAGTCACCGCCAATCAAGATGGAATCTCCACCTAGATGACTCATTACATTATCTAGAAAGCACACATATGGCTCTATCGGGTCGCCAAATTTGAAGTAGGTTGATACTAGGTACATGGATTTACATGAAAGAGAAATTTCAAGCACGACTGTAGTGCTCGAGGAAAGATGATCTAATAAAATATAAGATATTGAAGAATTAAAAATAATTATTGAAGCTAGAGGGGGTAAATCAATGGAACAGCAAGTGGCAGAAATTATACGGAAGTCTGAATCCGTCACACACATAGAGCCGTCGCCAGTGTATGGTTCCTGAACCAGACAGATATCGATATTCAGTCGATGGGCGAGTTGTTTAAGCTCCAAGGTGGCAGCACGACGTCGGCCCAGATTGAGCTGTCCAATTCTGAGACCTGTTGATACGGATATGCTACTGGCCATAATCAACTGTCAATAGGGCGCGGCTCAACGATGCCTGGAATGCTGGACATTCATCAGAACCAGATTTGTGAGAGGCTGGTTTTTTGAAAAATGAACAGACCGCACAAATTGGTGGACTGTCTTTAGCAGGACATACTGAAAAATCGTGCTCACCAGAAGCACAATGGCCGCAGCGAGGGGGATCTTTGCAGAACTTACTTGTATGGCCATACATCCGGCATCTTGAGCACACACTTATTGGTATGAAGTCTCTGACCTTACACACGCTCCATTCAACAAAGACTCTTCCGCATTCAATGAGTTTGTGTCTTATTGTCGGCGGTACTTCAAACACAGGTAGGCCCAGTGCGAGGTCCCATAAAGTGGCTGAAACTAGCACTCTTAACAAATTCATCCTGGTTTATGCCCATATCCGGGACGGACAAAAACGCCAGACCCAAGAACTCCTCGTGAGACATGTCACGCGGAACAAAACTGAAGCGTAATCTGGGGTTTCGTTTCGAAGCAAGTCGGACGCTGAGGTCTTTGGAAGATTTTAAAGCCGGTGCATTGAGGAGTTTCAAGGAGTCAGCGGTAGTGGCAGTGTTGACAACAATGCCTTTTCCTCTTATATTTCGTACGCTCGTAACTTGCGCACCGATTTCACTGGGCTTTAACGTTGTTTTGAGCACTCGCCTTGTTTCTACCGAGGAACTTATATCATCTCTAGTCGGGAAAATGCAAACGGCGGGCTTGGCTGGTAACGCTGGGAAGCCGATTCTGGTAATCGGCGGAGGGCCACTAACGGCCGAACGCGAAGCAAAGCTATCACATTGTTTTGTGACAACGTTGTCAGCAATAGTTTGCATCACAGGGCGCATCTCGAGTTCGAGCGTCTCGATGTGAGATTGCAATCCCTGTTTCTCTCTGATCAGAGCACTGATGCGTTCGTTGAGAACTGCTTCTCGTCCCAATGATTCCGCCATGCGACTGTCATTTCGTCCAATGATAGCAAGAAGAATATTTATTTTACGACTTACCTCCAATTGTTGATCTTTAGGCATATCTGAGGTGGCTAAAGAGTCTTGTAGGGCAGACATAGCTTCATAGGCAGTATAAATGATTGGCTCGAAACCTGGTACTGACAGTACTTCATCGCGAGAAGATGGTGTTGCTGGATTCGATACTGGCTCGGACTGTGTCGGAGGACTGCTGCACTGCTTCGAGGTCTCAACGCGAGTCACCACAATGTGGTTCTCAGCGGAGACAGACGAAGCTTCAGGGCTGGACATTCTGATTCTATTAATAGGCGGTGACGGGGTTACTGGTGACAGAGATTCCAGTGTCTTGCGAATTCTCTTCCGGGTACGTTTCGTTTTGACCATTTTAGATCTCAACAGAACTGTTACCCTAGATGATCAATTTAAGATAATGAAAAAGGCACTCCGTAAACAACAAATCGTTATAAAATCGAAATTCAAATGTTAATGTAATTACAAAGAAGAAGATAAAACAACAAATAATGAACAAATCTGTGTATGCAAACTACCGTTGGAAAGTTAAAAACAAAATAATGAATAGGTATATTATACGAATATACAAGAAAAATAAACCTTTAAAAATAAAATAAATTGTTTGAAGTATTTAATGTGTATGAGCGAAGAGTTTAAAAAAAAAGATAGAAATTAAATTATGCAAAAGCCGTTCAACCCGCAACCGCAACCAACTAAGAGCAGTGTCGCACCTGTCCTGATGGAAAACAACTACGATACATAGAATATGTAATTAACAAAGATATCAGATATTCCAAATGTCGATTTTTTCAAGAGAATTTATTTCTCTTAACATATCGACAAGCTTCCAAGCCAAGATACGCGAGATTTGTATGATAGAGGATACAAAAATTGTTTATAAACTAGTTGCATGTAGCACATGAGATCCAACTGTCGATGGCGATAATGGTATGTATAATAATTGAAGAATACGTACCAAACTATTAACACATAAACACAAATTAATAAATATTTTAATATATTTTGTTTTATATATAAAACATGAAGGTATGTATGTCAGGATAGGATAGTATAGGATACTAATTTTATATTTTTCTAAATTTATACCAATATTCAGCGTTCTAGCTTTTATGGTTTCTGTGATAAATGGAAAAATAAAGTAAACATTCAAACGTTGATAATCCCTGACTGAAACAAAAATTCAAAATTCTTAGTATAAAAGTTTTGTAGGTCTATAACTTTTGATCCGCTCAATTTACAGAGCCCAAAATTTCAAAATTTATGATAAATTTATGAGTTTAACTGCCTATATTTCCATTTTTTTTAAATATCGAAAAAAGTCGAAACACGCCAACTAGATAATTTAATTTTCTATAAAAAATATTGATATTGTAGTAGAACCTACATCTCAAAGTTTTTTAAACTTTTTTTATAAAAATTGAATTTAGTGACGACATCGCTTCATACAATTTGTATGGCAGTCGCCTATACACAGATATGTAAGAAGACTTAGTATATAGGTTGATACTTAATCACCAAACATACATACAGAACCATCATGCTATTTTCATATTCCCGGTAGGAAAAGAGGACTGACCTCCATACTGTCCTATCTTGACATAATACATACCAACATGTCCATCATGTGTTAAAAATTTTCCATAATTTGGATTTATGGGTTTATAGTTGAATTCTTATTTTTCAACCTTACATACTATCGCTATCGATCTCATGTTTAACATGCAACTAGAATTAAATAAAAGCTATAAGATAACTTCATTTTATTTTCACAGATTATTAGACCTGTATCAATTTATTAAAAAAAATTAATATAAAACAAATAGAATTTATTATTTATTAATTTTACCATTAGAATATCAATGAATATAATAAATAATGTTTTTAAATCATCCCAAATAATTTTAATTTGAATAGTTGAAAGTATGATATAAAATGTAAATTCGATGGTAGGTAATTAATCAAACCTAGTTTCTTGAATTTGGTTTTGCTCTTAAATATTATTAATTGACTTATGGTTTAACTAAACTCACACCAAATACTTTAGTTGGACTCAACCTAACGAGCACGTGAATGTCATAACTCATAACTCCACTCTCTCTCTCTCTCGATAATGTGCTCCAACACTCCTCTAGTTTCCTCATCCTATCGCTCTTTACTCTACATTGATCATTAATATGATAAAACCATAATAAAAACCATCCATGATATAAAATTTACTCTACAAAGTTGTCTACCTACTTTTATAAAACACCAGATTAACTAACATTATATTTTTTGACTACAAGTATATATATATATATATATATATATATATATATATATATATATATATATATATATATATATATATATATATATATATATATATATATATATATATATATATATATATATATATATATATATATATATATATATATATATATATATATATATATATATATATATATATATATATATATATATATATATATATATATATATATATATATATATATATATATATATATATATATATATATATATATATATATATATATATATATATATATATATATATATATATATATATATATATATATATATATATATATATATATATATATATATATATATATATATATATATATATATATATATATATATATATATATATATATATATATATATATATATATATATATATATATATATATATATATATATATATATATATATATATATATATATATATATATATATATATATATATATATATATATATATATATATATATATATATATATATATATATATATATATATATATATATATATATATATATATATTACAATATTTTTATCTCGGTTTTCCCGTGTCAGTAGGTCTTGACTAAGACCATTTGTCTTCCGATGTTTCGCCTGAATATCACCAGGCATTTTCAAGGACTTAACGAAAAGCACGCGCGCGACACACGTCTACTCACACTGAAAGCTCACCGTCAAGTGACTCGTAGCGTACAAGATGGCCGCTTATGTCAAATATTGTTAGCGCGACGTGATTGGCTCCTTGTGACACGCCCACCTGCTGTCGTGTTCGTTGGTAATAATATTTTATCATTATTTTTGTGTTGTGATTTATTGTTAATTTTAGTTGTGACATTAATATTATTATTGTTGTGTTTTGGGGTTATTTTCGCTATGGTATTATTAATATTATTATTGTATTGTTTGTCATATAAAATGTTCTTCCAGGTACTAGGCAAACGAACTCCGTCGTCCCGATTGTTCATTATATCCCTTCTCTTATATATTTCTATAGCTTCCCTGTAAATTCTGAGAGGTTCACTGTTTAAACTTGCTATTATTTTTGAATGGTCAAAATCTATTGTATGTCCTTCTGTGAGCGAGTGTTGTACAAGTGAGGATGTAAGTTTTTTGTTTCTCATGTCGACTCTGTGCTCCGCTATTCGTGCTTCAACTTTTCGATTGGTTCTTCCTACATAAGTCTTATTGCACGATCCGCACGGTATTTCATATACTCCATGAGCTTCAAGTGGAATGATGTCTTTCGGGTTTCTTAGAAAGGTTGATATTTTATTTGTTGTGCTGAAAACGGTACGTATGTTATTTTTGTTTAATAGACGGCTGATTTTATCGGTGACGCCTTTGATATATGGTAGTCGGGCTGTTGATAATGGTGTTTCATTGGATTTTTCTTTCACTGTTTTTGGACTCTTTAATGCTTTGTTTATTATATAGTCTGAGAAACCATTACAACGTAGAGCATTTTTCGTGTATTCTAATTCTTGTTTTTTATGCTCGTGGTCTGCAATTCTTTTTGATCTTGTTATTAGTGTTTTTGCGACTGAGCATATTTGTGCGGGGTGATGATTGGACGTTGCGTGTAGGTATCTATCGGTGTGTGTGGGCTTTCTATATACTGTGTGCCCCAGTTTACCGTTTGCTTTTTTTAACACTAAAACGTCTAAGAAAGGTATTTGTCTGTTATTTTCCTTCTCCATTGTAAACTTTATATCTTTATGAATGCTGTTAATAGTGTTCAAAAAATTATTTAATTCTTCTTCTCCGTGAGACCATACTACGAATGTGTCATCCACATATCTTAGCCATTTCTTTGGTTTGAGTATTACTTTCTTTAAGACTTCTTCTTCAAACCTCGTCATAAATAAGTTGGCGACTGCTGGTGACAATGACAAACCCATAGGTGCTCCTTTTATTTGTTTGTATGTCTTATTGTTGTAATAAAAAAATGTGTTATTTAAACAGTGATAAAATAAATTTAAAATATCGTCTGTGGTATTGAGTGTTTCTTTGATTATGTCTAGTGTCTCGTTAATTGGAATATTTGTAAATAAAGAAACAACGTCAAAACTCACAAGAATATCTGTACTTTCCAGTTCTAAGTCAGTGATGAGTGATATGAAATGTTCTGAGTTTTGACATAGGAGTCTGCGGATTCTACATAGGGCTGCAACATATTCGCGAGGAATTTAGAAAGCATTTGTAACGGCGAACCAATGGAACTAACAATTGGTCTGAGAGGAATATCTTTCTTATGAATTTTTGGAAGACCATATAATTTTGGAAAGCGTGACGACTTCTCTCGTGGAATAAGTGACTTCTTGATATCATCACTAAGTTTTGTTTCCATTATTTTAGTTTTCGTGGTTTTCTCAAGATACGTGATTGGGTTGCTTGCATGTATTTTGTATGCTGGGTCTTCAAGGATATCGGTCATTTTCGATTTATAATCTTCACTGTTCATCACTACTGTGGCATTGCCTTTATCAGCTGGAAGGATTATCAAATCTTTGTTGTTGCGTAATTCTTTGAGGGCTATTATTTCTTTTTTTTATAAATTGCATTTTGGTGGTGTATTTTTTCTTAAAATCGAGCATGTTTCTTGTCTAATTGTTTCGGCAGTATTATTGGTGCATTTGTGAATGGCTGATTCAACCGCTGTAATTATTTCTTCTTTAGGAATAGTTTTATATGATACACCATAGTTAAAACCTTTTGAGAGGACGGAAATAGCATTATTATTCAGTTGAAAATTTGATAAATTGTGAATGACCTTGTTTGTATCCAGAGCGGCTTGGTGACAATATTTATTTTTCTGTAGGTTGGTAAATTTCTTTATTTGGCGTTCCGTGGTGTATGTTGTATTGGTGTCAACACGATATTGCACAATATTATTTAGTTGATCCCATATCACTGGATGTAATGTGTTTGCGAGGTTTAAATGAAGTACACGTAGTTGAGAACTCACTTGATCTAGTTTGTACCGTATGTATTTAATTTCTTCACGAATTAGAGTCAAACCGGTATTTTTTAATATTTTGGATGTTTTTACTGATTTTCTTTTTGTTTTTAAAGTAAAAGACACTGGTATTGTTTCTGTATCACGACATCGGCGTAAGAAAGTTAAATCACATAGAAGTTTTGCTCTTTTCGTATTTAACTTTTCAAATCGTTTTGTTGAACGATACACTTCCTCACCGTAGAGGTTATTTATGTTATATTTGATGTTTTCACGGGTGAAATATGTTATAATATTTTTATCTCGGTTTTCCCGTGTCAGTAGGTCTTGACTAAGACCATTTGTCTTCCGACGTTTCGCCTGAATATCACCAGGCATTTTCAAGGACTTAACGAAAAGCACGCGCGCGACACACGTCTACTCACACTGAAAGCTCACCGTCAAGTGACTCGTAGCGTACAAGATGGATACAAACAAGGTCATTCACAATTTATCAAATTTTCAACTGAATAATAATGCTATTTCCGTCCTCTCAAAAGGTTTTAACTATGGAAAACTATTCCTAAAGAAGAAATAATTACAGCGGTTGAATCAGCCATTCACAAATGCACCAATAATACTGCCGAAACAATTAGACAAGAAACATGCTCGATTTTAAGAAAAAATACACCACCAAAATGCAATTTATCAAAACTAGAAATAATAGCCCTCAAAGAATTACGCAACAACAAAGATTTGATAATCCTTCCAGCTGATAAAGGCAATGCCACAGTAGTGATGAACAGTGAAGATTATAAATCGAAAATGACCGATATCCTTGAAGACCCAGCATACAAAATATGTACATGCAAGCAACCCAATCACGTATCTTGAGAAAACCACGAAAACTAAAATAATGGAAACAAAACTTAGTGATGATATCAAGAAGTCACTTATTCCACGAGAGAAGTCGTCACGCTTTCCAAAATTATATGGTCTTCCAAAAATTCATAAGAAAGATATTCCTCTCAGACCAATTGTTAGTTCCATTGGTTCGCCGTTACAAATGCTTTCTAAATTCCTCGCGAATATGTTGCAGCCCTATGTAGAATCCGCAGACTCCTATGTCAAAAACTCAGAACATTTCATATCACTCATCACTGACTTAGAACTGGAAAGTACAGATATTCTTGTGAGTTTTGACGTTGTTTCTTTATTTACAAATATTCCAATTAACGAGACACTAGACATAATCAAAGAAACACTCAATACCACAAACGATATTTTAAATTTATTTTATCACTGTTTAAATAACACATTTTTTTATTACAACAATAAGACATACAAACAAATAAAAGGAGCACCTATGGGTTTGTCATTGTCACCAGCAGTCGCCAACTTATTTATGACGAGGTTTGAAGAAGAAGTCTTAAAGAAAGTAATACTCAAACCAAAGAAATGGCTAAGATATGTGGATGACACATTCGTAGTATGGTCTCACGGAGAAGAAGAATTAAATAATTTTTTGAACACTATTAACAGCATTCATAAAGATATAAAGTTTACAATGGAGAAGGAAAATAACAGACAAATACCTTTCCTAGACGTTTTAGTGTTAAAAAAAGCAAACGGTAAACTGGGGCACACAGTATATAGAAAGCCCACACACACCGATAGATACCTACACGCAACGTCCAATCATCACCCCGCACAAATATGCTCAGTCGCAAAAACACTAATAACAAGATCAAAAAGAATTGCAGACCACGAGCATAAAAAACAAGAATTAGAATACACGAAAAATGCTCTACGTTGTAATGGTTTCTCAGACTATATAATAAACAAAGCATTAAAGAGTCCAAAAACAGTGAAAGAAAAATCCAATGAAACACCATTATCAACAGCCCGACTACCATATATCAAAGGCGTCACCGATAAAATCAGCCGTCTATTAAACAAAAATAACATACGTACCGTTTTCAGCACAACAAATAAAATATCAACCTTTCTAAGAAACCCGAAAGACATCATTCCACTTGAAGCTCATGGAGTATATGAAATACCGTGCGGATCGTGCAATAAGACTTATGTAGGAAGAACCAATCGAAAAGTTGAAGCACGAATAGCGGAGCACAGAGTCGACATGAGAAACAAAAAACTTACATCCTCACTTGTACAACACTCGCTCACAGAAGGACATACAATAGATTTTGACCATTCAAAAATAATAGCAAGTTTAAACAGTGAACCTCTCAGAATTTACAGGGAAGCTATAGAAATATATAAGAGAAGGGATATAATGAACAATCGGGACGACGGAGTTCGTTTGCCTAGTACCTGGAAGAACATTTTATATGACAAACAATACAATAATAATATTAATAATACCATAGCGAAAATAACCCCAAAACACAACAATAATAATATTAATGTCACAACTAAAATTAACAATAAATCACAACACAAAAATAATGATAAAATATTATTACCAACGAACACGACAGCAGGTGGGCGTGTCACAAGGAGCCAATCACGTCGCGCTAACAATATTTGACATAAGCGGCCATCTTGTACGCTACGAGTCACTTGACGGTGAGCTTTCAGTGTGAGTAGACGTGTGTCGCGCGCGTGCTTTTCGTTAAGTCCTTGAAAATGCCTGGTGATATTCAGGCGAAACGTCGGAAGACAAATGGTCTTAGTCAAGACCTACTGACACGGGAAAACCGAGATAAAAATATTATAATATATATATATATATATATATATATATATATATATATATATATATATATATATATATATATATATATATATATATATATATATATATATATATATATATATATATATATATATATATATATATATATATATATATATATATATATATATATATATATATATATATATATATATATATATATATATATATATATATATATATATATATATATATATATATATATATATATATATATATATATATATATATATATATATATATTGTGACGTTATTTTGTATTTACACGTCACTACTTAATTAATTTAATTTAATGTTTATAAAAATGTCTTAAACGAACGCACTTCGCAATATTGGCAATATTTCTAAAAAAGTTGTAAGGCGAACACAGCCGTGAACGGATTAGCTAGGCGGGTCGAAATATCTATGCCTTTCTTTTTCAACGCTGACAGCCGACACGAGGTGTCATCGCTCAACTATGGCCTACGTAAATTTATCCAGCAAAGACTGGAAATTTAAGTTTAAAGGAGGCTGGGTAAGTTTTATTAGTTTCATCGATCCTCGTCTATATAAAATATCTGGCATGAGTCACGTTCGCTAATTTAACTGAATTCTTGCAGGAAATATAACCGCCTCCTTTGCCTTTGTCCTTTGTCCTTTGACCTTTGTCTTTTGTTCCTTGCTTCCTTGCTTCTTTGCTTTCTTCTTTACTATCTTTATCTTGTTTGTTCATGCTGTCTTTTCATCATTCTTCAACATTGGTGTACTTTACTATGTACACCATGGATGACTGAAAATGAATAATTTTAAATATCATGGTTGGGGCATGCTCACATTTGCACATCATGACTTGATAATGACTAAAACACCTGTAAATTGCACTTCAAATCGACGTAAATACTACGATGGTAGTTTTCTTCAACAATTGTATCTGCTGATCATCTCCAAGAAGATGGAAATTCCTAAAACTGTTTCATTTCTTGATTATTATAAAAAAAACATATGAAATACTGATATCATTTGAAAATTTAGTTGAATCTGTTTAATTATGTCATGTCTGATATTTCTTTTTATTATACACCACATGGTCTAGAAAAACATTTAAAAACTTGTAAATTGTAATTTAAGAATTAAATTATTTTATTAAAATGTCAAATATTTAGCTTAGTTCAGGTAACGTAGATAACTGTATCATATTTAACACTCCTTGCCAACCATGATAACAATAAATTGTAATTTCTTTTGTACTTATGCGTTTCTTTCATCGCTCAATCTTACCCACATCATATCTGACTCAGCTTTCATGTTTTCCTTGCTGTTGTATTGAACACAAAATTCTTATTTGATACTTAAATATATTCTTTTTTTTTGTCTTAATCAATAAACAACACGCTCTGAGATACTGAGATATTTGCATTATTTTATACGAGTCTCATTGCAATATCGCTGACTGCTGGTGGTAAGGTTTTATGGTGAGTATACTTTTAGCTTCTCTTTTTTCTTTTCTCATACACCACCATACCCTTGCAATTGTCGGCCCAAAGTGGGGCAGGATTTTTTAAAAAATTGAAGAGCGCGGACTATTAGGATTTAAATTCCATTTGTATTTTTTATTTTTATTGATTGTAAGACTGGCGCCCATTCTATAACTCTTTTTAAAGTCAGATGTTTGTGTGGGACAGATTAGTGTTTGTAGAGAACGTAAAATGGATAATTAGTTCGTATACTTTGTGGTAGCGATTCCTTTCCTTCCTTAAACCCATCCTTAATCTGAGGACTGCGCAGAATCCATCGTCATGAAAGCCGAGCTGTGAGATTATATTCAGGAGATGACCAGAAGTCAACCAAACTATTTCTAAAAAGTGTGGAAGAGCCCATTATGACCAGTCTTATTCGAGAAATACCATTCAAGAAATCTACTCAATCAGGTTGTATTGTAAACTAATAAATAATTAAATGTCGTGAGGACTATAACATAAAATTCACATTCTTTTCAGTACAAAACTTGAGTTGTCATCAATTATTATTAATGTCTATTTTTTGTAAATCTATAAATTGATTAGTATTATTTTTCTGATTTCATAATTAAAATGTCACATTTTAACTGAACATACATAATGAGGGTATCAAATTTTTATAATTGAAACTGTCTTCAAAAAGCATCAGGTTGTATAATTTTAATTTGTCGTTGGACTGTGCTAAATGTTATTTCATGTTTGGTTTGCATTTTTAATGTTGAATACCTATGTTATAGATAAAAAAATATGAATCTTTATAAGCGTTGTAATTTTCCTTTTTGCTAACATACAACATAGTATACATTTTTCTTGGGTCGGTCATAAAATTTGAACTTGTAAAAAATAAGTATAAAAATCATATGTTAGGTAGAAATTAATTAGGAGATTGTTGTGGCAATTAACAAAAACAAGTCTGTCTGATACCTGCATAGAATCAACATTGTTGCATGGCACTTAATATTTTTTCTTGTAACAAGTGAAAAATAATCAATGTCTTTTTAAATAATGATATTATTGTTATAATACTCTTCCATAATAATAAAAAGTTTTCTTAATTCATGTTAAATCAATATAATTAAAAGGAAATGGTGTTTTAAAACAATTTGAGTTTTTATTCTCTGTTGGGGACATGTGTTTTTTCTCAATTTTGATGTTAAAAGTTCAGCTATGTTGTATAAAATAATAACTGAAAATGTTCTTTTAAATTGAATCTCAAATCAATGTGTGCTATAGGGAGTTTTGTTTATGATTGTAATGAATATGCAATTAAATATTTTCACTTTTACAGATGGAAAGTGTTGGTGAACTCTATGAAATATTTTTTGGGAATGCTGAATTTGAATCTGCTGTATAATCACAAAAAATCAAGGCTCGGAGAGATGATATTTCTATATGGATTTTGGTCTATTTCTTATTTAAGGTATTCCATGTTTATTAATTTGGTCTGACATAAACTTATGATGTAATATTGTCATCTCTGAGAATGATTTAGTTTGAATTTACCAAATGTAATGTTGCTTCTTGATGATAATATCTTCATTTTTATATGGAAATGAGTCTTGTTTCTATTATGAATAAATTGTTTAATGTTTCATATTATATTTATGTTGTCTAATGTGTGGTACACAGTATCGACCTACAACAACATGTTACGCTGGTTATTCAATAGAAAGTAATGTCAATAATTCTGAAATGTTATGGAACTCATCGTTCAAATGATAGAATCTTTTATGTATAACAATACACTTTTTGTATAATCTATTTGACATTTTACTGACTATAATCATTGTAGTTTATTTTAGAAATGATTAACAATCATTAAAATTAATGTTGGGGAAATAATACTGTTTTAAAGTTAAAATAAATGAAAATTAATTATATTCTTTTGTCAAAAGTGTAATTAACGCCATCTATACGGCGGGAGGAAAACTTATGTAGTTGCATGACTACTCGTGCTGCAACTAAATAGTTGGTTCTGAGTTATGAAATAATTGTAATTGTTAGATATGATTGTATATTAATGGGAATAAAGCGCGGTGTATACTAATATGTTAATTTTATAAAGAAACTCTTTTTTTTTTTTGTAATTGTCATACACATTACAAAGATTATTGTTTTCGGTACAAATAATTAATCATGCTGTATCAAATCATCCTATATTGTGAGTAATAAGCTGATGTTATAAAATCATTCGTACGTTTCGGTACTTTCTTTTGACATGTCCACAATATAAAATTTCTTTAAAAATGGAACGTATAGATGACGAGTCAATTACGGGGATGAAATTATATTACGGTGTAGTGCGGTGTCAGATTTTTGGATAGGCTTTGGATGGACAGATTTCTGTTTAATAATCTTGTTCAGCCTTGGGTGTTCAACTGTTTGGCATTGGGCGCACTGTGATGATTTCTAAATTTTTTTGTATTTGAACAAATGGCGAACAAAGCCAACATTATGCTTTAAAATTTGATTAATTTGATTTTGAAATCAACTTTCTTGGGAATATAATTTGTAATTGATTAATACTTTGCTTAAAGTTTTGAAGTAGTTACTTAGTTTTGAATTTGTAGCTTTATGAAAATTATAAATTGATTATTTCATCAAAGTATGCTGCTGCGTTATATGAATGGTACTGTAAATGTCTCAACAGGTTATACACCTTATTTTCTTTTTCACGGTCGTGAACAAATTCTGTCAGGTGAGATGCATCAACGGTATCAACCTGGACCCATCTCAGTAGATGATATGCAAATAGAAAAGCCCCATGATTATGCTGAAATGCTAGATGAATTAAGAATTATTTTTTTTGAAGTTCAGAAGAATCTTATGTCAGCTTTTAAACGCAATGCCACTTTGTATAACAAAAATAGGGTCGAACGCTCTTATAATGTAGGTGACTTTGTTTACCGGAGAAATTTTATAAACTCCAAGGGCGCTGAATTCTTTTCATCAAAATTAGCTCCACGCTTTGTTAGAAACAAAATTATAGCAAAAATATCACCTGTAGTTTATACATTAGCGAATGAACAAAATAAGTCTGTAGGGAACTTTCACATTAAGGATCTCTTAAAACCAGATTAATATTAAATTTTTTTTGATGTCTGTATCATCAGTATGATACAACTGTATCATATAATTTGTATGTTTTCATTGCCAATACATGACATCCATATCTGCTTAATGCTATTATCATTCTCAGGATTATAATGTGTCAGATGACCAAATTAATCAAACATTGATAAATGTTTACACTGTAAATATACTGTTTTTTTTTATAATGAGAAATTTCTCGAGGAACATATTGGTACTCTGATGGCATATGTTTAATATGATGGGTTCCTCGACAAATTTAAATTTAATTATATTGTGGGGAATGCTGTGATGGAGTATTTCTTCACAATATTGAGATGTCATATACTTTTGTTTTCATTCAGATGAGTTAGTTCTATTTTTATGTCTAAATTTGTAGAGCTACATTGTACTTGCTTTTTTATATTAAAATGTTATCCTATATTGTTTAGATGTTGGACTATAAAACTGATATTTTCCAAGGAAAATTGTCTAGTATATGTCATACAGATTGTGTTGATGGTAAATATGATCCTGAATGAAAACCTAAGTATATCAATTTGATAAAAGTTTATATCTAGAGCTCCTTTTTATTTCATGTAGGTTGCTGTATAATATGTAATGTTCTTGTTTATAAATACCAATTTCATATTGTAATATGAAATTGATTGTTATATGTCATGGTATAACTTAAAATACTGAAATGCCATTATATTCTGTTTTTTTTTTCATTACAATAATAGGAAATTTATTTGATAATTCACTCATTTTTCTACCATATAAGAGCTATATCTATGGTATCACGTGCATGGAATGCCATGGTCTTCTTCCAGATAACTGTGTCGACCAACTCAGTTATCGTAGACTGCATCTGGAGATTTAGTTTGGTCAACTAGATGTCTGATGTAATCAAAACGAAGAGACACTGATCATTGTCTGTCACATGAGATACATGAGGTGACACACTTGGTGTGCGATAGAAGAAATTACAAATTGTTGAACGTTATAAATTTTCTCAAATCTTATCATTCTGTAGACTATTTTTATATAACCTTGCATGGACTAGTGTCCTTAATCATAACAAAGAGACACTGTCACATGAGATACATGAGGTGACACACTTGGTGTGCGATAGAAGAAATTACAAATTGTTGAACGTTATAAATTTTCTCAAATCTTATCATTCTGTAAACTATTTTTTATAACCTTGCATGGACTAGTGTCCTTAATCATAACAAAGAGACACTGTCACATGAGATACATGAGGTGACACACTTGGTGTGCGATATTCTTGTCATTTTGTAGATTATTTTTTATATAATTTTGTATGTACTAGTGTCCTTAATCATGACGAAGAGACACTGTTACATGACATACATGAGGAGACACACTTGCTGTGCAATAGAAAGAGTTACAATTTATTAGACGTTATAAATTTTTATTAAATTGAGTCATTAGATATTACATTTCTGATGTTCTGTCTAGCTGATGCTTTTATGTATGACATATTGGGTAATCTATTACCAAACCTGATCTCTAATACCATGATATATAACAACATTTTAGTTAAGATTGAATTCTGTTATGATCAAAGTGGATAAATTTTATGCATTTATCTTCCCGATGAATTTTCTTATCATGGGTAAGGTGTTTATAGGAGGTACTCATGATAACTGATGTTTATAGTTATTGATAATGATTATTAAAATAATGATATTTTACATTTGCTATGTCTGACACATAAATCTTTCATAGACAAATTTACATGTTAGCTTTCACATTTCTTGGCTTACAATTAAGACTTGCATGTATGATACTGAGCTAAGCTCACAATTTGATATGATGACTATGATGCTGTTTTAACTGGGAAAATATTCTGAACTTTAAATTTTCCCTATGATGAATTTTTTTATCGTGAGTTAAGGTGTTTATAGGATGGACTCACGATAACTGTATCATGCTTGAAGATACATGGTATCTGAGTGATGCTGTTTCAACATGAGAGCCTCTTCCGCAGATTCTAGCTCACAATGAGAATTAGCACAAATGATAGCTAATCCAAGCTCACAATATGGAGACAAGATGAAAAGCTAAGATGGGGTTTCCTTAGTTTTCCATCGATAAAAAAAAAATAATGAACGCTTCTCGGGAGTGTCATTGAAGGGGTTAAATAATCAAACGTGAGTGGACTGAAAACGTTCACCACCAGATCTGTAAATACTGTATTATAATTGTTATTACGTCTGTTTTATGAACAGAGGGGTTTCATTTAAATGAATAGTAATCTTGACAGCAAGTATGTCAAAATTTGGAATTTTTATTTAATATGAAAATTTTCTGTTTCAGCTAGTTTAAGAATTTTATATATTTTTATGGTGGATAATTTTTGTTATTTTTTATTATGTAACTGTTCCAGATCTGCCACCAGTTATTTAAATGACAAGGATATGTCGTTATCAGCGACATAGACTTATGTCATTTGAACTCTAACATTTTCCTTATCCTTAAATTGTAGGTGTTTTTCCTCGCGGGATTCGGTTGAGTTGGAGAACATGGGACTTATGCCAGTTATATTTACTAATTTCTGTTTTTCAAATTTACTATCAAAACACTTTTTTTCTTTTTTTTGTTAACAGAGGAGGTATGTGACGTTATTTTGTATTTACACGTCACTACTTAATTAATTTAATTTAATGTTTATAAAAATGTCTTAAACGAACGCACTTCGCAATATTGGCAATATTTCTAAAAAAGTTGTAAGGCGAACACAGCCGTGAACGGATTAGCTAGGCGGGTCGAAATATCTATGCCTTTCTTTTTCAACGCTGACAGCCGACACGAGGTGTCATCGCTCAACTATGGCCTACGTAAATTTATCCAGCAAAGACTGGAAATTTAAGTTTAAAGGAGGCTGGGTAAGTTTTATTAGTTTCATCGATCCTCGTCTATATAAAATATCTGGCATGAGTCACGTTCGCTAATTTAACTGAATTCTTGCAGGAAATATAACCGCCTCCTTTGCCTTTGTCCTTTGTCCTTTGACCTTTGTCTTTTGTTCCTTGCTTCCTTGCTTCTTTGCTTTCTTCTTTACTATCTTTATCTTGTTTGTTCATGCTGTCTTTTCATCATTCTTCAACATTGGTGTACTTTACTATGTACACCATGGATGACTGAAAATGAATAATTTTAAATATCATGGTTGGGGCATGCTCACATTTGCACATCATGACTTGATAATGACTAAAACACCTGTAAATTGCACTTCAAATCGACGTAAATACTACGATGGTAGTTTTCTTCAACAATTGTATCTGCTGATCATCTCCAAGAAGATGGAAATTCCTAAAACTGTTTCATTTCTTGATTATTATAAAAAAAACATATGAAATACTGATATCATTTGAAAATTTAGTTGAATCTGTTTAATTATGTCATGTCTGATATTTCTTTTTATTATACACCACATGGTCTAGAAAAACATTTAAAAACTTGTAAATTGTAATTTAAGAATTAAATTATTTTATTAAAATGTCAAATATTTAGCTTAGTTCAGGTAACGTAGATAACTGTATCATATTTAACACTCCTTGCCAACCATGATAACAATAAATTGTAATTTCTTTTGTACTTATGCGTTTCTTTCATCGCTCAATCTTACCCACATCATATCTGACTCAGCTTTCATGTTTTCCTTGCTGTTGTATTGAACACAAAATTCTTATTTGATACTTAAATATATTCTTTTTTTTTGTCTTAATCAATAAACAACACGCTCTGAGATACTGAGATATTTGCATTATTTTATACGAGTCTCATTGCAATATCGCTGACTGCTGGTGGTAAGGTTTTATGGTGAGTATACTTTTAGCTTCTCTTTTTTCTTTTCTCATACACCACCATACCCTTGCAATATATATATATATATATATATATATATATATATATATATATATATATATATATATATATATATATATATATATATATATATATATATATATATATATATATATATATATATATATATATATATATATATATATATATATATATATATATATATATATATATATATATATATATATATATATATATATATATATATATATGTTAAATCTAAGGTTTTCGCGAGTACAAAATATGTTATTATTAAGTATTTTGGGGATAACCCGCGTCAAATTATGATTCCCGAGAGAATCAGTCGTCTGCCGACGTTTCGTCTGAATCTCATCAGACATTTTCTAAAGTGCGTGCACTATCCCTCGAGACGAAAATTTATTAACAAGGCGCCTTTAGAAAATGTCTGATGAGATTCAGACGAAACGTCGGCAGACGACTGATTCTCTCGGGAATCATAATTTGACGCGGGTTATCCCCAAAATACTTAATAATAACATATATATATATATATATATATATATATATATATATATATATATATATATATATATAATATTTTCTGTTATATATTGGCCAAAAAATACGAAAATCATTTTTAGTTCATATTAGGAAAATAATTAGGCATTCTTCTTATTCTGCAAGTGCCGACGCGCAGGTACAACTTTACCCGACGTTGTCAATCACCATCCGTTACAACTCTACCACACTCCTCACTCCAGTCCATTATCGGATGTTACATAGCTACAAGATGTCTGCCTTAAATTATTCTTCAACTAGATTCAATGCCCCGCCGTTGACCAAATATTTATATTTTTCAGTGTAGCTAAGCAATCGATTTTTATAATATTGTCACGCGAAATTTCAGTTAGATGGAAAGTGATTAATAAGCATTGTAAATAATTGAAAATTGGCCAACCCACTCCTTTTTTATATAGTGTTACCAAAATTTCTACGAAATCGCACAATCGAACGGACTATATAATCGGAATGGTTAAATATTGAATTGAATTTAAGCGTTGTAAATAGTATTGGCCACGAACCATATTGCCATCAAATGTGCATAAATTATATAAAATTGCTGGAAAATTGGGAAATGGTTTCAAATATGACCAATTATCAAAGTTGTAAAAGATTTAGTGTTGTCCACAACCCCATTTTTCATATATTGTCATAGGAAGCAAATGTGTTCTTTAGCAGTAGAAAATTTTAGCAGTAGGTATTGAATGATCAGGAATGGTTTCAAATTAGATTCAACTAAAGTATTTAAAGGAGGCTAGTGTTAGCCACATCCATATTTGTACACAATAAGCCAATGGAAATAGTTTTAAATTTGTTTGAACGTTGTAAAAACGTTCACCACAATCCCTATTTTAATATACTATCATCAGAAGAAAGTGTGTATAATTTTTTTATCAATATTTAGTGATGGGAAATGGTGCAGAATAAGATTGAACAAAAGCATTTATTTATTTAATTTAGGGGGAAACATACAGAAATTTACAAATTACAAAAGACAACAATGATTGTTAAATTTTTACCAAAATATTTTCCTCATTATCATACATACATTACATTTTTCATTTAAAAATAAAATTACTAAAACATATTTAAAAAGTAAAGTAAAACAAATTTATGTGAAATACAAAAAAAATAAACAACGACGTCCATTCTTAACTTATTTAAAACTATAAACAAACAAATAATGATAATGGGATATGTAGGAATTGACGAAAGTGGAGAGGAATGAAATAGTAATGTATTCTATACCTCGTATCACAGCGAAATTGCGGATAAGTGTTATTGAATATATCAATATCATAAAACCTTGCAAATGCGTGAAAAGCATGAATTTATTCTCTTATTAGTACTACAGTGTGGTATATGAAATATATATGTAATTTTGATTGACTGCTTGTTCTACCAGGCACATGAAATTGAATGTTTATTATTATTTGGGAAGCATCAAAACAGTTATTAAGTATTTTGTGTAGAAGTGATAGCTCATACTGGAATCTGTATAGTATAGAAAATGAAGATGTAAATTGTAGTTGGTCAAATGACTTATAACTCGATAAGGAAGAAGAAGATAAAAAATGTTTAAATCCAGTAACTGTCCTGGGTAGACGCCCGACAATTCATGTCAAGTTTCACTGCAATCAGATCAACGGTTTAGGAGCGCATAACGTACCTACATACAACCAAACCAACATACGAAAATTGGTATTTATAATATAGATTTTATGTGGTTAATTGTATAAATTATGTTTATTTTTTGTAATACAGTTATTAAAAAAACATCAGTATGATAAAGGTATGTTACGCGACGTCCTACGTAGGCGATTCAAAGCGAATGCGAAGCGGCGCGGCGCGTCGCGAAAATAACAAACAGTCGGTAACTATGGTAGTGTCCTACGTTACCGACCGCGAGTTGGTTTCGATGCGGCGCGGCGCGATGCGAAGCAAACGCGATCAGTTGGTTTGATATTTTCGCGCGAATTGATAGCGGCGCCATTGTTTTTTGACATGTCAGAATCACAAATTTTAACTTTTTTCCATGAATTTCCCATATTATGGGACAAAATAATTATTATTATTGAACCGCGAATTTTAGGATTAGGCAAAAATAAATGGGACAACAAGTAAACACATTTATTTATTATTGCTATTTTACAATAGGATGTTGTTCAAAACACACAAAGTTTTCTCTCGCTTGCAAGAATGTCAAATTTTGACATGTTTCCCGGAAATATGTAAATTCAGTCTCATTTATTAATTCAAGATCACGTAATTCTTCATACAAATTGTGATATCCCCCATAAATGTGCCTCTCTAAGTACACAATATTAGTTTCATTTCTCTGCCGTACATACTTCTTGAGTATTTTATATACGTACATCCATGACAGTAGCTGGCGGCAGAGGGAACGAATCGCGCACACGTAGGACAGAGCCGCCGCGTCGCACCGCATCGCATTGAAGTCGCTTGTATCCGCACCGCATCGCTTCGCAATCGCGTTCGCTTTGAATCGCCTACGTAGGACGTAGCGTTAGTCTTTTTTGCTACTTAATCATTTTTGATAAAACAATGTCCTATTATATACAACTGATTTAACATTCTGTATACGATTATATGTAGGTACCTCTCTCGCATTATTGTATTTAAAATCACTATCATTATTCTTTTGACAACATTCAATTTGGACCTGGCAATTTGGACCTGGCAAACCTGGACATGGCAGAAGTCGCATGAAAGTAGAATAAATGCAGTGGAAATGAGATCGTTAAGAAGAATTTGTAATAGAACGATGTATGATAGAGTTAGAAATGAGGTCACTAGGAAAGAATGTAAGATGAAGAAAGATATAGTAACTAGAATGAAAGTTAACACACTTAGATGGTTTGGTCACGTGGAAAGAATGAATGAAGAACGCTTGACGAAAAAAATATATAAGGCTGACAGGAATGGAAAAAGAGGTCGGGGGCGCCCAAGAAAAGGATGGCACGACCATGTGAACGATATTCTGAAAGAAGGAAATGTTAGAAGTCTGAACAATAGAAGAACATGCATGAGACGTAGCATGAATGTTGACGAGGCGGTGAATGTATGTCAAGATAGAATAGTGTGGCGTTCTGTTCTCTCTGCCTACCCCGCGAGGGACATGGCGTGATGGTATGTATGTATGTATGCATGTAACATTCAATTTTAGATTCAGTAATAGGTACATACCTAGTATGAATGGCTTATTATGGGAGATGATGTAATGTTGGTTGGTTTCTAACAGATTATTGTCCCATCGACACATCTGTAAAATGAAACCACACACAACATGTCACCCTGAAAGCTATTGACTATAATTGGATAGGAAAGGATATAATGGGATTATTATATCCTATTTATACACCGCCATTTTGTGAAGACATCACCTTCACTTAACATCATGGCTAATATTATTATATACCTACCTTTATAATATGTTGTGTAACCCCAGCACAGGTTAAAGTTAATATTTACAAAGATAAATATTAAATTAATGTGACGCTGTCTAAATCTGTCTACTGCCAGCCAACCTTACCTAAAGGTATCTGGAATATGGCACATGGAACAACCACCGTTTTACTCAAATATTTAATTATGTATTTGTCAGCAACAATTATGTATTCATTAACAAACCAACTTTTATTTAATAAGTAAATATAACAAATGAAAAATATTGTTAAGTTATCATTTTTTGGTAATTTATTTTTAAGTTATGTACTTGAAAAATAATAAAAAAACAAACTAGGTAAAGGGTTCATTCATCACATTTTCGAAAGGCACAATTATTCCAGGTTTATATGTTATGTAGATAAATCATAATAATAATAATAATAATAATGAACACTTCCTTGCACTCTGCGCAAGTGGCGAGTTTATTGCCATATGGCAATTTCTTTCAACTAACCAGTGTTTCCAGCCCAGAGAATATATATTTGCGTGAGAAATAAATTTAAATAAATTTCTCTCCT
This sequence comes from Molanna angustata, assembly GCA_963576475.1. Classification (NCBI taxonomy): domain Eukaryota; kingdom Metazoa; phylum Arthropoda; class Insecta; order Trichoptera; family Molannidae; genus Molanna; species Molanna angustata. The sequence goes on from OY754967.1 coordinate 246,637, forward strand.
TATGGGAATCGAACCCAGGACGCCCGCACAGACACCCAACGAATTGTTTGGTATATATTATGTATGTACATATGAGCAAGTAATAGTTCAGGTATATATTATAAAGGTACCTACTCGTTTAAAAAAAAAAACATTTTTTATTTTTTATTTATTTAAAAAAATGAATATGTCCTTGTTTTAAACAAGTTCATATAAATATACATCTTCCTACGTTCCCTAAAATAAGCAAATAAATGCTTGTGCTATATTAGGTGAACGAAATCGGTCGAGGCAGGAAACGAACTCGCGATCACTAAAAATCATTTGGTGGTCACAAGGTAAAAGAGAGATTGACAAAAATATTTTTTTTCTGAGAATTATTTAGGGGGTGCAAATGACAGCGAATAATCAATGAAAGAAAAACTTTAATTTACCCTAACGTTATACTGGTTCGTGAATAACATAGATAGTATAAAACTTAAAAAAATATTTAAATAATACTAGTTGCATGCAACACATGAGATCCGACTGTCGATAGCGATAGTATGTATAGTTGAAGAATAAGTACCAAACTTAAACCCATAAATACAAATTATTTAATATTTTAAGATATTTGGTTTTCTATACAACACATGTACCTAGGTATGTATGTCAAGAAACGATAGTATGGAGGTCAGTCCTTTGATCCTACCCAGAAGTCTTCTTAGTAGGCTACTGCCATACAAATTGTATGAAGCAATGTCGTCCCTTAATTCAATTTTTATAAAAATTGTTAAAAATTTTGAGATGTACTACTACAATGCTAATATTTTTATAGAAAATTAAATTATCTAGTTGGGGTGTTTCGGTTTTTTTTATATTTAATAAAATATTGAAATATAGGCAGTTAAACTCATAAATTTAAAATGAAAAAAATATTTTTCTTAATAAAAAATGTTTGAGAAACCCTCGAATTTTTTTGTAAAAAAAACTTATTTGAGATTTTATATTTTTCTATGTTCATACCAATTTTCAGTGTTCTAGCTTTTATGGTTTCTGAGATATATGAAAAAATAAAGTAAAATTTCAAAAGTTGATAACCCCTGACTGAAACAAAAATTCTAAATTCTGAGTATAAAAGTTTTGTAGACCTATAACTAATTATATATTCTGAAAATTTAGGCTCTGTAAATTGAGCGGATCAAAAGTTATAAGACACACACACACACACACGCACACACACGCACACACACACACACACACACATACACACACACAAACATATGTAACTTCTACTCTAGTATGTAATTGTTTTTGTAACTTCAACATTGTATTATTTATAATAATAAATAAATAAATAAAATATATAAATAAAATAAAGTGTTTTGTGTTGTGTGAAATTTTATATTTAATCACTACTAAAGATTCACTCTTGGTCTTCCATGTTCTCGCCACAACGTTTAATAGCTCGACTTAATTTGACATTTTTTCCATACATAAATTACCTCTGTCAGTTTGACGTTTTAATATATGGGATCATTATTCTGTTACAATGAATACAAATAATTAGTTGATTTCCGTTTTAATAATGGATGATCATTATTATTGCATCAGTTTCCGCAGTCTTCAGAACAAAGAATAAAATGTCTAGCGGACTATTTCTTCGTTCTCTCGAAATCCGTAGATATACTTAGCATCCTTTGTCGGAATAGTTATTTATTATTCAATTCGTCATAGATTTACGACCTACATAAAAAATATATCAGTTAATTATTGTAGCTTGGACCTTCACTGAACATTTTATCGGAAAACATTTAGTATTTAACTAGTCATTGGGCTCAAAAGACGTCCAATTTTCAACATCAGTACTGAACCACGAAAACAGTGTTCGACAAGAACGTTCCCCCAGGCAAGAATATTGGTTTGAGGATCCAATGTGTATTTTAATAGTAGAAGGGAAGATTCTGAAGCAAACATATCATATTGTACAGACCATCGTCTATATGAAGTTTTGTCACGAATCAAAAATAGCACATTTTAGGTACGAACCAATATTTAAGAGAATCGAGAACATGGAAGACCAGGAGTATAGGAGTATTTATGTGAATCATTCGTAGTGATATAATAAAATATAAAACAATTGTTTGACAATAGGTATGTAAGAAAACTCACGTCTGTAGATATGTTGTCAAATTAATGCTAGGTAAATAAACACATTATTATTCATGCTATACATCTAAGTACATTTTATTCAATTTTTCACTTTATTAAAAATTCCTTTAATTAAATTAATCAAAATGAAATATTCACACCCGTAGAGCCTCAACCGAGGTCCTTGGAATAAATTTGTATAATACAAACATTTTAAACCAACAACACCTCTGAGCAACCAATTTCAAAGGATGAAGTTTTTTTTTTATTTTTTGTTCAGCTTTGTTGCCAACCAAAAAACGTAGGTAGCTAGTGTTTCTGAATGGAAATAAGTTTTTGCGGTGAAAACCAAGAAACTTGTTTGCAATGTATCTCCTCTCGGATGGAGTTATCATATGAGCATATGCCTCAGGAATAATTAAATTGTCTCTGGGAGGCTGGAGGCTGAATGGTTCCTCCCAAGCCCAATCTTCTTTAATAACCCCCCTCCTATTTCCTTCACACCACACACCCTCAACCTCCCAGCGACTGGAACACTGGCGCAGCCACACGGAATGGGGTCACCGCGAGGAAATAAAAAAAGTCGCAAACACATCCCGCTCCTGAAGCTAGTTCCCCCCCCCCCCCCCGGACCACCAATCATCCCGTGGCATGAAAAAAATCACCTCCGCCGCCATTTTGTTTCATTAATTAACTAGTGTTCATTATCACCATTGATTTTTACCCATGTATGTATTATGTACACCTAGTTACATTCAAAATTGATATTATCCTACATTGATAAGTACCTACTAAAAGAGATTAGAAGAATGACTAAATTTATCTTAGTTGATAGAAGAGAATGGATGTTTTATAGTACACTTAAGATTATTTATAAGGCACTTTGGATATTTTTATCAATCTTTTAGTATATCAAGATGAATACACATATAACTTTCGAGAGATAAAAATTCAATGCAAATATTTAATACTTACAACATTTTTTTTTATTATTTGAAAATTATTATTTTATACCTAACTAATATTGCCTACTACCAATACATACATATAGGTACGCACATGCCATTTCTCTTCAGTCTTTTAGTCTTTTTACTGTTTTATATTTTTCTAAAAATATAAATATTCTATTCACATTAATTGGTATTCTCTTTATCCTTTCAAGTCTTTCTGATTGCATCCGATAGTTCGGACACCAAACCAAACCTAAGCAGTATTCCCGAGTAAAAATGACAAATGTTTTGTACAAAGATATTGATATAATTGGGGACTGAAATTATCATGATGACCTCAATATTGAAATTATCATGATGACCTCAATATTGAAATTATCATGATGACCTCAATATTGAAATTATCATGATGACCTCAATATTGAAATTATCATGATGATCTCAATATTGAAATTATCATGATGACCTCAATATTGAAATTATCATGATGACCTCAATATTGAAATTATCATGATGACCTCAATATTGAAATTATCATGATGACCTCAATATTGAAATTATCATGATGACCTCAATATTGAAATTATCATGATGACCTCAATATTGAAATTATCATGATGACCTCAATATTGAAATTATCATGATGACCTCAATATTGAAATTATCATGATGACCTCAATATTGAAATTATCATGATGACCTCAATATTGAAATTATCATGATGACCTAGAACTTATTAGACTAACAACAACGATCCTGCTCACTACTATAGTGTGTGTATTCTAGAATATTTGTCGCAGTTGAACATTTTGGGAGGAAACCGTGTTGGTGTAGGTACAGATCTTCATACATTATAACTCAAATATTTTCATTATTCTTAGCGAGCATTATTCTTAACGAGCATTTATAGAATTGCTTATAAATAAATAGAAAAACATTTTTGTCGATACTATTTTCATAAATATCTAGGTACTTTTTCTCACTAGTTACAATGTGAGTCTATTTTACGCGGTAAAAAATACTACCAATAAAAATATTGATCGATTTTGTATGATCCATATTCAACCCAAAACAATGTTCATACTCTCTCATAACTTTGTTATTTTCTAATAAACATACATACATGGTCCAAAGAAAATTATGTTTAACAATAAATAATAGATTCACGAGCAATTACAAAATGACGTTAATCTAATGCGAAAAACCTTCCAATGAAATTAACCAATGAAAACGAGGGTTGACTACACAACATGTTTGTCAAACATTGGTTCGGGAGGAAAGAGATGCTAAACATGGTGTTATACCAGCAACAGACAGAGAAGTTTTCAACAATCCTTTTTGTTAATTTATTCGTCAATGTAAATACTTCGTTACCCTTAATAGTCAAATTTAACAAATTCAGAATTTCTCCAAATAAAGTTCATTGTCGTTTTGACACATTTTTGTTCCGACCAAGTAACGTAACAAGAACAATGAAGAATCAGAATTTAATGCGAGAAATTTGGCTCTGGTGAGAATTCTCTTTGCATACTTAAACAATGAATTTTGAAAGCGATTTGTTGAAATGAAAAAGCAATTTACCTTTATATTGGGAGGCAAAGGCAGATTATATTTGTATTATGTATACCTCAAATTCCATTTTAGGAATATTTCAGCGAGTAAACACATGCGCATGGATTGTTCATATGTACAATAACCATAAATGTAGACTGTGAATCAAATTCAAAATAAATATAAATTTTGTAATATCACATGAAAAATAATCGGTACACGCTAATATATATTTTTTACTCTTAAAAATAATATTACGGCAAAAACAACAAGAACATTTATTATGACATTAAGATATGTTTATTTTTTATAACTTCTTTGTGTTGCGAGGTTTTAAAGTTCTCTGGAACCTTCTTATGTTCATCATGTGTTTTGTGAGTTCTGCAAAAAGCCGTTATTTGTTCCAATAAGCAGAACGGGTGGCGGTGCTGATTGAAAAGCTTCTTTGGCAACTTATTATGACAAATAATTGTAATAACCTACATATTAAAATATCGATTATGTATGTCCAAAAATATTTTTAATTTTATCAACTTTACCGTTTGACAATAAGTATGGTAAATGTTTAAAAATACGGTTCTGAATCTTCTTCTTCCTGGCCCCTTCCCAACAATTATCGTCTATGAAATCTGTTGGGGTCAGCTCTCCTCGTCCTCAGGCTGTACACTCTTCGATTCTGGGCCGCATCCGATGTCAATTCTTGTCTCATCAATTGTGAACTCCTTTGCGCCATCTATAAATAAATTGGGATAATTTTTATAGCGCCGTTTTTGTGATAACCTCACCTCAAGGACGCTTTGAATATAACTATTACAGGTTTTTGTAAGACTCGCGGAAGAAGTGAGTTTTCAGGTGTTTCCTGAATAGTGCTTAGTTGTCGATTTGCCTCAGTTCAGGTGGTAGTTTATTCCACGAGGCTGGTCCAGTTACAGCAAAAATCACCGAAGGATGTAGTGTTGACTCTATTTATTTCAGTTAACTTGTCGCTCGTTTACGGTGAGAGGGATGCAGAAGTCTGAAAGATACGTGGGAGCCATGCCATGGATCGCTTTGAAAGTCAACAAATACAATTTGTACTTGATTCTCTCTGGCACTTTTAGCCAGTGAAGATTAAGTAGATGGTGGGATATGTGTGAGAATTTCGCGACTCCGGTGATTAGCCTAGCAGCAGCGTTGAAGACGGATTGAAGTTTGTTTAGCTCAAGCTTTGGGAGGTTTGCGTAGATACCATTACAGTAGTCCAGGCGGGAAATAACGAATGCGTTTACTATGTATTTTTGGTCTTCCCCTATTCGTTGGTCGGGGGATATCTAATGTTTACGGCCACAGCCTGGTGTGATGTGATCCTTGGGTCTTCTTAATATGTGATCATACCATCTCAATTGTCTTTCTTCTAATTTATTGTTTAATGCCTGTCACTCCTAAGCTTACGCGAATGTATGAACTTTTTATTTTGTCTTCTAGAGATACTCCCGCTGAAAATATGGTTCGGAATGATATTATTATTTTTTTTCATTTAATTGGTATTAAAGTTTTAATATCTCGAGAGAGCAGGATTACTAGTGACACGACCTCAATACGTTCGTATCTTGTATTAATATTTAAAATGTATAAACCAGTACTCGATCATATTTTAATTTTAATGTACATTCAATAAAAAAAACTAGTTAATAAAATAAATAATTTAAACAAACAATTTGACAATGGCTGTACATTAAAGTTGAGATATGAATATGCAGAGGTTAATGTTTTAAATTGCCAATTTTCTCTATTCACATACTGTCCTAAAGTTACATACAATGTCATTGTCATAACAAAATATACAGAACGTTCACTCGTGTTAGGGTAAATGACAGAGAATATTTAAATAACCATCCTATGGTGAAAATTAATTGAACTAATAATAATAATCATTTTAATAATCATTATATCATTTTGTCACCTCAAGTGCGCTGAAAATTGATCAAATTTTATCATTGTGGCTGTGGTAAGATTTGTCAAAAAGGTGCGTTTTCAGTGGAGTTTTACATCTTGAATATCGTCAGTATTGACAATTTTAAAACACTTTTCTAAATTTGACGTCATACAAATAGAGTCAGGCCGCTCAAGTGGCTAAGGGTGGAACCTCTTTATATGTATGTAAGTACCTTTAAGTATTCGGTTCAATTATGTTAAAATGAAGTGGATATAAGGAACAAGAAATCAAAAGCCAAGAAATAAACTTACAAAGCAGATAAAAATAATTAATATGGTTGTTCAAGTTACGACTAGAAAGAGATAAGCCATGGAATTTCACTGCTCGGAGTTTAAAGATTTGTCTAAGAATTTCTCGGGAATTCAGAGGACGGCCGTTTATGTTGAAATATGTAGGTATTAAGATACACTACGAATATACCTAAGTAGGTAATATTATATTTATTTATTTATTTATTTATTTAATATTGCTTCTCGGGCAACTAACAGGTACTATGTCAAATATTAATTTTACACGCACCCAATAACAAGTTGCCACATTCTGGAGACTTACGATATTAATCGTCTCACAGATCCAGACTGAAAACACAATTAAAAACTGTGTCTCCACCGGGAATCGAACCCGGGACCTTTGGCTCAGCAGTCAGATATCTAACCAACTGAGCCACGAAAGCCGACAAATATTATTGAAATAGTAAAAGCTCTGTTATATGTATTATAAAATGTTTTCAAATTGTACTTATGTTATGGAAATAAAAAAATATTAAAATTTATATACATTTATAAATACAAATAAAACAAATTAGACACCAAAAAATTTCGATTTTAAAAAATCATGATGATGAGCAATAAAAGTATGTTAGTAAATAATAGAGGCCGACCAAGAAAGACCTACATGGACCATAAGGAGTTCGCGAACTACTTCCACGCCGGAGGACGTTATAGGACCTTTGGTCCTGTTCATCCCCAGCGCCGCCGCAACGTCAGACAACACAAATATCCACTACCTATCGGGTTCAACCACTGCACTCGAGAATCCAACCTCAAACGGCGGGGCAACCGCTCAAGATCGGCAGCCGGGGCAAGCCCCTAGCACAACCGATCGAACGGAAGGGCTTGCCCCCGCACCCCTCGGTCCTCGTGTTGGCGTCCGTAAGCTTGGCGGGCTAACACCGGGGGCATCCGACGCAATCATCACCTGTCAGATTTGACGTCACCATTGTCAACACAGGATGTTTGACCCGACGTCTGCGCCGGCAGTGTGCCCGGACCAAACAACATTCACCACAGTTGACGTGCTACATGGACCAGGTGATCGACGACATGTGCTGTAGTAGCTACGTGGAGATGAAGAGGCTGACAGAGAACAGGGCGGAGTGGAGGAGAAGAGAGGCAGCCAGAGCTGTTACAGACCAATCCTAGGATTGCAACTGATAAGAAGAAGAATAAATAATATAAAAATAAAAAATTGACTTGAGTAAGTGAACAAATATTTGGGTTCGATTCCCGGTGGAGACACAGTTTATAATTGTATTTTCAGTCTGGACCTTTAAGACGATAAAGATCATAAGTCTCCAAAATGTGGCAGTTTGTTATTGGGGGCGTGTTAAATTAATATTTGATAAAGCTCCTGTTAGTTGCCCGAGAAGCAATGTTGAATAAATAAATAAATATTTTTTTCACATAATATTTCTATGAATCAATTTTTATCTTACTCAAAAGATAATTAAATTTTATTATTTTTTTCACTTCAATATTAAATTTGTAATTAAGTATACCTACCAACTGAATTTGAGCCCACCATTGTACAAAAATAAACAGACATAAATTCTGATGCCACCCTTAACTTGAATTTAGTATATTTTCCCAAAGTCAACAACCAGAAATCGACCAAGTAACAAGTTAATTAGTAAATCTGTTTAATTTAGTAAAAACGAAATGAAAAATCCAAAAAAACAAATTTTATTTTTAAAAATAAAAATTTCTTCTCATATTTCTTTTAAACACGGTCAAGTACATTAATTAGATACATTAAATTTGAGATGAAAATTTCTGCCTAAAAACGGATTAATTTTGTTTAAAAATATAAGTTATTTAATTTATGTTACGTTCCCACCACTTGCTCCTCATGTAAAATAACAAAAAAAAACAGATACGAATGAAAAAATACTAATAGTACTAACAGCGATAAAAAAACCAAATACGAAGAATAACTCATGGAGTATGGAGCCTACTCTGTTTTACATGAAGTTTTTAAAATATCATGCAAAGTAAAAAAAATAACTTCTAAAAAATATAATATAAGTATTTTAAAAAACATCTTATAATCGACTTATTACTTAAAAAAAACAAGTAATCCAACTGTCGATTTATTCAAGACAATTTATTTCTGTTTGCATATCGACATAGTTTCAAGCCAAGATCAGCGATATTTTGTATGGCCTTTTCTACATTTATCATGTTTTAACTTTTTTCAATTTTTAAATCAACAAACATTAATTTTCGCAAGAGGTTTCGCTGAACGTAGATATGGATGAACGCAGAATTCGGAGTAGAAAATGTTATATTATGTGTGTGTGTAATATTCATACATCAAGTTGTGAACCTATTCAATGTAGGAAAATAGAACACTAACCTATCCTGACACTCATGTTTTTTATAGTAAAACAAATATTTTGATATATTCAACAATTGGATTTAAGGTATTTTGGTACTTTTACTTACTATTATTTATAACATACATGAAATCATACGTATTCTTACACTCAACACATAGGTACTATCGCCATCGACAGTTGGATCTCATGTGTTACCTACATGGAATGTGTATGTATATACGACAAGATTTCTGTTTTTACTGGCCAATGGCTCGAGGCTACAGAATGTTATGGTGCATAGAATACAAGTAGTTCTGCTCTATATATTAATGAGTTTCGTTCAACAAAAAACAATCAAATTTTTAAAACCTCCTCCATGGTAAGAATAATAGGTATATATTGCTAGTTTACATGGTTATTTTTGTCATTCCTATAAAAAATTGGCCCATTTTAATCAATAATTTCTACAACTGTGGAATAGTGGAGAATCATGATTTCACAATTATTAAGGATATATTTTTTACAAAGGTCTAATTATTATTCATATTATCGCTAACTTCATTGTTGTTAGTCAAGTACTAAACTAGTCAAACACTAGTCAAGTCATACAAAATGTATGACGGGACGAACCCCACAAAAAACGAGAAATGGGGTACAACTTTCTTATTTTACCTTTGTATTTTTTTTGTGTTTTATTTCAATCTTTTTTTTTCTTCCTCTTATTAATTAACTAATGTTTTTTCTTCATAAAGTAACATTTATGGAAACTGCTGGTTTATATGATTATTTTTTGTACCATTACAATATATTTACAAAACTGTGTGTTTCCTTGATAAATAAATAAATAAAATTAAAAGTCGCTTTTGATTCTCAGTGCCTGTTCGGACTTAATATTAACCAGTAAAATGATACATTAATTTCGGATCCACGTGTATCTACTATCCTACATTGTACCTATTATGTAAATATGAAGAACGTATAAAGAATATGTTTATATTATAATAGGATTAACGTAATATGAAGAAAAATTGTTTCGATATAATATAAGGTATAGGTACAATTTATACTTACTAGAATATTCTGAAATTACTTTCCTCTTTGCTGTCTCTCTGAATATTGGCGTACAGATTTGAGTATTTTGCCTTATTTTGTTATCGCATGACGTCATCTTAAACTGTACAAACATTTTTTCTTTACCAAAATTGAAAGCCATCCCAAAATTTACATACTTTATTTTCTAAACTCAATTTGTTCAAAATCTTTTTTCATCGATCTATACAAATTGGAATCTGAGAATATTCTATCAAATTTAACAAGACCCACATGGAAGGAACTATCTTAATTAAAAAATGTATTCTACATAATGTAACACTTATAAGAATTTAAAACTTAATCAATTAATCGTACGATCAATTTTAATATATTTTTTTATAATAAATACTTGTTACAAACAGATATATAACTGCAATATTGATAAATAAAGTATATTTGAATTGGTTTAATTAATATCAATAATGTATTAGTTTTTGTGTTTATCTTATTATTCACGACAGTGATATAAATTGATTATTACTAATTGCATGTAACACATGAAATCCAACTGTCAATAGCGATAGTATGTATAGTTGAAGAATAAGAATCAAACTATTAACCCATAAATCCTAATTATTGAAAATTTTAACACATGTTGGTATGTATATCAAGATAGGACAGTATGGAGGTCAGTCCTCTTTTCCTACCCGGAATATGAAAAAAGCATGATGGTTCTGTATGTATGTTTGGAGATTAAGTATCAAACAACTAAGCCTTATTACATATTGTGTATAGGCGACTGCCATACAAATTGTATGAAGCAATGTCGTATAGGCAGTTAAACTCATAAATTTATCATAAAAAAAATATTTTTCTTAATAAAAAATGTTTGAGAAACCCTGGAATTTTTTTGAAAATAATAAATTTGAGATTTTGTACTTGTCTATGTTTATACCAATTTTTAGCGTTCTAGCTTTTATGGTTTCTGAGATATATGGATAAATAAACCAAAATTTCAAAAGTTGATAACCCGTGAATGAAACTAAAATTCACAATTCTGAGTATAAAAGTTTTGTAGGCCTATAACTGTTTATATATTCTGAAATTTTGGGCTCTGTTAATTGAGCGGATCAAAAGTTATAAAGGGGGGGGGGACAGACACACACACACAGAAACACAAAACTCACATAAAATGTTCTACTCCGAATGAAATAATTTGAAATGCAAGTTGTAAATCACCGTGATTTCAAAAGGAAAGCTGAATAAATATTTGTAATATTTGAGGCCTACCCTTGAGATGTGTCCTGTCCGTATATCCCCTCATACTTCACCTCACACTCCCCATTTTCCCGCCAACGGTATCCCACTAATGAAGCTCTTGTGTGGGAACAACCATCAGCCATCTTCCTAAGCCCTCAACAAACATTCCAGGATCCCTTCTCCTGGACTATTTATATCATATCATGCCCACCTCTTTCCTTCACCATAATAGTCCTCTCCTCTCACACGGTGATATTATAGGTACCGAGGTATGTACCTACCATTTTATATGTAGTTACATAGTGCCATCTTGTGGCTAAATTATATGTGAGTGACTGTCATTTGCTTCACACTGATTTTTCATAAACATATACCTTCCTAACACATCATACAAGCATACAAAACATTATTTGAATTAAATATATGTTTATGTATATGAAGACAATAGGATAACTTATATACTTCTTTAATAATAGTATAAGGTGACTTGTAAAGCGCCGTTTTTTGTTATAACCTCACCTCAAGTGCGCTTTGAATAAATACGTTATTCTATAATTAGATAGATCTTCGGAGTAGTTATATCCGACTTAATTGAGAAGATAATAATATTATAAACTTTCTTACTTCTTTTGATTCCATTACAAATTATTACTTTGATTAAAAATTCAAACAATATAATTGAGATTCCACAATATTTTCATGTTTATTACGCCGATCGACAGTTATTTCATTTTATAAATCCGTTTTCAAGACGATAAATTTATTTTGCAGAGGAAAAATTTATTTAAATTAATTTCTCATGTTAATATTGCTTCTCTGGGCTGGTTGGAAGAAATTGCCATATGTCAATAAACTCGCCACTTGTGCAAGGCTCAAAGTAGTGTTTATTATTATTATTATTATATAAAAATCTACACAATCATACTTTAAAATAATTCCTTGTTTTAATTCATTCAAAAAATGTTTTAATGTTAGAACAAAAAACCAATGACTTATATTTATATATCATTGCAAAAATACCAATGACTTATATTTATATATCATTGCAAAAAAACCAATGACTTATATTTATATATCATTGCAAAAAAACCAATGACTTATATTTATATATCATTGCAAAAATACCAATGACTTATATTTATATATCATTGCAAAAAAACCAATGACTTATATTTATATATCATTGCAAAAAAAACAATGACTTATATTTATAATATATCATTGCAAAAAAACCAATGACTTATATTTATATATCATTGCAAAAAAAAAAACCACACTTCTTCACTTTGATTTTTAGTCACCATTATCGATTACACAACAATATGAAATATTGAAAAAGGAATTAAACCTTAATTACATGCATTCATGCATACCATTTACGTTATTTAGCCTGTAAAAACACGAACATTGGAAAATATATATCTATCTGTGGCTTGCAGAGCCCGTCTCCATTACTTTGATGCATTACGCCATTTATGGATGCCGATGTTGTTTGCATTCTTCACTACTCCGTCCAGCCAACGAAGCTTCAGCCGTCCAATTCTTCTTCGTCCTTCCAGTGCATCATCATAATTCATCTTGGGACATCCTCTCCCCTCATTCTCTGGATGTGTCCGGCCCATCTGAGTCTTACAATTTTTATTTCACTCAAGATGGAGAAATCTTTATACAGCTCATATAGTTCCTGGTTGTATCTAATAAGCCACTCTCCGTTGTCACAAATTGGGCCGTAGATCATTCTCAGTACCTACTTTCCTCTCAAAAGTATCCAGGAAAAATTATCAAAATTTCCTCATTGGAAAATATACTTATCAACAATGTTAAACCCATCCTTTCAAAGTCAGTCGAAATACCTATTCTAAAATAATATATCACTTGAAAATATTGGTTCACTTTTAAAATGTCATACTCTTTGATTCCATAGAAAAATAATAATAAATATGGCTAGTGATATAGGTGAAGGAAATCGGTCGTGGCAGGATTCGACTACTGGATTACTAACCCTGCGCGCTAACTGCTCAGCCACCACCCATCAAACAATGTGAGTCAGATGTCATAATGATACAGATTTACAATAATTAAAATACAATTGATTGTACACTTCATTCAATCAAATGTTTAAAATTCGTTCAATAATTTTCACTCAAACTTTTCACTTAAAATTTTCAAACTCTGAAATTCAGTAAATTTAATGACTAGGTAGGTACCTACCTACATATACTATATCTCTCAACGTTCATTAAAGTGTTTAAATCCAAAGTGTAATTAATAGAATCTTCAAAAGTATTGATTTTAAGTCCATCGAATCTCATTTCATAAATAATGAATTTATTGTTTTAATTCAATTAACAGTTTAACAAATTGATTTTACCAAATTCAATGTAGATTATTCTCGCCGAAGACTAAAATAAACATTTCTTGCCTAAATTATACTTATGTACCTATGTATATAATAATATAATAAAGGCTACATCGTTTTAATTCATGTAGAGTATGTATGTGGGAAGCTTCGCACCATAGCATGCAAATTCTCCATTCTCAAACATAAATTACCGTATGCAATCATAATAATGCTATATTTTACATTAGCAGATAGTATCATCAACTATGGACTGAGTAGCTATGGCAGGACATACAAAACCTATTTAGCAAATATCTATAACCTACAATTAAAACTTTTAAAAATCATAATAGGTAATAAAATAAAAAGTACATATCAGAATAATGAAAAGGGTATATTCAAACACTGTAATGTATTAGCTATATATCATAAAGTAAAAATTGCCTGATCTTAAAAGACGAACATGATCACATTAATAAATTAGAAGTAAACTTACGTAGAAATAACCTCCGAAAGTTAAACTACCTAAAGAAATATATTTTATAAATAATAATCATTCATTCGAAAAACAAACGGGAGTGGAAATATTACACATTAATAAGGAGGGCCTGAGACTAGATAATCTAGAGGCATTAGAAATACAAAAAGCTATAAATAAGAGAGAAGAAATAATAAATAACCAAATAAATTTAAATAGAACGCCCCTGTTCAATATGTTACCTGCCCGTTACCTGCCCGTGCGGTAAAACAAACCCACCACCCCTTCTAGTTTCAATTTCGCCCACCAACGACAGTAGCAATACACACGGTTTAAACATAATTTTAAGTTTAGTATAATTTTGTTCGGATGAGGGAGCGGGTCAGCTCTGAAACCGTTTAACATTAAATACTCAAAAGTGGTCTAAACAAAAAAGATATTATTTTAATTTATTAGTTAAAATGAACCACAAAGTAATAGCTGCAAAGTATCAAAATATATTTTAACTGTGTACAAAAATGTATATGGCATGAGAACATGGGAATATCTCCTGCCAAAAATATTAAATGATATGGATGATGAGCTCTTGCATATATGCACTACGTGCCCGAAATTTTTTACCCACTTAAAAAGGTATATGATGAGGTCCGATGACGACAGCTATGTGCTCTAGAAGTATACTCCTTGAGTTGACCGGCTGTCATTGGTCGAAACCTGCATCGTATCCTTTTTATCTTTATATGTACATATATGGGTATATAGGATTTTTTTTCTTATTATTATTTTTTTATTTATGTATTTATTTATTAACTCACTTATCTGTTTCTTTATTTAATTTTTGTTTTATGAATTATGTACCTATATTAAAATTACCAAACTGAATTCGTCAACCTCAGATAAACCCTGAGGGTTTCGATGGTTGACTGTATCTTTGAATTATAAATGTCATTATATATATAAAAAATAAAAAAAAAATCATTTCATTAGTTAATATTGATTTGTTAATGATTGTTTTCAAATCAATGGATGAGTGTAATCAACCTCAAATTTCTTCTTTGACTGAGAACTAATCACACAATATGATATATTATACTTTATTCAACTTCAAAGCGGACATAATTTTTTTAATAGAACTCAAAATCAAATCGCTTAAATTAAATATAGGTTTTTAGTAATAATTATTGACATGTAGCAGTCTTATAAAGCGTCGTTGCACACCACTAATTTAAAAACAAAGATACTTCACTTTACCTACATAGGGCATAATATTGGCATCACTCACCCACACGGTCATTCAATCCAATATCCTCGCCTAGTATCACTTCATCGTCTTCAGATTCGTATCCTGTGCGCGTACAATACCTAGTTTTTAGTTTACATAATTAATAATTTGTATATTCATTACTCGCAATAAATATATGTAAGTTATATTATTGTCTTTAATTTCTGTTGTTGGCCGCTCATCATCTACATATTTACGCTTTTTATTTTATATGGATTGGTTTGGATTTGTAACACGCACTTAGTAATTACACCCAAGCCGATTAATTGTTTCGATCCCGATCGATCGAGGCTTAATAGTATAGTTTCAGTATTCATTTATTTTTTTATTATTGAAAATACACTGAGGAAGTTACAAATACAATTACATATTAGAGCTAGAATACAATTACATATTAGTGCGTGTGAACATATACATATGTGTGTATGAGTGTTATTTATTGATAAGTATTGTAATTGCTAGGGTACGATAAACACCTCACTAGGAAGTCCTGTGCCGAGGTGTTTATTTGAACAGTTAGGCGACATAGATCGTACATTATCTATAGAGTTCTTGAATTTAATTTTACATTAAATAAATATTGAGAAAAAAATGTGATCTTTTTTTTTAATTTTGTTTACACTGACAGCGTTTACTATGTAGAATTCCATTTTTAAAATAAATTAAACACTTGTTTTTCTTTCTACATTTATTTTTACTCTCCAGAACGACCGTTTCGCCTGGTGAAGGCCTTTTCAACTGGTTGAAAAGGCCTTCACCAGGCGAAACGGTCGTTCTGGAGAGTAAAAATAAATGTAGAAAGAAAAACAAGTGTTTAATTTATTTTAAAAAATGTGATGTTTAATTATATTTGATTGGGTGTATGTAATTATGTTATTGATTTGATCTGAACCGGAGTTATATATCCATTGTGCTATGTGTTTTTTGTATTTTTGTGACGATGTGTTTTGTGGTAGCAGTTTTAGTGAGGTTGGTAGGCAATTATGTAGTTTGATGGCATAGTATTTAAAATATCTTTGTCCATGAGTAGGTTGCAAATTCGGGATATTTATTGTGTTTGTGATAGAGGATCTTGTTGTTCTTGGAGGTTGTGTACAGTGGGTATGTTGTGTTGTATTAATATTATAGTTTCCTTCAGTATTTAAATTTCATACGCCGATTGATTGGTTCAATTCCAATTAATCGGACTATCAATCAAGCCGCTTAATAGCCGCGCGCCAACCGAACCTCCATAGACACTTAATTTACTAACATCTTAAGAGTGTCTTGTAGGATATGTGTAGGTATTATATTATTATGTAAATGATATGTATAAAGACCATAAAACTTGAAATGATAATATTTTTTAATATATAAATCCTGGGCTGTATTCAGATTCACCAATCGACGTCGGATGTACCTGAATTTGCAGATTATGGCGTTTTTCACACCATTTTCACCGAACGCTTTCGAGCGACGTTTCGATCTGAACGCATTATCGAGCGTTTTAGATGTCAACTGTCATTTATCATACATGTTTTTTTTAGGTTATATTTTTATCGAAAGACAACAATTGGGCAGTGGAGTAAATAATTCTCTCTGACCTTTTATTATAAATTAACTTTTTTGTGAATGCACTTTAAATAAATAAAATAAGCCCGCCAGGGTACAAATATATATTTTTTTATATTATGTACTGAAAGATAAATTAATATTTTAAATTAAAAATACATCACGTCGAACCACAGATTATATAATTTCATATTGCCAATGTCAAACAAGTAATGCCAAACGGATTTCTTTCAAATTCAAACACAGAACAAGTTAAAGAAAAATTCATAATCTACTGCATTATAAAATAAACTACTATTAGATTGATGGTGGCAGAGCAGATAGCGCTTTGGGTTTGTGCTTCATTTAAGGAATGTATGAGGATGTAAATGATCTTATTACTAGGATATATTCATTCTTTTAAAAAAAATGGGTGGTGGTAGCGCGGTTAGCGCGCTGGGTTAGTAATCCAGTGGTCGCTAGTTCGAATCCTGCCACGTCCGTTTTCGTTTACGATGTTAAATTAAGGGAATGTTTGAAGATATAATAATATTTTTTGTATTTTTGAGTCACCTCTAACAGATCAAGAGCCAACGACAGCCAAATTTACCATTATAAGACTAATATATTATTTGTTCATTTATGTATGTGTGTGTGTGTATGTGTGTGTGTGTGCTGTGTGTATATAGACATTGATACTGCGCTATAAGGTTTGATAAGGATTTAAAAATAATTTTATTTAATTTTTAAATTGATTTTTTATCTAGGAGTGTAAAAGAAACGTCTGGCTTTTTTACATTGAATCTCTATTTCGTATTCTAAGAAAACTGGTTATATCTCTTTTCCGATAGGAGATTTTTACCAGGTAGAAAAAGGTTTTTTTATAAAATAGAGTATTACCTCTCATCTCCTATATCCCGTTGCCTCATCATCCTCCCTAACCCTCACAAAATTGTATCCTTAGCCTTTCTATGTACAACGCCTAATGTCATATCCTTACTATTCATTAGAGTTACGTTTGTTCGTAACAAAATAAACAGTCCACATACACATGTTGTAGGTTTGAACAAACACTATGTAAACACAAGTGTTACATACCTACATAAATACTTCATATACAGTACGCCCAGCTTAACTTCCTTCTTTGTACTAAATTACAATATTAATTAGTTCTTAACAAGACACTCTTGATCTTTCTTCTTATTAACTTTACCATAAACACTGTAAAATTTACGTCAAACAAGAAAATAAATAAATATAAGATTGTATTTTTGCTTCTCGGGTAACAATCAGTTACTCTCTCATTCTTTTTCTTCTCAAACCATTTTTCCTCCACTGCCTCTTCCATACACTTTCAATCGTCTATGTAGAGTCCCCTCCGCATCCAAGACTTACCTTACCGGCCTCTTGGACCATCAGACCATTTTTTTTTCCTATTATTTGTCCAGGGTCACCACTGTAGTTTTCTGGGTGCCCATTTATTATCCCCTT
This sequence comes from Molanna angustata, assembly GCA_963576475.1. Lineage (NCBI taxonomy): Eukaryota > Metazoa > Arthropoda > Insecta > Trichoptera > Molannidae > Molanna > Molanna angustata. The sequence goes on from OY754967.1 coordinate 265,232, forward strand.
GTCTGAACAAATGTCCAACTCATTGCCACTTTGATCCAGCATCACGATCCATTATATCAGCGACCTTAGAACGAATATATTATATAGTTTTGCTGGATATGTATCTTCAGAACCCAAGATTGGGTAAAGAAAGAAGTAAACATAAATGTCACATATCTGAGTCACTCGCGGTTTGCAGATTATATTGTTATCATAAGAAAAAATATAAATGAATTAGAAACAGGTACTATGCCGGATATTAATTTAACACGTACCTACCCCATAATAAGTTGCTTATTCTGGCAATATAAATATAGGTATAAGATGAATTCATAAAAAAATAAACAACTAAGTTTATCCATTGTATCGAGAAAAGAGAAAAAGTTTTACTAAATACGAAGAAAATTAGTTTCGTATCCGAGTTGAGGTTGAGTTTAATATAAAGATTGGTCGAAACATGTTCTAACTATGTAGGTTATCTGGAAGTTAGAATGTTTATTTCGGTTCCAATTTCTGGACAAATCTTTGTGTTTTTACTTGCGTAACAAAGTTTTAGTTACATCGTAAAAGCGTATAATATTATTAGATTATATTTAATTTAAACTTTCTCCAACTTTAAATCTTTGATATGGTTGTTCATATAATGTAAATACTTAAAAAAAATCTGTACAATTTTATCATGTTGTTTTTCATTTTGCAATTTTGATGATATTCACGAAAAAATAAATATATCGTTCATAATGTCGGTCTTCGTGGCTCAGTTGGTTAGATATATAACTGCTGATCCAAGGGTCCCAGGTTTGATTCCCGGTGGAGACACAGTTTTTTATTGTGTTTTCAATCTGGATTTGTACGATGATTAATATCGCAAGTCTCCATAATGTGGCAACTTGTTATTGGGGGCGTGTTAAATTAATATTTGACTTGGAACCCGTGAAGTACCTAATATAATGCAATTATAAATCTCAATACCTATTGAACAGGAAATCCAATGATATATACAGTATTTCGAATTAATAACGAGAACCTATTTGAAGCAAGGTTCTCTTTCAAGATATTCACTTTCAGGTTATGTAACATAATATTGTAATTGAAATTAAATAAGTACCTACCTAATTATTCTTACAAAAACATTTGAATAGAGTGGCTGTGATATATGAAGCAGTTGAAAGAACAATAGTGTCACTGAGGAATGTCATCGAGCTGATAAAATAAATTATTATGTGATAAAAATTGTTCTTAGTATGAAAATAATGGTAAAAGAAAAGCGTTTCCCCAGAATGGATGTTGATGTATCGTTTGAACGAACTCATCTAATGTCGAGTAATTTATCAAACCTCCTAAGCCACCGTCTGCCTCATTATTTCTTCCTCGAGCGCTTTATTTCTATACATTTTTTATATATAAAAAAATACAATTTTACCCTTTAAAAAAGTAAATTTGTTTTTCTCTCCAAGAAGCAGGCGAGGCAGCCCATGACTGTGGACTCCCAAACCATACCAAAGTAGGAAGGCATTTTACTAGCAGTTTTTTTCTCTGTCGGCGGATTTTCGTACATTTTATATAAATATTCAGATGTTTCAGACATTTATTACAGGACTAGGAGTTAAATTACATTTCATACAAAGCTTTCTATCTGAGTCGTGTTTACTCTTACACTTGTACATAACACAAAAGTCAATAAAATTAGTTACTTTACATCAGTGTGTTTCACTGTATTAAATTATGTTGTACTGTATCAGATATCTATAAATGTAAAAATTGATGTTGGTACGTGGCCGATGAACTCTTATACCATATCAATCTTGGGGGATGTTTTCAGCGCACACTGGAGAAGGTTTTTGCATTATAATAAATTTATTCGAAATCTCACGTAAGAATTTATGAAAAATGATATTTGGAATTGCAATAAAAATATGAGGATTCGTTCAGCGAACACGCGAAATGATATTTGAATATAAATTTATTTGACACACTGCACAAGAATTTTACACAGGATTGAAAGGACGAAATGAACTGAAAAGAGAAGGAGGGACTGTAAAGGGACTAAAAAGCCCGACAACTAACCGATGTTTCATAAGGATCGAATAAACGGTTCAAGGGCGCATATGATACATACATACAACTATTATTGTATACTTACAAACATTCATTTTTATATATAGAGATAATTATATAATTAACAACAAAAATATTATGTCATTAAAGCGTGGAGCTGACAGTATAAATTTTCTCCGCTGATTTTTAAAATGGCGATGATGATGATAAACATTCCGAGTCGGGGGGGGGGGGGGGGGGGTAGAAAGAGTTGTCAGAACGAAAATAAAATGAAATGAAAATGTCCATGGGCACATGATATCGGGAGGGAAATAAATTAGGTAAGAGATTGCGTAAAGTGAGCACAAAGGTTGAAAGGGAATCCGACAATGAGGCATGGGGAAGTGGAAGGAGGGGGGAGCGAGGGGTGACGGGGGGGGAGTCCTGTCCCAGTTCGTTCGGTCAATGCGTGGTGAATATTTTACCAGCGGTCAACATCGAGGGTGGATGTAGGCGACAAGTTACGGTATTTAGCACAATTTTTAAGCAAATTCAGCCTCAGGGTAGAAGGGGAGAGGTCCACAGTATGGCGTTGGCACGGAACAGAGGGTCAATATTGAGATCCGCAAAATTACAACGACAGTCCCGCCGGATACATATCTTTTTTTTAGAAAGATTTTTCAGTTAAGGGATAATCCCTCGCGATCACACGGCCATTGATTTCCGTTTAATTTTTTTTACTCGTGCCTTCGATCCAATACTTAAATGGAATTAACTAGACTAGTTGCATGTAACACATGAGATCCAACTGTCGATAGCGATAATATGTATAGTTGAAGAATCAGAATCAAACTATTAACCCATAAATCCAAATTATTGAAAATTTATACACATGTTGGTATGTATGACAAGATAGGACAGTCCTCTTTTCCTACCCGGAATATGAAAACAGCATGATGGATCTGTATGTATGTTTGGAGATTAAGTATCAAACCATTAAGTCTTCTTACATATTGTATATAGGCGACTGCCATACAAATTGTATGAAGCGATGTCGTCACTAAATTCAATTTTTATAAAAATTGTTAAAAAAAAGTAGAAATGTACTTCAACAATATGGATATTTTTTATAGAAAACTAAATTATGTAGTTGGGGTGTTTCGGCTTTTTCCAATATTTTTAAAAATTTTGGAAATATAGTCAGTTAAACTCATAAATTTATCATAAAAAAAATATATTCTCTTAATAAAAAATGTTTGAGAAACCCTCGAATTTTTTTGAAAATTATAAATTTGAGATTTTGTATTTGTATATGTTTGTACTAATTTTCAGCGTTCTAGCTTTTATGCTTTCTGAGATATATGGAAAAATAAACCGAAAAATTTAAACCAAAAGTTGATAACCCCTGACTGTAACAAAAATTCACCATTTTGAGTATAAAAATTTTGTACGCCTATAACTATTTATATATTTTGAAATTTTGGACATATCCATATATATATATATATATATATATATATATATATATATATATATATATATATATATATATATATATATATATATATATATATATATATATATATATATATATATATATATATATATATATATATATATATATATATATATATATATATATATATATATATATATATATATATATATATATATATATATATATATATATATATATATATATATATATATATATATATATATATATATATATATATATATATATATATATATATATATATATATATATATATGTTAAATCTAAGGTTTTCGCGAGTACAAAATATGTTATTATTAAGTATTTTGGGGATAACCCGCGTCAAATTCTGATTCCCGAGAGAATCAGTCGTCTGCCGACGTTTCGTCTGAATCACATCAGACATTTTCTAAAGGCGCCTTGTTAATAAATTTTCGTCTCGAGGGATAGTGCACGCACGTCCGTTCGAGTCGAAAGCCTACTACCAAGTGAAAGTTTGAAAGGAAGCCGCGTCAAGTGTTAGTGGAGGGGTGGGTTTCCCCAATGACGTCATTATTGCGTTTTGTTTGGCTTCTAGTGACTCTAGTACTTAACGGTATATTGTTTACAGGTGGATTATCAGTTTTCGGCTTACTAAGAATTTTACTAATGTTTTTAATGTGACTATTGTTTGAAATATCGGTAGTTTGATTACTATGGTTTTTAAAAATGTTGTTTTCAAGTACACTTGTCCATGCGGTCGGGATTCGAATGCTATCGTCCCTGTTATTCATTATACTGTTGCTTCTTTTATATATTTCGATTGCTTCCCTGTAAATTCTAAATGTTTCATTGTTAATATTCGCGACTACTTTTGAATTTTCAAAATCTATGGAGTGATTTTCGGTCAATGAGTGATTTACAAGAGATGAAGTTAGTTTCCGGTTTTTAACATCTACGCGATGTTCAGAGACGCGCGCCGAGATTCTGCGATTTGTCCTGCCTATGTAAGTTTTTGAGCAATCACCGCAAGGGATTTCGTAAATACCGTGTGACTCTAATGGTATTTTATCTTTCGGACTTTTTAAAAAGGATGAAATTTTGTTGTCTGTTCTAAAAATGGTGCGAATATTATGTTTATAAAGTAGGTGACTGATTTTGTCTGTAGTGCCTTTTATGTAAGGTAAATATATATATATATATATATATATATATATATATATATATATATATATATATATATATATATATATATATATATATATATATATATATATATATATATATATATATATATATATATATATATATATATATATATATATATATATATATATATATATATATATATATATATATATATATATATATATATATATATATATATATATATATATATATATATATATATATATATATATATATATATATATATATATATATATATATATATATATATATATATATATATATATATATATATATATATATATATATATATATATATATATATATATATATATATATATATATATATATATATATATATATATATATATATATATATATATATATATATATATATATATATATATATATATATATATATATATATATATATATATATATATATATATATATATATATATATATATATATATATATATATATATATATATATATATATATATATATATATATATATATATTATGTTCTATATATATGGTAGTGGACAGGTCACGTGGCAACACAGAAAGTTGGGCACCGTGAATTAAAAAATGGAGACGTTTGTTCAGGGACGCCAGGATAGGGAAGGGTGGACGAAAGTTGAAGGAGGTCTAAATTCAGCCGTGGCTGAGAAGAAAATATTGTCTTAGTGTTTTCAATTATAATACATAGGTACAGAACAATAAGAAACTGTGAACAGTGTAGAGTAGGTACCTACAGAGTAGGCAGTGTTATGTGTAATGTTACTTTTTAGTATTATTTTTATGCCTCTATTCCAACATTAGATATATTGTAACGCTCCCTTTACGATATTTTCACTTAAGAAAAGGAAAATAAAAAAATCTCATGTTTTATGTTTACTCGCGAACAAAACAATATCAAAAACGATAAAGAAAATATATAATCTCTCGGGTTCCATACAGAACATTACAACACTAGGTACTTTGCTTTTACGACGTCCTTTAAATCAAACAATTCAATGGTTGTACATCGGCACCTATACACAGACAATCAATGTGATGAAAAACTGTAATATAATTAAAAAAATATAAAAGTCAAATTTTATTAATAAACATTATAAATCATGTTATTTTTTTTTCTACCTCATAAAAACATAAAACTATGTAAGTAAAAACATAAATACAGTATAACAAATAAATATGTACAGTACTATTCTACACTAGAGTACTAGAGTGAATGGAGCACTTAAACCAGTTATGAATGATCGTAACGTATCAAAGGAAGTTAAAGTTGCCATTCATAACGCAATTGTAGTGCCAACCTTGATGTATGCAAGTGAAACCTGGACATGGCAGAAGTCGCATGAAAGTAGAATAAATGCAGTGGAAATGAGATCGTTAAGAAGAATTTGTAATAGAACGATGTATGATAGAGTTAGAAATGAGGTCACTAGGAAAGAATGTAAGATGAAGAAAGATGTAGTAACTAGAATGAAAGTTAACACACTTAGATGGTTTGGTCACGTGGAAAGAATGAATGAAGAACGCTTGACGAAAAAAATATATAAGGCTGACAGGAATGGAAAAAGAGGTCGGGGGCGCCCAAGAAAAGGATGGCACGACCATGTGAATGATATTCTGAAAGAAGGAAATGTTAGAAGTCTGAACAATAGAAGAACATGCATGAGACGTAGCATGAATGTTGACGAGGCGGTGAATGTATGTCAAGATAGAATAGTGTGGCGTTCTGTTCTCTCTGCCTACCCCGCGAGGGACATGGCGTGATGGTATGTATGTATGTATGTATGTACTATTCTATGCTTTCATAATCTGTACCATAGCTTGGTGCCATCCATCATTTCCATTACAATTATATGGGAGAAAATAACTGAGAGATCACTTTATATTATTCTGATTATTTTTATTTTTTGTTTATGTTTAATTATTTTGCTTTGAAAAACATGTAACCTTCGGCCATATTGAAAAAGTACTGCCTCAGAACAGACTTGTCTAGTGAGGCAGTAAATTTCCAAATAGGCACAATTGTACATAGTTTGTATATAATTAGTCTTTTTAAAATATACTTACTTTTTTATTATTGTTATATATATATATATATATATATATATATATATATATATATATATATATATATATATATATATATATATATATATATATATATATATATATATATATATATATATATATATATATATATAATATATATATATATATATATATATATATATATATATATATATATATATATATATATATATATATATATATATATATATATGTTATTATTAAGTATTTTGGGGATAACCCGCGTCAAATTATGATTCCCGAGAGAATCAGTCGTCTGCCGACGTTTCGTCTGAATCACATCAGACATTTTCTAAAGGCGCCTTGTTAATAAATTTTCGTCTCGAGGGATAGTGCACGCACGTCCGTTCGAGTCGAAAGCTTACTACCAAGTGAAAGTTTGAAAGGAAGCCGCGTCAAGTGTTAGTGGAAGGGTGGGTTTCCCCAATGACGTCATTATTGCGTTTTGTTTGGCTTCTAGTGACTCTAGTACTTAACGGTATATTGTTTACAGGTGGATTATCAGTTTTCGGCTTACTAAGAATTTTACTAATGTTTTTAATGTGACTATTGTTTGAAATATCGGTAGTTTGATTACTATGGTTTTTAAAAACCATATATATATATATATATATATATATATATATATATATATATATATATATATATATATATATATATATATATATATATATATATATATATATATATATATATATATATATATATATATATATATATATATATATATATATATATATATATATATATATATATATATATATATATATATATATATGTTGTGTAAATAATGAAAATAAATAATTTTATTTCATTTTTCATTTCATAAAGATTACCTACATACATTTAAAATGGTCCATTGATTGTTTTGATACATAAAATCATTAATAGGCTTGAAGATCAAGCGTACTTTAGTATCTAGTTTTTCTGGACAACTCGATGTGTGAGATACACTGAAAAAATATTAATAGTAAACAAATTATCGTAACTTCTATTTAGTTATTCGAAACCAAATGCTTTGTGCATACAGTCAAACCATAGTATAATAGCCAAACTTTTGTTATTATATTGGTTAGAATAATTGGTTAAAACATCGGTAGCCAAACAGAAAGCTTAGGTATCCTATTTTTTCAGTGTATTTTATCAGTTCCAAAGGTTAGCTTTGCACCTGCATTGAACACTTTGTTTTTATATTTACTAGACGCATAGGAAAACCGATGTACAGTTTCAGTTATACAGCCTAAGGAACCACATACACTTAAAAGTTAATTTATTTACAGAAGCCACTTTTTTAATCTGTTCATCTTCTAAGAGGTATATAATGGTACGGTTGAATAAGGGCGCATTTCTATTCCGATAGTTCATGTTTTGCTAAAGATTTTTTCAAATTAATTGTTAAATTTTGTTTTCTTAGTATTTTTTAATATTTTCCAAATATTATAAAATGGAAAACTACTCGGTGCTCTCAATCTTACATAAGTAACAATTTACCTTATTTATGGGCTTACCCTAAAAAGCCAACATTGCCAAATTGGCGACATAAAATAATGGTTGACTGGGACCCGTTATTTACTACATTATGTAGGTAGGTACTATTGAGATTCTTTAACTAAAACTAAATTGATAATTACAAACATACCATTATTTTGGATTAGGAAAATTTACAAATACATAAACTCCACCCACTTGACCAACAATAATTTTCAGATGTTTTAAACATAAGACTGCACGCGTAATTACAAGATCTAAATCGTGAAAAATTTTGCAAACAACCATCTCGCAAGACTAGCATGATGAAGTTTTGCAGTCTCAAAAGCTATTGATTTCATATCCCCACATTGTTCTTTTACTCATGCAAACACACCTGCACCCACACAAAAATACTCGTTTATTAGTCCCATACCTACAATTGTTCTTTATACATTTTTTTATTTAATTTTATACTTTATTGAGGTAGTTAATTCCAAATAGGTATTAAAGTTTTTGTTATATTGTATTTATTGTATGTAATATATTATGGAAATAAATAATAATGATTTCCTCAATGCTCATTTCCTGTTTCCTCTTCCTTGATGCTGCTGCCTTTATATCTACTATCTTCGATTCTTTGGTTTTATGTAATTTATGTATAATGTGTAATATTTGTTGTAAATATTTTTTTCCTCTTTTTTTACATGATAGTGTTTTAACATTTTGTTTCAGTTTTTTTTTATTTATTGTTATATGACACTACATATATTAAATTTCATGTAATCCACTTAGTGGCTTCTCTGTAATGTTCTTACTCTATGTAATAAAATATACATGTAAAAATATACATGTAAATACATGTATAAAATATACATGTAAATACATGTATAAAATATACATGTAAGTGTATATTTTACTATTATATTACGAAGCTGTTGGATTTCCCAAATAAAATAAAAATAAATATAAATAAATGTCTTACTCAGGTTCAGAAAATAGGCATAGGATGGTCGTTCTTCTTTGCTTGTAATATTCGATGGTCTGCTTGACGTCGAATATTGCAGTATCTGCGGAACATCCAAGCTCTAGCCCCATTAATTTGATTGTCCTGAGTTACAACTTTTTCAAATATTCTGGCTACAATAGTAGCCAGAGATATGGGTCTTTAATTTACAGAAGCAGAAGGGTCTAATTGTTATTTTTTTTACTGTGGGGACTATGACCGTTTTTGTCAGCTCTGCCGGTAGGTGACCTATTGCTGTGAAGAGTGACGATAGTAGCTCCATTAGGTAATGCCCCGCATTCCTAATATGCGTGATCGAAACGAATGGAATATAGGCTACCTTCTCCTGAGACATTATAAGATCAGGTGTATGGAAAATAACAGTTTCATCCAAACGATGAAGCTGAATTTTTCCACAAACTTGTGCTGCCGGTGTCAATGCATTCTGGTTGCCTTAATATTGTACTTTGTTCAAAATGGTCGTTACCGCAAGATGGCGGACAATCTATTACATATATCACAACCGTTTTAGTATCTTTATCAAATTAAATGGATTGATGCGTAAAAAACAAAGTGGGTGACGTCATAATATACTAGTTGCATGTAACACATGAGATCCAACTGTCGATGGCGATAGTACCTATGCATAATCAAAGAATACGTACCAAACTATAAACAACACAAATTAATCCAACTGTCGATTCGTTCGTGAGAATTCTATTCACTTAATAAATCGACATTATTAAGCCAAGATGCGTGTACGAAGGAAAATTTTGTATGGTGTAGTGGACTTTTTGCATGCTAATAACACCAACTAGAGGCCTCGCAGTATATATGTTCCCATACATTGATTTAATCAGAATTCGGAGTAGAACATTTTATGTGAGTTTTGTGTGTGTGTGTGCGCGCGTGTGTGTGTGTGTGTGTGTGTGTGTGTGTCTGTGTGTGTGTGTCTGTGTGTGTGTGTCCCCTTATAACTTTTGATCCGCTCAATTTTCAGAGCCCAAATTTTCAGAAGATATAAACAGTTATAGGCCTACAAAACTTTTATACTCAGAATTGTGAATTTTAGTTTCAGTCAGGGGTTATCAACTTTTGAATTTTTACTTTATTTTTCCATTTATCACAGAAACCATAAAAGCTAGAACGCTGAAAATTGGTAGAAATTTAGAAAAATATAACACACACACAGACACACGAAATGTTCTACTCCGAATTCTGAGTAAATCCGTGTATGGAACATATATGCCGCGAAGCCTCTAAGTTGGTGTTTTTTGACTTCAAAGTTGGAAAAGCCGTGAAAAAAGTAGACCTCTGCATACAATTCTCGCGTATCCTGGCTTGATACATTGTCGATATGTTAAGAGAACAAAGTTCTCCTGAACAAATCGACAGTTGGAAAATTTAATTATCTAGTTGGGGTGTTTCAGATTTTTTCAATATTTAAAAAAAATGGAAATATAGGCAGTTAAACTCATAAATTTATCATAAAAAAAATATTTTTCTTAATAAAAAACGTTTGAGAAACCCTGGAATTTAAAAAAAAACTAATTTAGAGATTTTGTATTTGTCTATGTTAATACCAATTTTCAGCGTTCTAGCTTTTATGGTTTCTGAGATATATGGAAAAATAAAGTAAAAATTCAAAAGTTGACAACCCCTGACTGAAACAAAAATTCACAATTCTGAGTATAAAAGTTTTGTAGGTCTATAACTGTTTATGTATTCTGAAAATTTGGGCACTGTAAATTGAGCGGATCAAAAGTTATAAGGGGGGGGGGGTGGGACACACAGACACACACACACACAAAACTCACATAAAATGTTCTACTCCGAATTCTGAGTAAATCCATGTATGGGAATATATATGCTGCGAGGCCTCTAGTTGGTGTTATTAGCATGCAAAAAGTCTACTACACCATACAAAATGTTCCTTCGTACACGCATCTTGGCTTAATAATGTCGATTCATTAAGAGAATTGAATTCTCATGAACGAATCGACAGTTGGAATACTTTATTATTACTTGCATTTATTATTGAAACACAAACCTATGCACTGAAAAAAAAGTCATGTTAAAATTAACCGAACTATAGTGACTACAAAACAATTAGTTTTGTGCTTCTAAATATTTTGTGTGTTTAACCAAACAGTACAGTCATAAAAAGATAAACTTTATTAGGTAGGTACTAATAACAAAGGTTTGGCTAAAAACGCAGGTAGCCAGTTCGGTGGTCACAATTATTTTTTTCAGTGTGTTATTTTATATATCTATTATATTAAATATATAAAACAAAAAATTCTTTCTAATAATATATATTATAATTTATCAAAAATATAAAATATGATAAAATAAGAGTTTTATGGTTTAGTGATAATCATTAAGGTATTTTTGTTATGTGAAAAGCAACGTAAATTGTAATATGCAAGAGAATGATATGACACAATATGGTGGTGTCGGTTGTTACATGTTATTACATGGTTTAAGAAGGAAGGAAAACAATGAAAAAATCATTTCCTCACAAAACGACAGCGACAGATGTTCAAATAATAATATTTCAACACATTTACCACAAGAAATTTTCACTCACATATTATTGAGACAACAATTATGTGGAAAATTATGCTTTTAATGTTTGTCTGATTTCAAATTATTTTGTTCGTTACAAAAAAGGCATAATAATAAAAATATACGTATGCGCAGCCGGTAAGAATAAAAAAAACCTTTTGTTATAAAAAAATTTTGTTCCAAAGATTTATGGTTAAGAAAAGCACAAGAATAACTTAAATGCATTTTTAAACATCTGACAAAGATCACAGCGGGGGATCTATAACAACAAAAATTCGAAAAATTCAATAATAAATACATATGTGGCGAGGATGTACCTCCCCATCATCGATGCCATCTCGCTCGGACGATCTCGCTTCTCACGAAGATTGCCGAAGACGACCGAGAGACAGCGCATCGTATTTAGATCGATCGACGTGGCGAATCATTCGCTCATCAGCCAAGCGTTCAAGCACAGTGTTCAATAATTATAATATTTTATCCCGACCCCAGTATCGCGGAGCAATAATTTGAAATAAATTTGTTAACTTTTTAACCTGAAAATATAATCAATCTGAGTAAGTTTTCTTTTATTATGAAACCAATCATCACTCTATTATTTCAATTCTAAATAAATGGCTGAGTAAAACAATTGCAATATCTAAAAATAGTTGTATGTATTTTGGGAGATGAATTTAGAACACGCAATAAACTCGCAACCTTTTCTGATATCATATTAATAATCTAATTAAATATATAACTTCCTCCCAACCTACATACCGCTAAACATAAAAAAAATGATTTTTTATATACCTACATACGTCAGAAAAAAAAAAACGAAAAAGACAATCTCAAGAAGTATTTTGCTTTTTAATTGAAATGAAATTCTACAATTTTGAAATTATCTTAGTAACGTCTTCTCGTGGGTTGTGACAAAAATATTATTATATTTCAATTATGATATTTAAATAAGCACTCTAAGCCGGTGCTGTGAGACACCGCCATAGAATAGTGCTTCCACTATTTTATATTATCATTGTTTTCGTGTGTCCAATAAGAGCCGGGTAATCGAAAATAAAACAGGCAACAATAACATCTCACAAAGTTCTGCCATGAGGTTCACCACACATAAGCATGTATTATGCTTCCTTAAATAATCCTGTGCACACCTGTCGCTGGTTACCCCACATTTTGGGATAAGCCGTGATGTTAGGTATGTTTATATATTTAAATAATTTAACTTATTATATTCACTTTCAGTCCTCGTATAACTGCATATGTAGGTACTAAAACTTTTTGAAAATCCAAAAAAAAGCACAATATAAAAGTTCGTTAATATATAAAGTATGATGACCTTTATATTATAATATGAACATAAATAAAATAAATCCCATCATTACGTGCGGGAAATTGAATTCCAAACAAGATAAACGTGAGTATAAAAGTTAACCGTAAATACGACGCCAAAATCAATTTAAGTAATAATGAACACTAAAAAAATATAAAACATTTGTATAGATATAATAGTTATCAACCTCTAATCCAATTCCTTGCCATAAAGAAAAAGAAATCTTTTATGGTTTTGCTAATCTAAAGTTTATGGACCGTTCCAGAAAGTTCCAGGATAGGGAGGAAGGTGGCAAGTACAGGGAAGGCATTAGGAAGAAGGAAGGATGGTGGATATACCGTGACAGAAAGTTAACTTTTCCACTTCCCAATGGATTTCTGACTGCTATCGAGAAGATTAAGAGCTCATTTAAAATGCAAGGTCTTCCTCGGCCTATAAATTCAATTAAAACTCTTCTATTGTGGGCGGTGAAGATGATGGACTTTCCTGTCATAAGCGAAGTCAACATAATATAGATTTCTTCACTAAAATCACACTTCAACCAAAGTATTTTACGAAAAAAAAAATGTTGTCTGAGAAATCTTAAACATGAAGTTGTTACTAAAAAGTCAATGGCAAATAATTTGAAAAATCACGTGGGCTGCGCAGTGATCAAATTTGGGTTTATGGCATGGTTGGTATACGTCCAAACCATCCCTCCTGCACGACGAAATTCTCAAATTATTGCACATATTTATATTTAGGTACTTACGTTAAAATTGTGTAGTTACATTATTGAATCAAATATGTTAAACCAATGTAGCTAAGCTATTATGAACTACGTAGTATGGATTTGTTTGAATTAATGAAAAATATTTTGCGTTATTTTATGGGGGGGACTGCTGCCAACACACCTTTTTTTCAATTTGATATACCATCATTATTTCTTATCAAATCATTTTGAAAAAAATAATTTAGATAGTTTGGATATTAATAAACAAAAATATACCTTAAATTTTTGATAATGTTCTGTATAAATTCTAGTAGAAAAATAATGGCATACCCCGATTTTCAACGTTTATCATATATTTTTAATAAACTATAAGGCGTAGAGATATATATATTTTTTTAAATTAAAGAAGACAAAAATATCTAGAAAAATATGATGTGACGGTGCATTAATGCTTCAGGTTTAGTAAATAAACCTAAAAAACATTTATTTTCCATTCAGCGCCATTGCGTAATAAAAGTTTTTTTTTGGTTTATTTATTTATTTTTTTATTTAATTATTTATTTATTACATACACGGCCTCTTGGCCATTATAAAAATATGGTAAAAATAAAACAAAACTCGTATTAAACAAAAGAAAAACAACACAATAATTCACAAAAATACAAAATCTATCACACAATTCAAAATATTCATAATATTATGTCCCACTCCGATTTGTCTAAATTTTATTTACCTAACTTAACCTGATGCGTTAAAGCAACGTCATATCATATTTTTCCAGATATTTTGTTCTTCTTTAATTTATAAAAAAAAATATTGCTCTATACCTTATATTTTTTTTAGAAATTTAAGATAAATGTCAAAAATCGGGGTATGCTTATTATTTTCCTACAAGAATATATACAGAACATAATCAAAAGGTTAAGGTATATTTCTCTTAAATAATCAAATGTGGAGGCTTCAACTTTGTGGAAATTCATATTTATTCAATTATTTAAATTTAAATTAAACACAAACTATACTTTGTATGTTTCCACTTATTTATTTACTTGTTCACTACATGTTTCGGGAACGTCCGTTCCCTTCTTCAGGTGGATGTAAACTTCCAACAGTTTACATCCACCTGAGGAAGGGAACGGACGTTCCCGAAACATGTAGTGAACAAGTAAATAAATAAGTGGAAACATACAAAGTATAGTTTGTGTTTAATTTAAATTTAAATAATTGATTATATTTCTCTTTATTAATATCCAAACTAACTAGGTTATTTTTTTCAAAATGATTTGTTTAGTAATAATGATGGTAAATCAAATTGAAACGAGTGGGTTGTGGCCAACACTAAACTCTCCACACCACAAATATTGACAATGAAATATTTTATTCATTCTAAATTTTACTACCAGGAATATAAATTTTCTAACGATAGTATATTTTCATGTTAAGATAGACAAACTATTAATGCCGTATAGTGAAGAATGCTTATGTTGTATGAAATATTTTAAAAAAAGCAGATAAATTTTGATTTAAAGAACGCGAGAGCATTTTCAAAATTTTGACACGTGATATCATATGAAGATTTTTTTGTTATTTATGGAAAGCTAATCAGTTCTATGTTCAAGCTCTTTACATTATAACATGAAATCAAATTACTGAACGTTTCCATACATAGAAATTTATCTAATTTCATTTTTATTCATACTAAATGTTACTATCAGGAATATAAATTTTCTTCCGATAGTATATTTTTATGTTAAGATAGACAAACTATTAATGCAGTATAGTGAAGAATGCTTATGTTGTATGAAATATTTTTAAAAAAGCACATAAATTTTGTTTTAAAGAACGCAAGAGTATTTTCCAAATTTTGACAGGTGATATCATATGAAGAATTTTTTTGTTATTTATGGAAAGCTAATCAGTTCTATGTTCAAGCTCTTTACATTATAACATGAAATCAAATTACTGAACGTTTCCATACATAGAAATTTATCTAATTACATTTTTATTCATACTAAATGTTACTATCAGGAATATAAATTTTCTTCCGATAGTATATTTTTATGTTAAGATAGACAAACTATTAATGCAGTATAGTGAAGAATGCTTATGTTGTATGAAATATTTTTAAAAAAGCAGATAAATTTTGATTTAAAGAACGCGAGAACATTTTCAAAATTTTGACACGTGATATCATATGAAGATTTTTTTGTTATTTATGGAAAGCTAATCAGTTCTATGTTCAAGCTCTTTACATTATAACATGAAATCAAATTACTGAACGTTTCCATACATAGAAATTTATCTAATTACATTTTTATTCATACTAAATGTTACTATCAGGAATATAAATTTTCTTCCGATAGTATATTTTTATGTTAAGATAAACAAACTATTAATGCAGTATAGTGAAGAATGCTTATGTTGTATGAAATATTTTAAAAAAAGCAGATAAATTTTGTTTTAAAGAACGCGAGAGCATTTTCAAAATTTTGACACGTGATATTATATGAAGAATTTTTTTGTTATTTATGGAAAGCTAATCAGTTCTATGTTCAAGCTCTTTACATAATAACATGAAATCAAATTACTGAACGTTTCCATACATAGAAATTTATCTAATTACATTTTTATTCATACTAAATGTTACTATCAGGAATATAAATTTTCTTCCGATAGTATATTTTTATGTTAAGATAGACAAACTATTAATGCAGTATAGTGAAGAATGCTTATGTTGTATGAAATATTTTAAAAAAAGCAGATAAATTTTGTTTTAAAGAACGCGAGAGCATTTTCAAAATTTTGACACGTGATATTATATGAAGAATTTTTTTGTTATTTATGGAAAGCTAATCAGTTCTATGTTCAAGCTCTTTACATTATAACATGAAATCAAATTACTGAACGTTTCCATACATAGAAATTTATCTAATTACATTTTTATTCATACTAAATGTTACTATCAGGAATATAAATTTTCTTCCGATAGTATATTTTTATGTTAAGATAAACAAACTATTAATGCAGTATAGTGAAGAATGCTTATGTTGTATGAAATATTTTAAAAAAAGCAGATAAATTTTGTTTTAAAGAACGCGAGAGCATTTTCAAAATTTTGACACGTGATATTATATGAAGAATTTTTTTGTTATTTATGGAAAGCTAATCAGTTCTATGTTCAAGCTCTTTACATAATAACATGAAATCAAATTACTGAACGTTTCCATACATAGAAATTTATCTAATTACATTTTTATTCATACTAAATGTTACTATCAGGAATATAAATTTTCTTCCGATAGTATATTTTTATGTTAAGATAGACAAACTATTAATGCAGTATAGGGAAGAATGCTTATGTTGTATGAAATATTTTAAAAAAAGCAGATAAATTTTGTTCTAAATAACGCGAGAGCATTTTCCAAATTTTGACAGGTGATATCATATGAAGATTTTTTTTGTTATTTATGGAAAGCTATTCAGTTCTATGTTCAAGCTCTTTACATTATAACATGAAATCAAATTACTGAACTTTTCCATACATAGAAATTTATCTAATTACATTTTTATTCATACTAAATGTTACTATCAGGAATGTAAATTTTCTTCCGATAGTATATTTTTATGTTAAGATAAACAAACTATTAATGCAGTATAGTGAAGAATGCTTATGTTGTATGAAATATTTTAAAAAAAGCAGATAAATTTTGTTCTAAAGAACGCGAGAGCATTTTCCAAATTTTGACAGGTGATATCATATGAAGATTTTTTTTGTTGTTTATGGAAAGCTAATCAGTTCTATGTTCAAGCTTTTTACATTATAACATGAAATCAAATTACTGAACTTTTCCATACATAGAAATTTATCTAATTACATTTTTATTCATACTAAACGTTACTATCAGGAATATAAATTTTCTTCCGATAGTATATTTTTATGTTAAGATAAACAAACTATTAATGCAGTATAGTGAAGAATGCTTATGTTGTATGAAATATTTAAAAAAAAGCAGATAAATTTTGTTCTAAAGAACGCGAGAGCATTTTCCAAATTTTGACAGGTGATATCATATGAAGATTTTTTTTGTTATTTATGGAAAGCTAATCAGTTCTATGTTCAAGCTCTTTACATTATAACATGAAATCAAATTACTGAACTTTTCCATACATAGAAATTTATCTAATTACATTTTTATTAATACTAAATGTTACTATCAGGAATGTAAATTTTCTTCCGATAGTATATTTTTATGTTAAGATAAACAAACTATTAATGCAGTATAGTGAAGAATGCTTATTTTGTATGAAATATTTTAAAAAAAGCAGATAAATTTTGTTCTAAAGAACGCGAGAGCATTTTCCAAATTTTGACAGGTGATATCATATGAAGATTTTTTTTGTTATTTATGGAAAGCTAATCAGTTCTATGTTCAAGCTCTTTACATTATAACATGAAATCAAATTACTGAACGTTTCCATAAATAGAAATTTATCTAATTACATTTTTATTCATACTAAATGTTACTAACAGGAATATAAATTTTCTTCCGATAGTATATTTTTATGTTAAGATAGACAAACTATTAATGCAGTATAGTGAAGACTGCTTATGTTGTATGAAATATTTTAAAAAAAGCAGATAAATTTTGTTTCAAAGAGCGTTAGAGCATTTTGACAATGTTGACACGTGATATCATATGAAGAAATTTTATGATATCTATGAAAAGCTAATCAGTTCTAAGTTCAAGCTATTAATATTCTTATATCAATATGAAATCAATGAACTGAACATTGCCAAATATAAAAAAATTCTCTTGTTACATATAAGTTTCATACAAATATCCATTAAATAAAATATAATTTTTGAAACCGTTGAATATTTTTCTTTTAACATTGACCAACTATGAATACAATTTTAGGAAGATTCTTGGTGTTGTATAAATAGTTGAAACCAAATTAAAATATCTCTAATTTCCAGGTCGTGAGAGCATTTTTTCAGTTTTAATAGATGAAATCATAAAGAAACATTGGGAAAAAATGAACCGTTGTCTATGGAAAACTAATCAGCTCTAAGTTTATGGACTTAACACATGTGATATCAATATGAAGTCAATCGGACTTATAGTTTGGGCTGCAGAGAGGACACAAAAAAAAAACAACGTAAATGATGAATTCATAGAGAAGAAATCAAAAGTTGTCTATGGAAAACTAATCAGCTCTAGGTCTTTGCACTTTACACATATGATGTTAATATGAAGTCGATCAGACTTATAGTTTGGGCTGTAGAGAGGACACAAAAAAGATAAATGCTACGGCGTACGGCGTACGGCGTACGGCGTACGGCGTACGGCGTACGGCGTACAGCGTATACGCCATACACACAAACACATCACGACGAAACTCATAGTGTGCATTCTCTACATGATACCCATTGAGAAATTGATGTAAAAAAAATACGCTTAAATTTTGCGAAATCATGACTCTCCCCTATTCCATAGTGTGGAGAGTAAAAATAGGTACGTTGGTAGCAGTCACCCTCTTAAATCAAAAATATAACTGTGACCTATTTCCTTCACCTACATATAGCACACACGTTAAAATAAATGTTTTATACACTGAAAGACACCTACCTACAATCGCGTAAACAATCTTTCCCAACACGTATTTGTATTTCAATAATACACTTACAGTCTTATTCATAATAACTTATGTTAGGTTTATGTAAAACAGTGTATAACAACTGTACTGAAATATAACATACATATAGGTATGTAAGGCAATAATACCATATAACGGTCCCAGGTTGTTTTAACAGCAATATAAGAAGAGTATAGAGACCGAACATTTCCGATAAATCCCGAATGTTACCGATGGTCATGTCAATTATTTATGACATTTTTGAATGGACGTGAACATTTGTTATCTATTTCATTTCACAAATTAATAAGACAACAGATAATTATAAATACGATCAAATGTATTGTTCGCGCCTTAATATGACGTAAACGAATTACAAAAAAATATTTGTCATAACCACTGACAGATCATTTGATAAAGCTATATTAATTTAAGGTAACCCACTGTTTCATTATTGCTCCAGTTTTCGCTACAGTTTTTCATATAAATATCTAAATAATGATATTCACGAAATAAAAGATGAAAATAAAGCCCAAACACTATAAGAAACGTCGTATTCTTGTTTTCAAAACATCGACTGACATCAACAAATAATGTCAAATCACCGGAGAAACATGAATGAATTGCAACGTTGTCAGATCAAATAGTGACATAGCAACGATATTGTTATATTGCTATAATATAAATGTTCTTATTAATAGTCAAGAATACAAGTGTTTATACTGTGTTTTAGTTAAATAATGTTTTTACCACAGTATAAGGAAATATTATGAATAATACTGTTATTAAAGTACTCAATGTAGATATATAATCAAATAGATTTTTAGAAGTAGGTACCTAAATTATTTAAAGATTTATTTTTAAATAAACGAGGGGATAAACTAGTAGCTCTGCTACATGGCAACCTTTTCATGCTGGGCAGACATGACGATAGAGAGGAGAGACAAAGTAGGAATTCGATTCCAGTGGCAGCTGATTTGGTGCGCTAGCACGAGAATTCTTTCTCCTCCCGCCACCCTCGTTCACGTCCAGCAACGTCGAGAAGGAATAATTCTCCGTCCACGATACTCATATCATAAAATATATTTTAATCATTATTAGTAGGTATGTATTCTTAACTTTGTAAAATCGAATTAACCAGCAATACTGTTAACTGTAATCTTTCATTCTATCAATCCTATAATCAATTTCTTATTTATCTTGGAGTCAAATCACATTGCGATGGTAAATTCAAAATGTATTGAACACGTATGTGATTTTATTTAGTCATATCCTTCTGATGTTATAGGTAGTGTTAGTATAAATATAATAAGAACTAAACATATAAATTGATTCGTTTATTAACACTTCTCCTATAAACTGTACAATTTGATGATCTTCATGGTTTAATTAAATATATATCTGACTCCAGAGCCAAATGTCCCGGGATCGATTATCGGAGCGACCCTCAGAAAGTTAATTGGATATTGGAATATTTTCTGTAAATGGATATTGGAATATTTTCTGTAGATGGATATTGGAATATTTTCTGTAAATGGATATTGGAATATTTTCTGTAAATGGATATTGGAATATTTTCTGTAAATGGATATTGGAATATTTTCTGTAAATGGATATTGGAATATTTTCTGTAGATGGATATTGGAATATTTTCTGTAAATGGATATTGGAATATTTTCTGTAGATGGATATTGGAATATTTTCTGTAAATGGATATTGGAATATTTTCTGTAGATGGATATTGGAATATTTTCTGTAAATGGATATTGGAATATTTTCTGTAAATGGATATTGGAATATTTTCTGTAAATGGATATTGGAATATTTTCTGTAAATGGATATTGGAATATTTTCTGTAAATGGATATTGGAATATTTTCTGTAGATGGATATTGGAATATTTTCTGTAAATGGATATTGGAATATTTTCTGTAAATGGATATTGGAATATTTTCTGTAAATGGATATTGGAATATTTTCTGTAAATGGATATTGGAATATTTTCTGTAGATGGATATTGGAATATTTTCTGTAAATGGATATTGGAATATTTTCTGTAGATGGATATTGGAATATTTTCTGTAAATGGATATTGGAATATTTTCTGTAAATGGATATTGGAATATTTTCTGTAAATGGATATTGGAATATTTTCTTGTTAATTTTTTTATGTCATATTATTTTTTTTTTATATTACTTCTGAGGCATCTAACAAGTTCTATGTCAAATATTAATTTTAACAAGTTAAAATTAACAAGTTGCCACATTCTGGAGACAGTCAGTCTGAATTTTTGAGACAATTCATACTCTCCTAAACTTATTATTGGGTGCGTGATAAAATAATATTTGACAAAGTGCCTGTTAGTTTTCTGTTATTTGTATTTATACAGAAACCCTATTTTAAAAATTAATAGAAATTTTAAAAAAATATTTGTCATATTTTTAAGGCACCAACCTACATACCTATCTATCTTCGAATTTTCCAACTGTCGATTTGTTCAGGAGAACTTTGTTCTCTTAAAATATCGACAATGTATCAAGCCAGAATACGCGAGAATTGTATGGAGAGGTCTACTTTTTTCACGGCTTTTCCAACTTTGAAGTCAAAAAACACCAACTTAGAGGCTTCGCAGCATATATGTTCCATACACGGATTTACTCAGAATTCGGAGTAGAACATTTCGTGTGTCTGTGTGTGTGTGTCTGTGTGTGTGTCTGTGTGTGTGTGTGTCTGTGTGTCGGTGTGTGTGTCTGTGTGTCCGTCCCCCCC
The DNA here is from genome assembly GCA_963576475.1 of Molanna angustata. NCBI lineage: Eukaryota > Metazoa > Arthropoda > Insecta > Trichoptera > Molannidae > Molanna > Molanna angustata. The sequence continues at coordinate 287,505 of OY754967.1, forward strand.
TTATAACTTTTGATCCGCTCAATTTACAGAGCCTAAAATTTCAGAATATATAAACAGTTACAGGCCTACAAAACTTTTATACTCGGAATTTTGAATTTTTGTTTCAGTCAGGGGTTATCAACTTTTGAATTTTTATTTTATTTTTCCATATATCTCAGAAACCATAAACGGTAGAACGCTGAAAATTGGTACAAACATAGACAAATACAAAATCTCAAATTAGTTTTTTCAAAAAAATTCCAGGGTTTCTCAAACATTTTTTATTAAGAAAAATATTTTTTTTATGATAAATTTATGAGTTTAACTGCCTATATTTCCAAAACTTTTACAATTATCGAAAAAAGCCGAAACACCCCAACTAGATAATTTAATTTTCTATAAAAAATATTAACATTGTAGTAGAAGATCTCAATTTTTTTTTAACAATTTTTTTAAAAATTGAATTTAGTGACGACATCGCTTCATACATTTTGTATGGCAGTCGCCTATACACAATATGTAAGAAGACTTAATAGTTTGATACTTCATCTCCAAACATACATATACATACCATCATGCTATTTGCATATTCTGGGTAGGAAAAAGGATCTTCCTCCATACTATCCTATCTTGACATACATACCTACACATGTTGTATAGAAAACAAAATATCTGAAAATATTCAATAATTTGTATCTATGGGTTTATAGTTTGGTACATATTCTTCAACTATACATACTATCGCTATCGACAGTTGGATCTCATGTGTTACATGCAACTAGTAATAAAATAATCCAATAAATTATCATACAAAACCTTTCTTAAATGTTTAGAAATTTTGAGGAAGAGCTGATTGGAATCGGAATATTACCCATACCCCGGTTAAAGGGGGTGAGGCAAGGGTATTCCTGCATCAGGCATCCGGGTCTGCTTGTTATCATCGCAAGGGTATGACGGAGGGTAGAAACTATTGAGGTCACCCTAGATACAGTTATATGGACCAGGTGATCAGTGATGTGCGCTGTAGTAGCTACCAAGAGATGAAGATGCTGGCGGAAAACAAAGATAGAGTTGGAGTATGCGGTGCAAACCAATCCTTAACTTAAAATTATATATTTTTTCATAATTCTAGTGGAAAATTATACTTCGTGTTTTTAATAAATGAAATGCCATGTTGATATTTTAACACAAAAGTGTTTCGCTTTACTGTCTTTCATACCCACAATCTGAAACAAGAAAATGTGTAGGTACTTATGAATATATACGAGAATCTTTTATTATGTGTGAATGAACACAATACGATCCTGCTGTGAATTTTACAAAATAACCTGAGAATTTCGTTTAATTATCAGAATATTGTAACTTTATAGCCCTTACAAGAAAATGTGATCAGAATAAGATATTTATAATTTTCAGAAGCAAAGGTTGTGTGTCTCCATGACACGCCTTCGTAGTAAAGAAGGGATAATGAAGGTATGTGACAATATGTATGTATACACCTTACAACTTACGATTGTGTGTTGTAAGAAGCTAATAACACACTAGGAGATTATGTATTCCTGTGGTGACCTTAGACATATGTATGTACATACCTACATATTGTAAACCTCCCTAATAATACTCCCTTCCATATACCAAAATTAAGATAACATCACTGTAATAATCTTGAAACCTATTTTTATATATTTTTCTCATCTCACTCTTCGCAGGATGATTTATTGCTTACCCAACTTCAAAGTGAAACTTCTTTCTTTAAATTTATGTGTCAGTTGGTTTGAAATTGCGAGCTCTGTACAATATTTTTAGCACAATCCAATCTTTGCTGAGTAAATTTCCTTATACAAAAAAATATTTTACGATATCCTCGCTACTTTTCCAAGGACATTGCCCTATTTTGCCGAGGACATTAACCTACCTAAGAAAGTCCAAAGATGTTTTACAAAAATTTCCAGGGCGCTTCGCAACTTTACATACGAGGAATGGTTTGACATCTCAAAATTGCCAAACTAGGATTGGAGAAATTGGAGATCTTATTGAAACTTTCAAAATATTATCACATCATTACGACTGTGTGAACATGAAAAATCTATTTCAATATAGCCATAACATAACATAGTTTGAATGGCCATAACATAAAAATTGATTAAAATAGGTCCTCGACAACACCTCGAAAGTATTTTCTTTTACTTTTTTTAGATTTTTTGGACTTTTTTGATATTTTCTAAAATTGACGGGCAAATAGTATTACTACCAAATATTATTCAACAGTGGATATAAGCACATCAGCCCTGGCAATCTACCTATAAATAAATATAGATACTTCTGATTATACATAATATTGAGGTTAAGAAAAAGAGTCCTCGAGTAAAAACATCATGTTTCTGAATATATTTGTAGAAAATGTAGCAATATACTTATATAATATCTACAATTTGCAACAATCAATTTGGTTCTTTTTCTTGTTGTGTCGGTCGAAGAAGGCAGCAAGCTCGTTCTTAATGGACGGACATGCTAGGAGGTGCTCTCATGTCCTGCTTCTGTCCACAGTCACACATCGCGTCATCGGCCATTTCCGGAGATTTTTCCTTGTACGACCGACCCCAGTCCTGATCTTGATGACTACGGGTCATGACCTGGGGGGCAGTGGTTCAGTTGGTGTATAAAAAATGGCCCCTGTATGACCTCCATTGTATTATTCTATCTGCTAGGGGTTTGGTCGTATTCAGGAAGCTTCTCCGAGATTTGAGGCGTCCAGGTGTTGTCCATACAACAAGTGTGGCTGATTTGATCAAACCTCAAACCAAATTGACCACACAGGACACAGATCAATTTGGCATCAGAAAGTACTCCGAATGGAGGCCGAAAATTCTACTTAGATTGCTATGTATAAAAAATAATTCAAATATTTCATAAATTATTTTTCTCAAAAATGTCTGTAGGTAGCGACAGTTTAAAGGATATAATTTGAATACGTAATTCCATTTAGTCTTTTTAAGATAACTCCAATAGTGAAAGTGTGTTAAGTAGGTACTCAAAAATCACAAAACTCTTTTTCTGCTAAAATGCTAACGAAGGAGGTAAGTAGGTGGATGGAAATAAAATAAAAAAACTCTCTGAGCCCATTCTTCTTAATGTTCTGGTCTCTCGAGAGAGATCCCGGGCTATAAGCTCAATAAAAAGGTTCCCGGCCCGGCCTTAGCCTCATTAAAGGGAAAAAGAGTTTCGAGCTAAGAATCAAAAAGCTATCAATGTTTTAAATTAAAATAAAAAGGTCGTTTATTTCTAAACTGATAATAACCTCATTCGTCGTTATTTGATCATCAATATTATACGATAGAATTCCAAACTACCTAATTTATTTTGAATTCAATATTAAAAACCTTGCAATCAATCGTTGAGAAGGCAATTTCACTGTTAATGTCTGCATAAAATGTAATTACCTATGAACAATATATTAAGGTTACTGTTGTATTAATGTTTAAAGAATTTATAAGAACTATTGATCGCACAAAAGTCAAAATTCGACCAAAATCATTAAATTTTTAAATTGGATATGATAAAAAAACGATTTGAATCGGATATGGTTTTTCTTTTATATTTCAATATTATAATTTTGTATATTTTTTCACAGCAGATATGAATTTTTCTTAAACTTGTTCTGAAATTTTAAATTAACAATTGCGTTGTTGTAGGTATCACATTGACTTAAACAACGATCATAACAGAGAAGGGATACGTAAATATGACTACTGCAGTGTGACTACATACATTCATACATACCATCACGCCATGTCCCTAACGAGGTAGGCAGAGAGAAACAAACGCCACATTTTTTCTATCTCGACACACATCAATCGCCTCATCAAAATACATGAATCTTCTCATACATGTCTCATACAACCCCCAACCACTTATTCCGTTACTATAAGCTTTGTATATTTTCTTCGTCAGGCGTTCTCCGTTCATTCTTCCCATATGGCCAAACCTTCTCGATGTGTTAACTTTAATTTTTTTTTATCGAAAGATAGTAAAACATAAAATTTTACAAAAAACATAATGTTTCTGAGCCACGTCAAGTCTAATTTCTTAACTTGTCAGCGTGTTCTCAAGACAATATCTATGTTTACCTACTCTAACATTAAAGAAAAAACACACACACAAAGATGGTCTCCCAAACATAGACTCCTTCCTTTGTTCCAAAATTTATATATTTATTTTTCTTTAAATCAAACAAAAAAAAATTAACGATCTTCTTAATTTGTTAATTTTGTCGACGGATAATTCGTGGTGAAACACCATTATACTAGGAATAAATGAAAACACTAATTAGTTTAAGTTTCACTATTTAGTTTCACTATATTTATTTATTTATTTATTTATATAATTTATGCACATGTGTACAAAGGCAGATTTATTGCCATAAGGCAATTTCTTTCAACCAACCCGAGCAACGTGAAGTCTCTTAGTTAAATTGGTACAGTACTAATTAAGTGAGAAATAAATTGATAAAAAATAACATAAAAGAGTAAGAAATATAAAAAAAATTACAAAGAGAAAAAAATGAAAAGAGAGTTTAAAAATAAAAGAATAATAAAAATAACACCTCACATAGCAATGAGGAAAAGGAGGTTACGGAAGGATATAGAAGGAATTTAGGAACTATTTGACAAATAAAGTTTTTTTAATTTACCTTTAAATATTTGAATGGATTGAGATGACGTTACTTCATCACATAGGCCATTCCATAGTCTAGCTGATTGTACTTGAAAAGAGGAGCTGAAACTTCTGTATTGTGAATGGGGATAGCTAGTGTAGTACGTTCAGCAGATCGAAGGGATAGGCCGTGACTTGACAAGAAAACGACGTTTTTTTTTAAATATTGTGGTGAATAGGGATCATAAATAGTCTTATAAAGTAATGACAGAATGTGAATGTTACGACGATCTCGTATCTTTGGCCAACGAAGTATATTTCTACAAGTCGAAACATGATCATATTTTTTAAGATTGTAAATGAACCGTATACAGACATTCTGTAATCGTTCCAGTTTATTTAATAATTCTTGATTGGCATCCAGATAACACACATCACCGTAATCAAGCAATGGAAGAAGTAAGGATTGAGCTAATGTAATTTTACAATGTATTGGAAGAAAGTTCTTCAATCTATTGAGAGAATGGATATTATATAACAGAGTTTTACTGACATGAGAAATCTGTCCATGCCACGAAAGATCTTCATCAAAAAGAATACCAAGAAATAATAGTGAAACTAAAACTAATTAGTGTTTTCATTTATACCTAGATCTTCTTAATTCTTATCAACGATCACATTTTAACTGCAATTATTCTACTTTCGTGTGACTTCAGGCATGTCCAGGTTTTACTTGCATACGTCAAGGTTGGCACTACGATACACTGAATTATGAATGGCAACTTTGGATTTTGTTTAGCTTTCTGCACTTCTCCTCCATATGAATTTTAACTATTCAAAATCTCAAACTCTTCCAAGTTTACATTAAAAGGTGTCCGAAGTTTTCCACTACGTATTTATATATAGATATACAATTTAATTTTATAAGTGATAGCGTCAGAAAATACCTGTGATTAGTGATTATCATCTTAATAGTTTAAAATTTATTTTTCATAACTCATCAATCTATATATTTAATATAAAACATCCCATCATCTGTTGTTTTTCGTAAATCTATAAAGATACACAATTAAAAAAAATAACATATATTGGATTAAATGCTATATAGTTTAATGTACCTATACAAAATTATTTATCGTAAAACTCTTTTTTTTATTTAGACAAATCATCTCTATGGTCTGTAAATTTATTTAATATTATTTTTATAAAGTTTTAGGTTTCACCAAAGTGGATGAGAAAAAGTTCGATTTCAAGACTTGAGTTGAAAATTTTAATAATGAGAGATAAAATTGCATGTTTGTCATATTCGATAGCCAATATAAGAAAATAAACCTAATATATACTTATATAAAATAATGATACACATTTTAATTTCAGTCGAGTGTTTTTGTTTAGCTTTCTTGATTCAATTGCAACACAAGCCTTGAATTTTAAATTTATTAAATTGAATACCATAAAGGCAGAAAATATTATACGACCCCTATGGAAATTCATGAAATAAAATTCAAGAACTTTATGACTCATTAAATCGTAATCTTTCATACGAATCGGTTGCTATTTATCAAAAGTTGGAGTTCAAGTTTTCAAGTGGAGTTGGGTAAAATTCTCAAGTCCTTTTTGATACTAAATATTCAGCAACTTTATCATTTATGGAAACCAAACCACCTACATTTATATCACATTCAGAAATATGTAAATACTTAAAACTATAAAATCTAGGTTGGAAAATGTCTTTTCAATTTTATTTATAAATCTACGTAGTTTAATATGCTACTACATAAATAACTATTATATCTTTTTCTTACCATTTATTGAATTAAAATTTTCAGAAGATCGTCTATATTATGTACTTACGGCAAATAAATGGAGTACCTACGTCATAAAGATTGCGCAGTGCGCAGTGCGCAGGACGCTCTTCTCCACGACAAAAGTACTCAAGTTGCTTTTTTAGCGGATAGCTACTATAAAAGATATTGACAAATTCACTCTCGTGTCTTGTTTGATATGAAAGAAATGAATGAAAGCAAATGTACCAAATAGTCAGATGTAATATTCAGAGAATAAAAGGCTCAGTAATACGAAAAAAAGCGACATGAGCTAAATTAGCATATTCGTTTCCCAAAAATGTACCTAGTCTAGAATGTTAAGTCCTAATTGTCTTTGGAGTTTGGCTTGTAAATCTACTGGATATATGTAAACTAACAGTAACAATTTAAGTAAGATAGTCAAACATTGAATGAATTATTTTATAAAACTCATATAGTAAAAAAATGTTGGCTTTTGTTTCGTCTGCATTTTTTCTTATAATATTATTCTAATGTGTGTACAATTTATTTTACATACGTAATATTGATCGATAACTAATATAAAGTTTACTTACTCCACAAAACTATGTATAATTTTGATAACTTTGAATCTTTATATTGAAATGAACACTTTATCCTGAGAAAAACAAGGAGACAAAGATAAAATCTAACGATTTCATTAAAACAAGAATTCGTTAAACATAATGTGATATCTGAATGAGCTACTCACCGAATATTTGCCTTTATATAAACACAGTATCCACTCGTTTCTTCTTAATTTTCCCACATTTTTTTTCGCCTTTTAAAATAATTTTCCAGATAATTTTATGGTAAAAGCTTCTCAATAATGATCAGCGCCGAATCTCTTGGTGAAAATATTTCCCATTTTCCGTTTCCACGAGAAGCTCTCGTAACAGGAAATGGTATCGGAAACCTTTTCAGTTATAATGTAAGCACCGAAATTTGTCCAATTTCTAAACTGTTTCCAACTCCTCTCCGCTCATTCTATTTTATTATCTTCAAGTCTATATGATATGTACCCAATGTAGGTAGGTACGGGCGACTTGTAAACTTTATCACATTAACATAGTCCACAAGTTCTCAGAGGGTCAATATAGAGACCTTATTAACATTACAATGTAAGTAACAGTAGGTGGCCATCTGCTTTAGACTAGTTTAAGTTAAGTACTTTGTAAAGTGTCTTGGATTCAATTCTCATAGGAGAATAAAATTGCTGTTGGTTCAATAAACATAATCGGTTTGGGTTGGTGGTTCAATGGAAATTGGTTTTGACTTGCATCTCAGTAAAATTCAGGTCTATATCTCGAACAGGTATATATCTCTATATTCAGGTCTATATTTGATTATGGTATTGTAAATATCGCAAAAGATTAAAATCAAATATAATTTTATGTGCGGTTTCCTTCTGCATATTCTTCCTAGCACTGTCCCAACTTACTGCCTACATTAGCTATTAATAGGGGTGGGCTCCTTTCATCCTCAGGCTGTATACTCTGGGTATGTGTAGCTTTCACTATAGGATCTTGGAACATTTTTATTTATCCAGGTGTTTATTAATATAGATTGCTATCATTACGGTATGTCTGATGGTTTCCTTTTTACATGCCCATACCATCCTATACCGTATCCTTCTGCATATAGCAATAAATTGCTTATTAGAAAACTCTTCGTTCGAAAAGTATGACATTTTTTTATTTGTCGAGCTGTATGCAAATTTCGACGTCTGGCTTCAGATCTTGTTTCAGACAAATTTGCGATGGAGACAAAGTATATATTAAATATATTTTTATTTAAATACATCAAGGCGAAATAAAATACATCATAGCAAGCTCTATAAAACAGCAGTCAGATATTCTCAAACGTTCGGTCGTTATTATAAAAAAATATTGTGGGAAAATACTAATTTATTTATTTATTAATTCTCAAACATTTTTCATTGCAAAAAACATTTTTTTTTATGATAAATTCATGTGTTTAACTATCTATATTTCCAATATTTTTAAAATATCGAAAAACGCCGAAACACCCCAACTAGACAATTTTATTTTCTTTAATACATATTTTCATACGTCCATTAAAACTATTTTAACAATTTTTATAAAAATTTAATTTAGTGACGACATCGTTTCATACAATTTGTGAGGCAGTATCTACTACACAATATCTACGGGGATTCTATAGTTTGATACTTAATCTCCAAATATACATACATACCATCATGCTGTTTTCAAATTCTGGAAAAAAAATGTCTGACCCCCATACCTACTATCCTATTCTGACCCCCATACCTACTATCCTATTCTGACATGCATACCTATATATTTTATATATAAAACAAAAAATATATTTATTAATTTGTGTTTATAGTTTGATGCGTATTCTTCAATTATACATACATACAATCGCCATCGACAGTTGGATCTCATGTGTCACATAGATTTAGTAAAAATGGTTGTGTATCCATGTGATAAAGCACAAAGGTGAAGGTAGGCAGGTGTAGGAAGATAGATACAAAGGTAACTCCGTACAAAGTTGGTTGAGGCGACATAGCACAGCCCGGCTGTTAGAGGCGTTTCTTGATTTGATGTCAAATATTTAGATAGGCGAAGTTACAGTTGTTCTTAGTGTCCAATGGAAGACCCCCCTACCCCAGCCCCAGCCCCTGCCCACGCCGTTGACTAAATACACAGAGTAGAAACAATTATATCAGGTGGAAAATATTCGTTTAAAGGTAAAAATTGATGTTTTAACAGGTACTAACAACAACCGATTTATTATCTTAAAAGATAAGAATTGAATACTTTCTTCATTTTCACTGGAAGATGAAGTACATTGTTCTATGATATGAATTCAGAATGTGAAGTAGAACATTTTATGTGTTTGTCAGTCCCCCCACGTCCCCCCACTCTTTTACTTTTGGTCAGTTTGATGCACAGAGCCCAAAATAATTTACAGAAAATTGTCTATAAAAATTTTATACTCAAAATTTCGAGACAGAAAAATATTTTTTGTGACAATTTTGTTTGATTGCCTATATTTCCATTTTTTAAATATTGAAAAACATCGAAACACCCCAACTAGACATTTATTTTTTTATTACTAGTTGCATGTAACACATGAGTTCCAACTGTCGATGGCGATAGTATGTACAGAGTTTCTCCAACATTTTTTTATGATGAATTTATGTGTTCAACTACCTAAAGTTTTCTAACGTTTTTAATATATCAAAAAAAGCCGAAACACCCCGACTAGATAATTTAGTTTGCTATAAAAACTATTGAAATTGTAGAAGTAGGTACATCTCAAACTTTTTTAATCAATTTTAATTAAAATAAATTTAGTGACGACATCGATTCATACAACGGAACCGTTTAACAGGCTAAATTTCTATGGTTTCTGTGCGGGCATCCTGCTTACGATCCCCAGCTTATATTATTACAATAATTGTAAATATTATAATAAATTAAAACACATTGTGTGACAGTCAGTTTAGGTTGAAAAGGAACCTTCATCTTTATTATTTTAAAACCATAGCAGCAAAAAACATAAAAATTATAGAAATAAAACAATGATAAATGTTCCACATTTAAATATTTTAACACATCTAATCCAACAATAATAATTTTCCATAGATTACACAACAATAATTGCTTCTCTGTCTGGAAACAATGCTTGGTTAAATTGCCATATGGCTATAAACTCGCCACTTGCACAGGGTACAAGAAAGTGCGTATTATTTATATTTATATTTCAATTGAAAATATTTGTAAATATTTTCGACGCGATGTATTCATGAATATACATAGACTACGTTACACGTGTACTTCATAAGTCATAATGTATTCCGCTATTGTGTCAAGAGTATTCCGCTATTGTGTCAAGAGTATTCCGCTATTGTGTCAAGAGTATTCCGCTATTGTGTCAAGAGTATCGATAATGACATCGTATTGCTGGTTTGTTCCCACAAATTATCATAAAAAAATTGTTTCGATTGGTAATATTGGATAGGGGTGTGGGTGTGTGGAGGTGTGTAGGGTGCACTCGTGTTTCCTCTGGAGGCCTCGCAGAGAACATGTCTATTTATAGAGGAGTGCCACCAATCGATAGGCCCTCTACAGCTCCCCGTGTAAACTCTACTATAGATTCATATACATATGTACAGAACACCATAGTCTAGAGCTTACAAGTATTACAAATTTTAATTTTTGATTTCGAATACCGAATAGAAAATTAGTAAACTATTCGAATATCGAAGAGTAAATAGTGAAAATATTTGAAAATAATGAATAAGAACTAAAATTGATGCTTAACAATGCAAACAAAAATTAAGTGACCTTCAGAACAACCTCGACCAGTGAAGATATAGTGACAGAGTAGTAATGTACATACACTTCGGACATAAATTAAAAATATAGAAAACCTATGACAGAAGACTACTAGGATAAGTACCGAAGAGATGAAAGGACACTAGGGGCCTAGCCAAGATGACAAGTTAAAAGTAAACGTTCGTGAGTTGGTACGGCGTGACTTAATCAAACGTCAAACCCCATACAAAAAAAAAATAACGCACGAACCAACCAACCAACGTTTCTCCAAACCTTTATAGATAGTCCACCTTCACAAACACATCATATTATGTTCCAACTTAAAAAGTATATATGACTAATAACAATGGCTAATATTTTTGTTTTTACTTCACGAAAATATCAAAGTTAATTAATTTCGTTCCTACAGCGTTATATTATTACTTATTTCATCGAATGACTTTTCAATATAACAGGAATTTTGAATAGCCACATCATAACAGTATGTCATTTTGCTTTTTTAGCGATTAGTTGTTACCACGTTGTACGATTTCGATGATTATTTTTTCATTATAAAGAGGCTATCTCCTGATTGGTCCTATTTGATTTTGATTAAGATTTGATTATGGGATCCATGAGATGTGTTTATAGTTGCCCACCTGTCTTGGACCGCCTGATTGTTTACAATGGTACAATAGAGTGTATTTATAAACATCAGGAAAGACTCCACTATTCAAACTGACGTTGATAATATGTAAAATTGGAGACTTAATATAATCTACGTTTTGTTTCAGATTTTTTCCGTGACATTATCAAAATCAGGAGAAGAACCGCCAAACATGTGAAGTTAATTAAATGGGTGTAAAAATGAAAACGATTGCATATTATTCGAAATTTGGCCAAATTGAACACTTCTAAAATATACAATTCGATTATCGAATATTCGATTTGTAAGCTCTAGTACATACACCTGTGCGGCGGGCGGTGGAGGCTAGTAGTTGACAGTGCACCTTGCACGTGGCCTCCAGGTAGTGTAGTGTAGTGTAGTGGAGTGAGGCAGGTAGTATTCAAGAGGTCACTTCATTATTCCTGACATGACTGGTGGAATGGGAGAGGTGGAACATGACTGACTGACTACTAACTATGGATATTACTGTACTAAGGGTGTTATTACTAAAACTATGTACTACTACTGGACAAGGCCGAATATTAATTATACGAGTCGAGGGTTAATGGGAAATAAAAGGAGACGTTCAACAATCCTCGCACATATTGTTAGGCTAGATAAAAATGTCATAACAAACAATTTGGTTTCCATTCAAGGCTTTTTCATAATAAAATTTCTGGTTGGTTGGAACAAATTGCCTAATGGCAATAAGCCCTCCAGTGTACAATTATATTTGTTTATATTATGTACAAGAAGATGTATAAATAAATAAATAAATAAAAATACCTACTATTTTAAAACATTTTTAACAAAGTTTATTTTTCATTTGTCTATTTATGTAACTTATACTGGTCGTAAAGGAGCGATATTCATAATATTATATTATCTTGTTTTCTTGTTCATGAATGATACTGGATCGAAAAAAATACTCACATTCATACATATAAAATATATTTACATATTACTAAATAATATATTATTGTGTGGATTTAAATAAACTATTATGATTTGGAAACCGTTTGATTGTTCTTTTTTATAGTAGGTACCTACTATGTTTATAGTAGGTACCTACTCTGTTTATAGTAGATACCTCTTCTGTTTATAGTAGGTACCTCTTCTGTTTATAGTAGGTACCTACTCTGTTTATAGTAGGTACCTACTCTGTTTATAGTAGATACCTCTTCTATTTATAGTAGGTACCTCTTCTGTTTAAAGTAGGTACCTACTCTGTTTATATTAGGTACCTACTCTGTTTATAGTAGATACCTCTTCTGTTTATAGTAGGTACCTCTTCTGTTTATAGTAGGTACCTACTCTGTTTATAGTAGGTACCTACTCTGTTTATGGTAGGTACCTCTTCTGTTTATAGTAGATACCTACTCTGTTTATGGTAGGTATCTACTTTGTTTATTTTTTTGTTTTCCATAGCAATTTTAAACTTGTATTGACTCAGAACAGACTATGTCTAGCGAGGCAGTAAATATTCCAAATGTTTGAAAAGTAAATTATTAGGTACGCGTTGTTAACATAATTTCAATACCTACATTACAAAAAAAATGTTATATTAAAAAAAACTATCGTTAATCTATCGTGAATTTACATTGTGAGTCTAAATAATATGGTGAGGGACTGTTGGTTAGATTAATGATATTATAAAACCGAAACATGAATATCATATGAAAGTACATGGGTAAAACTATACACTTTAATTAACTTCTTATGACAGGAATATTGTATAATTAATATTTATGGTGTATCATGTAGAAAAGAGACCTTCGACATTTATAAAATTCTTCAATAACCATGCTTAAGCACATAGGTACCTACTTGCATTTAAAAATTTCACCTTGAGTTGAAAACCTCTTTTTGAAGTCGGTTAAAAAATTAACAATCTTACCATAAAATGTTTTAATTTAAACAAGATTTAAATTAAAACATTTTATGGTAATCGAACTGCTAAGGGGAGGAAGGATCTAAAGGGATGGGAGTGACTGGAGGAACGGCAGAGACTAAAGAGTCTTTGCAACGCCTGTCAGATACCAGCTAATTGTTAGTTGGATCTCTTTTGAAGATATCGTATTTTAAATGGTTTTATTTTGTATTACTTTTCACGTTAAATATTTTCAACTTTTAAAATACTGAAACAATGGAATATTCACCGTCTCACAAAAGCAAACTATGAAATAATATAACCTTAACCCGACACGTATTAATAAATTAGAGGTATGTTATGTTGTGTGTGTGTGTGTGTTTTCCCCCCCTTTTAACTTTTGATCCACTTGATGCACGTATTTCAATAATTATAGAATAATAAAAAAAATCTTTTTTTACTCAGAATTTCAAAATTTTGGCTTAGTCATGGGTTGTCAACATTCTTTTTTTGTTGTATTTCTATATATGTCAAAAACCAAAAACGCATGAACGCTGAAAATTTGTACAAAGCCGGAACAAGCCAACTAGTTAATTTAATTTTCTATAAAAATCCGTTTATCTATTCGGGGTAGGAAAAAATGACTGATTTTCACACTATCCTATCCTGCCATGCATGCTATGTACAATGTACATATAGGTCAACAAAACATTCAATAATTAGAATTTAGTTTGGTATGAATTCTTCAACTATACATACTATCGCCATCGACTGTTGGATCTCATGTGTTACTTGCAACAAGTTAATTTAAAGTAACACATTACGTACATTATGTTAATACTGGAGACGTTATATATTTTCCAATGAGATTTTTCCACTATGCATTTGAAGAAGCTTCTTTAGAAAATTCACATAATTTGCCGTGCAATTCTGCAAAATATTTTCAATACATTTGAATGAATTGCCAATTTAGACGAGGATTGACGACAATAGCAAAATGCATTATGTACCTATGTATGTATGTATGTATAGATACAAAGTTTCTCTCGCATATGTTTAAAGAGGTAGATTTATTGGGTTTCTTCGTATTTCGTACGTTGAAAACTCGTATAATTTTCTTCACTGTGCATAGCCTATTTTCTATCGTCGACTCCTAATTAACCGATTTTCATAAGAATTATTATCAATTCGACATGATTTTTTTTATAACTTTTCTAAGCTATAACTTTTTGATTTCATTTAACTGATTTTATGATTCTATTTTAATTGAAGGGAGTATTTTTTGATTGGTCTTATTTCAATTTGATCAAAATCTATTATGGCATCCATGATAAAATCATTCAACTCTTCAATAATAACTATAGCGTTGGTAATTCTTTAACACATCCATCGATTTTCGTGATTTCAAGTGAATGCTTCATAGGTGATTAACAATATAAACTTCATCAAGTTTTGATGATGAAAATTATGAATAATCATCAATCTCTTCTATTTGCAAAGTCATCTGTAATCTGTTCGACAAGCATGTCTTACCGATTACAATTAAGTATGTGGGCGAATGATTCTTAACCATGTAAACCGATTTCGACTTTGGTGTTGGAAAAGAGTTGTTTCATTATCTTCTGCGTTGAAATCATGACTGAGGGTGGTGACTCTACTCAATCACCCGCCAAATGATCCGCTCCCATGTAGGCGGTATTGGACAGATATTTTAATTGTTGTGGATGTTTTAGCGGTAGTTTTGAAGTTTTAGGTATCTGATATAGAACATCAGAGATTTTTTCTCCTCAAAATTTACACTCGCGAAAGCTAAAGCTGCATTATGCGATATTTTACTATCATCTAAGTAAGTACGAATAAAAGTAAAAAAAATAAATAAATCGACTCCATAAACAGTAACAGTGAAAACATAAAAATTAAAAAAATACAAACGATAATTTTGCACTTAAATGTAATTGCTAAAATTACTTAAAAATAAGCTAAAAAACACGAAGGTTGCAAAATATTTATGCACATCAAATCACTTTTTGAAGCTTATGTGTTTCATTAGTCATATGTGTTACTTAATACTTTTTAGTTAATTTTTACAGTTTTAATTTTTTTAGTTTTTAATATTCTTTACTTTTTCCATCGAATACCATTACCATTGGTTGTCAATCACTGTACTAATTTATATAAATACTCCATATTATACAAAAATTTCTTCACTACTCTGAAGATGCTCGTCTATAGTGAAACTAGTAAGTCAAATTATAGCAAGTGGAAGAAAATCATAAATATGTTTTATTTAAATATGTGTAGGCATTTAATTTTTATGTTTTCGCTGTAGCTGTTTCATACAGTTTCATTGAATAATTAAACACTTACATACCTGTGAATAACATGTTTGTAGATAATGAAATGGATTCTCATCACAAGAATTGTTCAATGACTTACCTGAAACAAAAAGAAACAAAAGAATGATTATTTTAATACATGTATTGTAATATTATGTACCTAACAACACTAAAACTCTAATAGGTATAACAAATACTTATATCTATAGGATTGTCTGAATGCATTTGTGACAAATTTTGTAGGAAAATTTACGAAAAACTGAAAAATAATAAATAAAACATTGAAAAGTCTATTTTTTATTTGCCTAGGTTACTCACTGGTCGCAAAGAAAGCGATATGCAAAATATTTAATAGATGTGAACGTAGTGAGAAATTTATGTCAAGAGGGAGAAGTCTGGCATTCGATTCTCCCTACCTACCCCAAATACAGAAATGGCGTGATGGTGTGGTATGGTGGTAAAATTCACTTATAATAAGTATGAGTGGTTATTATAAAAATAGGAATATCATTTATTAGTTCGATCTGCGTAGAAACAATACGAAATATAAAAATATACATATAAAAAAAATGAACCATAAGTTATTTTCTCTCCAAGATTTAAGTTTCAACAACATAAGCAACCTTTTACCATTTCAAGTTCGATAAGAACCCCCATAGAGGACATTATGGCAAACGTTAGTATCCAGTACCCACCAACTGAGAGAATAAATATAAAAAAAACAACAGATTCCAGAAAATCAATATTGGAGTCATACATAATAATATCTCAGCAGAGCGAAGAAAACAAAACGCTATAAAAATCTGCAAAAGTATCCTATAACTGTCTCTAGTATGAACATTTGTTATGTAATAGACAGACAAACCCGGGTGGAACAATCTATGTATGTATAACTATATTCTTGAATTCACATACATACGTACAATACGCAATCTGGTCTATTCACAAATATATGGAACTATACAGCATCTCTCCACTCCTAAAATACAATACATACATAGGACAATAATATTACGTCTTTCAAGAGATAAGCTGTATCTGTCTCCTTGTCTCACGCCTTGTATTAGATACACACCTACCTACCTACCTTCCTCCATACACAATATGACAATACTTCTCAGTGTTACACAACAAGCAGTCTCTCCTAATTGCCAACCTTCTGATAGAGCGAAAGACAAACTTAAAACATTTTATTTCGTAGGCCATAGCTTACAGATTACACAAAAGTCTGAGTACATTATTTTAAGAAATGATATATAAAAATAATAAATACATAGGTACGTTACTAGTCTTTAAATTCGGTAAACAAAAGTTCGGTAAAGGCATGCGCCTTACTTTTTGTTTGTCAGTCATTCATTCTTTCAATATGTCCAAACCACCCCAAGGCATATATGGCCATAAAATTTTAAACACCACTAGGAAACCCAATTTCAATACATTATTGAATAAATTTCGAGAAAAAAGTTGTGATATATTATTGATGTTTGCGCCTTTAATCAGGCAATATGTATAGCAGTTTACGAGATTGTACGAACAGGGGATTCGGAAATCTTTGGGAGAAAGGTTTTCAATATAAAGGAATGTCTGGGGTTAGGCCGGGGTCGATTGATCGGGTATTGATCAATGATTGTGCTCTCACGTTGTTGTTCATTTATAAACTAATTATTTGTACTTCACTCTGTATATATCTAATTACTGTTAATTATAATAAACGGTGTGTACGCGTGTATTAATTTACTATATCTGTGTATTAAAAGTACCAGATATCACACAAGTTTTAAATTTTCGAAATCTGCATCGTTATCCTTAATATATTTTTAAAAATACGGAAATAAGATCCGTTCAATGATCGAGGTATTTGAACAAATCTATTTTATTAGGCAACTGCTGACAAAGCTTTCAAAGTTATAAAATGTATCGAAGCACACATTGTATTTTCACATTACACTTCTTCACTTAAATCTCCTTTCATTATTATTGTTACGATATACTTTATAGAAGAAGCAAAGTTATGTAAGACAATATAAGTATATAATATGTAGGTATCACAAGAGACAATATAAGTTAAGGAGGATTTGTAACTAGAGGGATATATTATTTTATTCAATGTTGGGATTCCTAACCACTATACACTCATGTGACGCTCGAGACAAAACTACCAAATGTATTAAATTTAATATTACAATCGTCACATTTACAGCAAACAACGCTTCAGACAAGCACCTTCAACGTTAACTTTATTCACTTAGTACATCTCTTTACTGTGTTCAATTAAGATATTATATATTATGTAGGTAGTTATATTCATATTTAATAGGAACACCTTTTGGAAACATCCGAAACTAATTAATATGGAATTTCATTTCCTCTTCTATACATAATTAACAAGTTTCCTTTTAGATTCCCTTTACAGAATAATCATCTGTCTAACTATATAATATGAATGTAACAAATAAATACTTTATTTATTAATAATGGGTATTTCAAATCAAACAAATGATTTGGTCTACATATATATTTTTTTCCTGAATCCAGGACGACCGTTACAGCTTATTAGGCCCCTATAAACTGGTAAACATAGAAACTCTGCTTTTTCTTATATACTAAAATTCGGTACATTTTTGCAATTATGAATTGTTCAAAACAGTTGTATTATAGTTTATGTTGGGAATTACGTCGATGCAGGTGTTTTAAAGTAATGTAAAAACCTACAGTATCATTTATTTGATTTAAAATACCCATTATTATGGAATTCTACATATTCAACACCGTCACTATTGACAAAATAAAAAAAAACATTATTTATTATTGTGTATTGATAATTAATACACTCAAAACATTGTTTTTGAATTACTTCCAACTTCCCAACTGTTGATTTGTTCAATATATGAGTGTAAACTATAGATTGCGATCAATCATCATCTTACTTATCTGATTTCACTTGTTAATGCAATGTAAATACCCAAACGTTTTCATGAAAACAAAAAATACTGATAAAATTTTGCCTGTTTTTTCGCCTTTACATTTCAACAAATTACCGGAGGATTACTATATGTGACCTACCGTTATAAAGTAGACACTATGTTATTTATCAAGTCCGGACCAAGTGATAAGTGATGTTTGCTGTAGCAGCTACCAAGATATTAAGATGTTGGTGGGAAACAAAGATAGAGATGGAGTGTGCGGTTGCAAACCAATCCTAGGATTGTTACCATGAAATAGAAGTTACCCCGAGAAGAAATATCAGACAAATAAAATAATCTTTCGTGTTTTTTTATGAATAAATTGCCATATTCATATTCCAACTTAATATTTGTTCAAGAAACTGTATTCATTTCAAAAAATCTACATATAAACTGTTATACTTAAAAAAAGATGACACATACGAAAAATAATTCACATTAAAAATTAAAAAAAATTAACAAATATAGCAATAATTAAATCCACAATAAATAACCACCAAAAATATCAATATGAAGTAGAATGATATTGTGTTAAATTTTTATTGTTGAAACAAATTGATATATTTTTATATGTTTTAAGGGGGGCATATAAACCTAAACACCCCAATCAAATTCCTCAAAAATGTAATATAGTGTGTTTCTAGAAAAAATAATATATCTGTTTACAACATTTTTCTTGAATGTTGAAACACAAGTTGAAAATTTTGCCTAAATTCCTCTACAACATTTTTTTTTACAATATTTTTTTTAATTACTCCATAACTTTGTGTCGTGGATATATAAATCTTTTATATGCTTAAAGAGTGCATAAAATCAATGTGAATGGCGTGAAAGTATTTTTTATTTCATGTAAAATTTGTTCTTAAAATGGAAAAAAAATCAACCTAGGTATTTTATTTTATTTTTATTTTATATAGCTTCTCGGGCAACTAACAGGTACTATGTCAAATAATTATTTAACACGCACCCAATAACAAGTTGCCACATTCTGGAGACTTACGATATTAATCGTCTCACAGATCCAGACTGAAAACACAATTTTAAAAACTGTGTCTCCACCGGGAATCGAACCCGGGACCCTTGGATCAGCAGTCAGATATCCAACCAACTGAGCCACGAGGGCCGACAATATTTTTACCGAGGTATCCAATATTTTAAATCACGTATAAACCATTTTTAACGCACGCGATAGTTACTATTACTAACACGTTACTTCATAGTGCATAAGGCGGTTTTAATATATATCATGTTTTCAGTCATTAGATTTAGCGTTATATGTCATCTTAAGGTGAGATGATCAAAGGAAATAAAAAAAAATAGAAGAATTACTTATCTCATTTGATTTTTTTCCAAATAATAAAATGACCTATTTGGATAAAAGTAAATGAACGATGGAACAGACTTTTCGTAACAAACAGTTGATGTGGAATTTCATGTAAATTATTCTTATTTTTTTAACTTTACTGTTTCAAATTGATAAATGAACATAAAGGAATGTAAAACAACGATAGAAATACTTTTGTAATTAAAGGAAAGTAAATGTTAGTTAGTTATTCAGGTTAGGTAAATCACTCGGAGCAAATGTAAATTGGGAATTCATTGAAATTTCTTTTTTTCCAAATTAAGCGCGTCTCACGGGATGGGAAGGGAGGAAGATATAGAAGGAAGTGTAGGGGGGTAGGGGGACGAGGTAAGAAAGAAAGGAAGGGGAATCGTGCGCAATCACGATCCAACATGATGTTACCACGTGGCCGAGTAATTGAAATGCTCTCTGAATACCAACTAGTATCATCAACCTTCACTCTTGTCAAATAAAAAAAGGATTCCTTTCTTAGAAACTAAAGTTTTATTTGGTGATCCTAATTTCTCAACTGTTTGTTATTCAACATGTACCAGGTATGTTTATGAATCAAAGCAATTGATTCAATAGATTACGTCTCAATAGATCAAACTTTTTAAAAAAGACTAAATTTGTTATACCTGTCTAATAACTCTTCATTGACACTTCTTTTACATCCTCTCTCTCTCTCCTCCCACAACCCCTATATCCGCCATGGCACAGTTGGTAAATCGTTCGGCTTCTATGCGGGCGTCCTGGGTTCGATCCCAAGAAATTTATTTCAATTTATTTCTCAAACAAATATTGCTTCCCTGGGCTGGAAACACTGGTTATTTGGAAGAAATTGCCATTTGGAAATCATTCCACTTTCGCAGGGTGCAAGGAAGTATTTTATTATTATTTTTGTTTCTAGCACAGTTCAGGGGTGACATCTGTGCGAGAGCACCGACACCTCATGTATAAGGACTGTTGCATTCGTTGTTTCCAAAAAACTAATTTTTAGTTACAAAAAAGTTCCTTCGGTACTTCATAGATGGCGATAGTAAAAACAGCTTATTTTCAAACGATCAGTTTCTCATTATTAAAATATATTGAACTTTCAAGATTGCTTAATAAGAAGGCATTGGTGAAGTTTGCGCAAACGCATAAAGTGAGTATGTAGGTATATAATTATATTTCTGGTTGTAACCACACTAATTGCCCATTCGTTTAGTACAACATAATTGTATAGATATATACCTAAATAGTTTTTATTCTTGAATGCTGCATTTTGATTATTATTTACTTATTTTTAATATTTATATAAGTTATAAATATTAAAAATAATTCTTTATAAAGCGCCGTTTAGTGATACAAGATCACTCCAAGGGCGCTATAGCTTATTTGTTGGCTCACAGAAACAAGGCAGTCTTAGGAAGTCTACCGAAGGTGTCAATGCTCTAAACTCCACGTACCTATGTCAAGGGGCAATTTATTCCACTCGTTCACACTGAAACCGCAAATATAGTAAGCCGTCTTTAAAATCTGTCAAATTCTTTTAAAGTATTGGTTTTTTGTGATCCATAAGATGGAAGCTAAATGTAAGCTTTCTTCTTGAAGATATGCACATTATTTTGACACAGGTCTTGAATGTAGTGTGGAGCCAAGTCGTTCAGAATCTTAAACACCAGCAGGCACACCTACCTTATAGTCTACTGGTTCTGGATTTCAACCACATATTTAGTAAATACCTTTTTGTGATATATCTTCGTGTCGACGGAGATTCCCGAATGCGGAGTCGGACGCATTTGTATATTGAATGAGCAGCGGGGTCATTCTTTTGCCTAGGACCAAAGAGTAATCACCGTACATCGTTTAATTATTGTTTGTGTTATATTGCGTGCATATTTCGAGAACTAAATTTATTTGTACATATATTGTATTTGTAGTATTTAAATGTATGTAAATAAAGTCAACTTGAATTATATTCTACACTATTAGGTAATTACATACATACCACTGTTTTTTGAGAATTGAAATACTATGCTGATTCTGACAGTTTATATATTTTTATATGGGTATGTATCCCTATGTTATGTTGGTGTTTCATTTAGTAAATAAATGAATCCTCAGAATATGAATTTATAAATTATTTACGAAAATAAATCTTTCTCTATGATAAAATTTTGGAGAAAACCAAAAAAATACTTATTTAATATTTGACGCGTTGTTCCTACCAATACAGCATTAGGTATATAATATATATGCCTTTTTATTTGGTCAAAAAGCCTGTCAACATTGTAGATGCCTTTCTAGCCGAGTGTGAATAAAACATACTTCACCAATATTGATTGATTGTATTGTATGAATGCCCCAAAGCACTATAAAATACGAATCAACGAAGTCGTGTTTAACCGCACAGCTCAATACAACTGTCATACATATTATATCAGCCAACCAACCAACCATAGCTACTACATTCAAACCCAAAATCATATTATTATATTCCATTTTATGGCATTGACATTTCAATGACAAATCACCAACATGGGATGAAATTGAAAAATGTTCAATACTAAAAATAAAAATACAACACCTCCGAATATTTTCGACAGAAATTCAGATAAAAGTAACTGCCCGAAAAACATGTAAAGATACATTTGTCAGTCTTTATGATTCTGTGATAATATTTCGTGATGCTTGAATCGAAGACCGGAATTCGATTATTTTTGAAAATAATAAAATATTGTGTACCTACCAATCATTTGAAATGGAAAACTTATGGTTACAATACTAGGATTGGTTTGCTTCAAGCACTCCATATCTCTGATGTCCGCCAGCCTCTTTATCTTTCGATAGATGCTACAGCGTACATCACTAATAACCTGCTCTATATATTATAACTGTCTATACGATGATCTCTAGTTTCTGCCTTCCATCATTACCTCGCGCGATAATAACAAGCATACCCAGATGCCTGATGTTATTGCCAATCTATTTGGAACGTTGTTAGCCACCCCTCTTTAGGAATAGCTTTGTTTCTTCGACTCTGCTCAGTACCAAGTCATTTGTAATGTGGTCTGACCAATCGATCCTTGGCATTATTATTATTTTTACACGTTTCACCGTTATACAGCAGCACACTCCAGACAAAAGTATTAATCAAGTTCTTCCTATCACTGATATCAATAATTTTTTAGATTTTTTTTGAAGGCACCTCATGAATGTTGAACTTCACTTAATATCTGTCTTTAAGGGGCTTCCACGAAAAAATAAGAATAAATAGCTTATTATTTCAATACAGATGATTTAAAAAAATTTCATACAACCATGAATCCAGTGTAAATTGTCTTTTTTTCTAAAACTACAATACATTTTTCTAATCTGTAACTGTTGCAATCATATTTTTATTTTTGTGAAATTTGTGTTGTAAAATTTATGTTCTTTCATAGTTTATATATTTAGTAAAGTAAATTACTGTTTCTTTTTCAAATATACGCATAAAAGTTTTAGTAAACAAATGTCACAGTTGTATTGTTATCAATATAATGTAGCTAAGTGTATTGTATTAGTATTTCTGATAATAAACTGAAGATAAGGAAACAAATAATTGTTTTATTGTCAAACAATATGCGCTTCATAGATAACTATTTTTATATCTTTTCCCCTCTAAGTATATTTCCGTTTGACGGCAGGGCAACATTTCGCTCAAATATAATTAATCTTTATTCAGCTATAAAAAGAACGATTTCACATTAATCAGAAGTCGGGACTTTATCTACAAAATACCGTTCTGGGTTACACAATATAATAATTTTATTATACCATCAAACTTACTGAGTCAGCCTTGATAGAACTTTAGGGATGTTACATACATATTTATAATATTATTACTTAAGGCCTTGCCTCGCCTCGCTTCGCCTTTTCTACTCCGAACCTGACAACTGAAATATAAATCAAATCAACGACCCAACTGTTTAAATAACTCAATATTTTAGTTTTGGTTCTTCGTCACAAAATTCAAGGATAGTAGGCATGTTACAACTACCTACATACATATATGTATTGTTAGATAATCATTTCAACTTCTACACTGACATGATTTAGAATTCATAGTTATTCATTCAGTTCGAATTCATAAATTGTAAATTTATTTGAACTTTTTTGAGTGGACTCATGACTCTCTTGGCACACCAATTATGGAACAAAATAATATCAACATTAGGAAACAAATTTTAGTAATTATTATTCAAAATTCTTGAATAGGCCACAACATCCGGCACCCAGGCCTGCTTTTTACCATCGTCAAAGGAATGATTGATGGGGGTAACTGTAGAGGTCGCCCCAGAAACAACTATATAGACCAGATAATCGGTGACGTGCGCTGTAGCAGTTACAAAGAGATGAAGAGACTGGCGGACGATAGAGATAAGTGGAAAGATCGAGTGTTTGGTGCAGACCAATCCGAGGATTGTGACCCAGAAGAGAAAAAAATATTCAAAACCCTAGTATGGAAGGATTCTAAATCATTAAACGACTTCTCTAAAGCCCTGCCCTGGTTTGATGTCTATCCATACTTATTGATTTTCTGGGCTAAAACTTCTGGCAAGTTTGAAGAAATTGCCAATCGCACGGGGTGCAAGGAAGTGTCCAATATTTTAATAAGTGTTGTGTACTCTTTTTTTGTATTGTTCTAGAAGCGTTCCGCGACATAGCCGATTTGTGTAACAGTGGTAGAAAATAATACGTATTACACTTTACCTAACTAGAAAATCTCTGCTTGTGATAATTTTTGCTATATATCAAAAAAATATGGCTTGGTTTGTCGACATAATTGTTTGACCCATATTATTTTCCAACTTTTTTCATTCCGCAAATATCTCCCAAAATATAAACTACAGGGAGCATTGGGAATACATTGTATCATGTTCCAGTACAGAATCACAAATTGATTTAAGGTTTTTTTGTTTTTCTACCAACCTGAGCCCAAATCCTGTTTTTCCATTAACAACGGTAATATACGGTGCTAGGATTTTTATGGCTTGTTCTCCTGAGATATCTCTTCTACATTATATACTTAATAATCAATTAAATATATTTCACATGTCGTATTGTATATATTTACCACTTTAGTGTTTGAATGAAAATCTTGAAGAATAGATTGGTTCAATTGTTTCAAAGAAAAAGCTCCATTTTTGGCACTGTAATGTAGGTACACAGAATAACCAATAGGCCAAAAAACTCTCCAAAATGTTTGATACAATGAATTCAGAATTAGAATTTTGAATAAAAACATGTATGAGACGATGCATGAATGTGGACGAGGCGAGGGATGCGTGCCAGAGACATGGCATGATGGTATGTAGGTACTTTAAATTCATTGTTATAATCATCGAACACGTTTTAATAAAAAAAATAATAACGAGAAATTCTTCTTACAAAAAAAATCTGACAAAGTGAAAAATTACATAAAATGTTTCAGATATAAAAAATGAATTAGCTTTATAGTTAGCTTATTGATGATTATAGTTAGCTTATTGATGATTATA
Organism: Molanna angustata; assembly: GCA_963576475.1. NCBI lineage: Eukaryota > Metazoa > Arthropoda > Insecta > Trichoptera > Molannidae > Molanna > Molanna angustata. The sequence continues at coordinate 312,970 of OY754967.1, forward strand.
GTTAGCTTATTGATGATTATAGTTAGCTTATTGATGATTATAGTTAGCTTATTGATGATTATAGTTAGCTTATTGATGATTATAGTTAGCTTATTGATGATTATAGTTAGCTTATTGATGATTATAGTTAGCTTATTGATGATTATAGTTAGCTTATTGATGATTATAGTTAGCTTATTGATGATTAGTTGTCAACCCAAATTATAATCGTACAATATTATTTTAAAGTAACTAGCTCTTGTATCAAATGGAATTATCTTCCAACTTCCGGATTTTCCACTGAGATAATATTTGTATCTTCTTCTTGTTCATTTTCTTCGTTGCTGAAGATCTTTGGCTATCTGATAAAATCTCTTTCAATGTGTTTCTGTTCTCAAAAAATTGTATCATATTCTAAACTGATACTACATAATTTTATATAGGTACGAGTATTTTTTTTTGATGATTTTATACTTTCTGCTGAAAATCAAATCCAGGAATCCAGCACAGAATTTAAATGACCATTTTTAAAGAATTGCAGCATTTCTGATCCTCCTAATTCTAGCATAGAATTGATCTGCTGCATTGGTTATCATCTACATATTATAAAATTCAATGTTTGTAAGAATGGCTGTATGTATGTACAATGTACATAAGGTACGCGCTTCTGAACTGTTCATCCCATTGCAATGAAAGTTTAGTTAATTTAGTTTTGTTACGGTTTCAAGATTTAAACTTTTTTTTCTTCTTCATTGTTTAGGTCATTTGTCCTATAAGGTAGACAGTTTCGATTTAAACATCATTTTTTTAAAACATTATACTTAATGAAAAATATGCGATAATATTTCATTGAATCTCCAAGTCTATATTATCAAGGTATAGTTTTATTATAAATTAAGTAGATAGGTATATAAGAGTGTTGGAGGGCTAGCGACATATACTATTTGGCTGGATTTCAAGATGGGAAGTCCTTCCTTGGAACTGTATGTGGGTCAACACATTACATAGATTTATTACCTCCATACTATTCCTCTATTGAATTTTGGGAATTTACTTCGATATTATGTTCCATATTTTTTATAAAATAAGGATTTTATTCAATATAATAAACTCGTGTAGGTACCTACACTAAAATATACTTTCATGGTAACTACACTTAAGTAAGTTGAGTAGTTTAAGTTAATTTCATAAAAAAGAAGGGGACTTCTCGTAAAGGGAAATATGATTTTTCAAGATGGACTTAAACCTTCAGATTAAGAATAACAAGTTTATAAACAAAAAACATTAACAACACTATTATCAAAGTTTCATAATCGATCTAATGTAGAAATAAGTCACGCCTGAATATTATGCAATATGTATAATAAGTCACGCCTGAATATTATGCAATATGTATAATAAGTCACGCCTGAATATTATGCAATATGTATAATAGTCACAATTAAAGTTCAGAAATACAAAACTGTTTATTATAATAAAATATAATTTGTTTCAAGCAGTTTTGACATACATTTTCATCGAAAATCAACAAATTCTGAAGGTTTCAGAGCTCTCACTGGTCAGGATCGATTGCAAAATTCTACTAAAATTTTTTTTTTATTCAAAATTAGAATACTTTGTGGTTTTGAAGGGTACAGAGTTGGCCACAACCCACTCGTTTTCCAACTGTCGATTCGTTCAAGAGAATTTATTTCTCTTAAAGAATCGACAACTTCAAAAAACACCAACTTACAAAGAGGCTTCGCAGTATATATGTTGTTCAATATATGGATTAACTCAGAATTTGGAGTAGAACATTTAGTTTCCCTGTGTGTGTGTGTGTGTGTGTGTGTGTGTGTGTGTGTGTGTGTGTCCGTCCCCCTCTTAAAATTTTCGATCCAATCAAGGCACAGAGCTCAAAATTTCAGAATATATAGATAATTATGGGCCTAAAAAACTTTTATACTCAGTGTTTTGAATTTTTGTTTCAGTCAGGGGTTATCAACTATTGAATTTCTGCTTAATTTTTCTTTATATCTCATACAAGCAAGAACACTGAAAATTGGTATAATTATACACAAATAAAAAATCTTTTTTTTTAAGAATTCCAGAATTTCACAAATATTTTTTATTAAGATTTTTTTTTCGATGGTAAATTTATGTGTTTAACTGCCTATATTTCCATTTTTTTTAAATTTTGAAAAACGCCGAATTTCCTCATTTAAATAATTTTATTTTCTATACAAATAACTAAATTATTGTAGTACTACTAAAAAACTTTTAAAAAAAAAATTATAAAAATTGAATTTAGTGACGACATCGTTTCATACGTATGGCACTATACACTTCACAATATCTACGGGTACCTACAATAGTTTGACACTTAATCTCCTAACGAATATACATACCATAATGCTGTTTTCATATTTTGGATAGGAAAAAACGGCTGACTTCCAAAACATCCTACATGTTTTGTTAAGAAAACCAACGATCTTAAAATATTCAATAATTTTGATTTATGGGTTTATACTTTTGAACGTATTCTTCAACTATACATACTATCGCTATTGACAGTTGGATCCCATGTGTTTTATGCAACTAGTTTATTTAAATTTGCATATTTAAAGTTACCTTAAATAAAAAAAAAAACTATACAGAATATTAAATTATATTGAAAAACAAGTGAATAATTTTAATTTACTTTGTCTGTTTCATTAGTTTAATATTTCATCGTAAACGAAAGTAATATGGACACTACAAAAGTTTACAGAGAATTGCCATAACATTTAACGCCACACATTCAACAACAGATGTGTATGTCATATTACACAAACGACCTTCTTAGTTTTCTCCTGAAGATGAAAAGGTCGTAAAAAAGGGTCTCCTCTCGTACCAAGATACCAAAGGTTTACCTTAATTTGCTTTTATTGAAGGGACAAAAGGTTCCATGTTTTTTGATAAACCATTTATGTATCTTCTTTCCGAAATATCGACGCCATATAAAACATATTATGTAAATTATATCCGTTTATACAAATACCCACTTCAAGAAAATAATATAAATGAAACATGAGGGTACATTTTATCGATTTTATAATATCATAACACGTATATAGGTATGTCCCCAGAAAACTTGACAAAGAAATTGTATGTATCAAAAGTAGGCAAGTTAATTAATAAATTGAAAGCACTACATAATAATTTAGTTATTATTCGTAGAAGTCTTAGTAGAAATAGAGCACTTGTTAAATTAAAAGAACGAAAAATAAGCATAAAAATATGTTGATAGTAAATATCTTCTGTGACATTTGGTTGGTAAGTCAAAATGACTATAGAAAAATAAATGATTTGTGTATGTAGCGAATTTAGTAAACACAAACATATAGTAAATGAAGAGTGAAAAACATTTCCATTTAAAGGAATTTCCCGTCGCAGGTCTCGATACAAGGAATTGGAGAGAAGAATTTGTAGTCTGCAAGTGAAATCGTCTCAAATTGTCAAATTACATTAAATCACGCAGAATACAAAAGTGAATTGTTCAACTGTAAATTGTTTTTTTTTCTCTTTGACATCTCCGAGTATTTGATTATTCCAATTGACATATTTGGCACACAACCAACCAACAACACACATCCACGACATGTTTGATCTTTTATTTTGAGGGAGGATTTTCTAAAATTACTTGTCGACTACACAATTCCAATCCGATATTCAATCAATAAATTGTTGCATAAATGTTTCATCCTTTAATAACGCGAATTTTGTACAAGACGACAATCGAATCCGTGGTACAAGTGGGAAGCCTCTTGTCTCCTGTGCCTGGTCCGATTCCCCACAGATAAAGAATTTACTAAAAATTCATATCATCTTTTTATTTAATAATAATAATAAACCGTTTATTTGTTGCCATTATTGTTACATCACATAAAAACAAAAAAATATACAATTTTGAACTACAATAGACAGCAAAAAGGTTATTGCTCAGCTGTGCACTACATGGTATCCCTGGAGTGCTGCTGGTTTTCAGCAAAGTCTTGGGACAACACAAAACATTAAGGACAGACCACATGTCATATTTATTAATTTAATTTTCACCACATATTATTTACAATGACAACAACAAGTAAATTTCTGCTGTCCAACTAGGAAATCCTGTTTCCAGGGAAAGCAGTTTACAATTTTTAGTGTCAATATAAGCAATAATTATGTATGTACCAGGTGATATACTTTATAGAATGACTTGTTAGTGAGGAGTTTATCGTTAGCCACAACCCAATCGTTTATCGTAGATTTCAGTCGATGATTATATACATTTTATAATTACTTAGTTTTGACTATGAGACAAGACGCATGTAATTGGAGCATTAGAGATCCTATGTGTTTTTATTATGTTTTTGATTTGTTTGTGTTCTGTTGGTGTCTTCGTAAATAAATAAAAATATAAATATAAATTTTCTAGTCAGAACTTCATATTAAAGGATTATATTTATTTTAATACAAAAACTCTAACTAACATTAATTAACCCTCAATGAAGTAAATTTTTGAATAATGTTTTAAAAGATCATTATTTAAATAGGAACATTGGAAATCTTCTCATCAGCAGAGTGCATACATTAGGTAAATGATGGGAAGTTATACAATTCCGATATGTCATAAACATTATCATTAATCTATGACGTATGCAAGTGACGTACTTTGACGTATGCAAGTGAAACATGGACCTGGCAAAGAACACATGAAAGTAGAATTAATGCTGTAGAAATGAGATCACTAAGAAGAGTATGTAATAGAACGATATATGATAGAATAAAAAATGAGGACATAAGGAGAGAATGCAAGTTAAAGAAGGATATTATATGTAAAATGAAAGTTTGGACATATAAAAAGAATGAACGATGAACGACTGACCAAAAAAATATACATGGGTGCTAGAGATGGAGTGAATAGCAGAGGTCGCCCCAGAAAGGGATGGCATGACCATGTGAATGATATTTTGAAAGAAGGAAACATAAAAAAATTGAACAATCGACGAGCATGTATGAGACGATGCATGGATGTAAAGGAAGCCAGAAATGTGTGCAAAAATAGAAAAGTATGGCGCTCGGTTCTCTCTGCTTACCCCGTAAGGGACATGGCGTGATGGTATGTATGTATGTATGTATGTACGTCCTAAATAATTAAACCATGAATTATGTTCATTCGTGTATTCAAAAATAAAGTACCAAATAGTTATATATAAAGAAATACGTATATATAAATATATAGGTATTGTTTATCAAAATATTTTTACAAAAAGACCAAGTGAGAGGAAGAAAGTTATGTAGATGGAGACTGTGGTATGGCGGTGTAAAGCAAACGTCTACTCGTCAAAAGAATTATGAAATGAAAAAACTTGTGGCGAGTTTACATAAGTGAGTTTTAAAGAGAAGAAGTAAAGAAATTTACCTCGGTTATTAAAAATATCTGACATAATAGAAAAACACCCGCTTTTTTCCGCTTCCTTTATAAAACCACCTAACGACACCTTTTCAATATTTTTTTCATTTTTGTCAGTAAAATTATAATTTTCTTTAGAGATACTTGAATAACTAAAATATTCTCATATTTTCATTCAGTTCGGAGATTTTACAACAGTTATTAATAAATATTTATAAAATAAACAGGTATAATATTTACCAGTATCAGTCATTTAATTTAAATTTGCAACAATTGATATTCCAGTGAAACATTACCGTGATTGTTATAATATTTATGTCAATAAGTGTTTGACTTTTAAGTACCTACATACATATTACATATGTATTATAATAACATGTCAGTGTTTGACTTTTGAGTATGTAATATTATAACATGTCAATCAGTGTTTTTAAAACATTTTAGTGCCTATGTTTGATTATATACATGTCAATCAGTGTTTTTAAAACATTTTAGTGCCTATGTTTGATTATGTATATACATGTCAGTCAGTGTTTAACTTTTAAGTATGTTTTATAATAATATTTCAATCAGTGTTTGACTTTAAAGTATGTACATGTCAATCAGAGTTTGACTGTTTAGTATGTATTATTGTAACATGTGAATCAGTGATTGACTTTTAAGTATTTTGTATTATTTTAACGTGCCAATCATTATTTTTAAAACTTTAAATATGTAACTTTGTGTTATAATTACATGTCAATCAGTGTTTTTATAACTTTTAACTACCTATGTGTTATTATAACATGTCAATCAGTGTTTGACTTTTAGAATGTATTATTCAACACGTGTATCAGTGTTTGACTTACAAGTAGGTATATTAAATATCTTAATCGGTGTTTAATCCATAACTTTCGGTAAACAACTTTATAAGATTCGATTTATTTGACGTAAAATAAATTGACCGAATAGATTCATTTTACTGATGAGTCGTGATATTTAACTTGGCATTTTTTTTTTACATTATATTATAAATATATTATAATATAATGATATTGGCAAACAAATATATTTAAATAAATATTTCCCTTTAATGGAATGTCAAAATGATAAATTGTTGCCTAAGGCAGTATATCTTTATATACGTACATAATAAATAATGATTCTGTACGTGTGTTTGTCACTGCACTCCTAAACAACTGAACGGATTTTGATGAATTTATTGTGTGTGTTTAAAAAGATCCCTCGATGATTTAATTCACACTTTGAATAAAAAAAATATCAGTTGAGATTGAAAATATAAAAAAAAAACAATGTTCCTAAGCCTGGTATTATGATAACAGCATAACTTTTTGGGATATCCAATAAAATGTGATAAAGTATTATCATTAATATATCAGTATCTTTATTTCTTCTGTACATGTGTATGTCACTGAACACCTAAACGGCTGGACTGATTTTGATGATTTTTTTCTATTATCATAATCTGATGTCCCGTAAGAGCCGGGTAATCGGAAATCACATCTTACATAGTTCACGCATTTGCTGTCTTTTATAAGGTAATGCAAACTAGTAAAAAAGTCGGGTAGCAGTCATCAAGGATACTTGTTTGTATCCTTGTTGTTGACGCGGATATGAAATTAAAGACAAAGTGGACTCCCTGGTTGGATGATAGCACTTTATTCACACGCGCGCGGTGATGGCAATTTTATAGCGAGTTTGGAGGAACGGTAAAAAAGGTGGAAGAGATGCGGGACAGTCTTTATAAGACGCGGTTTGAAAGGATACTGAATTATGGATGTGGGGCGGGCAATGATTGCAACAATTTTGTGTCACTTTATATATGTAGGTAATAAAAATAAAAATGTGACAATTATCCCAATGACATATTAGCGCCAACACTTGTAAAATATGACGTGACAAAAATAAATAAATAGACTCGTGCCCCTGTCGCTGGTTAGCCCACATAATTGGATATATCATGATATGTTTGCTGTGATGGTTTGTGGTATTTTTATGTTTGCTGAACCAGCTAATAACAGATAAGCCAACATTCATGCAGGACAACGTCTGTCGGGTCCGCTTGTGTAGTATATTTTACGTCAAATTGAATGTACATGGTCTACCACAAATTTAATTCACTCATTATACTTAAGTATATTGTTTATTGTTTGTAAAAATGAATATTTACGCTGTGTTGATTAAATTTGAATTCTGTTGTATTTCATTTTAAATACTTATGCGTCCTGTACCTACAAAAAATACGAGTTAAAGCTCTCTTACAATTTCATTCATTCATTCCATCGCGGCAACAATGTGGGCTAACCAGCGACGAGTGTGCATTACCTTTTAGACGCTGCCCATATGGGTAAAGAAGATGCCTGTACCGGGGCCAAACGAAAATCAATCTCCTTGTAAAAGGGAGCACAACACATGCGTGTATACCCACACACCAGTCTCGTGTGTGGGGTAAATTAATAAATAAGACTAAATTTCAATTTCAAAAGTTTAATATCCAATTTTTAACAAGCTGATAATTAATTTTGAATTATTTATTTAAAAATCACGAATATCGTTGCCATTTTCTATCTTTATAATAAATTATGATCTCATCTATTTTATTTATGTCAAGCTTGACATAAAGTTAACGAAGGCATCTCTATATTCTGTCAGAACCAAACATAAAATCTTGATATTATTATGTATGTATATAAGAAACATGTATGTCTGTCTATAGGTATATCCCTAACGATAAAACCAATGGCATAAAACGTTTTCTTTCAAGAAATCTCCTTGAAAAACAGTTTTCTCTTTGTCTGCGAATTTTCGTCCATTGCTGAGATCAGCATTACTTCCGTGTGGTTTGACAAGAGAAATAGTCTTAGGTACATACTATGTATACCTATGTACATAGATTATATGTATATCAACATTATTTATCCCTTATGTAGTTAAAGACTTCATTACAGTTTAATGTAAGTAAACTTTAATACTGAACTGAGGTTATACTGCTTTTTATATAAAAATTAATAATACATAGGTACGTTCTTTGTGAAGATAAATGTAATCGAATATTTTTATTATCGCATATGCGCAATCATTGGATTTTTTTCCCTGTCGGGAGTCAAAGATATTTTTTAACAGATTTTAATTATCTCAATAGAGACGAAGTTGGAATATTTATTGTAGGAGAACCGGGAAATCAAGGCACCTACAGGGCTTACGACCTGTCATCGGCTGGTTTACGTGATCACTTTATGCGCTTGCGCAACGTTCACCAATTATGCCTTTTTGATAGGGATCTCATTAAAAAGGCATAATTGGTGAACGTTGCGCAAGCGCATTAAGTGATCACGTAAACCAGCCGATGACAGGTCGTAAGCCCTGTAGGTGCCTTGATTTCCCGGTTCTCCTACAATAAATATTCCAACTTCGTCTCTATTGAGATAATTAAAATCTGTTAAAAAAGATAAATGTACCTTTAAAAAGTAAGGAATCATTATGCATATTGCTTCTCGAGCAACAAAAAGGTAGGTAAATTAAAACAATACATTAATTTAACACGCACCCAACAATAAACTGTATATAAACTAAGTGAAAAACTGTGTCTACACTGGGAAACGAACCCGGTAGCATTTCCGTTTAGCCTTTCCGTTTGTTTAGGAGACAAGTACTGCCTCGAATTAGGCACTGGTTTGTAGCGTTAATGCACTTAAAAACTTGTGTTGAATCCAAGGCACGTGTCCTCCAAATGCACACGGTTTAGCGACGCAAACTGTTCCTGCTAATACGTGTTCAATTCGAGGCAGTTAATTATTGAATATGAAACATATAATATAGCCATGAAGTTCTCGCGCTTTTTAATTTCGCTCGTATTTCATCAATGAGGACCACCGCCCATTCTCATGCACGCATGTGTCGTGCTTCCTTTTACTAGGTAATGCAAACCCGCACACCTATCTCTGCTAACCCCACATTGTGGAATATGCCGTCGACACTTTTGTTGGGTTAATTGTATTGATTTGTTTCCTTTTGTATCTTAATTTTAAAATGTACTCTTCTATTTCTGTTTATAAAAAAATATGTATGTATGTTATTGAATGATGTGTTTTTTAAGGTTGGTACGGTATTATTTTGTGTTTTTATTACTCCCACTTGTATCGGGTTCTGATCTTTATCTGATTAATCACTTGACAAGAGTTGGGTCGATCTACTCTCTCTAAACGATATATTATTTCACATCACTTAATTTTATCGAAATTCTCTCAACAAAACGATACAATCAATGTTTTCATTTGTTTTACATTAATATAATAATAATAGAACTAAAGTTTAATGTTACAACATTTATAATCCATTGAAATCCATTGAAAACGAAACACAAACCTACACCGCTCGCTACCGCTCACCCCCACCAGTTAATTACCCCCGCCATACTCAACCCGCCCACACTCGCCAATGGAAGATGACAACACGCACAATAGAATCAGTCACATTTCAGATGCTGAAGATGAACTAGTACAGTTCGAAAACGTTCCATCAAATATAAATGTGAAGTGGAAGAAACAAAGTTTTTTGTTACCAAAATTTTTATTTAAAAATTTTATTTACTTAATTTATAATCCTCTTTCACAGATATGTAGCTCGATTTTAATACGTCCAATCTGAAAATACAATGTAAAATAAATCAAGTTTACAAATTGAATATTAAATATTTAAAAAAGAACTGTTTTTTTTTACAATTTTATTTTTACTCCATTCCCTCATATATCCATTTTAGGTCGCAGAATGCTTTATCAGGCGAAATGGTCGTACTGGCCAAGACGACCATTTCGCCTGATAAAGGCCTTTTCAACAGACCAGTTAAAAAGGCCTTTACCAGGCGAAACGGTGGCCTGGATAGGAGTAAAAATAAAATTGCAAAAAAAAAACTTTAAGTGTTTTTTTTTTATATTTAATATTTTATTTGCATAATAGAATTCTACATAGCCGTCAGTATGAATAAAATAAAAAGTTTGAATCAAGTGTATTTAGTATGACAGAAAAAACATTATTTCGTTTCTTAATATTATTATTAGAATAAACTTTTACTTGCACCCTGCGCAAGTGTGTTTATTGCCATATGATGATTTCTTTCTACCATCCAGTGTTTCCAGCCCAGAGAAGCAATATTTGCGTGAGAAATGATTTTAAATAAATTAATCCTCTGCTGGGGATCGAACCCAGGACGCCCGCACAAATTCAAACGGTTAACCAACTGTGCCACGGCGGTCGGCGGTTATTGATTCACTCGATAAAGAAAAAGTTAGTTAGGTACTTATGACAAAATATAATATCTCAATAGAGGCGAATATGGGATATTATAGCAGAACCACAGGAACTCAAGCACCTACAAGGCTCACGACCTGTCATCGGTGTAAAAAATTCTATAAAATATTAATACTTCCCGACAGGGAATAAAATACAATGTTTGCGTCTATGTATAAAAATATTCGATTTAGGTGCTTAAGTTAAAACAAGATGGTGGAGTTACTTTGAAAAGAAATCATTTTATTAAATTAATTAAATTATATACCTAATATAATTTCCCTTAAATAATTCATTTCAAATTGATTTGCTTCAATTTTCATCGAGAATTGTCTATTGAAAGGTCCTGGGTTTGATTCCCGGTGGAGACACAGTTTTCAATTGTGTTTTCAGTCTGGATCTGTGAGACGATTAATATCGTAAGTCTCCAGAATGTGGCAATTTGTTATTGGGTGCATGTTAAATAAATATTTTGACATAGTACCTGTTAGTTTCCCGATTAGCAATATTAAATATATAAATAATATTTTACAAAAAAAAATATTTTTGTTTAATTATTTATTAAAAGCACATTGAGTAGTTTAACTCAAATTATATTTTGAACAACGATTTCGCTTGCAGCCCAGTCAAGCTTATAATTTGAGGTAAGCTTCATCCCACAAGTTGGTACCTAACTCAAAACTAATCTACTAAGTTATGACATGAAATGAACATTCAAATGTCTGCCATACTGACTAGACTAACTATGAGGTATTTAGATATGTCAATTTGATATGAAACTCTTTGATATAAACTATTAAAACTTTCAACAACTGCCACAGACAGAAAATAGCACTACACAGATTATATTCTCTATGCCCACTTTATTAAATGTTTGATTTGTTTAAATACTTAAACAAAATACGAATTACACGCTTAAACACACGCACAACAAACTACTTAATTCAACTGAGTGAAAAAAATTTTACAGTCGATCGATTGAAATTATAATAATAACAAATATTTTCTCATATTGTTTAATTCTCATATTTCATTTGTTTAATTTTTGTATTCATATTTCATTTGTTTAATTTGTGTATTCATATTTCATTTGTTTAATTGTTGTGGACTCAAAGATAAAAATCTTTGGGTCTACAACTGTGAACTTGCTATGTAACTTCCACCCGCAACATAATAATTATATGTGTAGGTATATAAAATAGACACTTCACCTTCCGTACACTGCATAGTGTAGTGTAGGTAGGAAACTGTATACCTACATTCAATACTTACAATGTACTTAATTTGTATAACTTTTATGCGCAGAAAATTTTGGGCATTCATGCCTGTGTCTGTGCTCGATTAAATAAAACAAAATAAAAAAATAAAATAAATATATTAATATTGGAAACAATTATTAAAAATATGGAATATATCTCAATCTGGTGACTGAAAATATGATATTTTTAAAACCTACTAATGCACTATGAAGTTACGTGTTAGTAAGGACTATCGCCTGCGTCAAAGAGGGTGAAAACGTGATTTCAACTATCCTAAACCCAAAATTGTAGATTTTTTGCCTTTTAATAACAAACCTGACACAAAGTTGTAATATACTCATGGGTTATTAAAAAAAGCAGTATTAAAGGTAATTTTTGTTATTTATAATTTTTTATAGGAATTTATGCTGAATTTGAAAATTTTCAGCATAAATTTACTTTTTTTAGAATTTTAACATCTTTGTGAAATAAAATTTTAAATTGGTGTTTTTACAAAAACGAATTATTCTTTAATCTCTTGATCATTTTTATTTTTTACTCTTAGAACAAAAATAACGAACTTTCTATAACTTTCTTTGAAAATGAGAATAATATTACAAGAATTCGCTGGAAAATGAAATTGTAGGTATGCATTTCGCTTTGAATTTTCAATCTTTTTAATTATTTCACATCATGTTTGTATCATTTGTATTTCATCTCTAGTCTCACTATCGAATGAACATTATTTTTACTATGATGTGTCTCTTTAAATATCAATTGATGAAACATGTTAATTATCGCCATTGATTTTCAATATTGCTAAAACCGAATATTATTTAAAAATAATTCATGGCGAAGAACAAACTGAATTTATTTTTCTTTGGTTGAAACTGTCACTCCATGATAGAACTGAAACAAAAAATATTTAATAGAACGAAAAAATTTAAATTATTACTTTCTTCACCAAACATAAATAAATAATGAATAAAATAATTATTTGAAAACAAAAAAAAAAGTCTTTAACCCAAATTAATGATTTTTTTAACAGAACTTTGGTTTTTATATCAAAACACTTACTCGATATAATTTTGTACCTATATTGAAACCTACTTATAAAAAAATCATATAATACATTGAATTTTTCTGTTATATATACATAGGGATGTAATGTTGATTCTAAGGGTAATTGGATAACGTTTTCTGAAAACAAGACCAAGTCGTAGAATGAATACACTCCATAATCATACAATTGAAGAGAAGACGACTTACTTAAAGAAAGAAAATAAAAAGAGAGTTCCAAGAAAAATAACAGCAACATCAAATAAGACTAACCCCTGAGTGTTTTTATTTTGTATGCACACGAGCGTAACGAGAAATAATCATTTCATCAATCCGGAGAAATCTGGAGAGTGGATGTTGACAAGTTATGTTTAGTTAGATGGGAAATTGTTACAGTAGAATAGAGGTGTCGTTAGCGAGTTGCTCCCGGGGAATCTAATAAAACTGTTGGTGACCTTATTCCTTCTACCGGATGATCATAATCAAACCCCACCACCACCCGATACAACCAACCTCCACATCCATCTCCACCTCCACCATCCACCCTCCACATCCACCTCCGCCCAACCCAGACAACACTCTTTATGACTATAGCTGTAACTTTTTTTATAGAGATAACAGTCTCGTTAGAAGGACAAGACCAAGGAAGGTAATTGCCGTGAGATCACAAAAACAATGATGTTAGGTACCTAACAATGTACCTACATAACGCTAAGTTTACTTCTTCATTGGCAAAATGTTTGACAAAAGAATTACATGAACCTCATATAACAATACCTACATCTTTATTAATAAAAACTAAATTCTTCTACAACGCTGTTACTTACATACTACCAAAATATAGTACATATCGCTTTTTCACAAAATATAATATTTTTTTAAATTTATTTTTTCAATTTTATTTATTTGGGACATAACAACTCTATAATGTAATGTGACCATAACCAATGATTTTTACTCTCCACACTATGGAATAGTGGAGTCATGATTTCACAATTATTTTTAAGCGCATTTTTTACATCAATTTCTCAACGGGTATCATGTAGAGTGCACACTTTGAATTTCGTCGTGATGTGTTTGTATGTATGGCGTTCGGCGTACGCCATACGGATTATCCTTTTTGTGTCCTTTTTACAGCTCAAACTATAAGTCCGATCGACTTCAAATTAACAATATATGTGTAAAGTGCGTAGACCTAGAGATGACTAGTTTTACATAGACAACTTTTGATTTCTTCTCTACGAATTCATCATTTACGTTGTTTTTTTGTGTCCTCTCTACAGCCCAAACTATAAGTCCGATTGACTTCATATTGATATAATATACATATGTAAAGTTCATAAACTTAGAGGTGATTAGTTTTCCATAGATATCCGTTAATTTCTTCTCTATGATTTCATCTGTCCAAATTTTCAAAATGCTCTCACGATTTGTAAAATCGAGGTATTTTTATATTGTTAAAAATTTTGATACAATAAAAATACACTCATCAAAAATGTATTTAAGGATTGCCAAAATTTAAAGAAAAAAATCTATGGTCTGCAATCATCTTCATCTTCTTCTTCAGCCCTCTGTCTTCCACTGCTGGATATAGGCCTCTTCCATATTCTTCCACTTCCTTCTATCGGTTGCTGCTTGCAGCCAATTTCTACCCCCCACAGCGGCTATGTCGTCAGACCATCTTTTTTGAGGTCTTCCGACGCTTCTCTTACTTTCCCAAGAAAAAAAAAATGGTCTGCAATATCAATGTAAAATAAATTTCATATTTGTATGAAAAATGTATATAACAAAAATAAAATAGCTTCTGTAAGGGAAAATAGAATGATCAACTTCATATTGATATTGTATGTGTCTCTATAGACAAGTGTATTTTTTTACTCTCCACTTCTATCTTCCTCAAGGGGTAGGCAGTGAGAACCGAACACCGCATTCTTCTGTCTTGACACATACATCGCCTCATCAACATACACTACACTGTCTCATACATGCTCATCTTGTTTGTAAAGCAATTTCACTTAAAATTTCTCAATATGTACCATGTTGAAAATGCATAGAATGGTTTATGTGGCAATGTTATTGAGTGTATGGTGTATTGTGAAACTTTTTGTCCTCTGGGAATATTATATTTGTTTAAGAATCTAATAGAAATGTACTTTTTTTTTTAACAGATTTTTAATTATCTCAATAGAGACGAAGTTGGAATATTTATTGTAGGAGAACCGGGAAATCAAGGCACCTACAGGGCTTACGACCTGTCATCGGCTGGTTTACGTGATCACTTTATGCGCTTGCGCAACGTTCACCAATTATGCCTTTTTAATGAGATCCCTATCAATTCAATTTTGAAAGTTCTATATATTGTAATTACTGAAATTCTTTTCGCTTGAAAATAAGGAATTTTTACTACAGCCATCTATGGGTGAAATTATGAACAACAATCTTATTATTTTTTTTTCACTTTATGCGCTTGCGCAACGTTCATAATTGGTGAACGTTGCGCAAGCGCATAAAGTGATCACGTAAACCAGTCGATGACAGGTCGTAATCCCTGTAGGTGCCTTGATTTCCCGGTTCTCCTACAATAAATATTCCAACTTCGTCTCTATTGAGATAATTAAAAATCTGATAAATATATCTTTGACTCCCGACAGGGAAAAAAATCCAATGTTTGCGCATATGCAATAATAAAAATATTCATTTAGAAATGTACTTCATAAAAATGCATTTAGAGATTGTGAACCTATCAAGAAGAAAAAATGTACGCATACTATGGTGTGGAGAGTTTAGTGTTGGCCACAACCCACTCGTTTTAATAATAACCAAAAACAATTCCACTATTTCAGCATAAATAAATGACTCAGATTAAACTTTTAAGAAATAATCCCAAATATTGTAAGCACTTAATGCATTTCACTGTCCATTAGGGCACAATACCATGTACCGTTACACCGAAAAAACCAGCCATTACCATAAATAAATTCATTATATTCAATTTCACTAATTATCTAAATAGGGATTGGTCAAAAATCAAATAGACTCAACCAACCAGAGTAAAGTAAATTTATTTCATTTTTGCATTGTATAATAACAATGACCAATCACAAGAACCTGTAAGCTCCTCCTACATAATTAATCTATAAATATATGTAAATTAATTGTCAAAATAGTCATAAGCTTGTAAATGCCCTAACAAGGCGAAATAGGCACGTAATAAAATTCATGTAAAATCAAAAAGTAGTTAACTTTTAATTATAGACATAATTTATAATGGAATTCTGCAAAATAATAACTTCGTCGATCATTAAGAATTATGTTTGATTATTAATTATTTTATTTCTCAAAAAATAATTGAGTATGATAAATAGTATAATTAATAACCGAACGTAATTTCCTTGTAGCCCTATATTTATTATTTTCCCTGAACAAAAATTAATTTACCAATAACTTCATTGCATCCCCCCCCCTACAAAATAATGTTACCCAGCCTACACTTTACTTTAAGTCTATATAATATTGTACATTTAGTTTAGTATACTCTGTATCCTCCTTGGGATAGGAACTTTGTTCTCGTAACATGTAGAGGAATTTTAATTCAATCGAATAAAAGCTATAATTTTAGTACACTAATTTGTGTTTTATTTAATTTTATAAAATTATATAACATAAAATTTTATACACCCTTTTATTTGACATTTGTCTGTCTATAGGTACTGGAATTTCGCAATCATTTTTTACCAACTTCCAGACAAGTTTGAGCTCTGAAACATTCAGAATTTGTGTATTCCTGATGTAAATGCATTTCAAAGTTTCCAGCAAGATTCATTTGATATTTTGATAAAATTGAACAATTTTGTATTTCATGCGAAGTAATGCAATAACGCTATATTTATTGCATAAAATCAGGAGTATATTTATTAATTTATTTTTATGATAACATTTCAACGTTAAGAAAACTTTGCGAAGGTGTCGTATTTTTTCATTTATTTTTTAAAACTTATTATATTATAAAAAGTTTAAAAAAAAAACATTTTTTTTTGCTGTTGAAATATACGTCATGTCTCAATCTTAAAAATGTATAAATCAGTACTCGAACATATTTTTTTCTTGATATTTATCTACATTTAATTATATTAATTCTTTAAGATCAAATTTTAGTATGAAATTGTCAATAATCACTTAAGTCTGAATTTAATTTTAATTATCTTCAATAGAAGCCCTGCTGTTAATGGGCAAAAATGATCTTAAACGGTTCTGAGTAAGGGATGTGCCCTGGAATCGATTTTATTGTTGGGAGATATTGTTATGAATGAATTGTAAGATGGGAGATGGGAGATGGGAGAGATGGGAGAAACCGAAAAAAGCTGTCAATACTATGTCACCGCATCGAGCCACAATCAATAATCCATTAATTGAATAGGACTCCGATATCATACCTAACGATAGTGTCATACCTAATCTTCATTTTATTATTATACGACATCATAAATATATACAATGATAGCCTTGTTTACAATCAAATAACAATACTAATAATACAATGCTTTTCGTTATTCTTGTTTTACTACTAATTATTCCGATACCAACATTAAAATAATAATACATTTGTGTCCACACACATTTTTATATACATATCAAAATAGTACAATAAAACCAAAAGACTTCTTGATTAATTGACCAGATGGTGGGTGTACCACGTGCCAGCTTTTTATAGCACAAAGTTATTGGCAGTACCTACTCTTATATTATTTTCAAGTGTGAAGGTTTTATCTTTCATCCATCTAAGTATTTCACAAATACGAGTATTTAGGCTCTGATAACTTTTTTTTTATTTTTTTTACTATAAAAATGAATATGTCCCTGTTAAACAAGTGCATATACATCTTCCTACATTCCCTAAACTAAGCATGAATGCTTGTGCTATAGGTGAACAGGATTCGAACTTGCATCCACTGGATTACAAAGCCAGCGCGCTAACCGCACTGCCATCGACCCATCTTTGATCCAACTAAGTTTTATAACATGACAGCACTCCGTTTCCCTTATTCAGACTGGGCAAATAGAACAGAAAGACGCATTTCTCTCTTTTGACATTGATTTATCGTGTCATACACGCCCATGTTCCGTTTAATACAAACTTAAACATAATTTTGGCTTCTACGTTAATTTTTTTAAGATCCAAAATGTTCTATTCTGATTCGTTTCAGAGTACGAAAACGTGTATAACCAAAGGGCGACCGTGGATAAAAGGAACATATCCGCGTGGAGTGACGTAATGAGTCCCGTATAAATACAGTCAACTTTTTGACATTTCTCATATACTAAGATTCAGACGGATAAATTTAGACGAATCAGAATAGGATATAATATATTTGATTACGTCATTATTTAAGCCAACTCCTACAATTCAATTAGATCGAATTAGATCATATTGATAAAGGGACTATCAGATGTTTGTGTCGTTTACTTTCTATGAGGTTTCGTTAACCATCATGTCCTTTTGAATGACCGCCAAGATTTGTGAACGATGCGCTTCTTCTTCTTCTTCGTCCTTGCCTTTGTTCTTTGTTATTTGGAGTCGGCTCCAAGTCCGTCCATCCCCCCAACAGAAGCCTTGTCTCCTTGAGATATCTGGTTATCATACATACATACATACAATCACGCCGTGTCCCTTACGGGATAGGCAGAGAGAACCGAGCGCCATACTCCTCTGTTTTTGCACACATTCCTGGCTTTCTTTACATCCATGCATCGTCTCATACATGCTCGTCGATTGTTCAAGCTCAATATATTTCTTTATTTCAAAATACCATTCACATGGTCATGCCATCCCTTTCTGGGGCGATCCCAGCTATTCACTCAATCTCTTACACCCATATATATTTTTTTGGTCAGTCGTTCATAGTTCATTCTTTCAATATGTCCAAACCACCTCAAGGCATTCACTGGTTATTACGAATCTGGTTATTTCGGTCATCAAAATGATCAATGCTCTTCAGGGCCCCACCTCTATGTCCATCGTTCTTTTTGTCATATTCCTGTGGAAGTCTTATAATGTTTCTATAGCATCTTGTTCTGTTTTCAGTTATATGGGCTCTTAAAAAACATGTTACACCATCTAAAAATGAACAAAAACAGTATATTTCTTAGTTTAATAACATATTGCTTTCTTTAATGGCAAAGGAATTTTTTCAAATATTTTTAAAGGTAATTTTGTAAATTTGTTTATGTCGGTTTATGTATGTAACTCGATTTCCCTCAATTTTGGATTGAGTCACTTTCATTCTCACCGTTCGATGTATGAATCGTTGTTTAAATATTGACGAGGCATTGAATGAATCTCAGTATATGAAAATTTGGTGTCCGATTCTCTCTGCCTACCCCGTTTGTAATGTAATGGGAAAGGGTGTAATGGTTTGTATGTATGATGAAAAAATACATAAGTTTATTTCTTTTTCTTTTTCTTTTGTGATTTCGAATCATATTGTCATGGGAAATCATCTCAGCTGGGAATAACATCACACTATAGCTAGGTACATATAAAACTTCTGTTGAATTATTTCGTTCTTTGACTATAAATACCTTCAGGGTTCTATAAAGCAAAATAACCTTCTCGTTTGTACAAAGTTAGATTTATTATTCCTTGGGAAGCACGACAAGTATATATATCTACCTACAAAAGACTGGGTATTAAAATATATAACAAGTTACATTATATGTATATAAAGTGATGTGAGATAGAAAATTACAAAGGAGTTGGTACTTGTGGTCTCTCTAATTCATTCATACCTTGACTTAAACCAAAATATTCTTATTTTATTTTATTTTATTTATTAACCAAACAAACATACAGTCATTACAGAATATATTAAAAAGACTAAAAAAATAATTACACATTATAAACCATTTCAGTTTGCGGATAGTTACATAGTGCAGTGTTAACAAATTTATGCTCATTTATTATGGAAAGTTTTATGGAAAATTTACTATGGAAAATTTATACAGTTATGGAAAGGAAGAAAAGGATAATAAATTAAGAATATTAGGGGGAAGGGAAGCTGTGGGAATCGTAGTCAAATTGAACCAAGCAGAAACCAGTTATCGCGAGCCTAGAAGGGCGTCTGATATGGCACTTTTATATTTAGTTTTAGAGTGTCTAAATATGTCGACTGTCTTAAAAAAGTTATTATAAATATTGCATGCTCTTTGAAAGAAGGAGTTTTGGGTATAATTGGTCCTACAAAGGGGAAGTCTAAAAGTTACGGATGATCTGGTATAACGAGAGGGACAATTAAAGGGGAGACTCCCAACTAGAGACTCAGAGTCAACGGCACCATCAATGATTTTATGTAAATATATCATGTCTGCAATTGTGCGTCTATTTTCTAAAGTTGTTAATTTATGATGACGAGCTGAGAGAGCTTTATCATCAAAGGCTAAACGACATCTGTAATCAAGGTGTTTCAAAAATTTATTTTGTATTTTCTCCAATCTTTCTACATAAGTTATATACTGGGGGTTCCAGACAATTGAGGCATATTCAAGATATGGACGAACATATGTAAAATACAATGATTTTAATGTATCGGTTGACTCAAATGGTTTCGATATTCTCAATATATAACCTAGTTGCCTGAATGCTTTTTCCGCAATGTTATCAATATGTGCTCTTAATAGCATTTTTGCATCAAGAGTTATTCCCAGGTCTCTCACCACCTCGCTTCTTTTCAAAGGAACATTATTTATCATATAATTATAGGGTATAAGATTATTAGAGCGCGTGAACGATATACAGACACATTTGGAGATATTCAAATAAAGTTGGTTATTTTGGCAATACATGTGCAAACGATTCAAATCTGCCTGCATATTTTCACTATCTCTTAAGCTAATTATTTTACTGAAAATTTTTATATCATCAGCATAAACAAGGAATTTGCTGTGTTTGAAACACTTTTGAATGTCATTGATATAGAGGATAAACAGTATTGGACCGAGGTGAGATCCCTGGGGTACACCAGAGAAACAATGTCGAAATTTAGATGAACAGTTGTTAATTGCAACTGCTTGAGACCTTTTCTCTATGTAAGAAGCTATCCACCCAAGCAGATTGCCGTGCACACCATATTCTCCAAGTTTACGTACTAATATTATATGACTTATTTTGTCAAAAGCCTTTGAGAAGTCGGTATACACAGCATCAACCTTCGAACCCTCCCCCATTTTCCTCAAAATGTAATCAGTGAACTCGACCAAGTTTGATTCGACTGACCTACCTGGGAAAAAGCCGTGCTGATTGGGTACAATAAAGGATTTGACTGCTGGTGTGATCTGCTTCACAATAATCTTTTCCATTATTTTCCCAAACAAACATAGCTTTGAAATAGGTCTATAATTTTCAATGTTGTGTTTGTCACCTGATTTGTATACGGGTGTAATGTAAGACCTCTTCCAAACGGAGGGAAATACGCTTTCGGTATATGATTTCGTATACAATAGAGTTAGGATAACAGATAACTCTTCCGAACATTTTGCTATGAACAGTGGAGGTATACCATCGGGACCTGGACCTTTATTCAAATCAATAGCCCTTAATTCAGTAAGCACTTCTACATTATTAAAATAGATATGGCCAAGATTAAGTTCCCTCAAACAAGTCATCGGCGCTCCTCCAACAACTCCACCTCTTTGAAATGCAGAGTCAAAAAAACCAGCGAATAGCTCACATATGGTTTCAGTGTCATTAGCTGAAGCATCCTTATAAAACATGTTTTGTGGATAACCGGTATGCGGCTTTCCGGACTTCACGAAATGATGTAATGCTCTGGGGTTTGTTCGTATTTCTGCTTCAGTTTTTTTAATATAGTCATTATAACATTTTTTTTGTATGTGTTTTTGTCTAGATCTAAGCAAAGAGTACTCATCATAATCATGAGAGGAACCTGAGCATTTCCACCTCCTATGAACTCTTAATTTTTCTTTAATCACCCTAATTAAAGAGTCACTATACCATGAAGGAAAACGAGCTAATTTAGACGTTGTTTTGGAGGGAACGTATCTAGATATAGCATCATTCATAATACTATAGAAAAATTCAATGGCTTGCTCCACATTACGAGACCTAAACTCTGTCTCCCAATCGTGGGTTGACAGGCACTCCTTAATCATAGCATAGTCAGCCCTATGAAAATTCCTCACAGATCTCGGAATAGATTTTATAAACAACTGATTTTTGGCATAAAGACTGATCATGATTGATCTATGGTGTGTATCTTCATCTATTAAAGGTTCATCACACACAATCACTTCACAATCTGTACTATTTGACAGAACCAAGTCAAGGATTCTCCCATTTCCATTGGCAATATCATTAAATTGCATAACATCGGCGAGAGACATGAAGTCGACGAGTGATACACTATTTTGATCGATAAAATTATTAGGGGTACATGAGTTGCTGCCTGTTGATTTAGACCAGGTTATATTTGGCAAATTAAAGTCACCAAGTATCATAAATATATCATTGGGATTATTAAATAATAGTTTACTTGTATTTTCCAAGTAATGAGTTAGTCGACAACTATATCTCTCGTCGCGAGGCAAATATACGCAACCAATATTAATACACGGGTTTGAGTTCCCAGGTATAACCGATATCCAGATTTCTTCTGCATCTGTGGACCAATTAGAATTAACTTTGGAAGGCAAATCACTTTTAACCGCTACCAAAACGCCACCGCCCAGGGTTTGACCCGTAGCAGCAAAATCTCTGTCACATCTATACACATTATATCTATAGTCAAAAAGTTCATGATCAAATATATTATTATTCAACCATGTTTCTGTGATACAAATGATGTCATAATCATTTGATAAAACATTTGAATAAAATGAATGTGTCTTGGTACGAAGACCTCTGACATTCTGATAATAAATCGACAATTCCATCCTGAAGGCTATAGGCAATTACTGTGCCCCCAAGATACCCCCCCCCAAGATACCTTATATTTTATAATAAATATAATAATAACTTGGTATACACCACTTATGAGCACAAATAACTGTCGACCGGTTTCGAGAACGATGTTCTCATCTTCAGGATGACTTAAGTACTAAATTAAAAATAAAAATATAGACTTAACCTAAACTAATGATGTGGGAGGAGTCAATTTGAAAGTAGTGGGGCAAGCGACAACCGGGTGTTTAGGAACCGCTAGATATAAATTATTTATTAATTATTATTATTAATTTAATATATGTTAATTTATTTGATAGGGAATATATTTAGTAGCGGGCTATTAGGAAAGTTTATTTGATTGTTTATTATATTCTGGTTATTGTTTATACTTATCCTAATTTCTAATATTTCAAAATATTCTTAATTGTTTGTAGTCTAAGGGCATAAGTAGCTCAAATTTCCATACGTAGGTACCTATTTAGTTTTCGTGTCCATAATAATATTGTTTCAAACATTTTTTTTCAAATATAGCTATTCTCTTTGAATCAAACAATGAAAATCGACCTTTATTGCTCAGTTGGTTAGGTATCTGGATGCTGATCCAAAGGTCAAAGATCCACAGTTTTAAATATTGTGTTAGAGTCTGGATCTGTGAGACGATCAACATCGTAAGTCTCCAATGTTATTGGGTGCGTGTTAAATTAATATTTGACATAGTACTTGTTAGTAGAAGTTATATATATAAAATAAAATATAAATTAATATGTATGCTAAAAATTTTCACCAAAAATATCGTTTCTGTGATTTTGATAACAACGAAAAAGATATATAGTTAACAAATAAAAAAAATAAAACAATTATCCAAATATTCTTTACATTGAAATAATTAATAAAAAACTATTAACGTCAGTTCGTGGATTTTTTACTTTCATACCGCTAATATCAAACACAATAGTTTGACATTAGCGAACAAATTAAAATACAGAACATGCATAATCTATTGTGATACGACATCAATTGTATTTAAGGCCCTTGTATACCCCGGGTATACGGATGTACACAAAAATGCACGCTAAATTACCTTCTAATGTATGAAACACGAAAAAATATTGTATATCACCTGATATGTGGTATACCACATCTTATCGCGCAAAAAAGGTTAAATTTAGAGGTTTTCTTTAAATAGCAAGAATAGTTATTAAAATATTATAATAATAAAAAACTCAGCCGGTAGATTGTCATATTCTCTTTCAATTGAAATAAAAATATACTTCATAGGTCTTATAGTTTTTTAGTTACGTACAGTAAGAAAATAAAAAAGGGTTTAACTTAAAAGTATTAAACAAATTCATAATTCAAAAAACTCATGCAATAGAATAAAGATGTACATACAAACTGTTCCTTATTTCAAAGACGTATATTTTGAGGGTATTAGGGAAATCATTTTCAAAATATACTATATAGCCTACTAGGTATAGCCTCTTAAATAATGACACTAAGTTTTTATGAAATACAAAATTCGTATTTGATGAGGTCTAACTGGTCACAAAGTCAGTTAAATTCAATAACATAATTCCAGTACGGACAGACAGGTGAAATTAAATAAAAGTGTTTGAAATAAAAATCAATATATCGTATCTGTGTAAGTACATTACACTCGTTGAAAACGGTTTTTGGTTTACAAATTTAATGACTAGGTACTGTCCATTTACCAGATTATATTATACCAAACATTGACATGTCTGTCCTATCATCCTGGATTCGAATCCCAGCAAGGAATATATTTATTAAGAACTATTTCTCACGCGAGTTTTTATTCTCTGGATTGAATCTGGATTTACCAAATATAATTGAATAGTAATTTTAATTTCACTATCAACATTGATTGATTAATGTATACATTTTCTTATGTCCACGATAAAAATGTCGTATTAGTAGTAAGGAAAAAATAATAAAATGCTCCCTAGAAAACTCAATGTATACAGTTATCATCATCACTATATGTATTCTTTATTCTACATCATACCAATGTACCTACCCCCTTTTTCTTCAACATAATTATGTACTATATTGTTTGTTAAACATACAACTACGTTTACAAAACATATTTTGTAAGTTATACCTGTAACTGAAAAATGTTGAGAAAGAAAGACTAAACCAAGACCATGATCTCTGTGCTATTGTTTTTGCACCTTCGCTCTTTTTCTTGCAAATTTTTGTTTGCTGCATTTTTACGATGTGCAGGTCAACAAAAAATCAATTTTTCTTATTACAAATTAATCTGTTTTGACAAAAATTAACTAAAATGTACCACAAAGATAATAAACACGATATTTGATAATAATCTGTTTTGGTTTATAATATGATGAAAAATATATTCTTCTCTTTGCTTTCCCCAATTTTTATTGCTGTTCACAAATTTGAGATTTGACCATCACGCCGTGTTCCTTATGGGGTAAGCAGAAAGAAATAAACGGCAATTATCTTTGTTCTATCTTGACATACATCCTAGTCGATATTCATACATCGTCTTATACATGTTCGTCTGTTGTTCACGCTTCTAACATTTCCGTCTTTCAAAATACCGTTCACATGGACGTGCCATCCTTTCCTTGGGCGGCCCTGACCATTTATATATATACATACAATAAATGTTACTTGTTTGTAGAAAGAATTATAATATTATTTAATTTCCCAACCAAAACTAAACACAGGTTGAAATTACTGTCTATATTCGTACAAAGGGCATAAGAATGACATCAACCCTGATTGTGGTTAAAATAAACAGTAGGGGTTGTTGAATATTGTGGTTTATTTTTGAGACAAAATTTATATTGTACACATCTCCATCGCTAAATTACATAACGAATATTTCGTTTTTATTAGGTATGTTTTTGAATTAAAATAATATCACAAATACTTACAGAAGAAATTTTAAATAACTAGGAATTTAATAATGGCTTTGTGATTATTTTTTATTCTAAAAATCTCCCATCAATATTATGGATGAATCACCATTTATTTATTTATTAATTATTTTGTACACGTTTCATTAATAATGCACAACAGCTGGCTTATTGCCATATGGCAATATCTTCCAACCAACCATATTTATTTGGGGAGAATTGTTGGACAGTTAAAAAATATATCTTGGTACTTGGACTACTTGCTTGTAATTTTATTAATTTGAATTCAAATTACAAAGAGGTTATTTTGAATACTCGTAGAAAAGTGTTAAATAAATACACAGTACAATGACTCCCATTGAATGTGTTGCTTAATTATCTATAACTGAATTATTCATCTTCGTAACTCTTTCCATGCGTTTGATTAATTTTACTTTGCTTACATATTTTTTTTAGAAAATAATTTTCAAATAACAAAACAATCTGGTACCTACTTCAAACAAATATAAAGATGTACAATCCGAGTGTAAAGAGTTTAATATCCTTTATTTGTTGCGGCAAAATGTACCTTGATAGATTTTTTAACATAATTTGAATAAAAAATACGTTCCTCATTACTTAGATTTATGGATCTGACGGTAATTTCAAATTAGTCTAGGATCACCGATAGCAGACACTTATTGGTACCAAATTTTGATTGATATGACTATGTAAGAGAGCACTTCTCATATCTATAACCGTCGTTCAACTTTGTCTTACATTGTATGAATTTAATTTTAACAAATAAACACATTTGAACAATATTTCCCAGATACAGAATATTTTAAGAATGTTTTTTGATTTCATCAATCGATTTTTTAAGTTTTTCAACCATTCTTTAAGAAGGTAAATAAGCTACAAGACCAATGGGCAGAAGAAACGTCGGTAGGCCAAAGTTAAGATGGTTAGATGGAGCAGAGAGGGACTTGGGGACGATGGGCGTTGTGAATTGGCGGCAGGAAGCGATGGTCAGGGAGGGGTGGAGGGAGCTTCTGGAGGAGGACAGGACCCACGATGGGTTGTATCGCCACTGATTGATTGATTGGTCATCATACATTATTCATTTAAGTACTTTCTTTTACTTATACATACATACATACATACAATATATATAGTGGAAGGTTGAACCATATGTACCTAACTGTAAAAAATATATAAAATTAACACCCTTTGTTGATATTTACAAATGAATTATAAATAAGACATATCAGATGTTGTATAGACACTATAGACAGGTAGGATTTGTAGGTAAAATGAAGATGGTTATGACGATATTTGTAACGTATGTACATACATACATACATAGGTATGGAGTTCGAAAATATTTTTGACCATAATACTTTTCAACATACAATAAACACACACCTACATATACCTTATCAAATATTACTAATGTCAGTATACAACAGCCATTCTCAAAGAAAATTGCTGTGAAAATAATCAAAATAGAAAATAATCAAAATAATCAAATATAAGATTTTTTATGTACTTATTTCAAGTACAATATTAAGAGCATTTCCAGAAGAGAATTTTCTTAATATTGTAGAGATAGGATGTCAAATATACGACTACCCAAGAAAATCATATTTGAACACTTATGTAAGCGGTTGGTCAAAGAGTAAGAAACCATGGCAGAGATCGATGGACAAGGTGTGTGACACAGATCCTGAAACCTACAATCTGAAAAATAGCGCCCGAGGACAGAAGACTGCAACGCCAATCGAAGAAGGATTGTGCAGATTACACATTTCGATATTTCCAATGTTGCATTTGTTTCGTGCATCACATTAAATTTTCCAATATTCCCGAATGTCATATATGTGATGTCGCATCAGTCTCCGTTTTATAACACCCAAGAGACGAACAAGGCATACCTCACATCTTCATAATAAATTCTCCATTGTACCGATGCCCCACCACAAACAATGATTTGGACAGGATGAGGTCCGAGGACATATTCAGTATGTTTAGAAGCCACTTTAGACCAGAATTAATCCTTGTTTTGTTGCCAGCAGTGAGTACATGTAACATAAAATCAAAGGTATGCTGGCTATGTAACAATTTCTCATGTTATTCTCATTTATCATATTCAACACTTACACGCATATGCAGCCAATATAACAATACATTCTCAGCTGAGATAGACATATTCAACAATATTATAGATTAAGACATGATGTTCTAAAGATGATGCGCAACCAATATCCCTCTATCCTGTCCTCCTAGTCTCTCTTCTCTCCTTTCTCTTCCCTTCCCTAGTTGTTGTATATGTGTGTATGTATGTATGTATGTGTGTATGAGTATATGTGTGTGTGTGTGAGGGTCTGTATGAATTATTTTTGGCTTGTACACTGTTATTTGTTTTTTATATTATGTTGACGGAATGCTTTTTTGCTCTAACATTGTAAAAATAATATTGTATCATTAAACTGTAAATGAGTTGTAGCTTCCCAAAGAAAATAAATAAATAAATAAATATTGTTATTTTTTAAAATATATAAATAAAAAAATTAAATTGTCTGCTGTCTCTGTACCTACTGGAATTTTGCAATAAATTTTTCGAC
Organism: Molanna angustata; assembly: GCA_963576475.1. NCBI lineage: Eukaryota > Metazoa > Arthropoda > Insecta > Trichoptera > Molannidae > Molanna > Molanna angustata. The sequence goes on from OY754967.1 coordinate 341,412, forward strand.
TAGTTAGAAGTCTGAATCTCAGAATTTGTTTATTCTTGATGCACGTTTCAACCATTTTCAACTTGATTCATTTAATATTTTGATAATATTGGGAAATTTGCGTATTTCAAATAAACTAAACAAAGCTATGCGCTATGCTGCTGAGTGTCAATAAATTAGAGTTTTATTCAATTTGATACTAGGTATAACAATATCTTACTTTTTTTTTCATTTTTTCAATTTAAAAACAATACAAATCATAATTAAATATATTTCACTCTCAACTAAGATTTTTTATTAAGTAATTTAATGTATGCTACTGAAAAATCGATTGGCATCATCATGAAGGATGCATAGTCAACACTTTCTATGTGCGACTAGAAGACATTCAATAGCGAGTGTCATACACTATTCATATCTTATACGAAGAGGACAGTCCTAAAAATAAATACCATAAAGGGGATTATATAACAAACAAGTCATGGAAATACAAGGCTAAAGGATATACCCACCGTAGAATTGAACCACGCGAGTTATGTAAAGTTAAATGTTATATTATTTATGATATGTGGGTTTCCCTACAATGAATAACTCAAACAACACACCGAATCCAACCAATGGAAATTCCCCATATGGAAAATAACAAACAGAGAACACAACACGTCCAAAAAACGATAAGTGCCTTCTGCATAATTAACTACAGTTGCAATCTTTTTACATCGTGTGTTGGTTTATAATAACAATCACAACCTGGCATGTACCTACCGGTTGTTTTTATGGATTTTATGAAAAATAAATGAAACCAGTGTAGGTTATGTTAAACTCCGTAAAGTGTTGTACTTCGGTCTGAGAGGTGAAAAGTATGCCATCCTTCAGCTCGTCATCAAGGGGAAGATTGAGGGTCGTAGAGAGGTCGGAAGAAGGCAGCATTCCTGACTGCGAAACATCCAGGAATGGACCGGTATAAAAACTGTGGAGGAGCTGTTTCGCACTGCACAGGACAGGGAGGCTTTCTCTATTGTGGTCGTCAACGTCGAGGATACCTGATATGACACAAGAAGAAGTGTAGGTAGGTACTAAATTTGAATAATATTTTAATTTACAATAAGGTAATCTACCTGAATATATAATTTATAAAAAAACAAAAGAATATGAACTATGCACACTGTTACCATTCATGCGCTGTCAGTGTCTATACAGTAGATACTTATCTTCATAGTTTTCATCTTATGTGGTTTTTGAGAGAAAAACATTTTTTATGATAAATTTATGTGTTTAATTGCCTATGCTTCAATTTTTTTTTAATATGTCCTTTTAGTAACAAGTACATATAGATCCTCATACATTCCCTAAACCCAGCAAAAATGCTTGTGCTATAGGTGAACGAAATCGGTCGTGGCTAGATTCGAACTTTCGACCACTGGATTGTTGACCCAGCGCGCTATCCGTTCTGCCTCCACCCATCTAATTCATTTTCTATGAAAAATCTGAGCATTAGTAGTACCTACATCTCAAGCTTTTTTAATAATGTTTGTAAAAATTGAATTTAGTGAGGAGATCGTTCATACAATCAGCCTCTTCATCCCTTGGTAGCTGCTGCAGTGCACCTGGTCCATATATATTGCTGGTCTCTAGGGCGACCTCTATACATAGTTTCTGCACGCCGTCATTACTTTAGAGATCGTAACAAGCAAACCCGGATGCCTGATGTTATGACATATCCATTTGGATTATTGAAACTCGCGCATATAAAGGAAAGATTGTAAATATTTAAAAGTATCAAGGATTAATCTTTTTTAAATTTAGTTTCATAAAACGTTCGGTCAAATTTATACTTTTATTTGATTTCTAATTTAAAACTTTTGGTACAAATTAATTTTGTTTTAACCACTTTGATATAATTTTATTTATTTTTTTATAACACCATTTAAATAATCTTCATTAAAAATTGATAACTGCTGACCACCTAGGTATAACTGTTCTAAGGCTAGCAGTGTACATATTATTATATTTCATAGGAGACATATAGGTTGTACCTATTTGCATATTTAAAAAGTTTCTAAACAGTATAAATGTAACTATTGTACACAGATTACAAAATGGAATTGGCGTCATCATGATAAGCATACTATATACATATTGTGTACGTAGAACTTTATTTATATTGGAAAATATTTTGGAAAAATATATTGTTAGCTATATTTTTTCATTAATTTCAAAAATATGTACTTTTTATATAAAATATAATTGCAAAAATAACTTTTCAATAAGCCACTGATACAAATTTACTGAATTACATTAAAAATATTATTTCAAATATGGTATATTGTTCCCTTTAGATGATGTAATAGATACATATATTGTCGAATATATAGACCTATATTTTGTTAACATTTTTGTTAAAAAGCAACAGCAACATCTGCTGTCGATAATAATTCAAATGAAGCAGATCAATCTTTGTGAGTTTCTATTGTTAATACTTTTTCTTACAAAACGTTAAACATACAATAATGTTTAGTTGTAATATGAATGGAAGTTTCTAAATATCCATATAATAATATAATCCAACCATTCATGTCGGATATAATGAAATGAGTATGGAAATATCTTAATCCACCGTATTAAGAACATTCTCGAACAAAATGTTGAGTTGAGGATTATTATTATTTAAGCCGGTAATTTTCTACATATTTATCACCTTTTACAATATCTAAAATATATTTGTTATTTTTAATTTTTATTCGTTGACACATTTAATTAGTTACAATATGTGAGCATACATGCGGAATTTACTCGTTTACTTTTTTAAAACTCATCTGAACATTTACATACAAAAAATCCTTTTTTTTTATTTATATAATTAAACTGCACACAAGACTAGGTAAAAAATTACAATGAATAAGCTTAATATATGATTGTTAAAATATCCCTACCTAGTGTCAATTACTTGTAGCAAACCAATTCATATAAGTAATGACATACTGGGATGTGAATGTGTGGTGGGTGAAAATGTGTAATGAAGTGTGTAAAATGAGTCTTGCTATGCTGATTTTAAATTAAGAATTAATTTAAATTACTTCAAAAGTATGAAAAAAAAGCTAATCAGTTCGTGCTGTTCGCCACTTAAGCTTTCTAAGTTCTTTTGGGGTATATATCAAATTATTTATTTATATCAGAAGGATTATATTGCATAGGTGCGTGTTGAAAGGGATTCTATTTTAAACATATACCTTGAAGTATGATATAGTTTATGCCTTTTCATTAAATAATTGATACCTATGTAATACATAATTTAAAGTGATGAAGGGTTTCAATCAAAGAACAACTTACATGATCAACTCTGATTTATTTGAAACAAATGAAATGTCGTGGGTCGGAACTAATAAAGATTTAACGCGACTCTTTTCTATCGAACGATCAACACATGAATAAGGATTTGTAGGTTTATATCAACGACGGTGGGCTATGGTTCGTCAATCCTCGTAAATCTTCGGAAATATTCGAGAATCCCGGGCCATACATTTTGCTGCCCACCAGGCGCTGCCACATTCTCTATTGTATGTTTTTTTTTCATTATTTTTCATGATTGTGCTTTTCTTGTAATAATCAAATTAAAATAGATACGTGTCACAATATAATTGATTTATTAATTTATTTTAGGGATGAACACAGTCTTATAAAATATACTAAAAACATACACTATGAATTCAACAAAAAACCAGACCACTTACGTTTGTCCACAAATGATCATCAGTCACATTACGACAAAAAATAAATAAAAATACAAACACAAGTTAACAAGACAGTATTGTGTATTTGCCTGAAGTTATTGTATTATGCGATCAAGAAACAACCGGAAGATTTATCATACTTACTTACTTTCCGTGTCCGGATTCATAAAATAAAGAACTTCCAGTAGTTGGCCACATGTACGGCCCTGTCATTTGCGGCAATAAAGTCCTCCCGCGCGCATGTCTCTCCGACTTTCGGACATATCAAAAGGTGTTGGTGGTCCTGTATGTCCCCGCACTCGCAGGTATCGTCCTCCTTGTAGCCCCATTTTTTGAGGTTACTATTGCAGCGCGACACCCCAGTTCTCAATCTATTTAGTGCTCTCCAAGTGGGGTATGGCAGGTTGTGTCCAGCGGCCATCTTTTCCTTCGGTTTGACATGCGCGGGGTCAGCGAAACTTTCTTGCCACAGCTCAATCCGGCGCGCCTCTGGCAGGCCAGGCAGCGCGGCTGTTGTTTCCACAAAGCCTCTTCTTGACTTCAGCCGGGATTGTCGGGCCTCACGGCCGTACATGGGATGTCTTTGGTCGAGCTTTGTTAGATGATAAGCCCTCAATATTTATTGAGATTGTCGTTAGGGTTGGCCTTGACAAAGGCCTTTGTGTGATTCTTATCGCCTTTGGTTCTTTTGATTTTGATTCTCCGGTGGTGGAAGGATTGGCCGACATGGTGTCGTTTCCAGGGACGCCCGATAGCTCTATTTGGTATAGCGCAATCTACGGGGAGGCTCCTTCCGTGTCCCCAAATCGAAGTCATAAATCGTTTATCATAATCGAAGTCATTTCAAATAGGCATAAAGAAGCAAACAGCACACTCTTCTCTTTTGAAATATAACTTTGGCTTAATTGACGTTTATGAACCATACTCCTATACCTGTACTATTTATGAACCATACTCCTATACCTGTACTATTTATGAACCATACTCCTATACCTGTACTATTTATGAACCATACTCCTATACCTGTACTATTTTAAAATCTTGACTAATATTCTCCGTGCGCCAACTTCTAATGCATCATTTATCTGTACATATTCTGTCAGACTTTATTCTTCTATGTGCAGATATATTGTTTTGCCTCACAAAGTAACTGTAGTACAGCTGCCCCTCCATCATTATGTTCTCTGTAAAAACATGTAGGACTTCATTTCTAAGGTTCTGAGCAAATTTTAGATCCTGTCGGATTATCTTTGTTTTTCCAAAGAAAATTTCTGTTACACCCAGCCGCGGCAGCAGCTCCATTTAAATAATTAATTAAAATGAATCTTCGATTCAAAGAAATATACCATTATATATTTTAAAACGTTATGTAAAGAAATATATAACGGTATATTTATGTATGTATGTACAAGAGACATGTGCAAATGAACGCTTGGAATGTCTGAGAGAGTCAACACCCCCAGTGAATTGTTCGCCACACACAATGGTTTGTGGAGAGTACCTACACAGAGTCGGTGAAATCGTTCAATTGTTAAAATAAATTCTCAGATAAAGAAATCCTTTAGCGTGTGTATATTTGCTGAAGTCGAGGAATGAGAAAATACCGCGATAGGTAACGAAACCATGCATGCATTGCAGTAGCCGTATCGTAATGTGATCACACTTTTCCAAACTATCAACTGTTTACTTAGAATAACAACTACACTATTTAACCCAAGATTAGGATGCTTTCATTAAGATTTATGCGGAGGATAAAAATATGTGATTAATACTCTTAAGTGATCAGCTACATAATGAACGAATGAAGAAGAAAATCAAAGCCCAAAAGAGATGGAATAAGTAAAAAGGACGTGGTACGTAGGTTGCGATATACTTATTGATAACACAAAGCTACCTGAAGAGTTGTGTCTTGGATCCATGTTGACAAAAAAATTCCCAATTATATGAGGACGTTAATCATTTTTGAAATGGAGATCTCTTTCTGGCATACTCTATGATACAAGGATGCCTGTTTAAACTACATATATAAAATAGTAAGACCTGCAATTTTGTACGGTGCAGAATACTGGACAACACCAGTTACGACTGAATTTTAAATACTACACTGGGCAGATGGTGTAGCACGGATAGACAGAATCCGCAATAAGTATATCAGAGGGTCATTCGAAGTGGCAAAAGAAAGCAGAATGATATGGTTTGGTCACGTGATGCCCAGGGATGTATATTATTTGGTAAAGAAAGCTCTCAGCATCCCAGCTAGATCTAGGGGTAGTTGCAGACCCACAGCAACATGGTGGTCCAGTATTGAGAAAGAGCTGGCGGCTCAGAGTTTTCTCGTTGTGACAACCCAGGACAAAGAAGATCCTGGCGCATACGTACAAGGAGTCCCGACCATGGATATATAGAATTATTGCTTACCGTTATTACCGTACTAAACTATATACCACCATGATTTATATTTGGTTTATTAGGGAGGATCCGATGCTATAGAATTGTCGCTTATCGCCAGCTGTATACCGCCATGATTTCCAGTTATTGCAATAAACACAGGAACAACCCAAACTCTAAACAAAAACATTTGGTTTTTACGGTTCAGAAGTAAAATCTCGTGCTTCTATAATACTTAAATCAAGAGTTTTTTTAACTAAGCTTTGTAGATTTAAAATATTTTGTTATGTAAGTACCTAAAAAACAATTAAGCTTCAAGTCACTATACAAATCACCAATATAGACTGATACAACTTGTTGTGTCATATTAAAATAGTGAAATACCATTTTTTTTTTAAATTAAAAACATTAAAAAATTGAATACACCTTTGATTTTCGGACATATATTTATGTAGGTACAATTCCAACACAATCTGCATCGTGCTGTTCAATAGTGAGTCTGTAGTTGAGAATAATATTAAAATTATCCGAAATTAATTCACTACATGTTTGAGAATCATTGGTTCTGTCGTGATATAAACATCGTTTGTCACAAGGAGAGAGCCAAGAACGGGTTTCCTGTTCTAAACAATATTGTATCGTTCGCTCGGGACAATGTAATCTATTGAGACCAAATCAATATCGGTAGAGAGAAAAAACCTGTACCTAGGGTACTACAGGACCCGTCATATCACAAACTTTCTTAGCTTAGATTGGGGTCGCATATTATCCAAGAAGAAAACTTTGACACATACATACTTCTATTTATTATAACAAAGAAAATTTGGCGATCTATTAACACTGGAGTATATGCGCAGCCTACTTAAGTAGAGCAGGGTAATATTTTTGTTTCGTAAGTAAGAGTGGCCATATTCTAGGAAAGCATTCTTCATTTTGCATAATTTGACAACAGGTCAGTACCCCCAAATTTTGTGGTCGCCTATACAAATTTTATAAATTTGCCGCCAAAATCACGAATCTACCAAAGTAGTCTGCGTATTGGCTTACCTAATTACTTTGTGTCTACATTTTTGAGATTTATGTCGGATTGCAACCAGGGGGACAAGTCTGGTCCAACCCGGGAAATTGAAACCCTCGTGATTACCCATAATCATGGATATTATAATTATCATATGGATTTCTATGACATCTAAAGTTATTATAATCGTGAGGGTTTTTATTTCGCCAGTTGGACCAGACTTGCCCCCTAGAAGGCCTATTTTGAAGGAATGCAACGAAAGTTCTTCGTCATCAATTTTAGTTCAAATAAAAATCTCTTATTATTTCCTAATAATATAATATCCTTATAATCTGAAGGTTTCTTAATCAAATCAACCCCAGTATCCACTGTTCATTAAGAAAACTTAAAATTTTATATAAAATTTTCATTTTACTGCTAGTATTTTTGAATACAAACTAATTAATTTGGGTTTTACGCTAGAGTTGTTAAAAGTGAAACGTATTTTCGTATTATTAATGAAATTTATAAAATCTCTATTTCATAGTTTTAAGAGAATCTAATAGTTTTATCCTCATAACTTATTCCCGTATAAAAAATGGTGAACATAAAGTATGTAGGCTGTAAAAAAAGGAAAATCTTTTAGAGGACCGTAAAAACGGCAGAATATTGGAATAAGTTGTTTACTGTAGCGGTTCCATTAAAATGGAATAATCTCCCTTTACGATCTATCGGCTAATATAATGTTGTGTACTACAGCTGAAAGTACAAGATCGGGGGAATCTTCAAAGACTCGTTCTTCTTTGATAAATTATGTACATTAAAATTTGTAATATGTTCCTACATATTAAAATATAACTTGGTCATGTTGATTTTATGAACACAATATAGGTAGGTACATACTTATAATACATACAAAATATTATGCCGTGATTCCAATATCACACATGTATTAATCACATTTATTAACCGCCATTCAAATTAATAAATCATGATTCATATTTTTATACCATTTTATAGTAACTACTTTATTTTATTTTGACCGAGTGTTATATTTTTATACTGCTGTTCACATTTACAACCGAGTTTCACATTTTTAACCCGTCATTCTCATTAATAAACCCTCGTTCACACAACATGTTAACGAACGTTCACATTTATAAACAGTTTAGTCGCATGCTCGATTCATACGCGTCTTAAGGAGTTTTGTATTGTCGGGGTGGCCACAATAACTTTTCAAGTTGGACGCGACCTTCAGGAATAAATAACACGTCTCAAAATAATATTTCTTTCAAAATATTATTAACGTGGCCATGAATGCGTATAATAGTTCATTTTATGATGGTTGAATTAAACAATTCCGTAAAATAAAGCAAAGAGTTTGTTTTATTTTATAAATGTGTTATCTCAAACACATTTCATTAACAAAATTACCCTCTCATTTCGTATAATTCATGTCAAACTAACTCCACCATAAATATCACTTAATGTGGAATTTCACGAAACTCCGATAGGAAATGAAGATCGTTTTGTGAATTTTCTGATTCTGTGGAATAATTATATCAATTTAGAGACTTGGCCTTAATTTCGGTTATACATATAGGTACTAACATACTTACATTGTTTTGTTTCAAATGAACATTTCACTTTAAGACCTATAAATAATACGTCAAATAGTAAATTTTGGACATATTTTGAATAGCTTGATTGATAATCCAGTGGGCTAGTGGAATGTCCGAGGATGTACATAATATTAACTTATTACTTGAACTGTATAATATTCATTATTCAAAAAATAAAAAAAGGTTATTTTTACTACTAGATTCTATCAACATAGGCCCAGTATTACAGTCGGCCCTCAACTCATTGAGTTTGTTAAACTCAAGATTAATGTTAAGGGGAGATTGAATCCATTTCCGTATTACAGTGCAATATGACATGCCAGTTACTAAATCTTCAATTATAGACATATTTAACTTTTTCTGTGGTTATTATCTGTCAAATTTTAAATAACCTCAAATAATACGAACTACAAAACGGGACTCTATGACTTGAAATACTATTGTTTTATTATCCAACATGGTAAATTTAATTTTTTTCACCAAAATAGTGCTTCTAAATGCCCATGTTCATTTCAATATGGCTATCAGTTTGTTTTGTCGTGTGGCGCCACCGTTGATACAACTAACGCCTCTAGTGATTGATAGAACACTGAAACTACACTCGTTGCCTAACGCCTCTAGTGATAGAAACTGAAACTACACGCGTTGCCTAGCAAATGACAGTTGACTCACCGTTGAGTACTTAATCCGCCAGAAACGTTGAGTTAAATATTTGTAGTTTTAGTGACGTATTTGAGGGAAGATTAGGCCTAAACGGACACTGTTATACGCTATATTTTTGTAAAACTTGAGTTTAGCTCTTAAACTGAGACTCTAATACCGGCCCATAGTTTTTCAAAATTCGAATTTATGAAATACTTTTCTTGTAAAATTAGTTTTAATATAATAAAACCCATGTTTATTTGGTTTAACCATTAGGTATACAAATAAGATTTATACTATAAACGAAAGATAATAATATGTAAACATATCGACTGTTTTTTCTTTTTTCGTGTTTGATCCAAAAATGAAAAAAAAACAAATTTTGGGTTCCAGACCATTGAATCAGCTAGAAACTATTTTCATGAGCACGCAATTGTAACCCTTATTAACGCAGAACTTCATATGTATTAGATGATTTTAGTACATCATGTTTTCATTCATTAAGTCGATTTAAATTTAGCTTTATATACCCTCTTAAATGTGATTTGGTAAACATACATAAGTACATTGGCAAGGTTTACCATAAAAAATAATATTTACATGAAATGTTCATTTCATTTGAACAGGGATTGACAACATATGTATTGCAAAAGGATGAAGGGACATTATCTGATAATGTGCAGCAGATGTAAATCACATAGTTAGTGTGGGATGGATAAGGTTTAGATCAATGTCGGGATATCAAAAATGCCAGCAAAGGAAAAGTGTACCAGACAATTGTCAAACCGGCACTCCGCTATGGCTCCGAATAATGGACAATGTATAACTCCTACTCTAGGCAACCGGAAACTTCTGAAATGCGTGTGCCAAGATGAGCAGCTGGAGTGTTCTTACGGGACAAACTAAAAAGTTCACCCATTTGTGGAAGCCTGGGTAATATTGATAAACATAATAAAATAGATGAAGAGATGACAGTTGAGATCGTACGGACACGTTGAACAGAGACCGCTAGATCACATGGTAAACCAACCAATCTCCGTGGATCTTCCCCAACTTACATCCAGAGGAAAACAATAGATTTCCTGGATCGTGCAGAGAATCCAACTGCAGAGTCATGTCCTAGGTAACATAGTTCAGGAAAGAAGGGCTTATATTTTAAGGACGAGGAGAAGACGAAAGAATTGACAGCATTAAACTTCAATACCTATACATTTTTACCTTGTAACAAGTACACATATATCCTCACACTATGCAAATAAAACTTTTGCTCTAAATTTGGTCGAGGCATTATTCAAACCTGCATCCAATTTATCCAAATCACAAGCTTCTTTTCCACCAATTCATCTAAAAAAAATCACTTTTCCATTATTTGGAATGCAGAACGACACAATGTTTTACCTTAGCATACATTTATTGCTTCATTTACATCCATGAGTGGCGTCATATTTTCAACTTGATTCTTTATTTTTTCTACAAAAAAATATCTATGAATAATAAAAAAATTGTGATTGCATATATGCACATACAATGTTTTTTTTTCCTTGTTGGGAGTGAATGATGATTTTTTTTTCATTTCACTACTCTCCAATTATAATATTCCAACTTCGTCTCCATTTCATTCCAAATGGAATGAAATTGAAACGACCAAAAATGGAATGACCATTTTTGACTTTTTTCTTATTTTCATTTAAGTACTAGTCACTTCGCCATATGTTTCGGAAGAGTTGTCCATCTATCGACTGGCAAATCTAACAAATTATATAGGTAAGTCAAAAATGGTAAATTTATATATTTCTGTGTGTTGATTGTTTGTGACACCTGCAGTATGTCGCGTGACGAGCGGAATTAATTTGTGGTTTACTAATTTGTTGATTTAATATTTAATGTCGGGGGAGACTAATGTTATTATAAGCAATAAAAATAATGAAAAAGCGGCCAAAAGTGGCAATAGAATAATACTTTTTAACTCTTTCACACAACAATATGACACGTCATCATGTACACATTTATATAATACCTATAACCTTCAGATTCTTAGTAGTATAAAATTTTGTTTTGTTAGTACAAACTTTTTAACGAGGTTGTGGTTCTCCATTAAGTATAATGAAACAAGAAATCTACATTGCTTTTGTACGTTAATTGCATGTAAAGAATTATTTAACGAACCAATTTTAATATCTGGAACATATTACTAAATTAAAAATTTAAAAAATACGGTTCATTTTATTTTTTTGTTAAATTGTTGAACGAGTATTTCAATTTCAGCATCACGGGCAACTAACAAGTACCTACCTACTAATTATATCCAATAGGTATGTATTAATTTAATACCAACCCAATAAGGAGTTGCTACATTCTGAAATCTAAAGTAATAAAGCAATCAAAATGTTAGTGATTGTGTGTGTGTGTGTGTGTGTGTGTGTGTGTGTGTGTGTGTGTGTGTGAGGGTGTGTATGTGTGTGTGTGTGTGTTTGTCTCACGCCTTCTGAAAAACCAAGAGCATCTAAAAATCTAATTTATATGCGAACGTGTACCTATATACCTGATGCAGTGTCACGCTAAAAATAATGCGATAAAAATGCTGAATTTTAAAAATATTTCAATAATTATTTTTTTCATACAAAATTTTCCAAGTCGTATCTGTCAAAAAAGTGTACATTTTGCACGCAAATATCTGTTAGTTTAAAAGTTAGAAGTAGGTATTTACACAAAAAAAATATATTTTGAAGTATAACTTAGCGTTTAAGTGAAAAACATGGTGAATATTTGGTATAATTATAATGTTTAACTTATTTTTAAAGTAAGCCTTTTGTACATAAACGCCGCCATTTTAATATCTTTTCATACAATATTTCATTTTCCCACCGAATGAATATGTTCTTGAAAATAATAAACCTTTGAAATAAATGTAATTATGAAATAATAAAATGAAACACAAGACATTACGGCAAGTTTTAAGACATATATTGTAAAAATGTGTTATTTATTAGTAAAGATATAGGCATAATAAAATTGCATAATTTGTAAATAATATTTGATTTTTCTGACAATTTTCATTTTTATGGCATCGAACAAACCAATGTAGGTACCTACATATTCAAAAAATGTATCCGAACCATTCGATATTACTTACGTGTTCGAATCGTTTCCATGGCTACAGAAAGAATGTGATATTCAAATAAAATTTGTTAGGAATCGAATTTATTTAGAAGGTTGTTGTAGGTAGGTACCTACCTAATACTATTTACTTACAAATCAACAATAATATACCTATACTGATTTCCTATAGGAAAATTATTTTATTTATTTATTTACCAACCGTTTGTCCGATTATAATGAAACTTTGGTGAATTGTCGAGCGTATGCCCAGGATGGTTTTTGGATTTAAACTTTTTTCTTATTCTTCTTCTTCTTCGTGTATTTGGTCGTTTTACCTATGATGGGGGAGTATCCTGGGAAAATAAGGTCCGACTGTCCCTCCATCTCTTCACAGGTCTTCCAGGACGGGTTCTGCATATAAACTTTTTTCTTCTTTTTCTTCAACGTGTACATGATCATCTTACCTATGAAGATGAACTATCCTGGGAGATGAAGGTCCAATTTTCCTTCCATCTCTTCGCAGGTTTCTGGATTTAAACTTCTTTCTTCTTCTTCTTCATCGTCTATTTGGTCATTTTACCTTTGAAGGTGGACTAACCTGGGAGAAGAATGTCCAATTTTCCTTCCATCTCTTCGCAGGTATCTGGATTTAAACTTATTTCTTCTTCTTCTTCTTCATCGTGTATTTTTGGTCATTTTACCTATGAAGTTGGAGAATCCTGGGAGAAGAAGGTCCAACTGTCCTTCCATCTCTTCGCAGGTATCTGGGTTTAAACTTTTTTCTTCTTCTTCGTGTATTTAGTCATTTTACCTATTAAGTAGAGCATCCTGGGAAAAGAAGGTTCTTTCATCTCTTCGCGGTTCTTCCAGGATGGTTTCTGGATTTAAACTTTTCTTAACCGACTGATGGGACGGGATGTAATGAAGGGAAGGGAGGCACTAAAGGTCCTGAAGGGACGGGAGGTATAAAACTGCCTGAAGGGACGGAAGGTACTGAAGGGCCTGATGGGAAGGGACGTAATGAGGGATTAAAGGGACGGGAGGTACTGAAGGGCCTGAAGCGGCGGGTCCTGGAGTCTAATTCTTTTTCTTCTTAATTTTATGTAGACCTTTAGGGCAGTTTTTTTACAAACTATTTCCTATTGTCTAATTCATCTTCTTCTTCTTTTATGTATACATTTGGGTCATTTTTTTATAAAAATTATTTCCTTTAGTCTAATTATTATTCTTCTTCATTTAAGTACGTAGACTTTTGGGAGAGTTTTAATACAAACTATTTCCAATAGTCTTATTCATTTTCTTTTATGTAGACCTTTTGGTCAGTATTTATACAAACTATTTCCAATAGTCTAAATATTCTTCTTCTTCTTTTTTGTAGACCTTTGGGTGAGCTTTTATACAATCTATTTCCAATAGTCTAATTCTTCTATTAGGTATATGTATTTTTACTTATTTTATGTAGACCATTGGAATAGTTTTTTATACAAACTATTTCTTATACTTATTTTTCTCTTTTTTATTTAGTCTTTTGGGTTAGTTTTAAGTCTAATAGTCTATTGTGCAGAAATATTATTAACGATATGCACACTTGATGAAAATACATATGAAATGAATGGGATATGGGATGTGACGATATAACCTGCACTAGAATCTTTTCAATACTTTTGTTTAATTAAATCTAAACCATTTATATCATCCTATTTTGAATAATTTTCAACACCTAATATTTAAAGAATGGGGGTTGTGGCCATTACTGAACTCTTCACAACATTTATATTCAAATTAAAAACTATTTACTATAGTTCAAGTCTTCTTCTTCTTCGTTAATGAAGACTTTCAGTCAAATTGAGCAAAAATATAATGCACACTTGATGAAAAAATATAAAAACGAATGGGATGTGACCAATACTAGATCTTTTCAGTACCTACGTTTGTTTAATCAAATTTTAACCACATCCCAACATCCAAAATTACTAAATTTTCAATAGGTACACATTACAATTTGTTTTCGATGATAATATTTAAAAATGGGGGTTGTGGCCAAACCAATCTCTTTACAACGTTGATAAACAGTCATATTTAAAACCATTACGCATAGTCCATGCGAGCAGAAATTGTATAAATATTATAGGTACTTCATTCACACTTTATAGCAATATATAAAAAAGAATGGGTTGTGGCCATCACTTGAACATTTTACAATACTTAAACTCAATCAAATTTCAAACCACTTTTCATAGTCTGATATTGCAAAATAATTGGGTGACAATATTATAAAAACGATTGCTTTTTCTTTCACAATTTTACATTCTTGGCCAACGGCGGGACATAAAAGCTAGTCTAAAGTAATAAAGCAATCAAAATGTTAGTGTCTGTGTGTGTGTGTGTATGTGTGTGTGTGTGTGTGTGTGTGTGTGTGTGTGTGTTTGTCTCACGCCTTCTGAAAAACCAAGAGCATCTAAAAATCTAATTTAAGTGCGAACATGTACCAGTATACCTGATGCAGTGTCACGCTAAAAAGAATGCGAGAAAAATGCTGAATTTTAAAAATATTTAAATAATTATTTTTTTCATACAAAATTTTCCAAGTCATATCTGTCAAAAAAGTGTACATTTTGCAAGCAAATATCTGTTAGTTTAAAAGTTAGAAGTACGTATTTACACGAAAATAATATGTTTTCAAGTATAACTTAGCTTTTAAGTGAAAAACATGGTGAATATTTTGTCTAATTATAATGTTTAACTTATTTTTAAAGTAAGCGTTTTGTACAAATGTACATATAACCCCGCCATTTTAATATCTTTTCATACGATATTTAATTTTCCTATAGAATGAATATGTTCTTTAAAATAATATACCTTTGAAATAAATGTGATTATGAAATAATAAAATGAAACACAAGACATTACAGCAAGTTTTAAGACATATATTGTAAAAGTCTGTTAATTATTAGTAAAGATATAGGCGTAATAAAATTGCATAATTTGTTAAAAATATTTGATTTTTCTGACAATTTTCATTTTTATGGCATCGAACAAACCAATGTAGGTACCTACATATTCAAAAAATGTCTCCATAACATTTGATATTTTTCACATGTTGGAACATGGTTACTATGGTAACGGACACATTCTGATATTCAAATAAAATTTGTTTTAAATCGAATTCGAATTAATTTAGAACATCATTGTAGATAGGTACCTACATACCTAATACTTACTACTTAAAAACCAAGAATATTCTGATTTTGTATAGGAAAATTATTAAACTATTTTAGGTTAACTACAATACACATTCAATATACCTACAAACTATTTCCTATAGTGAAATTCTTCTTTTTTCTATGTAGACCTTTGGGTGATTTTTTCTACAAACTATTTCTTGGGGTTTAAATCTTCTTCCTCTTCTTTTGTGAAGTCATTTGGGACAGTTCATAAATAAACTATTTCCTATAGTCTAATTTTTCTTTTTCTTAATTTATGTAGACCTTGGGTGAGTTTTTATACAAACTAAACTAGTCTAATTCGTCTTCTTCTTCCTTTATGTAGACCTTTTGGTTAGTTTTTAAACAAACTATCCTTTAGTCTAATTCTTCGTTTTCTTATTTTATGTAGATGTTGGGTGAATTTTATATATAATATTTCCTATAGTTCAATTCATCTTCTTCTTCTTTTATGAAGACATTTTGGTCAGTTTTTTATATAATACATTTCCTAATGTGTAATTCTTCTATTTCATCTTCTATGTAGACCATTGGGTCAGTTTTTATTACAAACTATTTGTTATAGTTTTATACTTCTACTTTTTTTTTATTTAGTCTTTTGGATTAGTTTTATGTCTAATAGTCTATTGTAACGAAATATTATAAACAACATGCATACTTGATGAAAATACATAAAAACGAATGGGATGTGACCAACACTAGAATCTTCTCATTACTTTTGTTCAATCAAATTTACACCATTTATTATATCATCATATATTGCTTAATTTTCAATAACTACACATTTCATTTTGATGACGATATATAAAAAATCGGGGTTGTGGCCATTGCTGGATCTTCACAACGTTTATATTCATATTAAAAACTATTTAACATAGCTTAAGTCTTCTTCTTCTGTAATGTAGACTTATGTGTCAGTTTTAAGTCTATCAGTTTTATTGTGCTAAACTATAATAAACTATATGCACACTTGACGAAAAATATAAAAACGAATGGGATGGGACCAACACTAGAATATTTTCAGTACTTTTGTTTAATCAATTTTTAAACCATTTCCCATCATCCAAAATTACTAAATATTTAAAACACATTATTTGCGTTCGATGACAATATATAAAAATAGGGGTTGTGGCCAAATCCAAACTCTTTACGACGTTGTCTTTTTATAATAAGTCATATTTAAAATCATTTCCCATAGTCCATGCGTGCAGAAATTGTATGTGCTTATAATATATAAAAGCAAATGGATTGTGGCCATCACTTTAAGATTTTACACCGCTTAAACTCAATTAAATTTCAAACTACTTTTCATACTACGGTTAAAAAAAATTATGTGTGACAATATTATGTAGGTATATAAACGATTGCTTATTCCTTCACTAATTTACATTCTTGGCCAACGGCGGGACATTAAAGCTAGTCTTAAATAAAGAATGGAAAGACAGTATAAAACTGTGTTTCTCCATCGGATATTGAACCTGGGATTTTTTAATCAGAAGTCAAATACATATCTTATAAATTGAGCCACAAAGGTCGACAATAACATAAGAGAATTTCGCGCTATGGTTGGGAATTGGATTTTAATGTTAATTTATTTATTTACAGAAGGGTGCTCCGGTCTAGAAAGGCACTAGGTGATAACCTGTCGCCTGTTCCCCAAATCCAACGCGAAATGATGTCGCGTGTGTACTCGATCCTGCCGTGCGTAACTCGGTAATTAGTTGCAAGCTAATTAAAGAACGTTACACAGCAGAATGAGGTACCCACGCCACACCATAAAACATTTATAAATTTATCATATGAAATATAAATTAATTGATATTACAGACAGGTATTAAAATAGTTTGAATTTGACTTACGTGTTTATTTGATAGTTTGACTCTAATTATAATTCAAGATTGGTATATACTTCAATAATTGACTATTAAATAATTTAAATAAAATAGATCGATGAATGCGCGGAATCGAAATGTGAGTCGAGCAGAGTGACGATCTACCGCTGGCCTTGGTTAAACTGAACGACGGGAACGCGATGTGCAGGATCTTAAATAGCCGGCTGACGTCCCCCTACTCCTTGAAGTGGGTGGTCAACTCGGCTGGTTGCACCCGCTACATCACCCCCCTGCCAGCTGGATAGCGCCACCCTGGTCCGTTCCTCAGCATTTCCTCTAATTGTCTGTAACAATGACATGTGTTTTTTTTTAAATACAAAGAAATTTTATATTGGTTACCTGAAATGGCATTACATATATATATATAGCAGTTTATTTTACTAATAAAAATTTAGAGGTCGTATATTTATCATGTTCTTATTTCTATACTTATACATTTCTAAAAAAAAAAATATTGTTTATATTAACTTGTTCAATGTACTTTTTTATATGTACTGTAATTTGAACAAGAAGATAAAATTACAATTAAATTTACATTTCTATACAGCATTTTCTTAGTATACAGCATTTTCTTATTATACAGCATTTTCTTATTTTGATTTGGTCAAGTTGGAATTTTATAAGATTTTATATTCAAATATTAGTTGCATATTGACCAAATTTTTTATCTATATTGAATACATATTACAATTACACAAAAATTAAAAATAGAAATTATTCAGGTTATAAAAATGATTAAAAATTACTCAGCTTAGAAATATTTGTAGCTGGTGAATCGCTCCGGGAAATATACTCGTCTTCCGGCTCTAGTGGTTGTATGTGGTTGCCGTTCTGGGGTGGCATCTGGAGTGTCATCTGAAGTGTCATCTGAAGTGTCATCTGGCGTAGTGGCTTGGTGCGTCTGTGGCGTGGACGTCCATCTCTGTTCTGTAGAGGTGGTGTGTCTACTGCTTGGTTCTACGCCGTAGTCTGTGTTCTCGTTCAGGAAGAATGCTGGTTTGAGTCTGTCCAATGATACTTGTTTGTTTTTACCATTAATTGTGATGGTAGCCGTTTTGTCATCCTTCTTTATTAACAAGTATGGTCCGTCATATGGTTTTTGTAGAGGTCGTCTCACAGCATCATGTCTTAAGAAGACATATTTGGTGTTTGCCATTTGTTTGTGCACAAATGTTTTTTTTCTCCCGTGATTTGCTATTGGGATAGGTCGGATTTCTGACATTGTTTGCTGTAGTTTATGTCCATAGGTGTTTTGCTCCTCAGGTGGTCCATCTTCGAAGAAGTCTCCGGGGAGTCTGAGGGTTGTTCCGTATGTCATCTCTGCTGGTGTATAGTCTGACCCCTCCTTGATTACGGTTCGTAGTCCTAGGAGTGTCAGTGGTAATGTCGTCGACCATGATATGTTTCCTGCGGCCATTAGTGATGTTTTTAATGAGCGGTGCCAACGTTCGATCATCCCATTCGATTGTGGGTGGTATGCAGTCGTTCTGTTATGTATTATTCCGAGCTTATTCATCAGTTTATTGAATAGTGAGCTTTCGAATTGTCGGCCTTGATCGGTCGTGATTGAATTCGGGACGCCAAATCTTGCTATCCAATTATACATGAGAGCGTCTGCAACGGTTTCTGCAGACATGTCTTTTAATGGGATCGCTTCGGGCCATCTTGTGTAGCGATCAATTATCGTCAGCAGGTATATGTAGTCTCTGGATGGAGTTAGCGGCCCCACCAGGTCTATGTGTATATTCTTGAACCTTCCATCTGCTGGTTTGTATTGTTTCAAAGGTGTTACAGTGTGGCGATGAATTTTCGAAGTTTGGCATTCGATGCAGTTGTTCACGACATTTTTTACTGTTTTGTCAATGTTGGGCCAAATATATTTATGTTTTAATAACTTTGATGTTGTTTTTACTCCGGGGTGACTTAATTTATGTACTGATAGTATTACTTCTTCTCGCATTGTGATTGGTACATATGGTCGTAACGTGTTGGTTGAGATGTCACACCATAACATTTTGTTAGTGTTAGGTATTGAGATTTTCTTTAGTGATAGAGATGAATTTTCCTGCATTTTCTTGAGCTCTTTGTCTGTGAGTTGTTCTCTTGCCATTTTAATATAGTCGATATTTGATGTTATTTCTATCTCTTCGATTCTTGATAGAGTATCTGCGACTATGTTTTCTTCGCCTGATATGTGTTTGATGCGCGTGGTGAATTGACTTATATAATCCAGCTGTCTTTCTTGTCTAGGAGAGTTGAGCTTGATTTTATTAAAGGCGAAAATTAACGGTTTGTGGTCGGTGATTATTACAAAGTTTCTTCCTTCTATTTGTGGTCTGAAATATTTAATCGCCTCGTAGATGGCGGTGAGTTCTCGGTCATACGTACTGTACTTTTCTTGTGCGCTATTAAATTTTCTGGAGAAAAATGATATAGGTTGCCAGCTGTTATCCGTTTTTTGTTGAAGTGCTGCGCCCATGGCGTGATCTGATGCGTCGACCATTATTGCTATCTCTGCCGAGGAGTTTATGTGTACGAGTAGTGCGGCTTGTGTCAAATCTTGCTTACATTTGTCGAACGCTTTTTTTAATTCAGTTGTCCATTGTAGTTTTCTTTTGTCATTTTTGGTGTACCCTTTTAATTGATCGAATAATATTTTTTGCGTTTCGGCTGCGTTTGGCAAAAATTTTCTATAAAAATTTAGCATGCCCATGAAACGTCGGAGTCCTTTTGCGTCCTTTGGGGGTTCAATTTTTATTATTGCTTCCACTTTTTCTGGTATTGGTGTACTTCCGTTTTTGTTGATTCGGTAACCCAAAAAGTGTACTTCTTCTACGCCGAATTTGCATTTATCCTGGTTGATAATTAATCCGTTTTCGGATAATCTTTCGAAAAGTTTGTCGAGATGCTTCTCATGCTCGTTTATGTTTCTGGAGGCGACCAGAATGTCATCAATGTACGTGAAGACGTATTCTAGGTCCCTTGTTATGTTATGTATATGTCGTTGAAATGTTTGTGCGGCGTTGGACAGTCCTGGTGGCATTTTCGTGAATTCATACAGTCCAAATGGTGTTAGTAGGGCGGTTTTTTGGATGTCTTCTTCTTCCATGTTTATTTGGTTATATGCTCTTGAGAGGTCTATTTTAGTGAATATTTTTGCATCGTGTAGTTTATGTGAGAAGTCTTGAAGTTGTGGAATCGGGTACTTGTCCGGTTTTGTTATTGAATTTAGGCGTCGGTAATCTCCACACATTCTATAATTTCCATCTGGTTTTTTTACCATATGCAAAGGGCTTGACCAATTGCTTTTCGAAGGGCGACATATTCCCTGTTCGATCATATATGCGAATTCCTTTTTTGCTATTTCTAATTGTAATGGGTTGAGCCTTCTCATTTTAGTTGTGACGGGTGGTCCTCTGGTTTGAATGTGATGAGTAATATTTGTTTTTGATCTTTTTTGTGCCATATCTGCTCTTGTTAAACTTGGGTATTTTCGTATAATTTTTTGGAATTTTGATGTTGACTGTACTGTTGCTATGTCTATAACACTTGTTCTATAGACGGTTCCTTTGCTTGTCAACCCTGTTTTTTTATCAATGAGTAATTTTCTTTTTAAGTCCACCAATATATCATAATTGGTTAAGAAATCTGCCCCTATGATCGGCTTGGTTACGTCGGCGACTATAAATTTCCATTTGTGATTCCGGCGTAATCCGAGATTTAAATTGATAATTCGGTGTCCATATGAAGGTATTATTGTTCCATTTGCTGCGTAAATAGGAGTGATGATACTGTCTGTAGCGATGGTTGCCTTGTCGTTTTTTAGGTATCTTGGTATGATGCTTATTTCGGCTCCTGTGTCGATAAGGTATTGCACGCCCGTGATTATATCTGGTAGAAAGAGACGATGCTTCATTTGCGACGGTGTTGTCTCACACACCTGTCGCATTTTTAGTTTTCCGGATGGTTATAGGTGCAAGGCTGTCGACAGTATTTTGCTTGACTTCCATATTTTTGATGTGGTATACATATATCCAGCGGCTTGACGTTATCGTTATTATTATTACGCATTTGCTGATAGTTGTTATTATTATTATTATTTGACATTTGTTGGAAGTTATTGTTATTATAATTGTATTTAAAATTGCGTTTGTTTTGCCGATTATAATTATTATTATTATTATATTTTTGATATCTATTTGGGCTTGTGGATCTTGATCTTGAATGGTCGCGTTGATTATTTCTGTAGAATGGTCTTGATTGCCTCTGTTGAATTTCAAGTCCTATTATTTTGTCGGTTAGCATTTGTATTTGTTGCTGCATTGTACAAAGTAGGTTTACTGTGCTTTGGTTGCTTGTTGCTGAGTTGCTCAATGAAGAAGTTGATGGTAGGTTTACTGCTTGAACGTCAGTTCTACTGTTGACTTCCATTATTCTGTCTGCTGTTGTGGCTAGTACTGTGACGTCATCTGTATTAATGGCTGAAATTATTTCTTGTATACGATGAGGTAGTCGTTCTATCCATAATCTTGTAATTAGCGTGTTGTTATTTAATGTTGGTCCAGCTAGGCTTTTCATCCTTCGCAATAGTTCTGATGGTGTCTTGTCTCCTAACTGTATTCCATGGAGTAATTGCGTGAGTCTTCTCTCTTCAGACTCTTGTAGACGGTTCAGAAGTGTGAGTTTGAGGTTTTTGTATTTATCCATACTTGGCGGAAATTGTATGACGTCGGCGACGCATGACATGGTTTCTGGATCTAATGCGGCTAATACATGATTATATTTGGATTCATCCTTAGTTATTCTTGCGTTTGAAAATTGGGCTTCTATGGTGAAAAACCATAATTGTATCTGATGTCTCCATACGCTTGGCAATTTGATGTTTGTTGAATAAATTTCAGTTGCTTGGTCTTGTGACGATTGTTCTGTATTTTCTTTGTCCATGATGTTCATTTTATCGTATAACATTTGATGTGAGTTACATATATTCTTCAAGTTGTATTACAGTTTATAAATATAAATAAAAATAAAAAAAAATATTATAACTATTTTTTTTTAAAAAAATAAAAAATAAAAATATTTTTATAGTTGTTTTAAACTAAAATATAATTTTTTGTGTTTTATTTATTATGATATTATCAGTATATTATAATTGAAGTTGCTTTGTTTTAATTGTATGAATTTTAAATTGTAAATATTTTTAGAGTTTATTTTTGTTCGATGCTTATAAGGTCTCTTGTTTGTGGACGTTCCTATACGTATATATGTTTGTTGTTATTGTGATTAGGTAACTATATTTAAAAAAAATTTAAAAAAATAATTTATTTTTTATTTAATATATTCAGCGTAAAGTATTTAAATGCTTTGTTTTTAAATAGGATATAATTTCTTATTAAATTTAAATGTATATTTGATTTAATAATTTAAAATGAATAAATGTTTAAACGTTTTTAATCTGAAATAAAAGTACAAGTTATGTATATATTATCAATGAGATATATTATATTACGTTTCGCTGGCTAACAAATGTTGGTGGCGAATAGTCCTAGATTCATGCGTGATTCGTCGCGGTGTTAGATTTTGGTATTTCGTATTTTACGCCTACGTACCCGGTATTGTCTCGGTGTACAATGTCGCGGAGTGGAATATATTTTTCGATGATGTTTACTCGATATTTCTATAGATTATTAAATTATGTTATGATTTCGTATTTAATATTCGTTTTTTTATACTTTTGTTAATATGACTGCGTTCGTACTTTATTATTATTCGATATAATATTTCTATTTTATTTTAAAATAAATATTTTTGTTACATTTACATTTATTATCTTTCTTATTTTTTTGTTTCAAATGTGCACGGCACTGTACGCTCAATGGAATATGTTTATTGTATGTACTTCGAATATATTTAATGTTTCGTTTCGAGCTTCGATTTCGTGATTTTTTCGTGGAGAATATTTTTATTATTATTACCTCGGTTACATATTTTAAATTTACACTATAGGATTCTACCTATTTCATAAGTAGGTATCAGATAATGTATTCCGATTGATGTTCGGGAAGATATTATTATTGTAATTTTTTACAGGATATTTTTTTTGGATATATTTTTACTACCGCAAAATAATATTAAAAATAATATTTTTGGTTAATTTTGTTACATGTTTTTATTATCGCGATAAAAATGTGCGCGTCATGGTAAACAAGTTTTTTTGTGACATTTTTTAGACAATAATTTTATTTTACATTCCGTGTAACATTTATGCGTTATTTTTAAGCAATAATACTAAAATTTATTTACCTACGTATTTACTTTACAGGTTAATAATTTGTCTTGTAGGTATTTAAAAATAAGGATTTTACGTGAATTTTTAGATAGATATTTTATTTTTATTTCTGCAATGATTTTATGTTACTGCAAATGAATTTACTTTGGCTTTTTTAAATAATAAAATGTGGTTTTTACTTATCTTTTTATGCGTGCTGTTTTTGCGCATAATACATGCTTCTTTAGGTTCTTTATTTTTATATTTTTATCTTTTTTAAATCTCCTTTAGTTTTTTTGGTATTCCTTCCGTTATTTTACCTCCGTTTGGTAGTTTTTTTTGGTCCGTTTTAGCGTAGTATTAGCTCATGAAAAAAAAATAAATACACATTATTATATATTTTTACAATTAACATAGGGAAATATTTTTCAATTTTTGGTAGGTATTTATTTAGCATATATTTATTCAATACCAGTTTCGATATTTAAGTTTTGAATACAACAATATAACTAATTATAATACTTATAATTACGTTATAAATGTGTTTTTTTCAATGGTTTATAACAATTAGGGATAACATACTATTACTGCGTATGTTTAATACTTACAAACTATTTATATGCTTTACTTATCTATTTCGTCGATTTTTTGGTTTTTACAATGTGCGCTGTGTACGGGCCTGCGCACGGTTATGAATTTAAATTATTACATGTTTAAAGTTACCCGTAGGGTTCAGTCTAACCAGGTCCAATAACCGAAATAATTATTATTCAATAAAATTTTAATCTCTGTCGTATGAGTTTAGAATGTGCGAAGTGACTAGATAATTGTTATTGAACGAATATTATAATTTGTTCCTGATAACAGATTATCGTTTGTTACACAAAAAAATTATTATCACAAATTAAAAATCGACAAAATTGCAACAGAGCTGGGGCTTTACCAGTTTTACACACTATCTTACAAATATTATCTTTACACAACAAATATACCTGTTCTGCACGCTCGGTGGTCACCAGTTTTCGCGCTATGGTTGGGAATTGGATTTTAATGTTAATTTATTTATTTACAGAAGGGTGCTCCGGTCTAGAAAGGCACTAGGTGATAACCTGTCGCCTGTTCCCCAAATCCAACGCGAAATGATGTCGCGTGTGTACTCGATCCTGCCGTGCGTAACTCGGTAATTAGTTGCAAGCTAATTAAAGAACGTTACACAGCAGAATGAGGTACCCACGCCACACCATAAAACATTTATAAATTTATCATATGAAATATAAATTAATTGATATTACAGACAGGTATTAAAATAGTTTGAATTTGACTTACGTGTTTATTTGATAGTTTGACTCTAATTATAATTCAAGATTGGTATATACTTCAATAATTGACTATTAAATAATTTAAATAAAATAGATCGATGAATGCGCGGAATCGAAATGTGAGTCGAGCAGAGTGACGATCTACCGCTGGCCTTGGTTAAACTGAACGACGGGAACGCGATGTGCAGGATCTTAAATAGCCGGCTGACGTCCCCCTACTCCTTGAAGTGGGTGGTCAACTCGGCTGGTTGCACCCGCTACAAGAATATTTTTTAAAGTACGTAGTTGTGTTAGTGATGAACAAAAGTCCCACAAGTCTTGGTCTTGCATGACTTCAAGAGCAAGACCTCAGTCCGCTTTTGTTGCTGCAAGACCAAGACCAGACCTTGCAAGACTTGCTGAAAGAGTCTTTCAATCATACAGCTCCTTGAAGTATTCTTTCCATCGTTCTTTTACGCCATCTTCATCCATAATTAATTTTCCATATTTATCATTTATACCTTGCGATACTTTGACACTTCCATTTTTTCTTTTCGCCACGCCTTTCCAAAACATTTGCATGTTACCAGGAAAGTCATTGGCTATTTTCAGGCTTTCTTTCTCTTTCAGAAAATCTTTTTCTCTTTTTACAATATCTTTTACCATTTTTTTACATTCTTTATACTTCTCTTTTGCTCTTTCTTCACTGTTAGATCCTTTCGCTGCTATTAATGCCATCCATGCTTTTTTCTTCTCACCCACAACAAACTTTACTCTCTCATTCCACCATGCGTCGCCTTTCTTTCCGCCTCTTTTAGCAACACCACAAACTCTCTCTGCTGTCTTACATACGGTCTCTTTCAAGGTCGTCCATGCTTCTTCGATGATTCCTTTACTGTCTATAGCTAAAAGAAGTTTGCTTCCGATATCTTTCACATATTGTTTTCTTACATTCTCATCTTGCAGCCTTTCCACTTTGGTTCGCTTCGGTGGATCACTACGGTGGATTTTTGAGCGCCAACCGGTGAACAGATCAATTTTGGATATCACCAAGTAATGGTCTGTTTCCAGCTCCGCGCCCCTATACACCCTAGTATCCACTGTCGCTTTCCTCAGTGCGGCGTCCACACATACATAATCAATTATCGACCTTTCGTTCCCTCTTTGCCATGTATATTGGTGAACTCTTTTGTGGCTGAATACAGTATTCGCCACAAATAGATTTCCTTCCGTACAGACTTCCAGAAGTCTCTTACCATTTTCATTCACTCTACTATCACCGTGGGGACCAAGGACAGACTCAAAATCTTTCCGACGGACGCCCACCCACCCAGCCAGAATCACTCTTTCATTATCTTTTTTCATGTTCATTATTTCAGTCAGCCTGTTCCAGAATTCATCCTTTTCACTTTCGCTATCGGAGTTCACAGGTGCGTATCCTATAATTAGAAACACGCTTGTAATTCCAATCTTCAGCCTTACCCATATCAGTCTAGACCATTCAAGCTTGTACTCTTTCATACATGTCCCCATTCGTTTCGCTAGAATCAGCCCGACTCCCTTGCATGCAAAATCGTCACTCTTCACACCCGACCAAAGCTCTATCATACCATCGTTTCTTACGTTCATCCCTTTACCTTTCTTTTTTGTTTCACTTACACACATAATATCAATCTCTTTCTCTTTCATCACGTCACACATTTCGTTCATCTTTCTATCCATTCCACCTCTAATATTCCACACTCCTATTCTGCATTCTGTTCTCCTCTTTTTGCCTACCCCCTGGACCGTTACATGACGAGTGGCAGGCTGCATCGATGTATCCCGAAGGAATCCAGGGGGTTTTGTTGCTTACATACTAAGTATACATTACACTAAAACACTAAAAAAAAAGATACTTAAAATTAACAAGAATGTCCTTTTTGTCTACAAGCATTTCTACAAATATCCTGAGCCACGATGGAGACGAATTTGCTGTGGCGGATGTCGTCTTAGTTGTAGTTCACAAAAACGGTCGCTTACGCGTACAATGTGCCGCATCACAGAATTGCTCAAATGACGGAGTAGATGAAGTGTGTGGGCCAAGAGTCGTACAGGTTGACGGTCTCGACGACTGTGTACAGTGTGAGAAGAGAAGAGAAGAATGTCGGTCAAAAGGTCGTACAAGGATGACGGTCTCCACTGTGTATAGTGCGGCGAACGATGATCCCACGTCCAGCACGTCCAGAGCAACTATATGGCTAAATTATAAGGCACGTTTCTAGGAGCACAGCATGCACGCCTAACAACACGTGGGTGACACACTATAGAACACGTGGTCAAAGAGTAGGTAGAATTATACCCTTTTGTAAGAGTCTACTTTACGGCGCTTCTAGGAGCACAATATGCACGGATATATACACTTGGGTGACACACTAGAGAACACGTGGTCAATAGGTAAGTCTAAAGTTAGGTATCATTAAACACTAAAAACTACTTAACGACACTAGCAACCAAACATTTACGGAGCGGCGCGCAAACGCGTGCGCGCGCGGCGAATGACGGCGACTGACGCAGTTAAACTCATAATTTTATAATAAAAAAATATTTTTCTTAGTAAAAAATGTTTGAGAAACCCTGGATTTTTTTTGAAAAAACTAATTTGAGATTTTGTATTTGTCAATGTTTATACCAATTTTCAGCGTCCAAGCTTTTATGGTTTCTGAGATATATGGAAAAATAAACCAAAAATTCAAAAGTTGATTACCCCTGACTGAAACAAAAATTCAAAATTCTTAGTATAAAAGTTTTGTAGGCCTATAACTGTTTATACATTCTGAAATTTTGGGCTCTGTGAATTGAGCGGATCAAAAGTTATAAGGGGGGACGGACACACAGACACACAGACAGACACACAGACAGACACACACACATACACACACACACACAAAACTCACATAAAATGTTCTACTCCGAATTCTGAGTAAATCCATGTATGGGAACATATATGCTGCGAGGCCTCTAGTTGGTGTTATTAGCAAGCAAAAAGTCCACTACGCCATACAAAATGTTCCTTCGTACACGCATCTTGGATTTAAACTGCCTCTTCCTTCAATAGAATTTTATTCTCTTGAACGAATCGACAGTTGGATCACATAATCCCCAACCTCACTAGGACTATGCCAATTTGGATGTTGGCGATTTCGCACAATTAGTGCGACATTATTCACAAATATGTACCTATACATAATATTGCTAGTTACAAGTAAACAGAGTCGGGTATAATTTTCGCCAAACATCTTGAACGAGCTTCTGGTTACGCAGAGTGTAGATTTGTGTCTTTTCGCTTCGTTGGTTTACGTTCATATCGCCCCTCTTCTCGGTTAAAAGTTCAAGATATTTGGCGACAACTATACCTCACACCTATTCAGCAATAAAAATATTTTCACCGCACAAATTCAAGGCAGCCATTCAGTGTACTACCTACCTACCCAAGTACAAAACAACAAAACAGTAAGTAATGTGATTATCAGTAATAACTTTAAAACGAGTAATTCGGATTCTCGTGTTTAGTTTCTGTAAGAATGAAGTAGGTATATAATTTTCTTTTTGAATGACATAAATAAATAATTTGTTTTAAGGTTTTCGAGAAGAACATTAAAGGAGCTTAATAAAATATTTACTTGTGCCAAATGATGTTTTTGCAATCACAGTTTTATAATTTAAGGTTTGGCCATTCAAGTGATACGATACAATAAATATAATTTATTTTTAGTTGAAACGTAAG
The DNA here is from genome assembly GCA_963576475.1 of Molanna angustata. NCBI lineage: Eukaryota > Metazoa > Arthropoda > Insecta > Trichoptera > Molannidae > Molanna > Molanna angustata. The sequence goes on from OY754967.1 coordinate 370,318, forward strand.
TCATTAGCTACGTATGCACTATTGAAAACATAAGTCAGTACAATTAATTGGTGTGTTTTGTCAAAAGTCACTGAATTATGAGATTTTTTTGCATTATTGCTCATCATTATTATCATCATTAGCTACGTATGTACTATTGAAAACATAAGTCAGTACAATAAATTGGTGTGTTTTGTCAAAAGTCACTGAATTATGAGATTTTTATGCATTATTGCTCATCATTATTATCATCATTAGTTACGTATGTACTATTGAAAACATAAGTCAGTACAATAAATTGGTGTGTTTTGTCAAAAGTCACTGAATTATGAGATTTTTATGCATTATTGCTCATCATTATTATCATCATTAGCTACGTATGTACTATTGAAAACATAAGTCAGTACAATAAATTGGTGTGTTTTGTCAAAAGTCACTGAATTATGAGATTTTTATGCATTATTGCTCATCATTATTATCATCATTAGCTACGTATGTACTATTGAAAACATAAGTCAGTACAATAAATTGGTGTGTTTTGTCAAAAGTCACTGAATTATGGGATTTTTTTGCATTATTGATCATCATTATTATCATCATTAGCTACGTATGTACTATTGAAAACATAAGGTAGTACAATAAATTGGTGTGTTTTGTCAAAATTCACTGAATTATGAGATTTTTTTGCATTATTGCTCATCATTTATTTCTGTCACTAACACCACAAGTTCCTATCTTGCTATATATACCTATATAACATCGGGTTCATTAATTCCTTTTATTCTTTGCGTTTTTATAATATTTTCACTCCTAATATTAACATTTTGCAATATTACGCTAAGACCATATTTGCTAAGACAAATGCTAGTACCGCTCGGTTTTCTGCTACCTTCTGCTACGAGTTAGAAACATTGTAAATATTTAACAACCTCGATATTGTTTTTCCTGGCAAAATTACAAGCACAACGGTATGAAATTTCATAAATTGTTAGTCCAGCTAAAATATACGAGTAGATTGTAGCCAACACTACATTTTACAACTCTTTTTTTTCAGAAAATAAAACAAATTACCCTATAGAACAAATTACAAAAATGTTACTTGATAACCTTTTATTTTCAATTGTCAAAGAATTTTCAATTTTTGGAGAATTTCAAACTATTTACAAAAAAATTAAACTAACATACTTAGATAAAAGTACTTGAAGTTAAAAACTGTGTTATCAAACATTTCACCAAGACCGGAGTGTTTCAACAGAGATCAAATAATAAAGTAAAAATATCGTATTGTTAAAATAAGACTGTGGGCAATAGATCTATGGGAAGACCGAGGCAGAGATTGATGGAAAGTGTCTCCAGAGATCTGAATATGACGAATGCTTGTGATGACTGGGAGTCCACGGCTGCTGACAGGAGGGTTTGGAAATCCAGCTCTACCGGCCACACTGAAAAAAATATAATGACAACCGTACTGACTACCTGCGTTTTACCCAAACCTTTGTTATCAGTAGTAAAAGTTTATTTATTTATGACTGTACTGTTTGGCTATGTGCACAAAACATTTTGTTGCACAAAACCAAATGTTTTGTAGTCACTATAGTTCGGTTAATTTAAAAAATAAAAATTCAAATTGACAAAAAAAAAAACACTAACCATACAGAACAGAATAAAGACCGTGGACATATTTTGTACGTGCAGGACCCTTTTCAGAATAAAGACCGTGGACATATTTTGTACGTGCAGGACCCTTTTCAGAATAAAGACCGTGGACATATTTTGTACGTGCAGGACCCTTTTCAGAATAAAGACCGTGGACATATTTTGTACGTGCAGGACCCTTTTCAGAATAAAGACCGTGGACATATTTTGTACGTGCAGGACCCTTTTCAGAATAAAGACCGTGGACATATTTTGTACGCGCAGGACCCTTTTCAGAATAAAGACCGTGGACATATTTTGTACGTGCAGGACCCTTTTCAGGAGCCACATAAGACAGGAATAATTTATCATTTTCAAAGATGAATTTTTATCATATCAAAGTTACGAAACATTTATTATGTAATCTCTTCGTGGAGTAATCGGTGAAAAAAAAAACAAACAACGGAGAAGTTCTCAAGTTGCTTAGTTACATATTATGTACGTTATAATACATATATGGTGGTGATAGTAAAAATTTATAAACTATCGAACATATGTCTAAAATCACACTAGTTTAAATCTGTGTGACTATAAAATTGGACAGATCGAGTTATTTCTCACACAAACATTCATATTTTTTATACAACTCCTGTAGATGATATAGTAAACGGTATTATTCTTACTTTATTTTGTCCCCATTGGGTTTGATCTGTGTGATATATTGATATATTAAACTTTCCCTGCGAAACGACTATGTGTATAGCACCTGAGTAGGAAGTTTGGGAGAATTCCGGTAGAGGAACGATTAGTGGGAGTTTTGAAGGCAGTCGTAGCTTCCCGGGTAGGTATAATATATGGTGCAGATCTGATCTCGCGTTATATCGAGTTGCATTATTATATCTAGATCTATCATTTGTACAACAAAGTGTATATATTACATACGCGTCTTAGTAAAAATTAAATTTTAACAATAATTATTGTATTGTTAAAATTTTATTTGTAAGTTGCCCATTTTTCTAAATAAATGAATAAAAAAACGTTTACTTTCATTTTTTTGAAAAAGGGAAATAGATAGTAAAAACAATAAATTCAGCTTACGTTTCTTCAATTAGATTACCTAGTTAATTTGATATAGGTAGGTAAGAGAATATTTGGATTCGAAAATCATAAAAGGATTTACCACGTGTAATGATATATTATGTAGGTAATATGTATCCTGTGTTAGTATTAGGATGATAACCTATATGAAGAGAAAGGTTGGTAGGTATATATATGTAGAAACAAAGGTAAGAAGGAAATAGACAGGTTGGTAAGTAAGTAGGTAACTACATTGTTTTTGGTAATTTATTGTTTTATCTGGATGGTCAAAATAAATTGCCGGTAAAACACCACATTTTTTTCTTTTTTCTCTTTTTACACAAGGAAGAAATATATCAAGTAGGTACTTATGTATGTATCAGCTGGTATACCAATATAATCGAGTATCCATCTACTAATGGATTACGTATCAGTGTAAATATTTCTCATTCGATTTAGTTGCGATTTTGGAAGGAAAATATTATATGTTGCGTGATATTCAATATTTTATACGGTTATTTTTTATGAGTTCAATACATCACAGTAGAGAATTATGATTTCGTGTTTAGATATTTATTTTTATTCTAAATCTCAACAGGTAATATGTGCAAAAATTTTGGATGTTTTTTTGTATGTTTATTTATAATTTGTGCCCAAAATTGAACTAAAATTATGTTTTATTGATACAGTTCACAATTAATCCTTAAATCTTTTATTTGAATATAGTAACAACCTCGGAGCTTAAATGATTTCTTTTATATTTTTTAAATAGGCGATGTACAAATAAAATTTCAACAGTACAATTATTGAACGTAACATTAGTGTTTAACATAATCAACCCACGTTTGATTTAATGTTACATAATATTTACCGCCTGTACAAAACAATGAATTATTCCTATCTTATGTTGATTAATACATCATATATGTTTTTATTTACAAAGATTTAAGTAGTAGTTAATAACAATCAATTTGTTTCTTTTAATATCGTGGACATAGGGTCGTATCACAAGAGTTATTTGAGAAAAATGTAAGAAAAGGTAAGATCCCGTACTGCGAGATTACTGCTTACGGGACCTCAACTTTTTCTTACATTAATTTGTAATACGACCCATAATGATATACGTCAAAAATACACAACGTTTCAAATAAAATAATCCAGAAAGTATCATACATCCAAAAAAATCAAGATATTTAGCGCATAACAACCCTTGAACATTTGAATTTCAAAAAATAAATTAGAATCTTGCACTATTATGCGATTCTTACATTATATAGTCCCGGTATTACAGTTGGCCCTCAACTCATTGAGTTTGTTAAACTCAAGATTAATGTTATGGGGAGATTAAATCCATTTCCGTATTACAGTGCAATATTACATGTCAGTTACTAAATCTTCAATTATAGACATATTCTACTTTTTCTGTGGTTATTATCTTTCAAATTTTAAATAACCTCAAATAACACGAACTACAAAACGGGACGCTGCGACTCTAAATACTATTGTTTTATAATCCAACATGGTAAATTTAATTTTTTTCACCAAAATAATGATTTTAGATGCCCATGTTCATTTCAATATGGCTGTCAGTTTGTTTTGTTGTGTGACGTCACCGTTGATACAACTAACGCCTCTAGTGATAGAACACTGAAACTACACGCGTTGTCTAGCAATGAGTCGATAAATGACAGTTGACTCACCGTTTAGTACTTAATCCGCCAGAAACGTTGAGTGACGTATTTGAGGGAAGATTAGGCCTAAACGGACATTGTAATACGCTATATTTTTGTAAAACTTGTATTTAGCTCTTAAACTGAGACTGTAATACCGGCCCATAATATTGAAAAGTTTCAGTTAAATTGAATCTTTTGGCAATTCGAGGAATCATCCACAATGTAATAGAATACCTATTCTGAATTTAAGACAAATAGTCTTCTCCGCCAATAAGTAGGTTCGTTGATCCTTATTTACTAGGTACGTAAAATTAGGGAAATTTTCTCTTATATAATCCTATAAATATAACAATACCTATATTAATTTCATCGTGTGTTCGAATATATTTTACTAACGTTAGGTAGGAACTTGTATTAAAACTACTCTAATGATGATTAATACAAAATGGTAGTGAACATGGGAAGGGAATAATTTTCAGGATTTGCGTAGAATAATTAATGACAAACATATTATTATTATTATTTAGGTAACTAGGTACCTACCTTTACCTTAATGTTACCTATCTACGTAGACTTTGATTTACAACAACTGGCTCCATTCAGGCGTAAATCTAATATATTATTACATAAATATATTTTCAGCCAACAATGGTAATAGGACACACACGAAACCATTTTAATTGTTCAATTATTAATTTCCTTACCCAACTAATTTACAAATCGTTTAGTAATTGGTTCTAAAATAAGTGGATACATTCAATTATGTCGTTACTAAATAGAAGAATTAATTTAGATTTCCTGAGGTTTCTTCATCTATTTGAAGGCCTATCCACTTAAAAGACCTGTTATCTAATACATAATATTTATTTAGTAAAATGTGTTGTATCAAGTAATAATGTAATATAGTAATGAGGGATTTTATCACAATTTGGTAACAAAAAAAATCTCAGATTTGCTCAAATTGTTATTTGAGTCAATGTTATATAAAAATAATAGATACCTTACTAGTGTGTGGGATACTGCCTGAGAGGTTGACATTATAGAAATTACTGAGAGGTTGACATTATAGAAATTACTAAGAGGTTGACATTATAGAAATTACTAAGAGGTTTACATTAAAGAAATATATTTACTAAAGCGTGGATTCCAAATCTGAGAAGAATAATTCTAAATAAATAATTCTAATTCAAATAATTCTTTATGTGTACTTATGTATGTAGGTATGTGTGTGTGATGGTGTGTATGAGTGTGTGTGTAAGGGTGTGTATGAATGTGTGTGCATGAATTATTTTTGGCTTGTAAACTGTTATTTGTTTTTATATTATGTTGATGGAATGCTTTTTTTGGCTCTAACAATGTAAAAATTATTTTGTATCATTAAACTGTAAATGAGCTGTAGCTTCCCAAAGAAAATAAATAAATAAATAAATAAATAAATAAATAAATAAATAAATAAATAAATAAATGTAGACGAACATTTGGAATAATGTAAAGGAGCAAGAATGACCTGAAGTCGGTGAAAAATTAACATGTGCTCAGAACAAAACCAGCGGCGACCCTATATGAAGTGCGTTGGATTAATTGCACTACCAATATTTTAACTGATATATTCTAAAAATTTATATTCAAAAAATGTTTAAAATGTATTATTACACTTTAACTTATTACTGTTATTTTTATAAACAAATTAATTATTATATATACCCTCGCAATCGACATTATATCCTAGTAAAGAGTTCTACCTTATGTAAATTGTCTAGTATTATAGAGTTCTACACCTTATGTAAATTGTCTAGTATTATAGAGTTCTACACCTTATGTAAACTGTATACATATATTGACACTAAAAAAAATGCACTTTGGATTTAAAAAAATGAGATTTGGACAAAAAATAAAATGCTATTTTATAACTTTTTCAGTGAATAGAATGTGTCGCCACCATTTTATAAAGATATATATGTACGTGACCCTGTTCTTCCATTTTCCTCTGTGTCCTTGTCTCTTTTTCTTCCCATATCTCTTCCTTTATCCCAATTTCAAACACATTCCTCCTTCTTCGTATTATTCCGTTATGTCATCTGGAACAGTTCCTTCCGATCTGAATGTTATATTTTATTGGCGAAGTTCCTATCAAAATATTTCACAGATAAACACGAAAAAAGATGGAGAAAGAAATGTTGAGGTATGGGAGGGAAAGAAATGAGCTGGGTGGGGAGGAGGGGGGGTAAAAGTCAACGAAAAAAAAAGCTCATCGCCTACGTAATTCTACGCCGTGACAGTCTGTTGTCCCTTAAGCACACCTTATTTACCGCCCCGACACAATTTAAACTTTTTTCATCGTCTGGATAAATTATCATTTTCAATTGAAACGAAAGTTGAAAATACCTGTCACTGTTGTAATTTTTAAATGTCGAAAACACCCCCCCCCCTCGCACCTCCTGCCACACACAACACAAAACAAAATGCTGACAATTATTTATGATTATTGTAATTATTATCAAAAATGTAGTATTTGTGATAAATTTGGTTAATATTAGTACATAACACATAAAACCTTTTAAAAAATCAGAAAGCAAATTAATTTATTTATTGATATGTCGGGAAACAAACAGGTATTTTTTTTTTAATCCCGAAAACCCATATGGAGGAAAATGGTTTTACTTTAGAAGGTATCTGGAGAGAAAGATGGGCTACAGAAAATACTGAAAATAAATATTTAATAGTAGACCCTGCAACCCGAGTACCTGGTTTCGACCTGCCACGGAGGGTTTGGGTACAGCAAAACAAGGTTGCTGTAATTACTTACTCTGAAGGTGGTAAAAAAGAGATAATCCTGACTGTGAGTGTGGAGCTGAGCAGTCTGTGAAACACGTGGTCCAAGAGTGCCAGCTAAAGAAATTTCACGGAAGCCTCCAAGATATATGCACATGAGGCGAAACCAGAGGCGGTGGACTGGCTCTCAGTACTGGAACCAAGACTATAATCTGATACACCATACGAAAAGTTAAGTAAGTAGGTATTTTTTTTAAATATTTACTTAACACGCACCCAATAACAATATTTGTCGTCTCACATATCCAGACTGAAAACATAATTTAAAACTGTGTCCCCTCCGGGAATCGAACCCGTAACCTTTCGATCAGGAGTAAGATATCCAATTTACGGGCCGGCAAATAATAATTTTACTTAAACAATATTTTTGGAATCCAAGAGATAATTTTTCCGCAATTGAAACACACATTATGTAGGTAGGTACCTAAAATATTTTCTAAATGTATAAAAATATGATAAAGCATAATATTTTAAAAATCATATTATTTTAAAAAATATTTTTTATAGGACGCTACTGATCTTATAATTTGTATATGATTAATTTAAAACAAGGAGTCTTAAAAGAAAGTATACCTATATTTGAATTCAGAGCGTTATGTGGAGATGTTAGACGACTTCTTGGTGCCTGAACTGCAAAACTTTCCTGGCTATAACCAAAGAACATGGTTCCAGCAGGAGGTAGCAACGTCACACACGTCCAATACATCTCTGCCACGAGTTCATGAAATTTTCCCAGGCAATTTGATCCCCAGGAGAGGTGACATAAATTGACCTCTACGCAGTCCTGATTTAACCCCTATAGACTTTTTCCTATGGGGTTATCTTAAATCTAAAGTTTACGCCAGTCAACCGACTTCCCTGGCGCATTTGAAAGAAAATATCCGTCACGAAATAGAAGCCATCACTGAGTCCACCTGCCTAGCCGTCATAAGTAATTTTACTCTTCGATTAAATGAGTGCTGTGAATGCGAGGGTCTACATTTGGACGATATTATTTTTAAGAAACATAATATGTATTTCCAAATTGTGTACTTTAATATTTAATGAACATTTAATGAACATTTGATACACTGCTTACTTTTTTTTTAATCGATCCACTAAATATATACTTTCTTTTGAGCCACCTTGTACATATATGCATAGTATGAACATAATATGTCGGAGCTGAAAAGATAAAATGGCCACTATATATTACTATTTTCAAAATATTCAAATAAATTTCAAACAATGACAAAGAAATTCGGTTTGATTTCATATTGTTATAAGAGTCAATTGTGGCATCTAGATTTTCATGATTTTAAATCATTTTGTGGTAATATTTTCGACATTATTCTTTTTGCATTTAAGAAGAAGTATCTCGAATTTTCATATTTTTGAAATACTTCAAAAATATAAGCTCTCAAATAAGATAAAGATTCCTGATTTGACCTACATTACGTCTTTTCATATATAACCCCATCCGTCAGATTCATTATCATTGAAAAATTACAAAGGTTGTCTGATTATAATATTCGCCTTCAATTAATTCGCTGCGTCGGTCGCCCCAGTGACGTGGAGCAGACCCGCATCCGCTGCTTCCGTCGAGGGAAAACTGAAAATTGTGTCTTTGGCGTAGCGGTGCGGGCAGCCGTATGAGCAGCGGCGGATGGTTGGGTGTGGGGGGGGGGGGGTAGGGGCCGCGGACGGGAGGGATGGAAGGGGAGGGAAGGGGACCAAGGCCGTATCGACCCGCTCCCCTCTCTCCGTCCCTCTCCGGCCCCTGGCCACGCCCACCGCGGCCTCCCAGGTCGGGAATCAATGCCTCAATCCAAGCCCCGTGTATCTCGGAATTAGGTTACAGACATCTGATGTCGCGCTATTCCACCATCCACAATTCACCGCTCATCTTCTCGTCTCTGAAGAAATACATACCCCTGCTTTATTTATTCTCTCCCGATATTGACAGAGGATCCACGACCAAACTCCAGGAGTCCACTTGTACCTACGGAAACTTTAGTCTCTGTAAAACTCTAATAGGATTAAAAGTCACCTACTTCGTATTTAAATTGTACAAATTCCACATTAAATATTTATTTATAATCGGGAATTATTCAGGTTCTCCATTCAAATTTACTAAGACTCGTGTCAAATCTCATCTAGAGACGAGATTCACGACAGCACAAATAAATTATTTAGCGCTTTGTTAAAACATCTTTTTAGATTGAAATCTTTTTGGTTTTATTATTTTATACTAATCTGTGCTATATTGGCTGATTCAATCAGATCAAATAACAATCGTTTGAAGTTGATTTATTTAATCTGTCATAGTCTCCCGCTGTGCTCCAAATCAAAATTTTGTTTTTTATCGTTTTGTTTACATCGAAGCGTTTAGCAGACTTCTTGCCATTAGTCAATTTATTCTGACTAATTGTCCAATATAAGATTACGCGTTTTGTATTCGATGTATTATTAAAATTAAGCGTTAAAAATGTCAACCATCAACTTTGTTAAATAATAGATCAAGAGGCTACTCTAAAATAAATCTTAGTTTTTTTTTTCATTTTTTTATTATAGTAAAAGTATACTACAGCAAATAACAACGATTTGGTAATATGAACCCTGAGTGGTGGTGGTTTTCGGAGACAACAGCTTTCAAAGTATTAAAAATTGCTATTTTAACACGTCAGTTATGAAGCATTTTAAAATGATTTTTTTTTTGATAATAGGTACCAACTTAATTTTATGTTAATTGCAAAACATTTGGTTTTGTGCACACAACCAAAAAGTACAGTCACATAAATAGATGAACCTTTATTACTGATAACAAAGGTTTGGCTAAAACGCAGGTAGCCAGTTCGGTTGTCATATTTTTTTCAGTGTAGTATAAAGCATGATTTTATATAATATAAATGATAAATGAAAAATAAATGAATATTTTTATTATTGCATATGCGCAAACATTGGATTTTTTTCACTGTCGGGAGTCAAAGGTATTTTTTAACAGATTTTTAATTATTTCAAAAGAGACGAAGTTGGAATATTTACTGTAGGAGAACCGGGAAATCAAGGCACCTACAGGGCTTACGACCTGTCATCGACTGGTTTACGTGATCTATGCGAAAAATGCATTTGTCACCTCAGGTATAAGAATTGTTGCTCTCATTATTTACAAAAAACCAATTCTCTCAATAGATGGCGTTACAACAAAAATAAATAAATAAAAAAATAATAAGAATGTTGTTCATAATTTCACACATAGATGGCTGTAGTAAAAATTCCTTATTTTCAAGCGAAAAGAATTTCAGTATTACAATATATAGAACTTTCAAAATTGAATTGATAGGGATCTCATTAAAAAGGCATAATTGGTGAACGTTGCGCAAGCACATAAAGTGATCACGTAAACCAGCCGATGACAGGTCGTAAGCCCTGTAGGTGCCTTGATTTCCCGGTTTTCCTACAGTAAATATTCCAACTTCGTCTCTATTGAGATAATTAAAAATCTGTTGAAAAATTATTGCTTAAATTTTAAAGGTTTTAAGGTAAACTTTAAATGGAAGATTGTGATTACTAATAGTCTTCCGTATTAAATATTCATATAATCACGCTGTAATCTGTAACGCTGCATACATAATAATAATAGCAATAAAAATAGCAATTTACAACACTTTCAAGGAAGCAAGCTCCGAATGCCAACACTTTTCAGGATTAATAATATCATCCTACTGTAGTATCCTTTTATAGAAACAATAAGTCTTTATACTATAACGTAACTGTGGCCTATAAAAATGGCGTATATCTGGATGTTACTGACTCTTGCTCTATAATATGTTATACCAGAAGTTCTGTCATAGTTATGGTGCCTTACTATTGTTAGATTCCCAGTAGGTTTAAAGTTTACAGAGATCTTGTTCATACCCCTGATGTTTCTCATTCAAAAAGATCTGAAGTCAATGACAGTCCACGAATATGAATCTTCCATTCACATTCGTCGATTGTACTTTTTGCACTATGGTGCCGACATTGCTAATCTAGAGGGCTCCATGAGCTACTTTTCGTGCTATGCTTTTTTTGTGAGGAGGCCGTTTACAGTCCCCATATGCGGAGCGGGTGGTTGTGGAAAAAGCGAAATATTTTATACCTGAACAGTTTAACAGATGAAAATTTGAACAAAACTAATTTTGAAATGTTCTTTTAGTTCTGTGGGGCAAGTCTGGTCCGATCGGCGAAATCAAAACCCTAGTGATTACCCATATCATGGATATAATTATCATATGGAGTTCTATGGCATCTAAAGATATTATAGTACTCCATATAATAATTATATCCATGATATGGGTAGTCGTAAGGGTTTTGATTTCGCCGATCGGACCAGACTTGCCCTCCTGATTGACAATCACCTCAACGTGAATCTTCGTATGATCCTTTTTTTCGTTTTTCGCCTCCAGTACCAGAACTTCATAGTATAGAAGTTTTTTATGTATGTATTATTTATTTTGGGTATCATTCCTGACATACATATTTCTTGCAGGATATTTATGGTTTTGATTATTTTGGCACGTACGAGTATGTAAAACATAATTCAACTAAGACACATTTCAGGCCAAAAATCAACCAAACACAAAACATCTGTGGTTTTGTGAAAGAAGAGTTACCCATCGTAGTCAGGAGATTATAAAGCATTGACGGTTATTCTAGGAAGGAAATTTATTCTAGGAAAGAGTTAGGAACACCAGAGCAAGAAAAATATAAAGAGGTTGGTGAAATCATCAAATGGGCATCGGAGGAGGGACTGGTGTGGTCACATCCAAAGGATGGTCAGCACCAGACTTCCTCATATCGTGCTGCACCATCAGCCACACGGAACCTACCATCGCCGTAGTGCACTTCGCAGGAAGGGGCATCTTAAAAACGAACCTATAAAAGAACCTTTATAATTTTAATTTCTTCTACATAAAGGAAGAATAAATTAAACATATTATATGACAATTTTTACAGCGCCAGAAATATTATTTATTTTTTTGGCTTGGTAAGGGAACTCACTAAAACACTGGTTATTTGGAATAAATTGTCATATGGCAATGATCTCGCCACTTGCGCAGGGTGCAAGGAAGTGTTCATTATTATTAACTCAATAAGAAGGCAACGTTTGTTATTTGATAAATTAATTAACGTTGCGCAAGCGCATAAATTGATCACGTAAACCAACCTATGACAGGTCGTAAGCCCTGTAGGCGCTTTGTTTTCCTGATTCTTCTATAATATACCAACTTCGTCTCTGTTGAGATGTTGAAATTTTGTCAAAAGAGATCATTAACTCCCGACAGGAAAAAAATCCAATGTCTGCGTAGGTATATGCAACTTATAAAAAATATTTGAGAAATTTATATGTTCATTGTAGAAAATCTTCACAATATTTTGTTTCCACGAATCGTCGAAAATAAAATAATAATATTACAAAAAAAACTTTTTGAAATGCTTGTTATAAATATCAACGTAGGTATAACTGAAGTAGTTTCATACTATAACCAACCTTTTATGTTCCCAGACATTCAATTATAAATTTTGATTGTACAAACAATCGACTTTTCATAATTGGTCGTTAATATTTGTTTATTCAATTCATATGTAAATCAAATATACGAGAAATAATATTAAAAGTCGATTTTCACTTATTTTAGTTTTCCCTAATCGGAGGTATTAAATACATTGTTGTATACTGGAGAGTATTGTTTTAGAAATTCTTTATTATTAATAAAAATAGGGGATTTTATATGGCGCCGTTTAATGATTCAAGATTATTCCAAGGGCGCTGATAGTTTAGTTATGTGCTGCTCTACGAAACAAAGCTGTTTTCAGTCATTTATTGAAAGTGCTCTTGCTTTGAGCACTGCGGACATCTGGAGGCAGTGCATAATACTAAATTTGACCACTCACACCAAAGCATCTGTCATACTAAGCCGCTTTGTTGAATCTGTCCAAATCCTTTAAGGATTCGTATTTCTGTGATCCAGACGACATGAGTATGAGATGAGAGAGAGCTTTTTTCTCAGACATAGCTCTCTGGATACTTTTTTTTAACCGGCATCACTTTTATTATAGAACAAATACAGAGGGTTTTTCTATGTCAAAAATATACAAATATATATTATATAAAAAATATCGATGCATTATTTTAAAAGTGATGTTTATAATTTTTAAACCTAAGTTCCTACCTACAGAATGAAAAAATATATTTATCTTCTACGTATTTTTTTTAAATGGAATGATTGTAGTGTTTAAAATCAAAATTTGATTCATATCAATCAAACCGCGAAAGGAAATTGGGGAAATGTCGAATATTTCAAGCTTTTTATCATTCGTTCATCGTTGTACTTTTCAGTGGCAATTAAAAAAATTTTTCAACCACATGCCAATATATTATTTACAAAATGTGGCCTTGAAAAGGATCGTAGCTATGATTCAATTTATAATCTAGCAGAACCTTTGTTTTCAAAAAAAGGTCTTGAATTACAGTTGTAAATTCTTTTTACTCCTCGGGGTAGTGAGAAGTTGTGAATACGCAATTTTTAAGGTTATTGTTTTTACTGAAGATTATCAACAAGTATCATGCTGAGATTGTATTCCAAAAGTTTCATATCAATGTATCTGTGTACCTTGTGATATACCTTGGAACGCCATCTATTGAGAGAATTGGTTATTTGTAAATACAATTCAGGGGTGACTTCTATGCGAAAAATGCATTGTCACCTCAGATATAAGAATTGTAGCTTTCATTATTTACAAATAACCAATTCTCTCAATAGATGGCGTTCCAACAAAATAAATAAAAATAATAAGATTGTTGTTCATAATTTCACCCATAGATGGCTGTAGTAAAAATTCCTTATTTTCAAGCGAAAAAGAATTTCAGTATTACAATATATAGAACTTTCAAAATTGAATTGATAGGGATCTCATTAAAAGGCATAATTGGTGAACGTTGCGCAAGCGCATAAAGTGATCACGTAAACCAGCCGATGACAGGTCGTAAGCCCTGTAGGTGCCTTGATTTCCTGGTTCTCCTACAGTAAATATTCCAACTTCGTCTCTATTGAGATAATTAAAAATCTGTTAAAAAATATATTTGACTCCCGACAGGGAAAAAATCCAATGTTTGCGCATATGCAATAATAAAAATATTCGAGCATTGAAGGATTATCAAGTTTTCATATAATTCCATGAAAATGCTGAAAATTTTATCATACAATATTTGAATGCTCTGTGGAGTGACCCACACACGTTATTCTTCACATGAAATGAGAGTTTTTTAAACCTATGATTATATATAACCTATAACTTATGTATTTATTTACATATTATATTTTATGGTTTATAGAAATGCCATAGTTTTCGGCTTCTATAAGCTATTTTGCTACAGAGAAAGGTACTTCATGTATAGGTACCTTCGTATATTTTCTACATATTTTTGTACCCAAAATTTAATGGAGATTGGTGTCAGTCAGAATTAACTCATTTGCATATCAATTGTTTCCGTGTGTCCCCAAAAACATCCAACATAAATAGATAATATAATATTGAACCATACGTGTTTTCCATTTTGGTACCTAATTTAATTCAAAAACTTTTGATTGCTTCAGAGGTTAAACAATATAATTAGGTAATTTTTATCTTATTTATTACCTAAATTTCAAATTCAGACATATTCGGTGAAAAAAAGAACAATCACTATTTTGGAATTTATTTGCATTTCAGAAAATTATATGACCATACATTACAACACTTCTAGATAAATAAATCAGTTTAGAGAACAGTTATCTCTTTGTTCTCTAACGGAACAAAGTGTTTTTTTCGACAAATAAATTCGAAAACAATTCACATTAGTCGTTATTCTCTATACAAAAACGATGTATTCTGCCCACCTCGTTGTCAAAAGTCTCGCGGAAAAAATCCTCACTTCGATTCATACAAAAATTGTTTACTGCGACATATAGTAGGAAAATATATGAAAATCTATGGTTGTACCTACACATAAAATGCTACCTATTGGTAGATAACTTTTTTTTCAAATATTTATTTATTTTAATACTTTTTTTAAACCCTGTGGAAATCGAAAATTCATTACCAAATGGTGATTTTTTCGAACTAACCAGTGGCCATTTCTATGCTAGGCGTTTTCCAACTGTCGATTTGTTCAGGAGAACTTTGTTCTCTTAACATATCGACAATGTATCAAGCCAGAATACGCGAGAATTGTATGGAGAGGTCTACTTTTTTCACGGCTTTTCCAACTTTGAAGTCAAAAAACACCAACTTAGAGGCTTCGCAGCATATATGTTCCATACACGGATTACTCAGAATTCGGAGTAGAACATTTCGTGTGTCTGTGTGTGTGTCTGTGTGTGTGTGTGTGTGTATGTCTGTGTGTGTGTATGTCTGTGTGTGTGTGTGTGTGTCCCCCTTATAACTTTTGATCCGCTCAATTTACAGAGCCTAAAATTTCAGAATATATAAACAGTTACAGGCCTACAAAACTTTTATACTCGGAATTTTGAATTTTTGTTTCAGTCAGGGGTTATCAACTTTTAAATTTTTATTTTATTTTTCCCTATATCTCAGAAACCATAAAAGCTAGAACGCTGAAAATTGGTATAAACATAGACAAATACAAAATCTCAAATTAGTTTTTTCAAAAAAATTCTAGGGTTTCTCAAACATTTTTTATTAAGAAAAGTATTTTTTTTATGATAAATTTATGAGTTTAACTGCCTATATTTCCATTTTTTTTTTAAAAATCGAAATAATCCGAAACACCCCAACTAGATAATTTAATTTTATATAAAAAATATTAAAATTGTAGCAGTACATCTCAAATTTTTTTTAACAATTTTTATAAAAATTGAATTTAGTGACGACATCGCTTCATACAATTTGTATGGTAGTCACCTATACACAATATCAAAGAAGACTTAATAGTTTGATACTTCATCTCTAAACATACAATATACATATACCATCATGCTGTTTTCATATTCCGGGTAGGAAAAAAAGACTGACCTCCATACTATCCTATCTTGACTACCTAGGTACATGTGTTGTATAGAAAACTAAATATCATAAAAAAATAAATAATTGTATTTATGGGTTTGGTACTTATTCTTCAACTATACATACTATCGCTGTCGACAGTTGGATCTCATGTGTTACATGCAACTAGTTATTTCAATCTGATATTGTTTTCATTTTCCAACTGTCGATTTGTTCAGGAGAACTTTGTTCTCTTCCAACTGTCGATTTGTCCAACTGTCGATTTGTTCAGGAGAACTTTGTTCTCTTAACATATCGACAATGTATCAAGCCAGAATACGCGAGAATTGTATGGAGAGGTCTACTTTTTTCACGGCTTTTCCAACTTTGAAGTCAAAAAACACCAACTTAGAGGCTTCGCAGCATATATGTTCCATACACGGATTTACTCAGAATTCGGAGTAGAACATTTCATGTGTCTGTGTGTCTGTGTGTCTGTGTGTGTGTGTGTGTGTGTCTGTGTGTGTGTCCGTCCCCCCCTTATAACTTTTGATCCGCTCAATTTACAGAGCCCAAAATTTCAGAATATATAAACAGTTATAGGCCTACAAAACTTTTATACTCAGAATTTTGAATTTTTGTTTCAGTCAGGGGTTATCAACTTTTGAATTTTTACTTTATTTTTCCATATATCTCAGAAACCATAAAAGCTAGAACGCTGAGAATTTGTACAAATATAGACAAATACAAAATCTCAAATACATTTTTTATTAAGAAAAATATTTTTTTTATGATAAATTTATGAGTTTAACTGCCTATATTTCCGAATTTTTCAAAAATATCGAAAAAAACCGAAACACCCCAACTAGATAATTTAATTTTCTATGAAAAATATAAATATTGTATTAGCACATCTCAAACTTTTTTTAATAATTTTTATAAAAATTGAATTTAGTGACGACATTGCTTCATATAATTTGTATGTCAGTCGCCTATACACAATATGTAAGAAGTTTTAATAGTTTGATAGGTACTTAATCTCCAAACATAAATACAGAACCATCATGCTGTTTTCATATTCCGGGTAGGAAAACAGGACTGACCTCCATACTGTCCTATCTTGACATACATACCAACATGTGTTAAAATTTTCAATAATTTGGATTTATGGGTTAATAGTTTGGTACTTATTCTTCAACTATACATACTATCGCTATCGACAGTTGGATCTCATGTGTTACATGCAACTAGTTTTATATAAATACCTAATACTAACGTTTATATAAATTATTGTTAAGTGCCAACACTCCAACATAGACGTATCTACATAACGGTAGGTACTATTTCTAATACTTTAGTACGTATGTTTTATGTCTCAGAACGAAATTAACGTCGTTGTATATTTGTGTAGATTTATCAGAGTTAAGTGAAATTGTGTGATATGGTTAATGCAAACCCATCTACAGACATAGGAGTGGTAGGTATACTTTACTTATGTGAGATGAACAGTGTACCTAGAGGTGGAGAAAACTCAAGATTAATGCGACATGTCACATACACCTGTCATCAGTTGAACAAACTTCACACAGATACCAACTTATTCATTATGCTTATACTCCGACAGATTTGATTAAACTAACTTGTTTGAAATTTTTAACTAATTTCACAAACATTCTTATTTATATAATATTGTCGGCCTTCGTGGCTCAGTTGGTTGGTTATCTGACTGCTGATCTAAAGGTCCCGGGTTCGATTCCCGGTGGAGAAACAGTTTTAAATTGTGTTTTCAGTCTGCATCTGTGAGAAGATTTAATATCTCCTGAATGTGAAACTTGTTATTGGGTGCGTGTTAAATAAATATTTGTCAATTTTTTTTTTAAATAATTGTATTTCTTTTAAATTACTAAACAAATTTTCATATCTAAGAGTAACAAATTAAGAGAATTCTAAATTGGAGACCATGGGATATGAAAAGGAGAATAGGCCGGCCCCAGAAAAGGTGGGCCGATGATATTGTCCCTGTCGCTGGAAGCGGATGGGTTCGAAAAGCCCAGAAAAAAGACGAGTGGAAGCTATTAGAAGAGGCCTACATCCAGCAGTGGAGAGATGGCTGAGAAAGAAGAAGAAGAAGAATAACAAATAATATAAAATGTTTTCGAAATACGGGATAGTCTCCAGGGTACTTTTTGGATACTCTGTACTCGGCCGACGCTGTTGTGCCCTCGTCATTCTATACTTAGAGAAGAGCAGGACGGACGCCTCTAGTCTCGCTCGGCAGTTACTCGTCAACTGTGGCGAATGTTGGTGTGTGGTTCGGGCACACCGCCGGCGCAGACGTCGGGTCAGACATCCTGTGTTGACAACGAGACGTCAAATCTGACAGGTGATGATTGCGTCGGATGCCCCCGGTGTTAGCCCGCGGAACCTTCGGACGCCAACACGAGGACCGAGGGGTCGGGGTACAAGCCCCTCCGACTTGAAACGGAGTGTACTTAGCGGCCGATTTCGAGACCAATCGGAGGCCCTGACGTGTGTGGTTGGATTCTCGGGGGCAGTGGTTAAACCCGATGGATGGTGGATATTTTGTGTTTGTCCGATGTTGCGGCTGCGTCCGGTGGTGAACAGGGCCAATGAGCTCTATAGCGTCGCCGGCGTGGAAGTGGATCGCGATCCCCCTCGATGTACTTTTGGGTGTAGGTAGGTACTCTTAAACGTCAACATAAAATTATTTCATTCTTTCTATATAATATATGCTGACGTCTGTTACTCATTCATCTCCATGAAAAGTGTATCAAGAGAATCTGACTTTTAATAAATCAATACTGATATTATTTACGGTGCAGAACTCAAATTTTTACATCCATTTTTTTTATTTTTAAACATGTCCACGTAGGGGACGTCAGCTATTAGAATTTGGGTTCATTTTACTCTTCCGAAGAAGCGCACTACGTAGCGTTGGGAGGGGTTTGCAATCAAGAAAAGAGTTTATTAATTCGGATTTTAAAAAGACCCGGGTTGTACGAAGGTGGAAACACAGAATTCGGAAGATCGTTCCACAGTCGGGCTGCTGTAATAATAAAGGAGTTCGAGAAGCGACTTGATCGTATATGTTGAAGGTCAACTGTGAATGGGTGCTGCGATTGAGTGAAGAGAGTGATTCTGTTGCGAGTGGGTGGAGGAGGGACCAAAGATCCAAGTTCTTCTGAGCAATTCCCGTGGTAGTATCTATAGAATAAACTTAAAATACCGACTCTGCGTCTGTGTTCTAGTGATTGCAATCCATCAGTCAGTGATGGATCATCAATCAGACGTATAGCACGCCTTTGGACAGCGTCGAGGGTAAATATATACATAGTTCCTTGTTCTTGAAGAATTTGTAACAGAACGATGTATTACAGAGTTCGAAATGAAGACACAAGGAAAGAATGTAAGATGAAGAAAGATATTATTAACAGAATGAAAGTTAACACATTGCGATGGTTTGGCCATTTGGGGAGAATGAAAGAAGAACGCCTGACGAAGAAAATATACATAGCTGACAGGACCGGAATAAGAGATCGGGGGCGCCCAAGAAAAAGATGGCACGACCATGTAAACGAAATTCTGAAAGATGGAAATGTGAGAAGCGTGAACAACAGACGAACATGTATAAGACGATGTATGAATGTTGATGAGGCGATGAATGTGTGTCAAGATAGAAAAATGAGGCGTTCGGTTCTGTGTTGTCTGACGTTGCGGCTGCGTCGGGGATGAACTGGACCAAAGAGTCCTATAGCATCCTCCGGCGTGGAAGTAGTTCGCGAACTCCATCCTTCTAGTACAAGGAAAAATATAAATATGTAGAAATAAAATGATTTTTTTTTTATATAAAAAAATCTAGTTTAACGAAGAAATAGGTATATTATTAACCTTTTACGAATATTTTATACAGCACGAAAACTCTGGTTTTTATAAAAAATAGTAGGTAGTAGGCGAAATTTCTTTCCAATATGCTCAGGATATAGCCCCATAGCACCCATAATAATATATTCCCCTATTCCAGTGTTCCCCTCTGTTTTTTTTGTTTCAGAAAAGTGATCAAAATGTCCCGAAATTATCTCATTATCATAAATTTGCTGATAATAACGCTCATAGATTTTTGGATGCTTTGTAATCATATTTCACAATTTACTGTTAAACCCCCCCATGAACAATGGGACATTGGAGTGGTCGACAGACATCAGCAGTGAGGTCAGGGATTCCTATCTACACATAAATTAACACATTTTAGGTAGGAACAGTACAACAGAATGTGTTCCGCAGTTTATTCTGGGAATTTTCAAAACGGACACGAAACGAACGTTAAAACGACGAAAATTGCTTTTGAAGCTACAATAATACAACTGATTTTTTATTGTATCGCCGGAATATAACTGCGTTCCGGAATTATAAATAATTTGTCCCAAAAACATATTTTTTTTGTCGAAATGTACCTATATATACATTTTTACTCTCCACACTATGGAATAGTGGAGAGTCTCGATTTCACAATTTTTAAGCGTATATTTTTACATCAATTTCTTAACGGGTATCATGTAGAGAGTGCACATTGTAAGTTTCGCCGTGATGTGTTTGTATGTATGGCGTACGGCGTATGGCGTACGGCGTACGAAATTATCCTTTTTGTGTCCTCTCTACAGCCCAAACTATAAGTCCAATCAACTTCATATTTACATCATATATGTAAAGGGCATAGACCTAGAGCTGATTATTTTTCCATGCACAACTTTTAATTTCTTCTCTATGATTTCATCATTTACGTAGTTTTTTTTTGTGTCCTCTCTACATCCCAAACCAAAAGTCCGATTGACTTCATAATAACATCAATTGTGTAAAGTGCATATACCTAGAGCTGATTAGTTTTCCATAGGTATTCGGTAATTTCTTCTCTATGATTTCTGTCACGGTCTGAAAAATCGAGTTTTTTGTATACTGTTTGAAATTTCGATGCAACAAAAATACACTCCTCAAAAATGCATTCAAGGATTGTCAAAATTTAAAGAAACGAGTGGGTTGTGGCCAACACTAAACTCTCCACACCACAAATATTGACAATCTCAATATGGTAAAATATGCTTATGTTATATGAAATATTTTATTCATTCTAAATTTTACTACCAGGAATATAAATTTTCTAACGATAGTATATTTTCATGTTAAGATAGACAAACTATTAATGCAGTATGGTGTAGAATGCTTATGTTGTATGAAATACTTTAATAAAAGCAGATAAATTTTGTTTTAAAGAACGCGAGAGCATTTTCAAAATTTTGACACGTGATATCATATGAAGAATTTTTTTGTTATTTATGGAAAGCTAATCAGGTCTATGTTCAAGCTCTTTACATTATAACATGATCAAATTACTGAACTTTTCCATACATAGAAATTTATCTAATTACATTTTTATTCATACTAAATGTTACTACCAGGAATATAAATTTTCTTCCGATAGTATATTTTTATGTTAAAATAGACAAACTATTAATGCAGTATGTGAAGAATGCTTATGTTGTATGAAATATTTTAATAAAAGCAGATAAATTTTTCGAATTTTTCGTGAGAAACTTTGTAGAAGTTCATTTTAAATAAAATAAAATAAATTAAAACAAATAACTTTGTTTACTTCTACTACTGTAAACACCTTTAATTTATGAAAGGGGTTATAACGTTTTCGAGCGTGTGCTCATCCTCAGTAACCACTTATTACTAACTTAAAACTAATGACAGACTACTTAACTATGTTGGCGGGCGGACGGAGGAAGAAGGGGGGGGTGGTGGATGGGGGGGGGGTGATAGTGGGTGTGGTTAATATTTTTATAAGGGGAGAATTTATTAGTGGGTGTTGTATATTTAAAATTTGGTTTTTGGGGGCTCTATTTATTTCGATTGATTCTAGAATATCTAATTTTTTCCCCTTATTACACCTATGTAAAATTTCTACGTCTCTGAAGTCGAATGTATGTCCTGTTAGTCTGGCGTGGTCCGCGATATCTGAGTTGATAGAAAAGTTTTTTATTGCCTTTATATGTTCAGAAATCCTGGTTTTTATTTTCCTTCCACTTTGTCCGATGTACTGGTTTTCACAATTGTGACAATTTAATTTATAGACCCCACTATTGTTCAGCACACTAATTTTTGTTTTATTGTTCAATATATATTTTTTGATACTATTATCCGTGTATAGTGCAGGTTTAATTTTCATATCTTTACATATGTTTAGTAAATTTGAAGTAAGTTTTCCTGTGTATAAAATTCTTCTCCAAGGTTTATCTTCTTGATGGTCAAATACTCGATAATACACAAATTTATTGATGGCCGACTCTTGTTCTTTTTTACGAATCTTTTTGACGATCAGTTTTTCATCAAAACCATTGTTTTTTGCGATTGTTTTGATCGTTTCTACTTCTGTGTTGTAATTTTTTGTTGTCAGGGGTAGCGATGTGAGTCTGTGGATCATCGAGTTAAACGCTGCCATTTTTTGGGATAATGGGTGGCAAGATTCTGCATGTATGATGTTGTCTGCATATGTTTCTTTTCTGTATATCTTAAATATGAATTTTCCATTTTCAATTGATATTGTTGTATCTAAGAAATTTAATGTGTTATTATCTCCTATTTCACAAGTAAATTCTATTTTGTGATGTTGGGCATTAAACAATTTTAACAAATTGGTTAATTGTCTTTTGGACCCTTTAAATGTAAAAAATACATCGTCGACATACCTCTGATAAAAATAAATGTTTTGTACCAATTGATTCGTTGATGATAGAATTTTGTTTTCAAGGTTATCCATAAATATGTCTGCGAGTAACGGGGATAATGGATTGCCCATGGGGAGTCCGTTAGTCTGTGTGTAGTATTCTTCTTTGAAGCAGAAATAATTTTGGTGAATGGATACATGTATCATAGTATATATATCGTTTTTAAGGATACTATCTTCACATTTTTCTTCTAAAATTTCTTTTAAGTATTGTAATGCTTCTTGAACTGGAACGTTTGTAAATAAACTTTTTACGTCGAACGATACAAGAGTGCTGTTTTCTGGAGGTATGTTATGTTGTAAATTGTTACAGAATTCTATTGAATTTTTAATTGCATACTTTGGTTTAAACTGAGTAACTTTTAAAAACAAATCGTTAACATATTTGGATACCAGGTATGACGGTGCATTTATGTAGGATACCACAGGTCTCATTGGATTATTTTCTTTATGAATCTTGGAAAGTCCATATAATTGTGGGGTCTATAAATTAAATTGTCACAATTGTGAAAACCAGTACATCGGACAAAGTGGAAGGAAAATAAAAACCAGGATTTCTGAACATATAAAGGCAATAAAAAACTTTTCTATCAACTCAGATATCGCGGACCACGCCAGACTAACAGGACATACATTCGACTTCAGAGACGTAGAAATTTTACATAGGTGTAATAAGGGGAAAAAATTAGATATTCTAGAATCAATCGAAATAAATAGAGCCCCCAAAAACCAAATTTTAAATATACAACACCCACTAATAAATTCTCCCCTTATAAAAATATTAACCACACCCACTATCACCCCCCCCCATCCACCACCCCCCCCTTCTTCCTCCGTCCGCCCGCCAACATAGTTAAGTAGTCTGTCATTAGTTTTAAGTTAGTAATAAGTGGTTACTGAGGATGAGCACACGCTCGAAAACGTTATAACCCCTTTCATAAATTAAAGGTGTTTACAGTAGTAGAAGTAAACAAAGTTATTTGTTTTAATTTATTTTATTTTAGATAAATTTTGTTTCAAAGAGCGTTAGAGCATTTTGACAATTTTGACACGTGATATCATATGAAGAAATTTTATGATATCTATGAAAAGCTAATCAGTTCTAAGTTCAAGCTATTAATATTCTTATATCAATATGAAATCAATGAACTGAACATTGCCAAATATAAAAAAATTCTCTTGTTACATATAAGTTTCATACAAAAATCCATTAAATAAAATATATTTTTTGAAACCGTTGAATATTTTTCTTATAACATTGACCAACTTTGAATACAATTCTATAAAGATTATTGGTGTTGTATAAATAGTTAAAACCAAATTAAAATATCTCTAATTTCCAGGTCGTGAGAGCATTTTTTCAGTTTTTATAGATGAAATCATAAAGAAACATTGAGAAAAAATAAACCGTTGTCTATGGAAAACTAATCAGCTCTAAGTTTATGGACTTAACACATGTGATATCAATATGAAGTCAATTGGACTTATAGTTTGGGCTGCAGATAGGACACAAAAAAAACAACGTAAATGATGAATTCATAGAGAAGAAATCAAAAGTTTTCTATGGAAAACTTATCAGCTCTGGGTCTTTGCACTTTACACATATGATGTTAATATGAAGTCGATCAGACTTATAGTTTGGGCTGTAGAGAGGATACAAAAAAGATAAATGCTACGGCGTACGGCGTACGGCGTACGGCGTATACGCCATACACACAAACACATCACGACGAAACTCATAGTGTGCATTCTCTACATGATACCCATTGAGAAATTGATGTAAAAAAATACGCTTAAATTTTGCGAAATCATGACTCTCCCCTATTCCATAGTGTGGAGAGTAAAAATCTGTGGTTTTCCATATCAATGTGAAATAAATTTCATATTTGTATGAAAAATGTATATAACAGAAGTAAAATAGCTTGTGTATGGGAAAATTGAGTGATCAACTTCATATTGATATTTTATGTGTCTCTATAGACAAGTGTATTTTTTACTCTCCACTCAAGGGGTAGGCAGTGAGAACCGAACACCGCATTCTTCTATCTTGACACATACATCGCCTCATCAACATTAATACACTGTCTTATACATGCTCATCTTGCTAGTAATGCAATTTTACTTAAAATTTCTCAACAGGTATCATGTAGAAAATACATACTACCTATGAGTTTCGTGACAGTGTTTTTTTGTGTAGGTAAGGTGTATTGCGAAAACTTATATCCTCTGGGAATCTTATATTTGTTTAAGAATCTAATAGAAATGTACTTCATAAAAATGCATTTAGAGATTAAAGATGCATTCAACATTTCAATAAGGAAAATGAGGAGAGTCTTGTGTTGACCACAAACCACTCGTTTCTATAATACTAAGAAGGAAAAGTCTTGTTAATATCACAAATTCAGTTATGCTTCTTTTTATTTTGAAACAGAAAGAAACCTATGTCATATACCTAGTATGTATATTTCATTCAAGTAATTATATTATTTAGTTAGAAAATCCAAACATAATATTGTGTTTTTTTATAAAAAATTTCACTATATTTAATTTATGTTTCTAACAAATTGATTTCGCCCTATCAAACTTATTTGATTATTTTTTCCATATTATTATGTCAATAAAATTTGTTTTTAATGAAAGATAGGGTATTTTAAATGCACTAATTCTTGAACAATATTTAATTAAATTTTAAAAAAATCAACCTAAAATTAAATCAATTATGATATCTGAGTTTATTTATTCACATAAAGGCATTTAATTTTACTATAGCGGTGATAGCCCAGCGGTAATGTCGTCGCCTCACATGCTTGAGGTCGACGGTTCGAATCCGGGTGGGGCACGCACCTCTGGATTTTTAAAAAATCTATGTGCGGATTTATATCACTAGCTATGTGTAGCCATGATCCAATTTGTCTGGTTCCCCTTTCTAAGGGTTACGAAGGTCAGATGGCAGTCGCTTCAATGTAATAACCAGACTCGCCAATTCAAGGATCATGGTCAAAGCGTACCCCGATAGAAACGGGACAAAAGCGCTAAGGAGAAAGAAAGAAAGAAAGGCATTTAATTTTACTAGTCTAATAATATTTTAATGGCTGGTAAGATGATCGCAGAAAGGTTAACTGTGGTAAAATGAAATCTATTGGATCTGAATTTAAAACACTTTCTATTATATTTACCCATTGCTTCAACAAAAGAAAAAATTCTTCAAAATATTTCTAAGAAGAGATATATATATGTAGATATATTTACTTTAGACATCTACAATAACAAGAAAGTTAACAAGGATATTTGTGGGGAATCATTTATAAATATACCATCGGCCAAGGTTATACTATTTATATTCTTCATGGATATTTTCATATCCTCAAATGAACATAGTGGAAACTGTTGTGTACTCGTGTGCATTGAGAGGGTGGCCCTTGCTTACAAATATAATTAGATTATCGAATATTTTTATTATTGCATATGCGCAAACATTGGATTTTTTTCCCTGTCGGGAGTCAAAGATATTTTTTAACAGATTTTTAATTATCTCAATAGAGACGAAGTTGGAATATTTATTGTAGGAGAACCGGGAAATCAAGGCACCTACAGGGCTTACGACCTGTCATCGGCTGGTTTACGTGATCACGTGATAATTAGATTACCTTAAACACAATTAATTGTACTTTTACCTTAAATAAATAGTGGAATTAATTTTAAACAATTGTTTTTATTTTTATTTATTAAAAATATAAATTAATGTACTTTTACCGTTATATAGGTACTGTGTAATCGTATTCATTAACTACAAAATAAATAATATTTATATTTTGAATACATATTATGTAAATGTAGCACCTGCACTGCATAAAGGGAAGTATTTTTACTATTCTAATGAAGTTAGCTCCTCCCATTACGTGGGGGTAACTTAGATGTCCTTAGGGCTAGAGATGTCATCCAGAACCAGTTGATTGATGACCACTAAACAGTGCAGTACTAGAAGCAGTCCTGGGTGAGTACCAAAGACATATATATTTTACAGTAATTATTATATCAATGTTAGTAGCGTTTTGGACCAAGTCGGCCTCTGAACGAGAAAAAACAAAATGCTGCAATTCAGCCAAGGATTTCCTTAAAACCGTCGTTGAGCAATTATAAGAGAATCGATAGTCTGATCACCCTGTTCCGCTCACTAGAGCAGAGTTTACTCGAATACAACTGATCACCCTGTTCCGCTCACTAGAGCAGAGTATACTCGAATACAACTGATCACCCTGTTCCGCTCACTAGAGCAGAGTATACTCGAATACAACTCATGTGTCTGGAGTCCTCATTACGGAATCGACACGGAACTGATAGAATCTGTTCAAAGGTATCTTTTGAGAGTCATAACATATCGAACAGGGTTGAGTAGCAGTTTGAAGACCTACAACGAAAGGTTGAAGTATTTCAAAATAACTAGACTCGAGACAAGAAGACAAATACATGACCTTACAGTTCTTCACAAAATTGTTAATGGTACCATGGACTCAAGACTTTTACAAGACATACAGCTGAATATTCCTAGAAGATCGCTGAGATTCGCCAATATCTTTCACATTAATATACCTACTTCGGACCAGCTTCATGTATTACAGTCCCATACCCAGAATGTGTAGACAGTATAACGATATGACAAGGGAGTGTCCTGAGCTTGACGTGTTTGCGGATTAGCTCTCTGTTTTTAAAAAAAAAGTTAACTCGCGCGTGTTGTTTTAAGGAAGATCTCAGTGCTGTTTATGTACGCTATTTTGTGTTTTCTCTAACTTTTATGACTTTTTTGACTTCTTATGTGCCTGTTTTTTTTTTGCTTCTACTTATGTAACTTCTATAACTTTTTTTTTCTCTTGAATTGTGTAACTTTTTTTAATCTTGAATTGTGTAACTATTTTTTTTTTCTTTTTCTTTTTTACTTAACTTTTGTAGTCGAATTATTTCTAATTTATGTACTTGTGTAACTTGCCTTTGTGATTGAGTGAGAGCTCATGTAATTTTGTGTGCATCTATAATTGGACGTCCAGCACTCGTAGTAATTACCAATATTGTTTTCTTTTTGTGAGAATTGTGAGCTGGATGTCTGTCGATGTACCCTTTTAATAAAATAAAATAAAATAAAATAAATAATTTACCTAGAAAAGAAATCGCGCTGATATGTCGCTTGAGGTCGGGTCACACAACTTGTCCAGCGCACTTATATAAAATTAATTTACGTGAGTCTCCGAGATGTGCGGAAACAAGTGACATTGGCCATTTTTTTTTCAGTTACCCATCTGTACGAGAGAGTGACGATTTCTTGGCAAATTTGGTGTCAAGGGGTGTTGTTTTGCCAACAAAGATGACAGTATTGTTATGTTATCTGAC
Organism: Molanna angustata; assembly: GCA_963576475.1. Lineage (NCBI taxonomy): Eukaryota > Metazoa > Arthropoda > Insecta > Trichoptera > Molannidae > Molanna > Molanna angustata. The sequence continues at coordinate 398,704 of OY754967.1, forward strand.
AATAGACGTGATTAAAGTGGTGTGTTCCTTTGTAACGAACAATAATTTGTATATTCAATTTTTACTTCGAAACAGATTTGTGTTACATTAAGTAAAATTAGAACACAAGTATGATTTATTAAATATTAAAATAGAAACTGGCTAAGAACGTCACCAGGTGACGAAAGCCATAATTAAAAAAAATATATTAAAAGGGGGAATAGACCGGCCTCAGAAAAGGTGGTGTCCGATGAGATTGTCCCCCTCGCTGGAAGGAGATGAGTCCAAAAAAAGACGAATTTGGAGTACTTAGAAGAGACCTCCATCTAGCAGCGGAGATATGGCTGAAGGAAAAAGAATAAGATGGTATTACTAGGGAATAATCATTATAATAAAAAAAACAAAAGAACTTGTACGTGACTCCATATATGCAATGTACACTTTACTTAACTCAACAAAACTAAACATGTATATTTGTCAAATCGTGTGCTTGATAACTTCTTACGTCATAGAAAGATGATCTGTTTTTCCTTAACTTAACAAACAACTTATGAAACATTCTAAATAGGATGAAATATTTTACTGGTATTGTAGGTTATATAATTTATTTTATTTTATTTTTATTTATTTCTATCCAAAAACATAGAGTAGATATAAGATACAAAATAATTAAAGGTAATATAAGCTTATTCATACATAGTAGACATACAAAATAAATATAAGTTATTTCATTGCAATACATATAATTTCATTATTTCACCATTGCTTACATAGTTAAAGCTATCCTTTTTGTAACTAGTCTCCTCACTAGGCATAGCCTGTGCTAAGGTGAGCTAATTATTTGACAACAATGCTATGTATTTTATTTATTTATTTAATATACAGAGACACCAACAGAACACTGAAGAACTCAAGAAATCATAAAACAAAAACATATAATCTCCAGTGCTCCAATAACAGATATCTTCCGCATGGCTATTGTGCATAGTTATTTTTCTTATATATGTATATTCAATGGAGAGAATTGCAGTATACCTTTCTCACTCTATCGCACTCAAAATCACTGTCCGTACTCCGTACCCTTATTATCAAGATCCGTTGTTAAAAGGGTAAATCTAGTGACTGAAAACTAGATATTATATTAAAACCACCTAATACACTCGCGTGCGTATTAAAGGGTTTATACGTGATTTAAATTATCGGAAACCCAAAACTGTTCATTTTTTATAATTTAAGAACAAATCTGACTTGAAATGAATAAAACTTTATCGGTCGTCACTTTAATTTTATTAAATTTTTAGCACATAAGAGATTTATTTCACAATGGGAATGATTATGGAGTAATTTAAACAAAAACTGTAAATAATGATATTTTGGAGGGTAATTATGCTTAATTTTAAAATTATGTGAATTAACAGAACCTACCATTTGTAGGTAAACTTGCATCTCTGGTCCCTCTTCTATCCATTCACAATAGAGTCACTTGTTTTACTCAATCTCAACACTTACAGTTCACAGTAAACCTTCAATTTACAAGAACCAATCGCTTCTCGAATTCTTTTATTAACACAGTAGCCCGGCTGTGGAACAATCTTCCTAATTCTGTGTTTCTGACTTCTTACAACCCGGGTCTCATTTAGATCCTAATAAATATTTCCCTGAGCAGATTGCAAACCCTCCCGATGCTACGTTGTGCGCATCTTCGGAAGAGTATTATGGACCCAAATCCATTGTTGTAAAAAAAATCAATTGCAATTTTGTTTTTAACAATGGTAGGTTCCTACTTGTAAAAAATATTTCAAAAGAGTGTTTCATATTTCAATTCAAAACTTAATCTAATTTAGGAATTAAAATTTGCGAATATTTCGTAGGTAATTGCAAAATTATTCTCATCTTCAAAATCCAATTACTCGGACTCCTATCCATGTTGTTGATTTAATCATCAGTCCTATGGGCTCCTTGGTCTTAATTTAACTGAAATATACATAATTGCAAAAAATATAATATTTCCTCTTGGGAAGCGTTTGAAAGATAAAAAAAATATGTTATCAAAATCCGGAATAAACACGAAAAAATGAACCGCGAACTAATATATTAAAATTTGAAATTCATAGTTGTTTATGTGTAGGTATAATTGAAATATTGATAGACATCACAAGGCAAACTATTTATTCTAAATATTTCAATATTTAGTTGGATAATAATATTCAAGACATTTGATTTTCTTTATTTTATGCAAATACGTAGGTCCACATACCACAAAAAAGGAAACTTCGTTGTTGACTATGCATAGTATACATAGCCTATGTACTATATATAACCCACATCAACTCAAGAATCAATCCTCTGGAAAGATTTTAATTAAATATGCATGTGCAAGTATACACGAATAAATACACACCTTTTTGGCCATTTTTTTATGCAAGTATGTTTATGGCATTGCATCATAAGATAAATTTAAAATCTTAGTAAAAAAAAATTATGTAGATACTTAAGTTGACCTTCGTGGCTCTGTTAGTTGTATATCCAACTCCTGAGCCAACGATCCCGAATTCGATTTCCGGTGAAGACACAGTTTTTAATTGTCATTCTGAACCTGTCAAACGATAATAATCGTCTCCCAAACGTGGCAACTTGTTAGTGGGTGCGTATTAAATAAATATATGACATAGTACATGTTAGTATACATAGTACCCAACAAGCTATAAGAACAAAAATGAAAAATAAGTCTAAAATAATGACATCAAAAATATATATTGTATTTATTAATCTATATGAATTTATTATCTATGAAAATTTCTTATACGTATCTAAGAGGGCGTGGCATCAGTACAAAAACAAAACAAAGAATTATGTAATTATTTTGGAATGTATAGGTTTTGTTCATGTTCAACAAACGAATATAATGTGAAAAAAAAACAAGTCGAAGGAAATAGCCCATTATTCATTTAGATATCGTTTATGGTAGTCGATTACAGCAGTAATTGTTTGTAACACGCATATCCCTTGTAAAATTAATATATTTTGATTTATGTGCAGACACAGAGACCACCTAGCGGCAGTTTCCTGTAACATTTTCGTTAAAGTCGATGAATTTTCTAGCTGAAACTCGAACCATATTATTTGTACAACAACAACGAAACAAACGGGAAAACGTCAGTACAGAGGTCAATAGTATTAAAAAATAATTATAAGATTCCTCGCTAGATGTCACATTTTTTTAATAGGAAAATCATTATTTGAGGTGTGTTGAAAGTAAATAAATTTCTAGATTTTATTGCACCAATAAGGTAACACAGTTGGAAATACGATTGATAAAATTGGATTATGTATCTACATAAAACCAAAGACTACTTAAGTATATAAGGTCTTTGACATAAAACATACAATATTATGTAATGAATAAGTTTGATAAGCACTAAAATGCATAAAAAAATCATTATCAAAGGATAAAAATTACGTGATATAATTATTTTGAAATATTTGATCATTTACCTACTTAGCTCAATTTTGCCCTTATCTTTTATCAGCGGCGACAAATACTAATATTGTTAAAAAAATGTATACATACATACCATCACGCCATGTCCCTATCGGGGTAGGCAGAGAGAACCGAACGCCAATTACTTCTATCTTGACATACATTCATCGCCTCGACAGCATTCATACATCGTCTTATACATGTTAGTCTGTTGTTCACGCTTCTAACAATTCCGTCTTTCAAAATACCGTTCACATGGACATGCTATCCCTTCCTTGGGCGGCCCCGACCTCTCATTCCATTCCTGTCCGATATAATAATATAATAATAATAAAGTTTTAGATAACCTGGCTCTTACTATGATAATGATGTCTTAATCGATTCAACTAAAATAAAATACTAAAGCTATAATACCCGTCTAAAAGCTATTTTAATTGACACTCCTTTTTCATCTTCTCACTCCTCCCAAATAAACCTCTCCCTATCTTTTTATTTTATTTGTTGCTGTGATTTGTGAATGAATATGGACTTATAACAAATACATCCTCATACATTCCCTAAATTAAGCATAAATGATTGTGCTATAGGTGAATGAAATCGGTCGTGGCAGGATTCGAACTCGCGACCACTGGATTACGAACCCAATGTGCTAACCGCTCTGCCACCACCCATCCAATAATTGTGTTTGTCTTTCTATTTGTTTTATTTGTTATAAATTTAATGTACCTACCACTACACTATTTATTGCCTCACGTTGCATTGGTTGGTTGGAAGAAACTTCCTTATGGTAAATTGTACACATTATTGTATATAAATAAATAAATAAAACAAAACACTGGAAGCATTATTCTAAGCCGCAGTAATGAAATAATAATGACAATAAATTATCTGGAAAATGTACTGTTAACCGTAGGTACCTATTGGCATATCGTCAGGAAAAAAGGACTGGCCTTCATACTATCCTATCCTGACATATAAACTACTTGTTTTATATAGAAAACAAAATATTTTAAAATAAGTGTTATAGTTAGGTACGTATTCTTCAATTATACATACTATCGCCATCGACAGTTGGATCTCATGTGTTACATGCAACTTGTATCACTAAATAATGTTATTTCTATGCTGTGCCTACTAAGGTTGGGTTGTTTTAACAAAAGTATCAGTAATTTATAGTTAAAATACTTTGATTTCATAAAATTGATCAAAATTTCGTCGTTCAATGGCATTAGATTTGATGAAACAACCAAAAGTTTTGAACAATTTTATGAAATCAAAGTATTTTAACTATACTATTAATTATTTAATCTTTGTTCGAGAAACACAGCCTAAGTGTGTTGCTGTGTTGATTGATGGGGTGTAGGAGGGGGTAGGGGTAGAATTTGGTATTGTGATTGGTTGGACAGAAGAATGAGGATTATCTATGGATAACGGAAAAATTGTCAACAATGGAGAATAATTGGGGAATTTGGTGATATTGATAAGCGTTTTACCTGAATTTAAGTTTTTGTGGATTTCGATTGTTTCTAAACTGTTTATCAAATGACCTTTGTGTATTATTAGGTATATTATTTGCAATTCCGAGAAGTTGCTATTCATAAAAGGTACATCTCCTATGTTATTTAATTGTCTTATTTATATTTCTGGAGATTTGGCCGATGAATATTGAATCGCAGTCTCCACATATACCTAAGTTAATTTATACCGCTTTTTTTTTTCATTAAATCAATTTTGTTTTTTGTGTTGCAAAGTTATTTACTGAGATTATTAGTTGTATAAAAGGCTGGTTTAATTGGTGTTGGAAGTTTTTTTGTAATTTTTGTGGATAATTTATCTATGTACAAATTTTTTCTCCATATTTGATTTTGTTTATCATTAATTTTTATATATCAATTATTAATTATTTTCTATTGATTATTTTGTCTATCAAATGTTGTTCGTATCCGTTATTGGAAGATATTTGTGTGATTGTTATTAGTTATTTTTCGTAGTTTTACTGTGACGGAAGGATCTTTGACAGTCTATCTATTAAAGAAAAATATTATCTATTAACCTGCGAGTTTATGTGTGATTGGATATTCTAGAAAATTCAAATATTTATCAAATTCTTTATTTACTGTGAACTTAATTTTATGATGAAAGGAATATGTCTAATTATCTGTTCCTATAAAAATTTAAAAAAAAATACCCGTAGCGGTACCACTCTAAAACACATTTGAGTAATGGGTTATCAGAATCAAACAAATATGTTTCGAGTTTGTTCATGAACATGTCAGCAAGGATCGGATTGGCTGACATTAGCATAGGTAAACCGTTTTTTGGATATAGATATATTATTATAAAATTCGAAATAATATTGATGAGTGCAGATATCAAAGATTCTGACCAACTTACCAGTCCGCATCCTCTTTAGGTTGAAATCGCAGAATTTAACATTATATCTATAATAGTTCCGAAGGTTGTATGGACTGCTACGATATTATGTAGCTCTGTACTACGCTTTCCAGTTGCGGATTGATACAGGGGTTCTTCTATGATCTCCAGGGATTTAAGCTTGCGCAGATGCTACGGTTATACCGCCGATACTCGGATTCTGAATTGGAGACCCAATTATAATAGAAGAAGTGTATGGACTGACGATATTGTCCAACTGGTAGGACATGGGTGGAAGCAGAGTGCCCAGGATAGAGAGAAATGGAAAACCCTGGAAGAGGCCTATATCTAGCAGTGGAGTGAAAGGAGCTAAAAAGAAGAAGAAAAAGAATCTATAATACCTCATTTCTTATAATTTGTACTTGTATTTTATTAGTTCCTACCTTTAAAATTCACCCGTTGGTACTTGCAGTTACTGAAATATGTTTAAAAATATTTATTTATTTATTTATAAAATGAAAAAGATGATTACTTTTTTTTAATATTTCCGGTTGTGCACTTAACAAATCACCGAGTTTCATTATTTTCAGATGGAAGAGCACAAACAGGACTTACCATTTTCATACCTACATATATTTAATAAGTAAAAACATATTTATTTTTTTTGTTGACGTTGCTATCTCTTACACTTACATATAATACGTTCACGTCTAGTTCACCTGATTAATTAGGTAAGTACATACATGAATGTATGAACATTGAACGAACAATATCAACTAACTGTTAATGATGTAAGTACTTATTATTTGTATTTGTGGACATTTTATTAAACTCCAATATAAATATATTTTATCTCAAATAATGTCTCTATTTGTTTACATGACAAGTATCATTTTGTAACTTATCAAAATGCAAACAACGAGAAATAAGAAAAAAATTTCATAAAATTGGATAGTGTGGCACAGTACATTCATATTTAGTGCCAGACAAAGTTTTATTTTTACTTTCTACCTGATCTGACACCTTTTTGTGTCAATTGATATCAATAATTCATTTAAAAAATAATGTGACTTGACAATCTCTTCTACTACAATACAAATCATCAATACAGTCTCAACTGTAATATTGTAAATAAAGTCTTCAGTCTTACTTCAACTAATAGTGAACCAACAGAATAAATATTTTTGAATTATGTGACAAGTCGAAGAAACAAGTAAGATTGATGGTGAATAGTGCAGCTGACAATAACACTCTGATCACTTTACAAACGTGCTTTCTCAGTTTCGTGAGACCAGTGAAATCTATTTCCTAATAAAAAATGAGAAAACAGACATTGGAATTAATACCCCCGGAAGGAGGATGGGGTTATGCAGTCAGTTTGGGAGTCACGTTGATATTTGTAATTAAATTTATATATTTTACTGTGGTGTAAATGTTCCTGATTTGATTGCATATTTGCATAATAAATATATCAGTTACGGAGATTTCAATGGTATAGACCAAGAGTCAGCGTCTGCCAAATTTACTTCATAGTGTAAAGGCTGATTTTTTTTTCTGTGAAAGGATACCATAACAGGTAACAACGATTGGATAATATGAACTCTGAGTGTTGGTGGCTTTTGGATATAACAGCCTTCAAAGTTATTTAAACACATCTTTTATAGAACCCTATGAAGCGTTATAGTAAGTATGAAGCGTGATTTTTTTTTATATTCTCTACGGCAGACATCAGACATCAGGAATCAGGCCATTTAAAGAAATTTTGGTAGATATAAACATCAAAAATCAGGTCTCCCATTTAGATACAATTTGGTAACGCCTCGACAGAGACACCTTAAAAGTTCAATAATGATTTTTGATTTGATTTTGCGTGATTTTTTTTACTATTCACTACGGAAGACTATTATAAATCACATGTTCCACTCACTTCACTTCAAAAGAATCATAACTATTTATTCAAAAGAGTCATAACTTAAATAGAATACTTGATTTCTAAATTATTATTTTGAATTTATTTTTTATTTTGTCTTTGGTAGTAAACAATAAAAATCACACATTATATTATAACGCTTCATACTGAAACTGACGTGTTAAAATAGCAATTTTCAACACTTTGAAGGCCGTTATCTCCGAAACCACTCTACTCAGGGTTTATATTATCAAATCTTTGTTACCTGCTGTTGTGTCTTTGTGAAGCAAAAATCAGTCTTTATACACAATGATATAAGTCAGGCAGTGACTGGCTCCAACTCTACTATGTTTAAACTGATTTCAACATACTATTTTAGTACGAGGATGCGCCTAATTACATTAACCGAATAATTCTTGAATATATTTAATTTAACTTTACTACATAATATAAACAATATATTGCACACCGACAGGCTTACTTCCACGAGGCAATTTCTTTCAACCAACCACATTTGTATATTTGTCCTATTCTGATTCGTCTAAATTTATCCGTCTGAATTTTAGTAGGTATATTATGAAAAATGTCAAAAAGTTGACTGCATTTATATGGGACTCATTACGTCACACCACGCGGATAAAATCCTTTTATTCACGATTCGTTCGCAAAAAACTAATTAATCAATATATGTCCTATTCTGAAACGAATCAGAATAGGACATATATTACCAGGGATCAAATAGGTTGAAACCTATCATAATATATATAAAGAACCTCACTTATCATGTGTAATAATTTTACTTGTTCATTTTTTAAAACATTTCAAAATCCATGAATTCTTTTCATTGTTTCGTTGAAATTCATCCCCTGAATGTAGCAAAACTTTTAAGTACTGTAATAAGCAAATAGATTGTGCTGTCTAAAACAGTATAATATGGCAACTTACAAATCAAAAACCATCTGTTTTAAATAAATATAAACTACAATAAGATAAAAGAAAACAAGATTTATAATTTTAAAAATAGATACCTACATATTACTATATTTTTCGGAGTGCAGTATTACAAAACAAAAATGATACATGGAGATGAAACATTTATGTTTATGTTGCAGATAGTTGGATTTTCTCACTTCCACTCGCTGGGAATTTTGTATGGAGGAGTTTTGGCTGAAGGAGGTGCCGCCAGCGGAGGATTGACACTTATGGCTGCTGTTTTAACATTTGCATTTTCAATATCAGGTACAAATTTATTCAAGAATGAATATCAACCGAATTTTTTTACTATCCAACCGAATGTTTTCACATTCATTGCAAACGTAGTATACCTTTAGGCATAATTTTTTGAAATTGGGTCTGTTGATATTCTTCTATAACAGTCCTGGGTAAACTTAAACGGCCCACCGAGTATATATGAGTGCGGCCAGCGAGCAATATTCGTAAAAAATCAGAAAATCATTCATACGCATTGCAATACAAAAACAATAAGACTGAATATTTCTCACTGCGCGGACTTTCTGTGATTTATACCGCAGATTTCAGAGCATTGTCCAAAATAACTAATATTGACTTTGTTTGATTAAATTTATCTAAATAATCAAAAGGAAACTGAATTTTTCTAGCTGCGCGGCAATCTTTGTTTTTTTTTATAAATCCTTAGAGAAATTATTACTGCATGAAATGATTAAAATATAAAATCTTCGAAACAAATATTTCTACATATTTGTAAAATTTTACAATTGAGATTTCTTTTGTACCTACTTCTGTGGCCCGCTGCCGCCGTTCACATTAAATATCTGAATCTGGTCCGTTGTCCCAAAAGTTTTCCCACCCCTCTTATAGAATATAATACTTATCTGAAATGTTTGATTTTTATTCTGTTCATCCCTTTTAATCATTTTCTATCATTTGTCTTATAATTTATTGCATTTTGATTCTGTTTTGTCAATTTCCATCTGTTCATATATTTATGTTTTATAATGTATCAACATATATTATTTTTACCACTTTACAGGAGTTCTCAGCAATGTTATGTTTAAGTTGTTCAGCTTTCGACGAGTAGGTTTTGTTGGTGCTTCTCTCTTCTCAGTTGGTTGGTTCTTAAACAGTTTGATGATAACCCCACCGCTGTGGCTGTTGATGATTTCCGTTGGAGTTCTCCAAGGTCTCGGCTCTGGCTTCATCATGTGTATGTGTCTCACCAGCTTCAACACCTACTTCTCCAGAAGACGAATGTCTGTTATGGCAATATGCAAGATGATCGTTGGATTGGGTAACATGCTGTGTCCCATATTGATCAGACTCTCCATGGAGAAATACGGTTTTAGAGGCACCATGCTTCTAATGACCGGTGTATCGTTACACGGTATTTTGGGTGTTTTACTGATGCATCCAGTAAAATGGCACCAAAAAAAACAACACCAAATCAAGGATAAAGACTGTAAGTTCAAATTCATAAAAATAATATTTTGATAGTACTTTGAATAATTATTCAAAAAACCTTCAAGTTTCAATTGTATTTTTATAGATTTACATCTAAATTAATCCACATCATAACGTCCGCAGATGATTGCAGCCATGGTGATGAAGAAAAAACATTATTTGAAAAAAACATCCTTAGCCCTTTGATGGAATATAATCACGAAAAAGATAGTGAAATGACTAAGAAACCTTGTGAAAAAGATGAAAACACTACATCTACAGAAGAACTTCCAACAACACCAGAATATGAAAGAGCAAGAGCATTATCGATCATAAGTTTTGGACAAACCGTATTGCCACCATTGGACACCAAATCATCGAAAAATAATGTTTGGTTAGTAGCTTAAATAATATTCGTAATAGTTATGTAGCTACATGATAATCGCCAGTGTATTACAATCTACCATATTTTTTATGTGTATGGCTATGTTATTTGATGAACATGAATTACTGACGTAGATATTCCTTAAAAATGATATTATTAAAAACAGTTATAAGAGGAAATCAATTATAGCCATAAGATTATTCTTGATTGTTTCCAGGAAATCCTTCATTGAGCTGTTCGACATGAATCTGTTCAAGGATCCCATCTTCTGTAATATATGCTTTGGAATATCGTTGGGAATATTTACTGACATCACATTTTTCTTGTTACTTCCATTGCAATTGGCAGACAGAGGATATACTTTGGTAACAATTATCTAGATTATATTCATATTTTCTTTGTGCATCAACCATTTTATTCCAACTGTCGATTTGTTCAGGAGAACTTTGTTCTCTTAACATATCGACAATGTATCAAGCCAGAATACGCGAGAATTGTATGGAGAGGTCTACTTTTTTCACGGCTTTTCCAACTTTGAAGTCAAAAAACACCAACTTAGAGGCTTCGCAGCATATATGTTCCATACACGGATTTACTCAGAATTCGGAGTAGAACATTTCGTGTGTCTGTGTGTGTGTGTGTCTGTGTGTCTGTGTGTGTGTCTGTGTGTCTGTGTGTGTGTGTGTCTGTGTGTCCGTCCCCCCCTTATAACTTTTGATCCGCTCAATTTACAGAGCCTAAAATTTCAGAATATATAAACAGTTACAGGCCTACAAAACTTTTATACTCGGAATTTTAAATTTTTGTTTCAGTCAGGGGTTATCAACTTTTGAATTTTTATTTTATTTTTCCATATATCTCAGAAACCATAAACGCTAGAACGCTGAAAATTGGTACAAACATAGACAAATACAAAATCTCAAATGAGTTTTTTCAAAAAAATTCCAGGGTTTCTCAAACATTTTTTATTAAGAAAAATATTTTTTTTATGATAAATTTATGAGTTTAACTGCCTATATTTCCAAAACTTTTACAATTATCGAAAAAAGCCGAAACACCCCAACTAGATAATTTAATTTTCTATAAAAAATATTAACATTGTAGCAGAAGATCTCAATTTTTTTTTAACAATTTTTTTAAAAATTGAATCAAGTGACGACATCGCTTCATACATTTTGTATGGCAGTCGCCTATACACAATATGTAAGAAGACTTAATAGTTTGATATTTCATCTCCAAACATACATACATACCATCATGCTATTTGCATATTCTGGGTAGGAAAAAGGATCTTCCTCCATACTATCCTATCTTGACATACATACCTACATAATATGTTCTATAAAAAACAAAATATCTGAAAATATTCAATAATTTGTATCTATGGGTTTATAGTTTGGTACATATTCTTCAACTATACATACTATCGCTATCGACAGTTGGATCTCATGTGTTACATGCAACTAGTAATTACCTATATTTATACATACATAATTGAAACTATTAACATTCAGAGAAGTCAGGCAACTTAGCATATTCAAAACTCAGTCTTCCAACTGTCGATTTGTTCAGGAGAACTTTGTTCTCTTAACATATCGACAATGTATCAAGCCAGAATACGCGAGAATTGTATGGAGAGGTCTACTTTTTTCACGGCTTTTCCAACTTTGAAGTCAAAAAACACCAACTTAGAGGCTTCGCAGCATATATGTTCCATACACGGATTTACTCAGAATTCGGAGTAGAACATTTCGTGTGTCTGTGTGTGTGTGTGTCTGTGTGTCTGTGTGTGTGTCTGTGTGTCTGTGTGTGTGTGTGTCTGTGTGTCCGTCCCCCCCTTATAACTTTTGATCCGCTCAACTTACAGAGCCTAAAATTTCAGAATATATAAACAGTTACAGGCCTACAAAACTTTTATACTCGGAATTTTGAATTTTTGTTTCAGTCAGGGGTTATCAACTTTTGAATTTTTATTTTATTTTTCCATATATCTCAGAAACCATAAACGCTAGAACGCTGAAAATTGGTACAAACATAGAAAAATACAAAATCTCAAATTAGTTTTTTCAAAAAAATTCCAGGGTTTCTCAAACATTTTTTATTAAGAAAAATATTTTTTTTATGATAAATTTATGAGTTTAACTGCCTATATTTCCAAAACTTTTACAATTATCGAAAAAAGCCGAAACACCCCAACTAGATAATTTAATTTTCTATAAAAAATATTAACATTGTAGTAGAAGATCTCAATTTTTTTTTAACAATTTTTTTAAAAATTGAATTTAGTGACGACATCGCTTCATACATTTTGTATGGCAGTCGCCTATACACAATATGTAAGAAGACTTAATAGTTTGATACGTCATCTCCAAACATACATACATACCATCATGCTATTTGCATATTCTGGGTAGGAAAAAGGATCTTCCTCCATACTATCCTATCTTGACATACATACCTACATATGTTGTATAGAAAACAAAATATCTGAAAATATTCAATAATAATATGTATCTATGGGTTTATAGTTTGGTACATATTCTTCAACTATACATACTATCGCTATCGACAGTTGGATCTCATGTGTTACATGCAACTAGTTTTATTTATTATCCAACTGTCGATTTGTTCAGGAGAACTTTGTTCTCTTAACATATCGACAATGTATCAAGCCAGAATACGCGAGAATTGTATGGAGAGGTCTACTTTTTTCACGGCTTTTCCAACTTTGAAGTCAAAAAACACCAACTTAGAGGCTTCGCAGCATATATGTTCCATACACGGATTTACTCAGAATTCGGAGTAGAACATTTCGTGTGTCTGTGTGTGTGTGTGTCTGTGTGTCTGTGTGTGTGTCTGTGTGTCTGTGTGTGTGTGTGTCTGTGTGTCCGTCCCCCCCTTATAACTTTTGATCCGCTCAACTTACAGAGCCTAAAATTTCAGAATATATAAACAGTTACAGGCCTACAAAACTTTTATACTCGGAATTTTGAATTTTTGTTTCAGTCAGGGGTTATCAACTTTTGAATTTTTATTTTATTTTTCCATATATCTCAGAAACTATAAACGCTAGAACGCTGAAAATTGGTACAAACATAGGAAAATACAAAATCTCAAATTAGTTTTTTCAAAAAAATTCCAGGGTTTCTCAAACATTTTTTATTAAGAAAAATATTTTTTTTATGATAAATTTATGAGTTTAACTGCCTATATTTCCAAAACTTTTACAATTATCGAAAAAAGCCGAAACACCCCAACTAGATAATTTAATTTTCTATAAAAAATATTAACATTGTAGTAGAAGATCTCAATTTTTTTTTAACAATTTTTTTAAAAATTGAATTTAGTGACGACATCGCTTCATACATTTTGTATGGCAGTCGCCTATACACAATATGTAAGAAGACTTAATAGTTTGATACGTCATCTCCAAACATACATACATACCATCATGCTATTTGCATATTCTGGGTAGGAAAAAGGATCTTCCTCCATACTATCCTATCTTGACATACATACCTACATATGTTGTATAGAAAACAAAATATCTGAAAATATTCAATAATAATATGTATCTATGGGTTTATAGTTTGGTACATATTCTTCAACTATACATACTATCGCTATCGACAGTTGGATCTCATGTGTTACATGCAACTAGTAATGAAAGAATTTCCTGTGTTGGTTAAATAGTCTTAGAAGTGTACAGCTTTCTGAACAAGTTCGTAACGAAGCAATATATTTTTCTCGTTATTTTACCAATAGGTTATTTTTTATCAGCTTCTAACGATTTAATAAAAAAAATTGCGAAAGTCATTTATTGACAATCAAACAAAATATTTGACTTGAACCAGATCAACAAAATTAAAAAAATATAATTATTTCTTCAGGGTGAAGTTGCTTGGTGTGTCGCAGTAGTATCTGGTACAGACCTCTTTTCTCGAGGATTTATTGGTCTTCTTGGTCACTTCATCCATTTCACCAGCAGGAACTTATTCTACGGTGGGATTGTTGCAACAGCTCTTGCAAGGATAGGTTAGTATTATTCTTTATTTGCTAAACAAATTACGATTGGCGTAATAAATCCAAAGCTACAACGATATTTCTATAGTTTTGGTTCTATCATTTTAAAACCAAGCTGTCATCCCGACCACAACGTATTAAAGTGAGACATAGACATTGCTGAATAAGTATGAAAGTAACTTAGAGTGCGGTGGAAATTAAGTAGAAATTAATGCGAGTTTAAATACAAAAAGAATGTTTGAAAGAGAAATAAAAAATACATACAGCAGGCAAAATAACATCTCACATAATATGTAGTTCAGCAATGAGGTTCACCACCCATTCTGAATGTAGTGCCTATTTAGGTGAAACGAAACTGTTGTGTGGGCATACACGTATGTGTCATGCTTCGTTTATAACGTGATGCACACCCGCACACCTGTCGCTGGTTACCACAAATTATTGGATATGTTATGGATGAACGAAGTTGCGATTCATTCCAATTTTAAACCGGTGTTACCAAAAAAAACATAATTGCTTGAGAAATCATTTTTAACAAATTTCTCTACAATTTTCGCACCTGAAAGGCAAGTCAGGTCGACCGGCGGAATCAAAACCATCCATATTTACCAAAATCATGGACATACATAATTTTCTTATGGAGCTCTTTAACATCTTAAGTAATTATAGAACTCCATAAGATAATTAGATCCATGATATGGATAAACATGGATGGTTTTGATTTCGCCGGTTGACCAGACTTGTCCCCAGGTTGAGCCTACTATTTTACTGTTAGGTTAGTTCAGGTAAGGTACTCTTACTGTATGATTTTTTGACTTCATTTTGTATAATTTTTATTTTTCTTGTACATTACAGTTTACTTGGAATATTGTGTGGGTGTAGGAGGATTCTGGATAACAATTGTGATGCTGGGTGTTTTGGGTCTACTCCGAAGTCCACTGGTAGTGGCTGCTACTGTTATATATGCAGAGTACATACCACAAAAGTTTGCAGCTGCATTTGGTCTCTCTACATTAGTGGGAGGCATTGTCAATAGTTCGTTGTCTCCTCTCTTTGGTAAATTTATTCAATTTACATATTTGAGAGAGAATTATAACGTTTAGTCTAAATCAACTTATTCATCGTATTTACTTGTACCTCCTTAAATTTGGAAGTCATGCTTAAGAGGATCAAGTGACTAAAATTTATTAAAACCGCCAAATATACTATGAAGTGAGAGTAACTATCACATGCTCATGAAAGACTTTATACTTGATCAAATTAACTATCGGAAACTCAAAATTTGTTGACTTTTTTCATTTTCATATAATAAACCTGACTTGAAATTAAAAAAAAACAATCTCAAATAATCTCATTGCACTATTTAAATATATTTTAATTTTCTTAATGACGTTTTCATTCGAGAATGTTTTGATGAGACTAGTAGCTAAGATGAGTGTTACATACATACATAGATGATGTTGAGATGGAATTTTCATTTTCAATAGAATATTTGTAGGTAAATAAACAAAGAAGTTTGGATTGAAAAATTGTAGTTATAAATAAATTTCTTACGGCATTTCATGAAGGTTTTCTGAACATTTTTTTATTGAAAAATAATAAATATTACAAAAAAATAATGTTTCTGAGTTACGCCAAGTCTAATTTCTAGACTTGTCGGTGTGTTATCAAGACAATATCAATGTATATTCTAATAATAACGAACAGCATTAGGTACAGTAAAAAAAAGACACACATAAAGATGAAAATCGTTTGAGATCCTTAATTATATACAAATCCACACCTTAGTAGCCATTCCTTAACAAGTCTTTTTAGATTGTTTTTGCTTTGTATTTCTTAATAGATGCCGGCATCATACTAAGCAATTTAGGTACATTATATTCTAACGTTCTCTTGCCGTATTTATATTTTGTATTCATATTTTTTTGTAACTACATATCCGTCGTTAAATTTAAATTGAGAAATAATGGAAAAAAATACCTTTATCCAACTGTCGATTTATTCAGGAGAACTTTGTTCTCTTAACATATCGACAATGTATCAAGCCAGAATACGCGAGAATTGTATGGAGAGGTCTACTTTTTTCACGGCTTTTCCAACTTTGAAGTCAAAAAACACCAACTTAGAGGCTTTGCAGCATATATGTTCCATACACGGATTTACTCAGAATTCGGAGTAGAACATTTCGTGTGTCTGTGTGTGTGTGTGTGTGTGTGTGTGTGTGTGTGTGTGTCTGTGTGTCTGTGTGTGTGTCCGTCCCCCCCTTATAACTTTTGATCCGCTCAATTTACAGAGCCTAAAATTTCAGAATATATAAACAGTTACAGGCCTACAAAACTTTTATACTCGGAATTTTGAATTTTTGTTTCAGTCAGGGGTTATCAACTTTTGAATTTTTATTTTATTTTTCCATATATCTCAGAAACCATAAACGGTAGAACGCTGAAAATTGGAACAAACATAGACAAATACAAAATCTCAAATTAGTTTTTTAAAAAAAATTACAGGGTTTCTCAAACATTTTTTATTAAGAAAAATATTTTTTTTATGATAAATTTATGAGTTTAACTGCCTATATTTCCAAAACTTTTACAATTATCGAAAAAAGCCGAAACACCCCAACTAGATAATTTAATTTTCTATAAAAAATATTAACATTGTAGTAGAAGATCTCAATTTTTTTTTAACAATTTTTTTAAAAATTGAATTTAGTGACGACATCGCTTCATACATTTTGTATGGCAGTCGCCTATACACAATATGTAAGAAGACTTAATAGTTTGATACTTCATCTCCAAACATACATACATACCATCATGCTATTTGCATATTCTGGGTAGGAAAAAGGATCTTCCTCCATACTATCCTATCTTGACATACATACCTACATATGTTGTATAGAAAACAAAATATCTGAAAATATTCAATAATTTGTATCTATGGGTTTATAGTTTGGTACATATTCTTCAACTATACATACTATCGCTATCGACAGTTGGATCTCATGTGTTACATGCAACTAGTTTATTTCAAAATTTGTTATCTCATATAGAGTATATGAGACAAGAATCTTGTAGTGTCATATATGATAGGCAATTATCATTCTAGACACATTCACAATGTCAACGTACAACCTAAGTACATAACAACGAGGGTAATATATATTTTCGACTGAATTAAATAAATAGAATTATTTGACAATTTACTAAAACATATGAAACAGATATATAAAATTAATTGTGATAATTGAAACCTCGTGAAATAGGTAATGGATAAAAATAACCTACCTTCATTTGGGGATTATTACAACCTTAGGAAAAAAAAACATTACGGTAACACAACCATTTAACTGATTTCTTACCCAAAACTTTTTTTTAAGTGAGATAAAACTAGAAAGTCTTTAGAATCATGTTGCTTCTGGAAATGACGCATAAAATATAATTATATTCCAACTGTTGATTTATTCGAGAGAATTTATTTCTAAAAACAGTTCGACAAAGTTTAAAGATTTTGAGATTTTGTATGCGCAGTTCTACATTTTTCATAGATTTTCAAATGTTAGTCAAAAAAACACCAACTTAGAGGCCTCGCAGCATATATTTTACATACCTATATGAATTAACACAGAATTTGGAGTAGATCATTTAGTGTGTCTGTGTCTGTGATACCCAGATTTCAAAAATTCAGAAAATGCAGAAAATGTTAGGCCGACAAAACTTTCATACCTACTCAGAATTATGCATTCTAGTCAGGGGTTATCAAAATTTATATTTTCCATTTAGGTATCTCAAAAAACATAAAAATTAGAACATTGAAAATTTTAAATATATCATTTTAATTATGTACATTGAAAAACGCCGAAAAAACCCAATTAGATTATTAACTTTTCTTTAAAAAAGGATATCCATTATAGTTAATAAATTTGGATAATTTATATAGCGCCGTTTTTGTGAATATCTCACCTCAAGGGCGCTGAAAAAATGATTACGTTGTATCATTTCGGCTCTGGTAAGATTTGCGAAAAAGGGGCGTTTTGAGTTTTTTTCTGAACGAAGATATATTTTCGGTTTGTCTGAGGGTGTGTGGGAGCTTATTCCATGCATTTGGTCCTGCCACAGCAAATGCACGATCACCGAAATTAGTTGTGTGCACCCTGTTTATTTCAACTAATTTCCCAACCATGGATGAAGAGGCAGAACGAAGTGATGATTGTCTGTCATTTATTGAAAGCGGAATGCACAGTTCAGAGAGGTAAGTAGGAGCCATACCACGAAGTGCTTTAAAGATTATGAGACAGAGCTTATATTCAATTCTTTCGGGGACTTTAAGCCAATGTAGATTGCGAAGATGGTGAGAGATGTGAGAAAATTTGGAGGCTCCAGTGATGAGTCTGGCTGCAGCATTGAAAACTGACTGAATTTTATTAATTTCTTTCTTTGGTAAATTCGCATATATACCGTTACAATAATCCAAACGGGAGACAACAAAGGCGCTTACCAAAGATTTCATGGCTTCAATTGGGATACTCCTTCGGATTGACTTTAAACGTCTTAGTTGAAAGAAAGCAGAAGAAGTAACTGTGTTAATTTGGTTTGAAAAGCTTAGATTTGAATCTATTTTGACTCCAAGAAGTTTAACACAGGATTTAGGAAGAATATCTGAATTTTCGAAAGTTAGTGGGGAAGTGTCTATTAAATGGCTTCGTTTGCGTGTTGCTGTCCAGAGTAGTTCTGTCTTTGTTGGGTTTAGCTTAAGTTTGTTTGCTGACATCCAAAAACCGATATCTTCGATACATTTACAGATTGTGGTTTTTAGATGGTGAGCATTTTCTGGTGTGCAATAAAAGTAAAGCTGCCAATCGTCCGCATAACTGTGTGCGAGTAGTCCATGGGAGTCAATGATTGAAAATATGTCTTTTGTGTATAAGATAAATAGTAACGGACCTAGCACGGAACCCTGGGGAACTCCGAATTTTACAAAAGCGGGAGATGATTTTAGGTTATTGAATTTGATAGTTTGGTGTCGTCCTGTGAGATAAGATTGAAACCATTTATATGTGTTTTCTCGCATACCGTAAGTTGTTTTGAATCTTTCAGTTGTACATCTTTAACTTTTTTAAACAATTTTTGTAAAAATTGAATTTGGTGACGACATCTGTAGTGTATGGCAATTTACATTACATAATATCTACGGAGACTCTTAATAGTTTGATACTTAATTTTCATATTATCATCAAGCTGTTTACAAATTCGTGTTGGAAAAAAGGACTTACCTCCACACTATACTTTCTGGACATACATGTTTAGGGTTTGGATTTAGGGGTTTGTAGTTTGGTATGTATTCTTCAACTTTACGTGATATCGCCAACGACAAATGGATCTCATGTGTTACATGCAAATGTGTACATATAATTGTCAAAGTACAAGCAATTCAAGTATTTGTCTTTATTTTTGTGCTAGAAAATATTTTTCTTATAACCAAAGACTACCTTCAAAATATACACAGTCAAAATCAATAAAATGAGAATGAAAAGTCTTTAAATCATAAATCCCCGAATGAATAGTTTCAGGACACACAAAGAGACAATTCACACCTTACAAGATACAATTATTTGATACTCAATATGAAATCTTTGAATTGAAACTAAATTGTAATGTATTTCAAGACATCATGAACATTCAGTGACTTGTATAGTTACTGTGTTATGTTACTCTTCTTCTTATTTTTCTTGACCTTTGTGTACTTTAGGTAGGGTCGGCTCTCCTAATCCTTTAGCGCCAGTAAGATCTGTCCTGTATAGTCGAGGCTGGTATTTGGTCTTTATCCATGAGTTTACTCATACTACCCCACCCCGTGGATAGTGGACGTCCTTTTCCTTTTAACACATGATCATTTTGCCTTCTCATTAGATGTCCATACCATCTGAGTCGGCTCACTGTGAGTTTTTCTGGTATGGGGGCTACTCCAAAGCTTCCTCTTACTAGCTCATTTCGAATTTTATCAAGGTTTTTCACCCCGCCTCCCCATCTTACCATTTTCATTTCATTAACATGTAGTTTTTGTTAATGTGTACCTTTTACTGTCCAGCACTCCGCACCGTATGTCACGGCAGGTGTCACAGCTGTTTTATAAACCTTACCTTTAATTTTGATTGGCATACGTGTATCGCACAGTATACCCGTGAGTCTTCTCCATTTACTCCAAGCCTCACTCACCCTGTGGGAGACTTCAGCATCCACACTGGCATCCTTTGAGTGTATTGACCCTAAGTACTTGACGTTTGCCACTATTTTATGTTACTAACTCGAATAAATGTATAAATTAAAATGATGTAATATTTTTAGGTATCTTGAAGGACGCAACAGGAAGTTTCCCAATAACTCTTCACATTCTCAACTCCTTGACTCTCCTCTGCATTATCCCGTGGACTGTGGAATTTATCATCACAAGGAAGCATAAACCAACTTCTTAATAACTAGTTATAGTCTAATTAAATTCAATATATCAGTTTTGTGTGTTTTTTCTCATTTCCAATAGATACCTACATACGTAAATTATTCATTAAACTTTAGTTATATTATGTGGTTAATTTTAGTAAAAGATTTTTTATTTTCAAATGTTTGAATGTTAACTTTGTGGTTCATATTTAACAAATTAAATTTAAAGATATAACTTTGTATTAACCACGTTTTTTGTTTGAAACGATGCGACCGGTTTCGGAACTAACCGTTCCCTCATCAGGCTAACTTTCAACTGAAACAGAATGTGACGACGTGCTTACAAGAAATCTATGGGGGCGGAGGTAGAGGTAGGGTGGGGGTACTTAGGGTTGGGTCTTGTGCAGGGTGGGTCCGATTGGCTGAAGGATTAGAAGTAAAAGGAAACATATTTAATAATGGACTGAAAGATAAATTTATCTTTCAGTCCATTATTAAATATGTTTCCTTTTACTTCTAATCCTTCAGCCAATCGGACCCACCCTGCACAAGACCCAACCCTAAGTACCCCCACCCTACCTCTACCTCCGCCCCCATAGATTTCTTGTAAGCACGTCGTCACATTCTGTTTCAGTTGAAAGTTAGCCTGATGAGGGAACGGTTAGTTCCGAAACCGGTCGCATCAGTTCAAACAAAAAACGTGGTTAATACAAAGTTATATCTTTAAATTTAATTTGTTAAAGATTTTTTATCTTATGTTTACATACATAACAATGACTTCTTATTTCAAAGATAACATGTCAGTTAAATATTTATTTTCTAGGCATAGACTCTTTTGAAATTGTATTCTCAAAATGAAGGCATGATAAATACGAGTAATCTGCGTTGAAGAACGTAGCGCTTCATTAATGATTTATGATAATATAATGAATGCTTCAACACCTTTTCGACGTAAAAAAAAACAACACTCACAAAAATCTTAAGTTGATCAAATGATATTTTGCTTATAATACATTTTTAATTTACCAAATTGGCTGTATGTTTGTCTTCAATAAATAAATAAATAAATAAATAATTAAGCAGTCTAAGTTTAGTTTGTTGATTGGCAATTGGACCAGTTGATAAGGGCCTAGTCAGCCGAAACATTCGTCCTATTATAAGGATCTATATTATAAATTTAAATTTTGGCCTTTGTGGCTCAGTTGGTTGGGTATCTGACTGCTGATCCGAAGGTCTCGGGTTCGATTCCCGGTGGAGACACAGTTTTTAATTGTGTTATCAGTGTGGATCTGTCTGACGATTAATATCGTAAGTCTCCAGAAAGTGGCAACCTGTTATTGGGTGCGTGTTAAATTAATATTTGATAAAGTACCTGTTACTTGTCCGAGAGGTGTAGGTATTATAAAAATAAAATAAAATGTATCTATGTAGGTACCTATGTATGTATGTATGCTATGCGCTCTCAAACCGTTCATCCGATTGCAATGAAACTTGCAACTTCTAGTGAATTATCGAGCGTATGCCCCGGATGGTTTCTGGATTTAAACATTTTTCTTCTTCTTCTTCTTCTTCATCGGGTATTAGGTCATTTTAGCTATGAAGGAGTACTATCCTGGGAGAAGAAGGTCCAATTTTTCTTCCATCTCTTCGCAGGTTTCTGGATTTAAACCTTTTTCTTCTTCTTGTTCGTGTATTTGGTCATTTTACCAATGAAGGTGGAGTATCCTGGGAAAAGTAGGTCCAATTGTCCTTTCATCTCTTCGCAAGTCTTCCAGGATGGTTTCTGGTTGATGATGGGACGGGAGGTACTGAAGTTCCTGAAGGGACTAGAGGTACAGAAGGGCCTGAAGTGACTGACGGTACTGAAGGGACGGGAGGTACTGAAGGAGTGGTGAAGGACCACTTTTAATTATACATGCAATACGAAGTTTGCCGGGGGTTCGCTAGTATAAAATAAAAAAAAATACTTGGTTTTCGTTCAATTTAATTTAATTGATTACCAACGCTTTTCGTGCGAGGCACATCGTCAGATGTACATACCTACATTACTCAAAACGCGTCAAAAAATCAATTAAATTGGATAAAACGAAAAATTACTTTCATTTAAGTAGGTATAATATAATATCTACATTTAGATGCATAAATACTTATATTTTTACACCAAACGTTTATTCCCTTGGTATGACCTATTTAAACCATGCAGTTTTCTTCATATTCTATCCTCAATTTCACAACACATAGTATTAATATTTTATTGTGATAAAATATTTATACTTTTGCAACCAATAAAAAAAACAATAATCATTTTGGTACTTATACAAAATTAATTTTTTCAACAAAGCTCCCGAAATTCTCAAACATTTATTATTAAAAAACTTTTTTTTATGATAAATTTATGTATTTAACTTTTTCCAAAATATTTAAAAAAGCCGAAACACCCCAACTATATAATTTAATTTTCTAAAAAAAATATTAACATTGTAGAAGTACATCTCAAACTTTATTTAGCAATTATTACAAAAATTTAATTTAGTGATGACATCGTTTCATACAATTTGGAAGGCAGTATACACTACACAATATCACGGGGACTCAATAGATCGATACTTAATCTCCAACAAATATACATACCTACCAATATGATGTTTATATATTCTAGGTAGGAAAATAAATTGACCTCCATACTATCCTATCCTGACATACATACCTACATGTTTTATATAGAAAACAGAATATCTTAAAATATTTATTAATTTGTGTTTATAGTTTGGTACGTATTCTTCAATTATACATACTATTGCCATCGACACTTGGATCTCATGTGTTACATGGTATTAGTATAATTATATCCTAGATATGGGTAGATATAAGGGTTTTGATTTCACTTTTTGACAAGACATGCCAACCTGATTTAGAAAGTAGGTTAATAAAATACTTATAACATTTTACGTCATATTATTAAATACCATACACACTCAATAACTTTCAAACGTAGGTACTATACATAGAGTGATATGATACAATCAAGAAACAGTAGTCGTCATGACAATGTGTTTAAATAAACATTTCCACATAACATTGAGCTCTGATAACAACTAAGTATATGAGATGGTACTAATCCATCTTCAGTTCGGTAAATTAATCATACAGTATCTTGTGACAGTCTTTTCAGTACATTTACAGACGCTGGTCTATTCTTTTTCAAGTATTTAGTTAAATCATTAAATATTAAGTTGTTTACAAGTTTAGTGATTGTTGCTGCTACATGGAGACCCATCGTAGAAAAAAAGTAAGATTTATTTTATTATTATCATTTTAAATAGAATAATTATGTTTAAATTATCTAAATATCATAATGTGTACCGTGATTCTTGCCAAAGAAAATTAAGAGGCAGAAATAGAGAGAAGACGTGGCCTTACCTGGGCAGCTTTTGGGAAATTATCATACTTTATAATAAGGGATTTATAATAAGGGACAGAATTCAGAATATTATGATAAGAGTGTCGCTGGTCGGGCTGGGCATATTGTCTGATACCAGGATTCACGATGGACCAAAAATATCGTAGAATGGCGACCGAGAACAAGCCGAGGGGGGGGAGGGGGCAGACCCCAGGCAAAAAATATGTGCCGGAGGGAAATGGATGCAGTGTGCCCAAGAAAGGGAGTTGCGGAGGATCAAGGGAGAGGCCTATGTCCAAGAATGGAATAAAACAGCCTGAAGAAGAAGAAATATTATAACAAATGTTTTCAACTAGTTGATAATTCGCTTTATGAGGGAACATTCATTCCTGAAACCGGTCGCTTAGTTTCAACTAATAATATGGTTAATACAAATTAATTATTAAAATGTCATAAAAAAACTATTTAACAAACTTTAACATTTAAGTTTTAAGTATTGTTTATATATTTTCATTATGTTCAAAAACATATGCCCAATT
Source organism: Molanna angustata (assembly GCA_963576475.1). Taxonomy (NCBI): domain Eukaryota; kingdom Metazoa; phylum Arthropoda; class Insecta; order Trichoptera; family Molannidae; genus Molanna; species Molanna angustata. Next base: position 423,648 of record OY754967.1, read on the forward strand.
GTTATATGAGGAGGTAAGTAAACCTAAAACTTATATGACAAAATCAACACGCGTGCATCGTTAACATTGAACACGTATTAGCAGGAACAATTTGCGTTGCTATACCGTGGCATTTTGGAGGACACGTGCCTTGAATTCAACACGAGTTTTTAAGTGCATTAGCGCAACAAACTAGTGCCTAATTAGAGGCAGTAATTGCCTCCTAATCAACACGGAAAGGTGAATACGCCCCCAGATGAGTTAAAACTAAACCTAGTTAGGTAAGGTGCGTGTCATGGGAGTAGCTAGGAGCTAACTTTACGGGAGCATGAATAAAAATAGTTATATCTGATTATGATTACCTACATATATGTATGTGGATTTCTAATGACTCTAATAGTCCTTACATAATATGTATGTTTATGTAATAATTGTGCGTTTGGATTCTCAAATGTATGATTTTCTTGTAAGTGGTTTGGATGGATTTGAATGGAATGGAGTGGTTGGGATTCGTACTTAAGTGTTATCGTTTAAAATTAAAATGTTTAAAATAAGTCAAGAAGTATGTAGGTACACACAACACATATTACATACCTACATGATATTTCCCTGAAATGTTTAATGTACATACTTACATATCTATATCTTTGTGATGTTGCGTTTATACAATAAAAATATTTTCATTTCAAGGTTATTATGAGATAATGTTAAATATGAAACTTGATAATATAATAAATTCATTGCCTGTCACAGTAAAATGCACTGTAAACAATTTCTATACATGTACGATTTTGAAACTCATTAAATAATAATATTTTCGCTATTCATTCATTAGATGTGATTGTTTGAGAAGTGATCAGAACGATTCACACAATATGAAAGAAGAAGAAGAAGCAACTGATGAGTTAGAATGTGAGAAGCCGGAAGAATCAGAAGGAGGATGGGGTTGGATTGTAAGCATAGCTCTTACAGTTAATTTTGTAAGTATAAACTTATTTATTTTGCCTTTGTCATTTTTTTTTATTATTATACATTTTAATAACTTAAGATTCACTTTTCAATAACTAAACAATCATTTTTCGATAACTTTACAAACACTTTTCAATAATTTTACAATCACTTTTCAAGATTTTTTCAAAAAACTACAATATTGATAAACATTAAAACACATTTCAATACTACAAGTAAAATATTTGTTAGCCCTTCGCTATATAGGGCCAGCATCTCCATAAGTTCAAAATGAACTAGTTTGATAAGATATTAAGTATTCCTTTAATTTTGCTATGCCCAACATCCAACAATAGGTCCAGATCCAATCGACCATTAATTGAAGTGAAAAAACTTCAAATGAGTTCAAAATTTGATAGAATTTTCTCGATAATTAAGTCAACCACCCTCGCATAGAAGTAGAGTTGTAGCCAAACATCTTGAACTTGGCTACTAGCCGAGAATGGGGGCGATTTGCACGTAAACCAAAAAAGCAAAACAGACACAAATATGCGCTCTGCGCAACCGGAAGCTCGTTCAAGATGTTTGGCGAATTATATCAATCATGGGTTTGATTTTCCACAGAGGAGAGAGTTTATTTCAAATTATTTCTCACTTAAACCATATTTAAATAAAGTTTACAACAATAAAATTGATAGATTTTCCTTCCTTTATTAGACTATTATCATTTTGTATTTTAATTTCTCTTGGATCCAACATTTTCATCTCAAAAACATGAATTTATTACATGTCATGTCATATATAAATAAAAAAATAATAATAATTTTAAGGTTTTTTCGTAAACAGTGTAAGTTCATAATTATAAAATAGAAGGTTTTATTTTGATAATTAAAAAAACTAAACTTACTTTAAATTTTGCCTCTGATGATGCTGGCGAAGTCCAATGAAATCGCTTAGGCTTAAAAAATAAAGCTCATTGTGAATTAAAACTGTGTTATTTTAATTATCAAAATAAAACTATCTATTTTAAAAAAATATATTTAAACAAACGAATAATTTTTATGGGTTTTCTTTAGAATGCCCTGACCAGTTTCGCGATAGTTCATTCCGTTAGAACGTAACCGAAAAAACGTATAACGAACTAACGTAACTTCAACCATATTCAAATTTTCTTAAGCCTATACTATCTCTGGGGGCAAATCCCGTCAAACGATGGAATCAATTGCTCATGATAACCCATATAATGAAAATAATTATTAAATGGAGATCTATTATATCTTAAGATATTATAGATCTCCATATGATAATTATATCCACGATATGGGTTATCATGGCGGTTTTGATTCCACCGTTTGGCGTGTCTTGTCCCCCTGTTGTGTGAGTTTGATTAAATTTATATCCTTTTGTTTTTTTTGTAATAGAAGATTATTTACAATATTTGTGTTTTGTCATAACATTTATAAACACTATACATTTTTCAGGCATGTTGTTACTCCCACATCAACTCCTTCGGTATGCAATACAATAAGTTCTTTGAGGAACTTAACGAAGGGACAGGAAGTGTCACACTAGTGTTTGCTATTTCATCAACATTCATGTCAATTACAGGTAGATAACTATTTCATCAACATTCATGTCAATTACACGTAGATACCTATTTCATCAACATTCATGTCAATTACACGTAGATACCTATTTCATCAACATTCATGTCAATTACAGGTAGATAACTATTTCATCAACATTCATGTCAATTACACGTAGATACCTATTTCATCAACATTCATGTCAATTACAGGTAGATAACTATTTCATCAACATTCATGTCAATTACACGTAGATACCTATTTCATCAACATTCGTGTCAATTACAGGTAGATAACTATTTCATCCACATTCATGTCAATTACAGGTAGATAACTATTTCATCAACATTCATGTCAATTACACGTAGATACCTATTCCATCAACATTCATGTCAATTACAGGTAGATAACTATTTCATCAACATTCATGTCAATTACACGTAGATACCTATTTCATCAACATTCGTGTCAATTACAGGTAGATAACTATTTCATCCACATTCATGTCAATTACAGGTAGATAACTATTTCATCAACATTCATGTCAATTACACGTAGATACCTATTCCATCAACATTCATGTCAATTACAGGTAGATAACTATTTCATCAACATTCGTGTCAATTACAGGTAGATAACTATTTCATCCACATTCATGTCAATTACAGGTAGATAACTATTTCATCAACATTCATGTCAATTACAGATAGATACCTATTTCATCAACATTCATGTCAATTACAGGTAGATACCTATTCCATCTTTCTTGTTACAATTCCGAGGGTTGTTTGCCAACAAAACATTGCATATTTTCTTCAATTTTGTCCTGTACTTTCCGACCATTTTGTATAACAATTTATTTTTAACAATAACAAAATAGATAAAAAAAGCCAGTTAGATTTGTTAGAGACAAGGAAAGTTGATTATAATTTATTTGCAAAAACAAGACAAGACAGTCGGTTTTAAATATGACTTCTTTGCGAAAGGTTCTGGATTTGATTTCCGGACAGTTTTTAATTGTTTTCAGTCTGGGATCTGTAAAACGATTTAAATCTCACTCCAGAATGCGCCAACTTGTTATTGGGTGCATGTTGAATTAATATTTGACAATGTACCTGTTAGTTGCCATAAAAGCGATTCGTACAAAAATAATAGATACTAAAAAATTCAACAAATTTCCGTCATTCGTGGTTGGTCCATACTGCTCATTAATTATATCTGTAAAAGCTATTTGATTGCAAAAATATAAATCTCTAAATCGATTCTTAAATATTTTTAAAATCGTTGTATTCATATATTATATTTTCAGGTATTTTGACGCACGCGGCTCTGAAATGGTTTACGATCCAACAAGTGGCAATATTTGCTGCAAGTCTCTATACTTCTGGATGGTTTCTCACATTCTTCATGACCAAATTATATCAAATGATCTTTATTATAGGAGTTATGGAGGTAAAATTTTAATTCTTATTTTTGCATTTATATTGTGTAAAAATATAAATGTCACATAAATAAAAATAAAAAGGAAACAAAAAAAAACAGAAACAGAAGCTGTGTAGAGAGAAATATTTGTGGATTGAAGAGCGGAGAGAAAGGGGGGGGGGGCTTTTTGGGAGAGGGATAAGTAGGAACCAGGAGTTGTTTGAACTTGATAATTAATTTGTAGATACACATAATTATACATTCATTTATTTTTTATTACTCAATATTTTACAATGTCAGAAAAAAAACAGACGACTGCTGCCCAACTAGGAAACCTTTGTTCTAGGACTAGCAGTATAAACTTTAGTGACAATACACTTATGAACTGGGTGATGATAGTTTCCGCTCTACATACATTAGGTAGGGACACAATCAAGATACTTTGTACTAATAACTAATTAACCACTACTTCAATAAACATCAGACAAAACAGACACATAGCTCACATTAAACAGTGACAATATACTTATGAACTGGGTGATGATAGTTTCCGCTCTACATACATTAGGTAGGCACACAATCAAGATACTTTGTACTAATAACTAATTAACCACTATTTCAATAAATATCAGACAAAACAGACACATAGCTTACATCAAACAGATCAATCAGGTCAAAATGCCCGTCATCATATAATGTCAACGAAATAATTCCCGACCCGCTTTGACATTTCAAAACCATAGAGAAAAGATCATAGATCAATGTCGTCAGGTGTGCAGATGTATTTGATGTGACTTGCATGAGTCCCAGATCAAATCAAAACATATCATATATACATACATATTATGTTTGTATAGGTATAGGTCCGAATGCAGAGTCCTACCTAAATACTAAATTCTAAATACTAACTATGTTTTCATTGCACAGTCGCTCACTTAAGTTAGGAGATCACGTAGCTTCCTAACTGGAGGATGCTACGACATTTTTATATGAGAATGGCATTGCAGAGACATATCGGCGTAAATCAACATTTGCGAATTGTCAAAAAGTAAGGTTGATAGCGAGGAACCTTACGAGTGTTTTAATACTAAAATACGAGATTTTTTCGGTTGATGATGATTTTATCGGCTTCGGTTAATATGTATGTATTTGGTAATTTTGTCAAATCAAATACCAAACAGAGTATTCAGCGATCCATACGAGATGCCAAAAATTCGGTGGAATATTACCAGATAGGGCAAGGAAAGATCTTTGGCAAGCACAATACGCTGGAGATCAGGTCGACCTGTCGGAAAGTTTGGGACCGGGACACCAACTACCCTACCTGACATGGAAGACACTTAATAGATTACGCGTCGGTGTGACAAGATGCAAAGAGAACATGCTAAGGTGGGGTATTAGGGTGGAAGAGGATGTTTCCTGCAATTGCGGCGAGATACAAACTGACGAACACCTCCTCATCTGTCAAGATATGCCAATGACATGCGACGCAGAGGACTTGAAGATGGTTAGTGACAATGCCGTTGCGGTTGCTGTATTCTGGAGTGGGAAGGCCTAGTGAGAAGTACTCGGACTCGTTAAGTAAGTAAGTAGGTGGAATTTCAAAAAAAAACGTGACATCGAGCTCTCAGTGTGAAGTGTGAAGTTGGTTACATAATGTTTGTGTTGTTATAGAAAAAAAAATCATTTTAAACGTCAAACGTCAGAACTTTCTTCATACACAATAATGTAAAAATTCTACGCCATCGACCTAAAGTTTGGCGTAGTATTTAGTATTTAGACATCCCTATATAAATAGGGATGTCTCTGCAACGCAATTGCTTACTTAAGAATACTAAGTACTCCAGTGAGGTTGGGAGTTAGTATTTAGGTACCTAGGACTGTGCATTCGGGTCATAGAGTACTATTTTGTACATAAAGTTTACATAAAATTTACATAAAATTTACACTCGCTCACATAAGTTGAATTTTTAATAAGGAAATTCATTAAGGAAGTTCTTTTAAGAAGACAAGGTTTATATTTAATAAGTCTAATACAACGAATTAAGTGTTGTATAATATGATTGCCATGATCTGGTTATGAAATTGTTTCTTTCGAGATAAGTGTTACGTGTTGGGACATTTATAACAATAAAATGTATTTTATCAGTAAAAAGTAAAAATCTGTAAGATGTAATTTTTATAAGCCTACTTAGTAATATGATCTCTTTCAGGCTATCGGTATGAGCATGATAACTGTCGTTACCTTCACCAGCTTCAACTCCTACTTCAACACTCGTCGTGTGATGGTACTGAGCATCTGTCAAATGGTGGTTGGAACTATGACCATGCTTTATCCCGTACTGTTAAAATATCTCCTGGACGAGTATGGATTCAGAGGATCTCTGTTGATAAACACCGCTATAATATCACATACTTTAGTGGCTGCACTTTGTACACATCCAGTTGAGTGGCACCGAACTAAAAACAATGTGGTCTCGTCTAGCGCAGAAAAAGGTAGGTCTCATTTAAAATAGATATATTTGACTTATTCTTCTCTCTGTACCATGACAGGTCATCGATGCTCCTCCATCTGCCTCCTACCCACACGACGACTACTCTGAATTTTAACTTTCGCGATGAGGTACAGCAGTCCTTATTTATCATTACGGAATATTTCCCAAAAAATTAGCATTCTCATTTTTATGTTAACAATTCTGAATCCACGCAACAATTTTCTGTTTCCAATTTTCTGTTCAGTGTTGGTGTCCATGGGATTCTTAGCATCATGATATAAATGGTCAATTTACCCTATTTTCTAGTACAGAAAATTCACAAATTGACAATTGCCTTCAAGAAGTTTAAAACATTAATCAATTTTCCAAGGAATCAATTTAGTAGATTCATCAAAAAAATGAAAGTAAATCTAGGCTTGAATTGACCAGATGTAACGATATAAAAAAGAGAAGGGTAGGTGGGGTGGAGGTAGCACCAAGTGTAACGTTATTAAAACAAATAAGAAGAACAGTTTCCTACTCATGTCTTCTTATTTTGTAGTGGCTAGCTTTCAGGGTAGGGCTGGATCTTTTGTCTCAAGGGGGGTGTATGTGAGTAAACTGATCAGAGAGAATTTGGTGAACAAGACTTTATTTTTATAGAGAAGTCGAGCGGCGACTATGATTAATCTTTTTGATTTAGATAGGCAATTATGGTATGCAGACTTTTCGAAAGATGGCTTACATAGTCCGTGAGTGGAATCTATAGCGACAACTTATTTGCAACAATTCATTATTACGAAATAACTGTTATGCGAAGTTTATTCACATATTTATTAGTAGTACATAGTAACGTAAACACGTTTGACAGAATAGTGTGAATCAATTATGATTGAATTAATAAAGGCCACAAAGCACTAAAGAAGATCAGTAATTAAATAAAAGTTGTTATGTAAGTTGGGATATTATGTTTCACCCAGATATCCATGGGGCTGAACCTTTTTATGAAAGAGCCACATTTTTTTTTATCGCGTATCGTGCCTATTCACAATTTATTGTCGGATGTCGGAACACGATTTTTTATAAGACTTACTACATAGTACATAGGTGGAGCTAATATTCGGCACTCTACGCGAGGCTACTACCATATATAAACTGTGCACAAGGCGACTGTGCACAAAAAAATCATTGTCCGATACGTACGAACAGCTTCAGTCAAAATGTAATACCACTAGATAACACGACATTTTGTCGTGCCCGACACACAACAAGCAGGAACGGGTAGTACGGGTAGAATAGATACTTATGAGCATTCTTTCGATTCTTAGAAAAAAGTTTTTGTAAGTTACCATTGCACTGAGAAAAAAATAACAATATAAAAAATCAGAATACTTGTATAAAATTCAAAAGTAAAAATTTTATTAATCGGAATTCTCGATTTAAAATATTATTTTTCGAACTTGGCTACTTTGTAGTATTCATATTAGTAGGTAACATTGTAGATGTTCATTTTAAAAAAAAATAAAAATATAACAAACTTTGTAATACTTGTACTTTTATAACTTGTAAATTAGTTTAAAATAAGTTTTTACTAATGATGAGCGCAAGCTCGACAGCGCTATAACTTATTCGCAAGTTGTAAAGTAGAAGTTTGTTATATTTTTTTAATTATTTTTCTCAATGTATGTCCAAGGATTTGAAAAATATTTAACATGAATTTATCTCAGTAAAATTTATGAAACAAAATATCAAAGTTTTTTTTACTATATGTAACTGTTGCCATCATTATTATAATATATCATTGTATCGTATTTTATAATATTTAAACTTTTTTTTCAAAAAGGGGAAATCGGTGACCTATAAATTACGCCAACAATCTTTTTGCTTTTACTTCAAAATATTATCCATGCTAAGTTTTGCCAGTTAGTGAAGTTTTCCTCTAATGATAACATTATGATATACATAAGTAGGCGATGGAGACAAAGTATAAAGATGTATTTTTAAAGTTTTTTTTTTATTTCACTTTTCAGTTAAGATGTTGAAAAGGGGCGATGAGTCGATTAAGGATGGCCCTGGTAAGATAGTGAGGTCACGTGATCCCTCACCCCGTCCAATAGAATTACCAAAAGAAAAGAAAATCGGAATATGGTAAGCTCAGATTTATCTTAACTAAAGATTGTCGGAGATTGTTTAAACTAAGATTTAAACTAAATTAATTCTATAGGATTGAGTAAATATGGGGACTATGGATAGGTCACATTAGTTTTTTATTTCATATTTATATTAATAGACCAAGAGCCAGTGACAGCCAAATTTACTTCATAGTATAAATACTTTTTGTTCTGTAAAAAGAGAACACAATTTATTAAACTTTAACGTGCTATTTACAAACATGGCTCAAATATAGAACCATTCATGAATTAAAATTTGATCCGCTTTCTTTTTAATAAACATTAATCAAGAGTTGAACTGAGATTCAACTCAAATGTCAAATTGAACCGGCGATGGGGGTAGTTTAACACTGGTTCAACTTGTCATTTCACAATTATAGAAAGTGATTTAATCCATTAGAATTTTCGATTGACGTAGATTTCAAAAAAAAAAATATCGAATGTCAAAGAGCGCAATAGCTAGAGTTTGACAGAACAATCGTGTGGGCGTGTACCGTGCTGCGCATATTGTTCTGTGGACATGACAACCAACTTAACAAAACTAAATTCGGTACTTTCGTGTGAAACTGAACTCACAATCGAAATCAACTGAACTAGGGTTCAAATGTTTTTATAAACTAGTTTCATGTAACACATGAGATCCAACTGTCGATAGCCATAGTATGTATAGTTGAAGAATAAGAATCAAACTATTTATTTATTTATTTATTCATTGATTCACAATTAAGTCACATAACACATTAACATTATAGTGTCCCCCGTTAGGTAGGCGAGTACCTACCCGTGTTGGGGGTCTATATTACATTATAATTTACAATATTTTATATATTATATTACATCATATTATATAACATTACTTCACATACACATATATATTTAATTTTTTTCTCTTTTCAACATCATATATTACTGTAGGACTCCTATAAACATCATCAATGCAAAATCAAAATCACCATCATCAATGCAAAATCAAAATCACAAAATCAAAATCAAAGAGACAAATCTGAATAAAAATAAATAAATTCAACAATATACATAGAAGCAAAAAACTACATACATAAAATAAATCGATGAACATAAGTATTTTTTTTTATTTTTATTTATTAACAAAAACAATACAAGGTTCACATATAAATCATAATTTAAAAAGGTATACAATTTCCATCATATAATTCATAATAACCCTCTTTAATTGAGATAAAATCTCGTGTTAAAAGAGGGGAGTATCTATTTAATATTGTTACATTTACAAAACATTGTACATCTACTAAAAAATATGAAGCTACACAAAACAAGAATGAAATAACAAAAAATAAATAAATAAATCAGTACAATTTTTTAATTTTATTTTTAAATTTTTAATTTTTTTTTTGTATTGTGTGCTTATCGTACCATTCAGTGATGTTCCTGTATGTATGTACAAATGCATATATTTTTCTCTTGCATGTACCTATAACTCAAACAAAATTACATTTGAATTGTCAGTAACTGTTCAGATTGCTTCCGTCCCAGATTCAGAAGCCACTAAATCTATAAACCCATAAATAAACCCACTATAAACCCATACATAAATCCAAATTATTTAATATTTTAACACATGTTACAGTATGGATATCAGTCTTCTTTTCCTACCCGGAATATGAAATCAGCATGATGGTTCTGTATGTATGTTTGGAGATTAAGTATCAAACTATAAAGTCTACATATTATGTATAGGCGACTGCCATACAAATTGTATGAAGCGATGTCGTCACTTAATTCAATTTTTATAAAAATTGTTAAAAAAAAAATGAGATGTACTTCTACAATATTAATTTTTACTATAGTAAATTAAATTATCTAGTTGGGGTGTTTCGGCTTTTTTCGATATTTTTAGAATATTTGGAAATATGACGTAAGTATGACATAGGCCAGACCTTATAAAGACAATAAGATCTTATGGTGACAATTCTTAATTAGTGTAGGTAGGTATACGAATTTGCTTTTGTTCGTGAATCGTTATCAATCAAAATGTTTGTATTCATTTTTAGGAGAAAGATATTCAATGTGTTAGACCTATCTCTGCTAAATGATATTGTATATCTTAATATAACGATTGGGATAGCGTTGGCACAAACTACTGATAATGGATTCTTCCTCATGTTTCCACTTTATCTATTCTCCATAGGTCTGTCAGAGGTAAGTCATCTCTCTATCTCTCCCTTATCTTAATATAATGATTGGGGTAGCGATGGCACAAACTATGTAGTGATACTATTATGTGATATGGAATATATTTACTTAATTAGGATTAAATATATCTACTTGGTACGCAAACATGGAGTTGTGTAGATTTAAAAGTTAGTTCTATAATAGGGAATGTAAATTTAACTGTAAACACGAATTTATTGACCTTCCTGGTACATGAATGTTTATAAGATTTACCGGCTCCGGTGAGTTGGACGAATAATGTTCTTCTATGTTCAATAGTTTCAAGATTATGATACTTGATAGGTACACAGTAGGTAGTTATCTTAGCGTTAATTGAGTTTGAAATTAAAAAAAATATCCGTCATTGACCTGACGTGGTGAAGTTTTCTCTACCTTTCGAACATATAGATATTATGTAAATCCGAAATAAAAACACATTTCAGAGAAAAGCCCGCAAAAATTACAATAGGTTAAAACCGTTTTTCACACAAAAAATGAGATTTTTGATTCAGTGACATGAGCATTCCAGGAAACCTACATAGATGCATATGTTAGGAACCTAATTACAGAAATTGATCAAAAATAAATTTACTATTTTTATAAACGTTTATTCATATATACCTATGGGGGGCTGATGTGCTGGAGTCTATAGATAGTTTTGCTTACCTTATTTGGGAGGCCTTGAAGGTATAGTTCTCGTGGAAAGACACTGAGGGTTTGAAGCCCTGTTCCACTTTCTTCGTTTGGGCAGAATCGAACTGCCGGACGAAGGAACCTTTTGCACGTTTGGGTTGGGATCGAACCAATCGACGTGTACCTGTATCACGATTTATCCACACGTGTAATATGGACAAATCGTCCCCCAATATACTATACGTTACCGGCGGTAATAGAAATGCACAATATTAAACAGATTATATGAGAGCAGTGGGTATTTCAATATAATGAAAGATGAGTTACTTACAGGATTTATTTGAACACAACTTAATATAATTACAATGGTATTTTAAAGATCGATTAAGATTATTAATTACGACTACGAAAGTACGCGAACAACAATTGAGACGACGAGGTGTAACAACTTGACTGGACGGAAGCCGGCAGAAGATAGCCGCCCGCGCCGTCGCTTCGTCGAGCGACGGGTTACAACGGTCGGGTCGCCTGGCGGGAGAAATGATAGCTGGCTCAGCCCGCTACATACCTATACATAAAATTTGTTTTTTTTTGTGTAGGGTCAGGTGACAATGTGTTTATTCCTAGTATCTGCCGCAGACCTCCTCTCGAGGGCATTTCTTGCAATATTCAGCAAGTTCTTCAAAGTCCCCAGCAGAGATATATGCTTCATAGCCATTGTTGGAGGAATAGCTTCTAAAGCATGTAAGCCATCTTGGTTTTTACTTATTTATACGCTTATATAATATTTGCTCATATCAAATAAATCATATATTTCAATTACACTAACCGTTCATAATCGTTTATTACAAATATTCAGAAAACAACAAGGATGCTGTGAGGTACCGGCTTAGAATAGTGCTTCCATTCTTTATATTATCATCGCTTTCGGGATTCTCGTAAGACCCCGTTCCCAATGTTCCCAATCTATTGGCAATACATTTTAAATGGCGCCGTTCCATACTTACACGATAACGACAAGTGTGTACAGCTCCTATTGCCACTAGATCACCCGAAATTTTGTCGGACCTAACACACGACAAATGGGAACGGAGTTTAAGAGCCGGATAATCGAAAATACAAGAGACAAAATAACATCTCACATAATATTACATATACTGTTCAGCATTGAGGTTCACCACCCATTCTGTGTAAGACTAGGCTGGTGTGTGGGAATACGCGTATGTGTCGTGCTTCATTTTTCTGGTATTACACACATGCACACATGTCGCTGATTATCTCACCTTGTGGGTTAATGGACAAGGCTGAAGTTCAAAGAGGTTTGGTGTACTTACATAATATATGAGGTTTGCATTTTTAATCTATTTCACTATATATTTCAGTGTTTCTTCATTGCTCAAGTTACTGGAGTTTCATAATGATGACATTCATAATGGGACTGTGGCGAGGTCCATTTCAGCTAACGGTTCCTCTGATCTACGCGGAATATCTCCCTGAAAAGTTTTCCGCAGCATACGGCCTGTCCATACTTTTTATGGGAAATGCAAACACGTTAATATTACCAGCTATAGGTACCTATGTTATAATATTATTAACAAATATATTATATTTGTAGATGGGTGGTGTCAGAAAAGTTAGCGCGCTGCGTTAATAATCCAGTGGTCGCGAGTTCGAATCCTGCCTCGACCGATTTCGTTCACACAAGCATATGCTTAATTTTGGGAATGTATTATTTGGGATTTTTTATATCGTTGGAGTATTTTGAACACCTCATTGCACCCTGCACAAGTGGCGAATTTATTGCCATATGGCAATTTCTTCCAACTAATCAATTTTTGTTGTATGGAAATGCTCTCAATTGACTTTTTTTCGTGTATCAATACTTAAAACACCAATAATAGTCTGATATCGTTTTAAATAAATAGGTTGTATCTATGTATCTTTAAATAATTAATGTTTGTAAGTTCAAGTATGTATATATGGTTGTTGTATGCGCTCCTAAACCGTTCATACGATTGCAATGAAATTTTAGTGAATTTTCGAGTGTATACTCAGCACGGTTTCTGGATTTAAACTTTTTTTTCTTCTTCTTCATTATCGGTCATTGGACCTGTGAAGGCGGACTATCTTAGGAGAAGGAGGACCAACTGTCAACCCATCTCTTCGCAGGTTCCGGTTAGCAATATGTTTTTGGTTATTCATCGCAATGTCTTGGTCTTGGTTGCACCCCCTGGTCTTGGTCTTGACGCGACATAATATACGGTTTTGGTCTCGCAAGTCCAAGACCAAGACTTGTACATAAGACTTTTGCTCATCACTAATTCCAATACTACAACATACTAACCAATATTTTTATACTTATATACAATATGTTTTTTTCAATACTAGGCAACCCACCCTTAGAAGAGTGATTTGTGCCGAATGAAAGAAAAAATAAAAAATACATTAGTGAATATTACGAATTACAGATTAATACAATAGATTAAGATAAATATTGCGGAATAAATAGCAAGAGAGTTAAGTGATAAGAGATGCGACATGTTGACTGGTAGAGGTACTTTTAAGTTGGGATATAATGTCATATTCGTAGTGCATCGGACATTCAAAGAACACGTGATCAAGTGTTTCTAATTCTGCCCCGCATGCACAAGAAGGATTTTCTTTAATATTTATATTATATAGGTGAGAAGCAATTGAGCAATCCAATCTCATTCTCGAGAAATTAGAGAATGAGATTGGATTTGATTTTTTTTATACAAAATGTTTTGTTTCTTATTTATGTTCTCACAAAATATAGCCTGTTATGACAGTTTTGAAACTTTCATCGTTATTAATAATACTTAATCTTCTTCTTCTTCTTCTTTAGCCGTCTCTCCACTGCTGGATGTAGGCCTCTTCAAAATCCTTCCATTTATTTCGGTCCATGGCTCGTCTCGGCCAGTTTCTACCCGCAACAGGGACAATATCGTCCGCCCATCTTTTCATCGGTCGACCTATTCCCCGTTTATTTCCCCATGGTCTCCACCTCATAACTCTGGGTGCCCATCTCTCTGTTCCCTGTCTAGCAACGTGACCTGCCCATTGCCACTTTAATCTTGCTACATGGTCCATAATGTCGACAACCTTGGTCTGGCGTCTGATCTCTTCATTTCTTATTTTATTTCTCAGACTTATGCCTAACATTTGCCTCTCCATGGATCGCTGTGCGCATTTAAGTTTGTATGTGGTGTTGGCAGTCAATGTCATCGTTTCTAGACCATACGTCATCACAGGGAGGACACACGATTCAAAAACTCTTCGTTTCAAATTAATGGGGATTTCTTTGTTTTTTAGGACATGCTGGAGTTTGCCAAAAGCAGCCCAGCCGAGACCAATCCTTCTAGGTATTTCCGCTGTTTGGTTTTCCTTCCCTAATGTGATTTTCTGCCCAAGATAAATATACTCGTCTACAGCTTCAATCGTTTTGTTGTCGATTTTTAAGCTGTTGCTGGATGAACTCATTATTTTCGTTTTATTTATATTCATCTCCAGGCCAATCTTTAGGGAAGCTTCGTGCAGATCTTTGATCATGCCACTTAATTCTGCCAGATCTTCACTTACAAGAACTATGTCATCAGCAAATCTGAGATGGGTCAGATACATGCCATTTATTTTTATACCCTTTTTTTCCCAATTTAAAGTTTTAAAAACATTTTCCAGGGCAACAGTAAATAGTTTGGGAGAAATGGTGTCTCCCTGTCTGACGCCTCTACAGATTTTTACTTTTTCCGTTTTTGTTTCTTCGTCAATTTTTACAACCATTGTGGCATGGTCATATATAAATTTAATTAGCCTTGAGTATCTTGAGTCGATTCTTGCATCGTTTAGAGCTTGTATTACTCCCCACTGTTCTACCGAGTCAAAGGCTTTTTTATAGTCAATAAATGCCAAATGGATTGTAATATTGTATTCGGTGACTTTTTCTATAAGCAGGCGTAGCGTTTGAATATGGTCAATAGTTCCAAAACTTTTTCTGAAGCCTGCCTGCTCTATCGGTTGGTAGAAGTCTAGTTTCTTAGTTAAACGGTTTGTAAGAATCTTAGTAAGTAATTTGTACAAGTGTGATAATAAGCTGATCGGTCGGTAGTTTTCTAGATTTTCGGGATCTCCTTTTTTGTGTAAAAGTATAACTTCGGCATTTTGCCAGATTTCTGGTATTATTTGTTGTTCTAGGCACTTATTGAGAAGTATTTTAACTGCTTCAATGAGCTCTTCGCCGCCTAGTTTTATCATGTCACTTGTCACTTGATCTTCGCCCGGACTTTTATTGTGTTTCATATATTTAAGTGCGTTTATTAACTCATCGTAATCAATTTCTGGCATTTCTTCCGATCCGGCGTTTAATATGGTGCCATTATTCTCTACATCATATTGTGTCTTTGATCTGTACAATTCTGTATAAAATTCATGTACAGATTCTATTATCTTGTTTTTGTCATTGACTACATCGCCATTTTTGTTTTTAATTCTAATGATATTCGATTTGCCAGTAGTTTTGTTTGATCTAAGGATTCTCATGTTTTTGTTTGATTCTATCGTGCTCATGATAAGGCTTGTATTATATTTTCGGATATCTTTTCTTATTTCCTTCCTGATAATCTTATTAAGAGTGTTATATCTGCTTGAGTCTCTGTCAGTTTGTCGTCTTTCCTCAATAAGTTTTATTGTGTTTAATGATAGTTTTTGGTTTTTGCCTGTTTTTCTAAATGATATTGTTTTAACAGCTGTCTGAATACCTTCCGTAATTTTATTTGTAAGGTGATTTATATCCATGTTGTGAAGCTCTGGTTCATGTTCTAATTTCTGTTGTAGTATATTTTGAAATTCTGTTTGGTGTTTGGTAATTGTTTCGATTGTGGGTGTTTTCCTGGGTTTTTTGTGGATCATGTTAAGCCTTTCTAGTTTTTCATTTATTCTAAACGAAGCTCTCACCAATCTGTGGTCGCTTCCCGCGTCAAATTGGTTTAGGACCGATATATCTTTACAGTATTTCAATTTGTCTGTAATAACAAAGTCAATTTCATTTTTTGTCCTACCGTCGGGACTTTTCCATGTCCATTTTCTTTGTTTTTTCTTCATGTAAAATGTGTTTGCGCAGTATAATTGTTCACATTGCAGGTAGTCTAAAAGTGTTTCTCCTCTTACATTTCTCTTACCCAGACCAAATTTACCAATGTAGTGCGGATCCCCAAGCTGCCTCTCTCCCAATTTTGCATTAAAATCTCCTATTATTATACTAAGTTGTGCATTTTCCAATTTTCTCGCCTTTGTAATATCTTCATAGAACTTCTCGACCTCTTCGTCAACTGCTGCACTCGTTGGAGCGTATACTTGTATGACCTGTATTTTAAATCGTTTGTTAAGTTCCAGTATAATATATATGACTCTGTGTGATATGCTGTTCATTTTTATTACTTTGTCTCTTTTACTTTTATGTACCATTATAGCCACTCCTCCTGTTGAGACTTGTTTATTGTTTCTATATAAAAGGTGTCCTGATGGGAGGGTAACAGCTTCTTCTCCTTTTAGTCTTGTTTCGCACATTCCTAGAATATCCCAGAATACTTAATAATAATTATAAATAATAATTATAAATTATTATTGCGTTACTGGGTTCAATTCCGAAAACGAACTATAATTTAAATGAACATTAAAGTTATTAAAAACAAAAATGTGTTCACCAGAAATACATATCTAGCAATTTAAACTATGTTCATTTTTATTGACAAACATTTTTTCAACATCTCAATAGAGACGAAGTTGGGATATTGTAGAAGAAGCAGGAACTCGAGGCACCTACAGGGCTTACGACCTGTCATCGGCTAGTTTACGTGATCACTTTATGCGCTTGCGAAACGTTCATCAATTATGCCTTCTTATTGAGTTCCCTTATCAATGTTATTTTTGAAAGTTCTATATATTTGAATAGTGTGTAACATTTCACCTGAAAATAACGAACTATACTATTGCCATCTATAGAGTAACGGAAAAGCCTTTTTGTAACGCCATCCATTTAGAAATTGAGAATATAATTTATTTGTAAACAATGAACGCAACAGTCCTTATAAATGAGATGACGGTGTCACGCACAGATGTCACCCCTGAACTGCGCCAGAAATATTATTTCATTTTTGGCTTGTTTACCTATTTGTACCATTGTGTATGTAAATCGAATATTCTTTTTTTAATTGCATATACGCAAACATTGGATTTTTTTCCCTTTCGGGAGTCAAATGATATTTTTATTGAAAAACATTTTTTCAACATCTCAATAGAGACGAATTTGGGAATTGGTCGAAGAATATTCGATTTATATTCATTTTATTACACAAGTGATGTTTTTTTGTCATTCTATGCAAACTTCAGAATATCAAACAGATACATAAAATGAATAAATATGACATTTCATTAAAATTTTAATGCGTTTTCAGAATTGAATCTATTCTAATATTAAAAACATCAAGTGTACCTAATTCTTATTTTTGTTATCCGTTATTGTTTTTTTTATTTCAGGATATCTTCGTGATTTCACACAAAGCTACATAGTCTCATTCTACGCTTTTATTGCACTCACATCATGTTGTATTCTACCTTGGGCATACGAGTATTGGTACTTTAGCAGAAAGAATTATAATAAGAAGAGAAAGCGATAGTTTATTATTAAATACTTTATAAACTATTGTTATTTTACCACCATAGAACTGTGATATTTATTAAAAACTTAATAAATTTATTTATATGTACAGAAACAAATTCATTTGATTTTATTACGAGTTTAAATTGAAATATAATTATAGCCAAAAAATAAAAAGGTGTAGGAACATTATGTACTACATCAATTGAAAATAAATAATAAATAAATCTTACCTTGATTCTGTTATAAAAAATAGAATTGTATCATTGGCTTACCTGAAAAAAAAAAGAAAATATTATTATTAGTTAAGTAAATAAAATTTTTAAATAAAAATTTTGGTAACAAAAAACTTTGTTTCTTCCACTTCACATTTATATTTGATGGAACGTTTTCGAACTGTACTAGTTCATCTTCAGCATCTGAAATGTGACTGATTCTATTGTGCGTGTTGTCATCTTCCATTGGCGAGTGTGGGCGGGTTGAGTATGGCGGGGGTAATTAACTGGTGGGGGTGAGCGGTAGCGAGCGGTGTAGGTTTGTGTTTCGTTTGGTTCTTAATAATATTCAATATTGGTGAATTTACTGGAGGAATCTGAATATTTATTAAATTGGGGTTATTTTTTCTTTTATTTATTTCCAGGGCTTCTAAAATATCGAGTTTTTTCCCTTTCTTTTCAATATGGAGTACTTCGACATCTTTTATATTAAATTTGTGTCCGTTATCTCTGCAATGCTCTGCCATTTCTGAGTTAGAGGTGATGTTCTTAATTGCTTTTTTATGCTCATCTACCCTGTCTTTAATTCTTCTCCCGCTTTGTCCTATGTAAAAAATATCACAATCCTCACAGTTAACTTTATATACTCCGCTGTTGTCAAATTTATCTATCTTGGATTTATTATTGAAGATGTGTTTTTTAATACTATTGTTGGTGTAAAGTGCCGGTTTAAATGGTTTGTTTTTACATTTGTTGATGATTTCTTCTGTTACTTTTCCTACGTATAATATTGTTCTCCATGGTTTATCCTGTATTTTTGAATCTTCTTTCTTGTGTCCTTTTTTGTAAATATATGTTTGTAGAAGGTGTTGTGTTTCTTTTTTCTTTATCATTCTTCTGATTGTTTTCTCGTGGTATCCATTATTTTTTGCTATGTTTATTATTGTAGTATTGTAATTTCAACGAATTATTATTATTAGCATTTTTTGAACGATGAATATGTAAAGTTCTACCTATGACAAACCAAAGATAATATTATGTTATATAGATGTCACATAAATGAATACCGGGTGATACAAAGAAACCTCTTCCGTTTATATTCAAGCACAAAATTTTATTTTACGAAAAAAAAGAGGAAAGTATATACAAGAGATACGTTTGTATAATTATTTATATATCTTTGTAATAATTTCTTAATTGTGTAAATGGTGACATCACTCGCATATTGATTCAGGACCATTTTAAAGTAGAAGATGAATAGGTAAAAGTTAAAGCGAAAAGTGCACAGGAATAGCACAAGCTTTTTTATGGTAAGTCTAGAAAATCATTAACATCATTGTTTAAAAATAATTTAGTACCGTCGTTTTAACGTATCCATTTTGAAATTCCAACACTATTTTTTTTAATCAAATATTAAAAGAGTAATAGATTTCATATGATTTTATCACGGTTTCGTGAATTTCTTAATGAAAAATTAAAGTATTAAATTTGTGTAACTTGTAAACTTAAACTGCCATCTGACGGAAAATCGAAAATTTTGCTTATGACAATGGTTTGATTCCGTGGTGTTTTGTGTGAATCTCGGCTGGTTAAGGAAAAACACTTTTATCCAAGTCGAATTTTCAAACATGATACTATAAGATTTATTTAGCTTATAAAATAAAAATATAGATGGATTCCGAAGCGTGTTCTGTAGGTATTGTAGGAAAATCACTATAAAAAAGAGGACACACATTTCAAAGCTTTATTCACGTTGAGACGATGAATAAAAATTATTTCACGTCAGTCGGTAGATTTTATACATTCATATACTATCAATATCAAATACTTATCACCAAACGCAGTTGTTTTTTTATGACAAAAATTATTAAAAAAAATATTCAAACACAGAATAGGTATACCTAATCTAGAGTGAATCGATATGGTACTTAAGTTTGTAAGAAATATAAAAATGTTCAATTTTATCAAAATATCAAATCAATCAAGCTGGAAAAATTGAAAAAGTGAATACTGAAAAGTTTTAGCATGTGTTGTCATCGGGAATACACAAATTCTAAAAGTTTCAGATCTCTAACTGGTCAGAATTTTAGATAAATTTAGATTTGTCGGCCTTCGTGGCTCAGTTGGTTGGGTATCTGACTGCTGATCCAAAGGTCCCGGGTTCGATTCCCGGTGGAGACACAGTTTTTAATTGTGTTTTCAGTCTGGATCTGTGAGACGATTAATATCGTAAGTCTCCAGAATGTGGCAACTTGTTATTGGGTGCGTGTCAAATTAATATTTGACATAGTACCTGTTAGTTGCCCGAGAAGCAATATTAAATAAATAAATAAATAAATAAATTAAATAAATAAATATCAATAAATATTATAAAATTACTTAAAAAAATAAGTAAAAACACAACCATTCAGACCATTCAGTAGATATTAACCAGGACCATTCAGTAGATGCTCTTTGAGCGAATAGCGTCAGTGGTCAACACTTAGTGGAATAAAGTTAAAAAATTGTGTTTTTACTTATTTTTTTAAGTAATTTTATAATATTGAAAATGGAATTCCATTACGTATTAGCAGTCGAAAAATTAGAAATAAATAAATATCGATAATTCCAAAATTCCAATTTATTGGCACAAATCGACCTTAAATGGTCGTATTTCCTATATTAAAATAAAAGAAAATCCAGTACGGACAGACAGATGAACTTAATTATAGGTATTCTTTAATATTAATGTGGGAATGAATGCCTTATAACAGAATATGTATTAAGGTCGAAAATTGATGATATCTGCATGTAATTACGAAGAAAATTAATACAGGGAGGCTGTAAAGTACACAAGCAACAAGCGTCTGCAAAAATGAGATATGCGGGTTTCGCTTCTCTCCACCTACCCAATTATGATCACTTGGTGAGTGTATTTACCTATGTGTTAATATGTAAGATCACGATTGTAGTAATTATTGTTAATGTAGTTGAACCTTCACATCAAGTCAGGGCAGGGTAGTTATATACTACATACATAGATACATAGCATAGTTTAATGTTTACGTTTATAAATAAGACGATTAACTCCACTAGTATTTTAATACAGGCCACTGTTTCTCAATATTTTATTACCATATAGTATTTTTATCAATGGTCTATGGTGTACCACTTTTCGGAAATTCTTTTAATGTAATTAACCCATTTTTCGCCGCTCCTCGAAAAACCGTCATATATGTTTGAAAATTAAAACACTAGCCTAAAATACTTTGATTTAGATAAATTTGAAAAAAAAAATGATAAAAAAAAATTAGTTTTTGAAATATGAGGTGGTGCGCTACCGCACCGTCAGCGGAAAAGGGTGCTACCAACTAATTCAAGCTAAATACAATGTGATTTTTAAAAATACAGCATTTATTGAAATAAAAACATTATTTTATGTACAATTTTATACATTATATTGAGAAGTTAATATTGAAAATAAATTTAACTTAAAAATGCATTATTTATTACAAATATGTACAAAATTATAAGCATATGGTTGATATATCCATATTTATTATTTAATAAATGTACACGAAATATATAGAATAACCATCTGCTTTCATAAACTATGAATATATTTTAAAATATTGACCAATTTGATTAATTCACTAATTAATTTTTGATATGATATGATTCAGAACATCCACGGTGTAAAAATACATTACATGCACGACAAGAAAAAATAGTATGCGATTTGCAAACCCGGCATCGTCTCCGAAAATCTTTTCTTTTAGTGATTGTCTATTTCTTTGACAATGGTTAAAGATAACCGACTTGGTCGGCCTGTCGAGTTATTAGATGTATTTGAAGACTCGTTAGATTTATAGTAACTGTTCTCTTAAAATTTAGAAGTGGCATTTTTTGTTCTGGATGTATAATCTGATAGAGGCGCCAAGCATTACATAAAGCGACATCACAATAATTTGAAAATTTGCTCCTCCACCATTTTATACCTCTAATTTTTATTTGATAATTCGATATAAAATTGTCAGATAGGTCCACACCTCCCATAAAGTTGTAAGTTATGAATAACTCTTGTTTGAGTTACCGGGGTTACGGGACTTTTTCTCTCGCGAATATTTCGTTATATTTTGAGTTGGTTCGATTAGATCAAAATTTGTTGCTACTGTGACAACTGCACTGTCTTTCTATCTTACAACTAGTATACATGCTTTGCTGGATTTTTTAAGATTTCATAAAATGATGTCACTACCCTACCACCTAAACCTAAATTATAGCTATTGTTAACATTTCCCGATGATTTTCCGGCATAAATATCGCTGGCAAATATATATATATCCATCGTAGGACGCTAATGTCCATGCTTTTAATCCAAATATTAGGTATTGGTTTTCCATGAAAATACATTTTAGAACTGTGCATTCCACGATATGGTATCATTTGCTCGTTAATTGACAATGCATGAGCAAATATCTCAAACTGCTGAAAAATTTTACTCAGTAATGATACAAATGAGCGTAGGTGGTGCGAGCGAGTGATGACTCGTCGTACTTTATAGAGTTTATCACTCTGATCAATATGAGAATTATTGAGAATTTGCAGTATGCGTTTCGAGAGTACCACAGTGTCTTGAAATTTCTGGCCTTGAAAATTTTCTTCCAAATTTTTTTGTCGATATCCTCTTCATCCGTCAGTTCTGAAGCCTCCGGTGGCAAAATGACCACCTGTGGTTCATCAACTGGATCATTGCCACTATCCAAATGTTCAATTATATATTCATCAGCTTTTTCAGCGGTTAAAAAAACCTCTTTGAGCCATTCTGCAACAAATATAAAAACGCATATAAATGACAAATTCGTAATCTCATAGTACGCCTTTACGCTGACGGTTCGTTAGCGCACCATTGGTATACTTTTATATAAAAAACACATATATAATTCAGTTTTCGATTTTTTATGGAAAATATTGATGAAAAGATACATTTTATTCTAAAATTAAAGTGTTAAATTGGTAAGTAAATAATCATACATAGAACATAAAAATATTTGAAAATATGCTTACCTGATATTAGAAATATGCCAGACTTCAACTACAGCTGAATGACAAATGGCAAGAGGTATCCGAAAAATTTGTGTATGTAAAAAAAGTTTATAGTTTACCTGAATATAATCCTTAGAATAAATGTGTCTATTAATCAATAGATTCTGATAAAACGTCTCTTAAATGACTGGTGCGGTAGCGCACCGTCAGCAAAAAATGGGTTAAAAATGAATGACAGTAAAGCAATACATTATATTATACAATACATTAACTTTGATTTACAAATTCAAAATAATATGCTTCCAAAATATATGCAGAAAAATATATTATAAAATGTCAATGTTCACACTTACCCTACGAGAGGATGTCAGGATTTTAGACTTATAAAAACGAGATTAAGATTTACCTACACACAATAGTTTATACCATAAAGGTCTCAAAATATATAATAGTATACGACCAAACATAAAGGTCTCAAAATATATAATAGTATACGACCAAACATAAAAGAAAACAAAAATCTAATCACATTTCGTAGACTAGGTGCTGAATATATAGTAAAAACTATTAATGTTCTCCATACTTTTATATAAGGTTTTTATAATTAATTGTCATACTCTTAACATACTTATTTGTTCCAAAAAATAATTATTCCTATTTATATTTTTTTTCTTAAACTAGATGTTTTATTTGTATATGTTTTTACGTCTAAATATGTAAAGTTTAATATTACAATTACTATTTAACCTACTATTACATCAACAAAAAACAAAACAAAGAAAAAAATTAAAGAAAATTTATATTACATTAAGATTACAATTGAAATAAGAACAATGAAAATACATCATAGCAAAAAAAAAAGATTGAGTAAGGACAAGAAGAAGAAACTGGGATCAGTTTTTCAGAGTAAAATGTGTTATAAACATAAACAGAGTTATAAACATAAAATATGTTTATAACTGCAACATAATAAATTAAATTAATTAATTAAATAAATCTCATTTGAGAATCGCAGATCAGAGAGCAGTACAGGTAGATATTGTAACAATGTATGTATGTATGTATTGCTCGGCCCTATAATACAATATATTGTAGCAACTACCTCACTTGTGTGGCTACTAATCCCAAAGACATTGACACAGTTTGACAATATTGAAATGAGGAAAATACCGCACCCCTATATCCATCATTAGCACCTGTCATATGGCACATACACAGATCATGCAAATATATTACTAGTATTACATTTAATTTGGGAAGCAATGAAGAATAATTGTTTTTAATTAATATACATTTGTGAAAGAAAAAAAACCTTGCCCGCCTAAAAAAATATTATTTTAAACACCCGAAAAAAACGCTATTATTTGAGACACGAAATAAAAACGTCACAATGACGTCGGAAGAATACCAATGAACATAGGAAAACATGAATAATGACGTCATAATGATAAGATGACCGCCGTGGCACTGTTGGTAAGCCGCTTGGTTTCTGTGCGGGCGTCCTGAGTTATTTATTAATTTCTCACGCTAATATTGCTTCTCTGGGCTGGAAACACTGGTGAGTTGGAAGAAATTATGGCAATAAACTCGCCACTTGCGCAGGGTGCAAGGAAGTGTTTATTATTATTTTAAGCTGCATTCGTGATGGAATTTATTAAGTCCGCACAGGCACTGAGAATTTTTAACAAGTCGTACCCCACTTTTCGTACTGAAGTAGAACTAAGTGGTGGTGTTCATCCCACCGTACATTTTGTGCAACTTGACTAGCGCGAAACAGGAACGACTGATGCGACAGTGAGAATTACCTATACCTCTTTATAAAAAATTAAGACACGAATTTAAAAATCTAAAACAGTCAGAGTGTTAAGCAATATTTTTGCTAAATTTTATTTTACATCTAACAAATTAGTAAGCCAAATAGTAAATTTTGAAAATATTTTCACGAAAACCCTCAAAAGATACATGTTTGAAATAATGAACAGTTTGTTTTTACATCTGTATTCAATAAGTGAGTTTTTTTTCAAAGTTGAAATTATTAAATTTCTTGTGAAAAGTTTTTATTAAACCCTCTTTTAATTGTTATTAACTAAAAAAAAAACTTTTAGGCCTACAAAAGAGATTTTCACCTTAAACTTATTGTAATATGAAAACTTATTGTATAGTTTTTTATGTTTGTGTACTTATCTTACTATTAAAAAAATCATTTTTTTTTGTTTTTAACAAAAAAATATTTTATGTCGCCGTTTTTGTGATACAAAATATTTGGTTGTGTTTCATACCTATATAAGAAGGTAATAGTGTGCATATTTGTGTACATTCCGTAGGTCCAAGGTCATAAACCTAACATGGGCCTTAAACCGATAACGAAGGAATCCCGCAAATATCAGGGGTACTTTTGAAATTATTTTTTTATCAAAACTATTATCAAATTTATGTTTTTAATTTTTAATTTTTCTTTAAACGAAATCATATATTAATGTAATATATTACATATTATGTCCATATTGTGCTTCAATATGTCAACTATTGACCACACAAAGAAAATATGTAATTGTTAAAACTAAATTAAATTTTTATTTAATAAACTTGAAACTGCCCATAAGCTCCATCTTACCAAAAAAAAACATGATAGTCAAATTATAATGAAAAATGCTTGATTATGAAATAAAAATAAACTGTTAATTGTTTTATGCATTCATTCATTAGATGGGTGGTGGCAGAGCGGTTAGCACACTGGGTTTGTAATCCGATGGTAGCGAATTCGAATCCTCACAATTATTTATTTTACCTATAGCGCTAGAAATACTGCTTAGTTTAAGGAATGTATGAGGATGTATATGTACTTGTTACAAGGATATTGCTGAACTACATAAGTTATATGTTTTTTTGTTTCTTGTATAGGTAATTGAGAAACCCTATAAATCTTGTTTTTTTTTAATACATGTAGCCAGTTGCTTTTAATTCTAGACTTGGATCTATTTTTGAGTCTTTCTGACCCGATGATCTATATAAGAAACTAACGATCTATAAGAGTATTAAATGTCTCATCCATAGCTAGTTTGTTTATTATACTCGTACTTAGTTCTTGGTTGTAGAGCCGAACCATAGTTTGCAAACATAAAGTCCAAAAATTACTAATGAATAGGTGTATATGATAAGAACTTAGTACCTACATTGTCAATTATGTCAAGTATTGATTTGCACACCTGGCTATAATATCAATTGTTTGAAATCTTTACCCTTCTTCCACCTTCCTTTAACTTGGTCGTGTAACTTATTGAGGATACGCCTGTCGAATAATAATACTCGTTATCAAGATAAGAGGCTGGACTAAGCTCGTTGAAATTCTTATCATCAATTTTATTTACGAGTAATTTTCAAAAAAGGTATCATGTATACTTTGAAGTCATCGTATGGAAGTTAAATTATGATATAATTCGATATAAACCTTAAATTGCTTTCAATTAGGTGCTTGATTATGAAGTGTCTAGTTTAAAAAAAAATAATACTTAAAACTCGAGTTCAGAAACAATGATAGCTTAGTACTCTCGAAATCAAATCCAAGTTTTTTGTATTTTATGGAATGTTTGCATCATTGTGTTATAATGGTCTTGGAAAAAAACACCATTATGTAATTTATGCGACACTTTGTTGGATAAGTAATTAAATTACTTTGTTACTAGATTTTTTCGAGCATTTTTACGATAGTAGCTTTGATAGTGCCCTCATAGGACGACATAGCTATTGAGCTATTGACACAGTATAATTTATATTCTCAAATCATAAACTAATTTTATTGTCATTTAATGATTCGGCGGATATTTTGTGGTAGTTAATATAAACCATTTTTGAATTATTAATTAGCTATAAACCACTTGTTTTTTGAGTCACTTCGCGACATGTTTCGGAAGCGCTGTCCTTCCATCGACCGGCGTGTCGAGACTAACTAATCACTCTTTCAAGAACCACAAACTAAAACTATTACATGAAACACAGAATAAAGGATACCGACTTAACAACTACGAAACGCTTGAAATACATAAACACATAAATTCCGGTATAAAACTTATAAATAACCATACCTTTCATAACACCTCTCCAATACTTAATATATTTCCCATCAAAAACAAAAACACTTCACAATTCTCCCCTCCCCCCACTAACCCAACCAACCCTCAACCGCCGCCCCCCTCGCTTCACAGACAGATACACACAAATTCAACATGTTAGTCTCGACACGCCGGTCGATGGAAGGACAGCGCTTCCGAAACATGTCGCGAAGTGACTCAAAAAACAAGTGGTTTATAGCTAATTAATAATTCAAAAATAATTTTATTGTTTGCATTGCTTTTTATTTTTTATTCATACTTACCAGCAAACTATTTGAAACTGGATAATTACAAATGAAACATCTTTCAAATTGTAAATGGGCGATTATATTCAATGTATTTTCGTTTTCACGAAGTGAATAATGGTTTCTGCTATTTTCCCAAGCCCCACTTAATCCAGCAGCGATCATAATAAAACATTTAATAATATATAACAAGTGTTTCAAATTGTATCATTATTTATTTCCATCTACTCCTCGCTAATTCTCTCTACTTCAACGTCTCCCCAACTCCTGATGAAGGGATGAAGGATGAAATGGGTTGAGTGACTTCACCAAAATCTAACAGTTGCCAAACAAACTGGAAAAGTTTACGTGAATCCTTGGCGGTCATAAACTTTGAAACTATTAAAAACTTTTCCCAAAATAAATTAACAACAAAGGATATCACATTGTATTGTCTTGTTGTATTTAAAATACTGTCGCTCATCGTGGCTTAGTGTTGATTTACGACACCATACGTGTGTGCCCTAACAACAGTCTACTGTCAACCAAATCGGCATTGCATCCAGAATGGATGGTGGACCTGATTGCTAAACTTTGTGAGACATTTTCTTGGCTGTTGTGATTTCAATTTTTGATTGTTGTATTTCGTTCTCTCGCTGCATTTTGATATTTAGTTTCAAACAGACAGTTTAAGATTTAGAGAAAATGACTGAAAACTTTGTCATAGTGACACGACTATTCGTCAATTGTGAGAACAAAGCGTAGTTTACCTTCCCCCCAGGGTTTAGTTATGAAAAAGCACTATTGTTTTCTGTCTAGGTGAGGCCTCACGACTCACCACTAAGCTGGATTAACGAAAATCCTCAAAACAATGGCCTGACATTTTTGCTTTACCTTGTTCACATTTATATTGGACGTTCACATCCACGCAACTGTAAATACGCAGCGGGCTTTATAAGGTAAATAGGTAGAATAAATTGTGTTGACGAAGTATTTGAGGATTACAAACTTTATACAGTAAAAAGGGACGCATTTATACATACATTTATGTATTTTAAATTTCTTAAGCCAACAATGAATTTGAATTGAAAAGAACCTGAACTACACTTTCCTTGTCTACTCAACTAGACCTCACCTCACATAAACATATCCAGACAAAACTGCTTTTACTAAAGTAATCCTTTAAAATTGTACAAAAGGCTTTTTTATTTTCTATCTTTCTATTCGATTTAACTGAAGTGGCCGATATCAAGTTCTTTCTAGAATCTATGAATGCATCATCAACTAAATTGTTAAAATGAATCGCAAACACAGACAGAGCTATATAATACACATATAGAGATAACAGAAGAAAGTCAATATAACGTATTTAAATATTTTCGGACTGGTTCGGAAAGATTAAAACAGTAATCAACGTTATTATCAAAAGTAAAAGATATCAAGATGATATTCAATTTATTTTTAAACATTGAACGTATTTGGGATTACCTTTTGAACCCTAATTTTTGTTACAATAATATTTATTTATTTATTTATTTATTTATTTATTTATTTATTTATTTATTTATTTATTTATTTATTTATTTATTTATTTATTTATTTATTTATTTATTTATTTATTTATTTATTTATTTATTTATTTATTTATTTATTTATTTATTTATTTATTTATTTATTTATTTATTTATTTATTTATTTATTTATTTATTTATTTATTTATTTATTTATTTATTTATTTGTTTATTTATTTATTTATTTATTTATTTATTTAGTATTTCTTTATTTACTTATTTATTCATTTATTTTTTTATGTATTTATTTTTTTATTTGTGTATTTATTTTTTTTTTTTTAGGAATTTATTTGTTTCTAAGAAATTTTTTTCCAACTGTCGATTTGTTCAGGAGAACTTTGTTCTCTTAACATATCGACAATGTATCAAGCCAGAATACGCGAGAATTGTATGGAGAGGTCTACTTTTTTCACGGCTTTTCCAACTTTGAAGTCAAAAAACACCAACTTAGAGGCTTCGCAGCATATATGTTCCATACACGGATTTACTCAGAATTCGGAGTAGAACATTTCATGTGTCTGTGTGTGTGTGTGTCTGTGTGTGTGTGTGTGTCTGTGTGTGTGTGTGTGTGTCTGTGTGTGTGTGTGTGTGTGTGTGTGTCCCTTATAACTTTTGATCCGCTCAATTTACAGAGCTTAAATTTCAGAATATATAAACAGTTACAGGCCTACAAAACTTTTATACTCGGATATTTGAATTTTTGTTTCAGTCAGGGGTTATCAACTTTTGAATTTTTATTTTATTTTTCCCTATATCTCAGAAACCATAAAAGCTAGAACGCTGAAAATTGGTATAAACACAGACAAATACAAAATCTCAAATTAGTTTTTTCAAAAAAAATCCAGGGTTTCTCAAACATTTTTTATTAAGAAAAGTATTTTTTTTATGATAAATTTATGAGTTTAACTGCCTATATTTCCATATTTTTTTAAAATATCGAAAAAAGCCGAAACACCCCAACTAGATATTTTAATTTTATATAAAAAATATAAACATTGTAGCAGTACATCTCAAATTTTTTTTAACAATTTTTATAAAAATTGAATTTAGTGACGATATTGCTTCATACAATTTGTATGGTAGTCACCTATACACAATATCAAAGAAGACTTAATAGTTTGATACTTCATCTCTAAACATACAATATACATATACCATCATGCTGTTTTCATATTCCGGGTAGGAAAAAAAGACTGACCTCCATACTATCCTATCTTGACTACCTAGGTACATGTGTTGTATAGAAAACTAAATATCATAAAATAATAAATAATTTGTATTTATGGGTTTATAGTTTGGTACATATTCTTCAACTATACATACTATCGCTATCGACAGTTGGATCTCATGTGTTACATGCAACTTGTAATCCAACTGTCGATTTGTTCAGGAGAACTTTGTTCTCTTAACATATCGACAATGTTTCAAGCCAGAATACGCGAGAATTGTATGGAGAGGTCTACTTTTTTCACGGCTTTTCCAACTTTGAAGTCAAAAAACACCAACTTAGAGGCTTCGCAGCATATATGTTCCATACACGGATTTACTCAGAATTCGGAGTAGAACATTTCGTGTGTCTGTGTGTGTGTGTGTGTGTCTGTGTGTCTGTGTGTGTGTCTGTGTGTGTGTCCGTCCCCCCTTATAACTTTTGATCCGCTCAATTTACAGAGCCTAAAATTTCAGAATATATAAACAGTTACAGGCCTACAAAACTTTTATACTCGGAATTTTGAATTTTTGTTTCATTCAGGGGTTATCAACTTTTGAATTTTTATTTTATTTTTCCATATATCTCAGAAACCATAAACGCTAGAACGCTGAAAATTGGTACAAACATAGACAAATACAAAATCTCAAATTAGTTTTTTCAAAAAAATTCCAGGGTTTCTCAAACATTTTTTATTAAGAAAAATATTTTTTTTATGATAAATTTATGAGTTTAACTGCCTATATTTCCAAAACTTTTACAATTATCGAAAAAAGCCGAAACACCCCAACTAGATAATTTTATTTTCTATAAAAAATATTGCCATTGTAGTAGAAGATCTCAATTTTTTTTTAACAATTTTTTTAAAAATTGAATTTAGTGACGACATTGCTTCATACATTTTGTATGGCAGTCGCCTATACACAATATGTAAGAAGACTTAATAGTTTGATACTTCATCTCCAAACATACATACATACCATCATGCTATTTGCATATTCTGGGTAGGAAAGAGGATCTTCCTCCAAACTATCCTATCTTGACATACATACCTACATACGTTGTATAGAAAACAAAATATCTGAAAATATTCAATAATTTGTAACTATGGGTTAATAGTTTGGTACATATTCTTCAACTATACATACTATCGCTATCGACAGTTGGATCTCATGTGTTACATGCAACTAGTTTATTCCAACTGTCGATTTGTTCAGGAGAACTTTGTTCTCTTAACATATCGACAATGTTTCAAGCCAGAATACGCGAGAATTGTATGGAGAGGTCTACTTTTTTCACGGCTTTTCCAACTTTGAAGTCAAAAAACACCAACTTAGAGGCTTCGCAGCATATATGTTCCATACACGGATTTACTCAGAATTCGGAGTAGAACATTTCGTGTGTCTGTGTGTGTGTGTCTGTGTGTCTGTGTGTGTGTCTGTGTGTGTGTGTCCGTCCCCCCCTTATAACTTTTGATCCGCTCAATTTACAGAGCCTAAAATTTCAGAATATATAAACAGTTACAGGCCTACAATACTTTTATACTCGGAATTTTGAATTTTTGTTTCAGTCAGGGGTTATCAACTTTTGAATTTTTATTTTATTTTTCCCTATATCTCAGAAACCATAAAAGCTAGAACGCTGAAAATTGGTATAAACATAGACAAATACAAAATCTCAAATAAGTTTTTTCAAAAAAAATCCAGGGTTTCTCAAACATTTTTTATTAAGAAAAGTATTTTTTTTATGATAAATTTATGAGTTTAACTGCCTATATTTCCATATTTTTTTAAAATATCGAAAAAAGCCGAAACACCCCAACTAGATATTTTAATTTTATATAAAAAATATAAACATTGTAGCGGTACATCTCAAATTTTTTTTAACAATTTTTATAAAAATTGAATTTAGTGACGATATTGCTTCATACAATTTGTATGGTAGTCACCTATACACAATATCAAAGAAGACTTAATAGTTTGATACTTCATCTCTAAACATACAATATACATATACCATCATGCTGTTTTCATATTCCGGGTAGGAAAAAAAGACTGACCTCCATACTATCCTATCTTGACTACCTAGGTACATGTGTTGTATAGAAAACTAAATATCATAAAATAATAAATAATTTGTATTTATGGTTTTATAGTTTGGTACATATTCTTCAACTATACATACTATCGCTATCGACAGTTGGATCTCATGTGTTACATGCAACTTGTAATCCAACTGTCGATTTGTTCAGGAGAACTTTGTTCTCTTAACATATCGACAATGTTTCAAGCCAGAATACGCGAGAATTGTATGGAGAGGTCTACTTTTTTCACGGCTTTTCCAACTTTGAAGTCAAAAAACACCAACTTAGAGGCTTCGCAGCATATATGTTCCATACACGGATTTACTCAGAATTCGGAGTAGAACATTTCGTGTGTCTGTGTGTGTGTGTGTGTGTCTGTGTGTCTGTGTGTGTGTCTGTGTGTGTGTCCGTCCCCCCTTATAACTTTTGATCCGCTCAATTTACAGAGCCTAAAATTTCAGAATATATAAACAGTTACAGGCCTACAAAACTTTTATACTCGGAATTTTGAATTTTTGTTTCATTCAGGGGTTATCAACTTTTGAATTTTTATTTTATTTTTCCATATATCTCAGAAACCATAAACGCTAGAACGCTGAAAATTGGTACAAACATAGACAAATACAAAATCTCAAATTAGTTTTTTCAAAAAAATTCCAGGGTTTCTCAAACATTTTTTATTAAGAAAAATATTTTTTTTATGATAAATTTATGAGTTTAACTGCCTATATTTCCAAAACTTTTACAATTATCGAAAAAAGCCGAAACACCCCAACTAGATAATTTTATTTTCTATAAAAAATATTGCCATTGTAGTAGAAGATCTCAATTTTTTTTTAACAATTTTTTTAAAAATTGAATTTAGTGACGACATTGCTTCATACATTTTGTATGGCAGTCGCCTATACACAATATGTAAGAAGACTTAATAGTTTGATACTTCATCTCCAAACATACATACATACCATCATGCTATTTGCATATTCTGGGTAGGAAAGAGGATCTTCCTCCAAACTATCCTATCTTGACATACATACCTACATACGTTGTATAGAAAACAAAATATCTGAAAATATTCAATAATTTGTAACTATGGGTTTATAGTTTGGTACATATTCTTCAACTATACATACTATCGCTATCGACAGTTGGATCTCATGTGTTACATGCAACTAGTTTATTCCAACTGTCGATTTGTTCAGGAGAACTTTGTTCTCTTAACATATCGACAATGTTTCAAGCCAGAATACGCGAGAATTGTATGGAGAGGTCTACTTTTTTCACGGCTTTTCCAACTTTGAAGTCAAAAAACACCAACTTAGAGGCTTCGCAGCATATATGTTCCATACACGGATTTACTCAGAATTCGGAGTAGAACATTTCGTGTGTCTATGTGTGTGTGTCTGTGTGTCTGTGTGTGTGTCTGTGTGTGTGTGTCCGTCCCCCCTTATAACTTTTGATCCGCTCAATTTACAGAGCCTAAAATTTCAGAATATATAAACAGTTACAGGCCTACAATACTTTTATACTCGGAATTTTGAATTTTTGTTTCAGTCAGGGGTTATCAACTTTTGAATTTTTATTTTATTTTTCCATATATCTCAGAAACCATAAACGCTAGAACGCTGAAAATTGGTACAAACATAGACAAATACAAAATCTCAAATTAGTTTTTTAAAAAAAATTACAGGGTTTCTCAAACATTTTTTATTAAGAAAAATATTTTTTTTATGATAAATTTATGAGTTTAACTGCCTATATTTCCAAAACTTTTACAATTATCGAAAAAAGCCGAAACACCCCAACTAGATAATTTTATTTTCTATAAAAAATATTGCCATTGTAGTAGAAGATCTCAATTTTTTTTTAACAATTTTTTTAAAAATTGAATTAAGTGACGACATTGCTTCATACATTTTGTATGGCAGTCGCCTAGACACAATATGTAAGAAGACTTAATAGTTTGATACTTCATCTCCAAACATACATACATACCATCATGCTATTTGCATATTCTGGGTAGGAAAGAGGCTCTTCCTCCAAACTATCCTATCTTGACATACATACCTACATACGTTGTATAGAAAACAAAATATCTGAAAATATTCAATAATTTGTAACTATGGGTTTATAGTTTGGTACATATTCTTCAACTATACATACTATCGCTATCGACAGTTGGATCTCATGTGTTACATGCAACTAGTTTATTCCAACTGTCGATTTGTTCAGGAGAACTTTGTTCTCTTAACATATCGACAATGTATCAAGCCAGAATACGCGAGAATTGTATGGAGAGGTCTACTTTTTTCACGGCTTTTCCAACTTTGAAGTCAAAAAACACCAACTTAGAGGCTTCGCAGCATATATGTTCCATACACGGATTTACTCAGAATTTGGTGTAGAACATTTCGTGTGTCTGTGTGTGTGTCTGTGTGTGTGTGTGTGTGTGTATGTCTGTGTGTGTGTGTGTGTCCGTCCGTCCCTTATAACTTTTGATCCGCTAAATTTACAGAGCCTAAAATTTCAGAATATATAAACAGTTACAGGCCTACAAAACTTTTATACTCGGAATTTTGAATTTTTGTTTCAGTCAGGGGTTATCAACTTTTGAATTTTTATTTTATTTTTCCCTATATCTCAGAAACCATAAAAGCTAGAACGCTGAAAATTGGTATAAACATAGACAAATACAAAATCTCAAATTAGTTTTTTCAAAAAAAATCCAGGGTTTCTCAAACATTTTTTATTAAGAAAAATATTTTTTTTATGATAAATTTATGAGTTTAACTGCCTATATTTCCATTTTTTTTTTAAATATCGAAAAAAGCCGAAACACCCCAACTAGATAATCCAACTGTCGATTTGTTCAGGAGAACTTTGTTCTCTTAACATATCGACAATGTATCAAGCCAGAATACGCGAGAATTGTATGGAGAGGTCTACTTTTTTCATGGATTTTCCAACTTTGAAGTCAAAAAACACCAACTTAGAGGCTTCGCAGCATATATGTTCCATACACGGATTTACTCAGAATTCGGAGTAGAACATTTCGTGTGTCTGTGTGTGTGTGTGTCTGTGTGTGTGTCTGTGTGTGTGTGTGTCTGTGTGTGTGTGTGTCTGTGTGTGTGTCTGTGTGTCCGTCCCCCCCTTATAACTTTTGATCCGCTCAATTTACAGAGCCTAAAATTTCAGAATATATAAAGAGTTACAGGCCTACAAAACTTTTATACTCGGAATTTTGAATTTTTGTTTCAGTCAGGGGTTATCAACTTTTGAATTTTTATTTTATTTTTCCATATATCTCAGAAACCATAAAAGCTAGAACGCTGAAAATTGGTACAAACATAGACAAATACAAAATCTCAAACGAGTTTTTTCAAAAAAATTCCAGGGTTTCTCAAACATTTTTTATTAAGAAAAATATTTTTTTTATGATAAATTTATGAGTTTA
The DNA here is from genome assembly GCA_963576475.1 of Molanna angustata. NCBI lineage: Eukaryota > Metazoa > Arthropoda > Insecta > Trichoptera > Molannidae > Molanna > Molanna angustata. Next base: position 459,612 of record OY754967.1, read on the forward strand.
ACTGCCTATATTTCCAAAACTTTTACAATTAACGAAAAAAGCCGAAACACCCCAACTAGATAATTTAATTTTCTATAAAAAATATGTACATTGTAGTAGAAGATCTCAATTTTTTTTTAACAATTTTTTTAAAAATTGAATTTAGTGACGACATCGCTTCATACATTTTGTATGGCAGTCGCCTATACACAATATGTAAGAAGACTTGATAGTTTGATACTTCATCTCCAAACATACATACATACCATCATGCAATTTGCATATTCTGGGTAGGAAAAAGGATCTTCCTCCATACTATCCTATCTTGACATACATACCTACATATGTTGTCCAACTGTCGATTTGTTCAGGAGAACTTTGTTCTCTTAACATATCGACAATGTATCAAGCCAGAATACGCGAGAATTGTATGGAGAGGTCTACTTTTTTCACGGCTTTTCCAACTTTGAAGTCAAAAAACACCAACTTAGAGGCTTCGCAGCATATATGTTCCATACACGGATTTACTCAGAATTCGGAGTAGAACATTTCGTGTGTATGTGTGTCTGTGTGTGTGTCTGTGTGTCTGTGTGTGTGTGTGTGTCTGTGTGTCCGTCCCCCCCTTATAACTTTTGATCCGCTCAATTTACAGAGCCTAAAATTTCAGAATATATAAACAGTTACAGGCCTACAAAACTTTTATACTCGGAATTTTGAATTTTTGTTTCAGTCAGGGGTTATCAACTTTTGAATTTTTATTTTATTTTTCCATATATCTCAGAAACCATAAACGCTAGAACGCTGAAAATTGGTATAAACATAGACAAATACAAAATCTCAAATTAGTTTTTTCAAAAAAATTCCAGGATTTCTCAAACATTTTTTATTAAGAAAAATATTTTTTTTATGATAAATTTATGAGTTTAACTGCCTATATTTCCAAAACTTTTACAATTATCGAAAAAAGCCGAAACACCCCAACTAGATAATTTAATTTTATATAAAAAATATTAACATTGTAGTAGAAGATCTCAATTTTTTTTTAACAATTTTTTTAAAAATTGAATTTAGTGACGACATCGCTTCATACATTTTGTATGGCAGTCGCCTATACACAATATGTAAGAAGACTTAATAGTTTGTTACTTCATCTCCAAACATACATACATACCATCATGCAATTTGCATATTCTGGGTAGGAAAAAGGATCTTCCTCCATACTATCCTATCTTGACATACATACCTACATATGTTGTATAGAAAACAAAATATCTGAAAATATTCAATAATTTGTATCTATGGGTTTATAGTTTGGTACATATTCTTCAACTATACATACTATCGCTATCGACAGTTGGATCTCATGTGTTACATGCAACTAGTATAGAAAACAAAATATCTGAAAATATTCAATATTCCAACTGTCGATTTGTTCAGGAGAACTTTGTTCTCTTAACATATCGACAATGTATCAAGCCAGAATACGCGAGAATTGTATGGAGAGGTCTACTTTTTTCATGGATTTTCCAACTTTGAAGTCAAAAAACACCAACTTAGAGGCTTCGCAGCATATATGTTCCATACACGGATTTACTCAGAATTCGGAGTAGAACATTTCGTGTGTCTGTGTGTGTGTGTGTGTCTGTGTGTGTGTGTGTCTGTGTGTGTGTCTGTGTGTCCGTCCCCCCCTTATAACTTTTGATCCGCTCAATTTACAGAGCCTAAAATTTCAGAATATATAAACAGTTACAGGCCTACAAAACTTTTATACTCGGAATTTTGAATTTTTGTTTCAGTCAGGGGTTATCAACTTTTGAATTTTAATTTTATTTTTCCATATATCTCAGAAACCATAAACGGTAGAACGCTGAAAATTGGTACAAACATAGACAAATACAAAATCTCAAATTAGTTTTTTCAAAAAAATTCCAGGGTTTCTCAAACATTTTTTATTAAGAAAAATATTTTTTTTATGATAAATTTATGAGTTTAACTGCCTATATTTCCAAAACTTTTACAATTATCGAAAAAAGCCGAAACACCCCAACTAGATAATTTAATTTTCTATAAAAAATATTAACATTGTAGAAGAAGATCTCAATTTTTTTTTAACAATTTTTTTAAAAATTGAATTTAGTGACGACATCGCTTCATACATTTTGTATGGCAGTCGCCTATACACAATATGTAAGAAGACTTAATAGTTTGTTACTTCATCTCCAAACATACATACATACCATCATGCAATTTGCATATTCTGGGTAGGAAAAAGGATCTTCTTCCATACTATCCTATCTTGACATACATACCTACATATGTTGTATAGAAAACAAAATATCTGAAAATATTCAATAATTTGTATCTATGGGTTTATAGTTTGGTACATATTCTTCAACTATACATACTATCGCTATCGACAGTTGGATCTCATGTGTTACATGCAACTAGTTTACTTAAAAAGGTCGAAGAATACATTTCAAATTTATCTTTTCCAACTGTCGATTTGTTCAGGAGAACTTTGTTCTCTTAACATATCGACAATGTATCAAGCCAGAATACGCGAGAATTGTATGGAGAGGTCTACTTTTTTCACGGCTTTTCCAACTTTGAATTCAAAAAACACCAACTTAGAGGCTTCGCAGCATATATGTTCCATACACGGATTTACTCAGAATTCGGAGTAGAATATTTCGTGTGTTTGTGTGTGTGTGTGTGTCTGTGTGTCTGTGTGTCTGTGTGTGTGTCTGTGTGTGTGTGTGTGTCCGTCCCCCCCTTATAACTTTTGATCCGCTCAATTTACAGAGCCTAAAATTTCAGAACATATAAACAGTTACAGGCCTACAAAACTTTTATACTCGAAATTTTGAATTTTTGTTTCAGTCAGGGGTTATCAACTTTTGAATTTTTATTTTATTTTTCCATATATCTCAGAAACCATAAACGCTAGAACGCTGAAAATTGGTATAAACATAGACAAATACAAAATCTCAAATTATTTTTTTCAAAAAAATTCCAGGATTTCTCAAACATTTTTTATTAAGAAAATTATTTTTTTTATGATAAATTTATGAGTTTAACTGCCTATATTTCCAAAACTTTTACAATTATCGAAAAAAGCCGAAACACCCCAACTAGATAATTTAATTTTCTATAAAAAATATTAACATTGTAGTAGAAGATCTCAATTTTTTTTTTACAATTTTTTTAAAAATTGAATTTAGTGACGACATCGCTTCATACATTTTGTATGGCAGTCGCCTATACACAATATGTAAGAAGACTTAATAGTTTGATACGTCATCTCCAAACATACATACATACCATCATGCTATTTGCATATTTTGGGTAGGAAAAAGGATCTTCCTCCATACTATCCTATCTTGACATACATACCTACATATGTTGTATAGAAAACAAAATATCTGAAAATATTCAATAATTTGTATCTATGGGTTTATAGTTTGGTACATATTCTTCAACTATACATACTATCGCTATCGACAGTTGGATCCCATGTGTTACATGCAACTAGTTTAAAGTTATCCAACTGTCGATTTGTTCAGGAGAACTTTTTTCTCTTAACATATCGACAATGTATCAAGCCAGAATACGCGAGAATTGTATGGAGAGGTCTACTTTTTTCACGGCTTTTCCAACTTTGAAGTCAAAAAACACCAACTTAGAGGCTTCGCAGCATATATGTTCCATACACGGATTTACTCAGAATTCGGAGTAGAATATTTCGTGTGTCTGTGTGTGTGTGTGTGTCTGTGTGTCTGTGTGTCTGTGTGTGTGTCTGTGTGTGTGTGTGTGTCCGTCCCCCCCTTATAACTTTTGATCCGCTCAATTTACAGAGCCTAAAATTTCATAATATGTAAGAAGACTTAATAGTTTGATACGTCATCTCCAAACATACATACATACCATCATTCTGTTTTCACATTCTGGGTAGGATCAAAGGACTGACCTCCATACTATCCTATCTTGACATACATACATATGTAGGTACATGTGTTGTATAGAAAATCAAATATCTTAAAATATTAAATAATTTGTATGTATGGGATTATAGTTTGGTGCATATTCTTCAACTATACATACAATCGCTATCGACAGTTGGATCTCATGTGTTACATGCAACTAGTTTTAACAATTTTTATCCAACTGTCGATTTGTTCAGGAGAACTTTGTTCTCTTAACATATCGACAATGTTTCAAGCCAGGATACGCGAGAATTGTATGCAGAGGTCTACTTTTTACACGGCTTTTCCAACTTTGAAGTCAAAAAACACCAACTTAGAGGCTTCGCAGCATATATGTTCCATACACGGATTTACTGAGAATTCGGAGTAGAACATTTCGTGTGTCTGTGTGTGTGTGTATGTCTGTGTGTGTGTGTGTCCGTCCCCCCCTTATAACTTTTGATCCGCTCAATTTACAGAACCCAAAATTTCAGAATATATAAACAGTTATAGGCTTACAAAACTTTTATACTCAGAATTTCGAATTTTTCTTTAAGTCAGGGGTTATCAACTTTTTAATTTTTACTTTATTTTTCCATATATCTCAGAAACCATAAAAGCTAGAACGCTGAAAATTGGTACAAATATAGACAAATACAAAATCTCAAATTAATTTATTCAAAAAAATTCCAGGGTTTCTCAAACATTTTTTATTAAGAAAAATATTTTTTTTATGATAAATTTATGAGTTTAACTGCCTTAATTTTAATTTTTTTTTTAAAATATCGAAAAAAGCCGAAACACCCCTACTAGATCATTTAATTTTCTATAAAAAATATTGACATTGTATTACCACATCTCAAATTTTTTTTAACAATTTTTATAAAAATTGAATTTAGTGACGACATTGCTTCATACAATTTGTATTGCAATCGCCTACACACGATATCTAAGAAGTCATAATTGTTTGATACTAATCTCCAAACATACATACATACCATCATTCTGTTTTCATATTCTGGGTAGGATCAAAGGACTGACCTCCATACTATCCTATCTTGACATACAAACATATGTAGGTACATGTGTTGTATAGAAAATCAAATATCTTAAAATATTAAATAATTTGTATGTATGGGATTATAGTTTGGTACATATTCTTCAACTATACATACTATCGCTATCGACAGTTGGATCTCATGTGTTACATGCAACTAGTTTATCAAAGTTTTGTCTTTTTTTTACCCATTTTTTAATCCCATAATCCAACTGTCGATTTGTTCAGGAGAACTTTGTTCTCTTAACATATCGACAATGTATCAAGCCAGTATACGCGAGAATTGTATGGAGAGGTCTACTTTTTTCACGGCTTTTCCAACTTTGAAGTCAAAAAACACCAACTTAGAGGCTTCGCAGCATATATGTTCCATACACGGATTTACTTAGAATTCGGAGTAGAACATTTCGTGAGTCTGTGTGTGTGTCTGTGTGTGTGTGTGTGTGTGTGTCCGTCCCCCCCTTATAACTTTTGATCCGCTCAATTTACAGAGCCTAAAATTTCAGAATATATAAACAGTTACAGGCCTACAAAACTTTTATACTCGGAATTTTGAATTTTTGTTTCAGTCAGGGGTTATCAACTTTTGAATTTTTATTTTATTTTTCCCTATATCTCAGAAACCATAAAAGCTAGAACGCTGAAAATTGGTATAAACATAGACAAATACAAAATCTCAAATTAGTTGTTTAAAAAAAATTCCAGGGTTTCTCAAACATTTTTTATTAAGAAAAGTATTTTTTTTATGATAAATTTATGAGTTTAACTGCCTATATTTCCATTTTTTTTTAAAATATCGAAAAAAGCCGAAACACCCCAACTAGATAATTTAATTTTATATAAAAAATATTAACATTGTAGCAGTACATCTCAAATTTTTTTTAACAATTTTTATAAAAATTGAATTTAGTGACGACATCGCTTCATACAATTTGTATGGTAGTCACCTGTACACAATATCAAAGAAGACTTAATAGTTTGATACTTCATCTCTAAACATACAATATACATATACCATCATGCTGTTTTCATATTCCGGGTAGGAAAAAAAGACTGACCTCCATACTATCCTATCTTGACTACCTAGGTACATGTGTTGTATAGAAAACTAAATATCATAAAATAATAAATAATTTGTATTTATGGGTTTGGTACTTATTCTTCAACTATACATACTATCGCTGTCGACAGTTGGATCCCATGTGTTACATGCAACTAGTTTGATACTTCATCTCCAAACATACATACATACCATCATGCAATTTGCATATTCTGGGTAGGAAAAAGGATCTTCCTCCATACTATCCTATCTTGACATACATACCTACATATGTTGCATAGAAAACAAAATATCTGAAAATATTCAATAATTTGTATCTATGGGTTTATAGTTTGGTACATATTCTTCAACTATACATACTATCGCTATCGACAGTTGGATCTCATGTGTTACATGCAACTAGTATATAAAAAATATTAACATTGTAGCAGTACATCTCAAATTTTTTTTAACAATTTTTATAAAAATTGAATTTAGTGACGACATCGCTTCATACAATTTGTATGGTAGTCACCTATACACAATATCAAAGAAGACTTAATAGTTTGATACTTCATCTCTAAACATACAATATACATATACCATCATGCTGTTTTCATATTCCGGGTAGGAAAAAAAGACTGACCTCCATACTATCCTATCTTGACTACCTAGGTACATGTGTTGTATAGAAAACTAAATATCATAAAATAATAAATAATTTGTATTTATGGGTTTGGTACTTATTCTTCAACTATACATACTATCGCTGTCGACAGTTGGATCTCATGTGTTACATGCAACTAATTACTAAAATAAATATAATTTCCTTCAATTCGACATCACTTATATTTCTTGTAATCTGAGTCAGTAAAAGCCACTTTAACTCATTCACACACTAATCTTTCCTTCTTAGACTAGACTCAATCCTACTTCAAGTTAATCTGATGGGAAGTTCAGAAGATGAAGATCAGATAACACAAATATTATGTATTTATAACAATACCTATAATATCATAATACACACAAGATATGTACAAAACATCACGTACCTATATAAACCAATAGTCGAGATACAAACCAATTTGTGTGAAGCAAAGGAGGATAATAAATTGAAAGATGGTAGTATGTATGTAGGTACCTTCAGTAATGATATTATGTAAAATATACATAGCTAAGATTATCAAAGCAAGATAGTATTACCATTCCTACGTAACACACTTTCTCGCTTATTTGTAAGGAAATCATATTTTACCGAGTTCCAAAAGACGGAGGAGGTGAACAATTCGACATGAATTTCTTTTTAGTATGTTCAGCGATAACTTTTTACAATCTCGTCCGATTTCAATGATACTTTTTTCAGTATAAAATGGATATCTTTCGATTTCATAGAGAACTGAATGCCACATTTATTGTAACTCGAGATTAGATCGAGATTGCACTAATCGAAGTTATTGGATTAACTCCACCACAATTAAAATCATAGGAACTTTTAACTTCCAAATAACACGATAAACAACCGAAACCACAAAGAAGTGACGCATTTGAAATGTGGTATTGACATCACATACTTAGGATTCCGTGGACTGCAATAAGAACGAATGACTCGTTCCTTAAGGAGCTTATCATAAAAGATAGATTGTCTGCACTGCGCAGTCGCCGGGTTCTGAGCTTCTTAGGAAAGTAATGTCACAGGAAGTGTTTCAGGTTAAATAAGAAAAGGCGATATGCGTGATAGTGTGACAAGATTTAGGAGATGACCTTTATTTGGCAGTGCGAACTGCGGAAAGCAGAGATGACTGTACATTGGCGGTTCCATGAATCACGACCCTCAGCAGCGAGGAAACAAAGAAGAAATAGAATACATTAATACATTTTCCCGGAAAGAATTCTATTATATGTATAAAATAATAAATAACTTGCAAATATTATTTGAATATCAACCAACGTTACAACAAAAACAATATCTAAAACAATATATTTTCAGAAACCGAACTTAACATTTAATACAACAATGTCAACATAAACTAAAGATCATAATTAAAACTAGACAATATTAATAGAGGTCGTTGGAAAAGGGATAGAGATGAGTTGAAATGGAATTAGAGAGAGGACCTTTGATAAGATGTGGTAATAATATGGAGGCCATTTTGGAGATAATTTAAATACTTTATCGATTAACAGACCCTTTTTAAGTCTTTTAAATAAATTATTATCAAATGAACCGAATTAAAATGGTGTTGGACCGATACCAAATTATTATTCTATACTATGAGAGCAGGATATAAGAGATAGACAATGAAAGGACAAATATACACTATACATAGATTGGAATCCATTAACGATAAGTGATTCAATATTTTACATTTACAAATTTTTTCCAGATTTTTCCGTGAACGAATTATAAAAATAATATTTTTATAATATTGCCTCGGGTCTTTTCGCGCTTGGGTCAAATCCGAGGCTTTGTTCTCTTTTCTGTGAACCAGGTCGTTTTATTACGGCATGTAGGTGGCTGGCCTTGCATACAACCCTCCTTCTTTATCATCCGGACTTGGAACCGGCATCTGCGAAGCCACTTCGCGGGAGGAGCAGGCCTATAAAAAATAGACCTTAAGATCTTCAGAAAAGGAGAAAAAGCCTCGGGTCTATGTTGTGATACTAAATTTGTCAAAAAACTAATTAATATCACCTAATTCAAGTAACATTTTTTTAATTGAGCACTGAGAAATAATATTTTTTTTAAAAAAATCTGGAAAATCTTTTCGGTGTGTTATTTTTTGTTATTAAAATAATTTACCTAAGTTATAATAAAAATTGTGTGCCTTTTCTTCTTCTTCTTAAATTAGATCGTAGATCTCTTTTTTCGAGAAAGCTATTCCTGTGAAGCTGAGGTCCAGCTATCCCTCTACTTCTTCGGTGATCTTCCGGGGAGGCGATGCCCTGGTGGGATTTCGTTTGCTGCTATGGATGGGATTCGAGATGCGTCGACATGATCCCTCCAGAATCTTCTTCTAGCTCTACTCCTTCGTATTATATCCTCGATCTCGGTCTGCCTTTTATTTATCAGAAAGTCAATATTCATTTTTAGTATGTTGTCAAAAGTAAGAAGAATAGAAGACCATGCATGAGACGGTGTATGGACATGAATAAAACGAGAAATATATGTAAAGAGAGAGGAGTCTAGTGTCCTGTTTTCTATGCCAAATAGGCAATGGCGTGATGATATAGTGTGGTAAATAGTATATGAAAAATAGCAACGTTGCTCAGTAAAAATACATCTCAAAATAAAAAATTAGTCAATTTTGTTATTAAAAAAAATCGTTTACAACTCTTTAAAACATCCACGATGAAGATATTTAAACGCTGTTAATATAATGCGCATGTGGCGAGTTTATTGCCATGTGGCAATTTCTTCTAACTAACCATCGTATCCAGCCCAGAAAAGCAATATTTGCGTAAATTCATAATGGAGTACTGTGGATATCAGTTTCTAGCGTACTACATATCGCTCGTTTGCGAGACATAAGTCAAAATTCCGATTTTTGAGTTAATAATGCAGAAATGTGTTTATCAATATTCATGTCGTCTCCAATTCTCTGTACAATATCTCTATAAGTGCGAGAGAAACAGCACATGTGTCGTTGTTTCACTGTCATATATTCATTTTAATATTGATAAACACAGCATTTCTGCATTATTAACTCAAAAATCGGATTTTTTTGACTTATGTCGTTGTTCTCGCAAACGAACGATATATCAATTAATTAAAGAACCCAAAAAATATAATATGATGTAAATATATAAATTGAAAAACAGGATTTATATGGAAACTCTTTGAAACACATAATAATTCACAGGTATAAAAACGTGCTGTGAATACTGCTTATCTTATAAAAAATAGAATATTCTCAAGAAGAATAATAATTTATGTATTTTATTTACAGCTTAAATACAATTAATTTATATTTTGTCGTTGTGTGGAAACAAATCTCTGAATATTTAAATTATAAGAAACACTGTCTTAATTAACACAAAGTTACATAATTACTGAAAATATATCTTGTAGTTACGAAAAACATACATAAAATATGTAAACTTTTTTGTACAAACAGGTAAATTAACTAAGTGTAAAATTGTATTCTGTCATTAAATTGTTATCTCATCATCAAAATTCTTAATTATCCTAATAGAGATTATAAACGAGAAAATACGCTTCGTTTCCTTATGTCATTAGAATATTTTCAAAGGATTCTTACTTGTGCTATAGAAACTTGATGAGATATCGTACCAACGCTGCTTTCACCCCGCACTTCACCGCCGCTAAAAAAAAGACATTAATCAATCATTTCAACGATAAGCTAGCTGAGCGCCCGTGGAACGATCTTTTCCAACTGTCGATTTGTTCAGGAGAACTTTGTTCTCTTAACATATCGACAATGTATCAAGCCAGAATACGCGAGAATTGTATGGAGAGGTCTACTTTTTTCACGGCTTTTCCAACTTTGAAGTCAAAAAACACCAACTTAGAGGCTTCGCAGCATATATGTTCCATACACGGATTTACTCAGAATTCGGAGTAGAACATTTCGTGTGTCTGTGTGTGTGTGTGTGTGTCTGTGTGTCTGTCTGTGTGTGTGTGTGTGTGTGTCCGTCCCCCCCTTATAACTTTTGATCCGCTCAATTTACATTTTCAAACATTTTTTATTAAGAAAAGTATTTTTTTTTTTATAAATTTATGAGTTTAACTGCTTATACTGTAATTTTTTTTTAAAATATCGAAAAAAGCAGAAACACCCCAACTAGATCATTTAATTTTATATAAAAAATATTAACATTGTAGCAGTACATCTCAAATATATCTCTCATGTGTTACATGCAACTAGTGTTACATGCAACTAGTACTAGTTGCATGTAACACATGAGATCCAACTGTCGATAGCGATAGTATGTATAGTTGAAGAATATGTACCAAACTATAAACCCATAGATACAAATTATTGAATATTTTCAGATATTTTGTTTTCTATACAACATATGTAGGTATGTATGTCAAGATAGGATAGTATGGAGGAAGATCCTTTTTCCTATCCAGAATATGCAAATAGCATGATGGTATGTATGTATGTTTGGAGATGAAGTATCAAACTATTAAGTCTTCTTACATATTGTGTATAGGCGACTGCCATACAAAATGTATGAAGCGATGTCGTCACTAAATTCAATTTTTAAAAAAATTGTTGAAAAAAAATTGAGATCTTCTACTACAATGCTAATATTTTTTATAGAAAATTAAATTACCTAGTTGGGGTGTTTCGGCTTTTTTCGATAATTGTAAAAGTTTTGGAAATATAGGCAGTTAAACTCATAAATTTATCATGAAAAAAATATTTTTCTTAATAAAAAATGTTTGAGAAACCCTGGAATTTTTTCGAAAAAACTGATTTCAGATTTTGTATTTGTCTATGTTTGTACCAATTTTCAGCGTTCTACCGTTTATGGTTTCAGAGATATATGGAAAAATAAAATAAAAATTCAAAAGTTGATAACCCCTGACTGAAACAAAAATTCAAAATTCCGAGTATAAAAGTTTTGTAGGCCTGTAACTGTTTATATATTCTGAAATTTTAGGCTCTGTAAATTGAGCATATCAAAAGTTATAAGGGGGGGACGGACACACACACAGACACACAGACACACAGACACACAGACACACACACACACACACAGACACACGAAATGTTCTACTCCGAATTCTGAGTAAATCCGTGTATGGAACATATATGCTGCGAAGCCTCTAAGTTGGTGTTTTTTGACTTCAAAGTTGGAAAAGCCGTGAAAAAAGTAGACCTCTCCATACAATTCTCGCGTATTCTGGCTTGATACATTGTCGATATGTTAAGAGAACAAAGTTCTCCTGAACAAATCGACAGTTGGACTATTCTAATATGAATTAAACGGATTTTAATTCACATTAATACATATGGATATTTACTAGTTGCATATAACACATGAGATCCAACTGTCGACAGCGATAGTATGTATAGTTGAAGAATAAGTACCAAACCCATAAATACAAATTATTTATTATTTTATGATATTTAGTTTTCTATACAACACATGTACCTAGGTAGTCAAGATAGGATAGTATGGAGGTCAGTCTTTTTTTCCTACCCGGAATATGAAAACAGCATGATGGTATATGTATATTGTATGTTTAGAGATGAAGTATCAAACTATTAAGTCTTCTTTGATATTGTGTATAGGTAGGTGACTACCATACAAATTGTATGAAGCGATGTCGTCACTAAATTCTATTTTTATAAAAATTGTTAAAAAAAATTTGAGATGTACTGCTACAATGCTAATATTTTTTATATAAAATTAAATTATCTAGTTGGGGTGTTTCGGCTTTTTTCGATATTTTAAAAATAAATGGAAATATAGGCAGTTAAACTCATAAATTTATCATAAAAAAAATACTTTTCTTAATAAAAAATGTTTGAGAAACCCTGGAATTTTTTTGAAAAAACTAATTTGAGATTTTGTATTTGTCTATGTTTATACCAATTTTCAGCGTTCTAGCTTTTATGGTTTCTGAGATATAGGGAAAAATAAAATAAAAATTCAAAAGTTGATAACCCCTGACTGAAACATAAATTTAAAATTCCGAGTATAAAAGTTTTGTAGGCCTGTAACTGTTTATATATTCTGAAATTTTAGGCTCTGTAAATTGAGCGGATCAAAAGTTATAAGGGGGGGACGGACACACACACAGACACACAGACACACACACACACAGACACACGAAATGTTCTACTCCGAATTCTGAGTAAATCCGTGTATGGAACATATATGCTGCGAAGCCTCTAAGTTGGTGTTTTTTGACTTCAAAGTTGGAAAAGCCGTGAAAAAAGTAGACCTCTCCATACAATTCTCGCGTATTCTGGCTTGATACATTGTCGATATGTTAAGAGAACAAAGTTCTCCTGAACAAATCGACAGTTGGATTACTAGTTGCATGTAACACATGAGATCCAACTGTCGATATCGATAGTATGCATTCATTCATTCATTCATACCATCACGGCATATCCCACAATGTGGGGTAACCAGCGAAAGGTGTGCGGGTGTGCATTGCCTTATAAAAGGGAGCACAACATATCTGTGTATACCCACACACCAGTCTCGTCTCACCTAAAAAGGCACTATATTCAGAACTTCGTTGCAGAACTATGTGAGATGTCATTGTTGCCTGTTGTATTTTTCGATTACCCGGCTCTTACGGGACACTCGAAAACAATAATAGAAAAGAGTGGAAGCACTATTCCAAACCGATAGTATGCATAATTTATTGAAGAATATGTACGTACCAAACTATAAACACTTAAACACAAATTTAAAAATATTTTAAGATATTTTGTTTTCTGTATAAAACATGTAAGTATGTAGGTATGTCAGGATAGGATAGTATGGAGGTCAATCTGTTTTTCATACCCAGAATATGAAATCAGCATGATGGTATGTATGTATGTTTATGATTATTAGGCCACTGCCATACACATGATTTTTTTTTGAAATCACATATTTGAGATTTTATATTTGTCTATATTTATACCAATTTTCAGGGTTTTTACTCAGATGATTTTTGACATATATGGAAAAATAAAGTAAAAATTCAACAGTTGATAACCACTGACATAAACGAAAATTCTAAATTTTGAGTAAAAAAGTTTTGTAGACTTATAAATAACTATCTACATATTCTAAAATTTTGGTCTCAGTAAATTGAGCGGATCAAAAGTTATAAGGGGGGGGGAACATACAGACATAGTGCCTTCACATTTTATTAAAATTTGCACCAGTTAGTTAGAGAAGTTAGTCTTTCACTTCTGCGGCCCGCCATTCACTTTGAATCTCTGAATCTGGCCCATTGTCCCAAAAGTTTACCCACCCCTGGAACATACCGTTACAGTAATCCAAACGGGAAACACCAAAGGCGCTCATCAAGGATTTCATGGCTTCTATTGGGATGCTTCTTAGTTGATAGAAAGCCGAAGAAGTTACAATGTTAATTTGATTTGGAAAGCTCGACTTGGAGACTTATTTGACTCCGAGAAGTTTAACGCATGATTTGGGAAGAACATTTGAATTTTTCAAGGCAAGTGGGGAGGTGTTAATACAATGATGTCGTTTCTGTATCGTTGTCCTGAGTAGTTTTGTTTTTGCTGGGTTAAGTTTTATTATAGTTGCTGACATCCAATTACCAATATCTTCGATGCATTAACGAACTACAGTGGTGCGGGATTTCTGATGTGCAGTTAAAATAAAACTGTCTAATAATAGTGAGCTAATTGACCGTGGGAGTCAATAATTGAAAATATATGCTTTGTGTACAGAATGAATAGCAACGAACCCAACATAGAACTCTGAGGAACATAGAACTCTGAGGAACATAGAACTCTGAGGAACGTTTTTTTTTTATTAGGTATATAGTAGAAATTTTATAATCTCACATTATATAGGAAAACAATTCAACAGCACAAATTGTATGCATGTATCAAATTATATTAGATAATATAAAATATTTAGTACTGATAGGTACTGATCCAACTGTCGATTTGTTCAGGAGAACTTTGTTCTCTTAACATATCGACAATGTATCAAGCCAGAATACGCGAGAATTGTATGGAGAGGTCTACTTTTTTCACGGCTTTTCCAACTTTGAAGTCAAAAAACACCAACTTAGAGGCTTCGCAGCATATATGTTCCATACACGGATTTACTCAGAATTCGGAGTAGAACATTTCGTGTGTCTGTGTGTGTGTGTGTGTGTGTGTGTGTGTGTGTGTGTCTGTGTGTGTGTCTGTGTGTGTGTGTGTGTCTGTGTGTGTCTGTGTGTGTGTCCGTCCCCCCCTTATAACTTTTGATCCGCTCAATTTACAGAGCCCAAAATTTCAGAATATATAAACAGTTATAGGCCTACAAAACTTTTATACTCAGAATTTTGAATTTTTGTTTCAGTCAGGGGTTATCAACTTTTGAATTTTTACTTTATTTTTCCATATATCTCAGAAACCATAAAAGCTAGAACGCTGAAAATTGGTACAAATATAGAAAAATATAAGATCTCAAATTTATTTTTTCAAAAAAATTTCAGGGTTTCTCAAACATTTTTAATAAGAAAAATATTTTTTTTATGATAAATTTATGAGTGTAACTGCATATATTTCTAAATTTTTCAAAAATATCGAAAAAAGCCGAAACACACCAACTAGATAATTCAATTTTCTATAAAAAATATTAACATTGTATTAGCACATCTCAAACTTTTTTTAACAATTTTTATAAAAATTGAATGTAGTGACGACATTGCTTCATACAATTTGTAGGGCAGTCGCCTATACACAATATGTAAGAAGACTTAATAGTTTGATAGGTACTTAATCTCCAAACATACATACAGAACCATCATGCTGTTTTCATATTCCGGGTAGGAAAACAGGACTGACCTCCATACTGTCCTATCTTGACAAACATACCAACATGTGTTAAAATTTTCAATAATTTGGATTTATGGGATTATAGTTTGATTCTTATTCTTCAACTATACATACTATCGCTATCGACAGTTGGATCTCATGTGTTACATGCAACTAGTTTTAGAAATATCTCAACGTTTCACCTTAAGTGAAAGCTAGTACCTATATTACATCCACTCTTAGGGTGAGAAGGCGGTAAACCTAATGTTACGGCCTTGCGGTGGCATTAATTTTTTTTTTGCTGAATGTGTGTGTCAGGCTCAAATGACTAAATAGACTTATAAATAATACATTTATGTTTGTTACAGATAAATTCTTAGCACACTAGGTATGCGGCGGTAAGTTGTTGTCATACAATAATTGTCGGTAAACTGTCCCGATACATCATTAAAGATAGGTAGCGCCTTTAATGAAAATTCCAAGACGCATAAAATAATGTTATGTGTGTGTGAAACATGTATCCACATATAATGTTCTTGTTTGGTATGTCAAGATAGGAATGAAGAGGATCAGTCCAATATTTGCCTCGGATGGAGGGAACTTCCCCTGTCTAATCGTTTAAATTCTGAGCACATAACACCGACCACGTGAGTAATGTTCAAATATTTGCCCAAATCATCACAAAGTTTCCTCTATTTGGGTGGGCAGAGAAAACCAAACGCCTGACCCCACTCTCTCTATGTATCTCTTCATTCACGTCCATGGATCGTCACAAACACGCTTTTTATTCTTCCAATATCCAATTTATAAGGCTTACAAACTTTTTCTTTACTTTAATAAATAAGTAACAAGACCTGTTGAAAACAAGCAATCTATTGTACATAGGCTTTTTTCACTCTAAAGACTTTTTTATAAAAAAATAAACACTTCCTTGCACCCTGTTTAAGTGGCTTTATTTCCAAATATATAACCGGTAAATAATAAGCGGTGATAGCCCAGCGGTAAGGTCGTCGCCTCACGTGCGTGAGGTCGACGGTTCGAAACCGGGCGGGGCACGCACCTCTGGATTTTTAAAAAATCTATGTGCGGATTTATATCACTAGCTATGTGAAACCATGATCCAATTTGTCTGGTTCCCCTTTCTAAGGGTTACGAAGGTCAGATGGCAGTCGCTTCAATGTGATAACCAGACTCGCCAATTCCAGGATCATGGTCAAGGCGTACCCCGATAGAAACGGGATAAAAGCGCTAAGGGATATTATTATTATTATTATATTATAACCGATTTATTGAAATAAATTACTTAAGGGGGCGCCTGTTGCCAACGATCCTATTTTTTTTCAATGTCATATTGCATCATTACTACAAAACGAATCATTTTGGATAAAATAACTTAGATATTTGAATATCAATAGAGAAAAAATATTCCTTATCGTTTTAATTATGTTCTGTTTATATTCTTGTAGAAAAATAATAAGCATGTAAATCGAATATTCTTTTTTAATTGCATATACGCAAACATTGGATTTTTTTCCCTTTCGGGATTCAAATGATATTTTTATTGACAAACATTTTTTCAACATCTCAATAGAGACGAAGTAGGGATATTGTAGAAGAACCAGGAACTCGAGGCGAGATTGTTTATGTTTGTCAATAAAATACAGAAAAATGTTTGTCAATAAAAATATGCATATCCCGATTTTTGACTTTTATCTTATATTTCTAAAAAAATTATAAGGCGTAGAGCAATAGAGCAACAAAAATATCTGGAACAATATGTCATAACATTTGCATCAATGCTTCGGTTTAGTTAAGAAACCTCAAAAGACATTTTTTCAGATATTTTTGTCCTCTAAAAAAAAGTATATTGCTCTACGCCTTATAGTTTATTAAAAATATAAGATAAACGTTGGAAATCGGGGTATGCCATTATTTTTCTACAATAATTTACACAGAACATTATCACAAAGATTTATGAATATTTTTCTTCATTAATTCCCAAACAATCTAAGTTATTTTTTTGAAAACGATATGATTAGTAATAATTATGGAATATCGAATTGAAAAATAGATACGCTGGCAGAGGGCGCAGCGCAGGTAGTTAGTGTCAGTACGTTTTGTGCTATACACTTTGCGTTACACAGGCGTGGTGTCGTCGCTGGAACATTGCCTGGTGTAACTCGGACTCAGTCAACTTTGAACGACTGATAAAGTTTCCACCAACAAAAGTGTATTTATATGGAAGACGTGATTTCAAATAGTCCTCCGTAGTAAATTAAAAAAAAATACGCTTGTTTCTATGAATGACGTGTAGCATAGCATTTTTTTCACACTTTGAAGGCTGATATCTCCGAAAAGCACCAGTACTCGGGGTTCATATTATACAATCGTTGTTACCTGATGTTGTATCCTTTTACATAAAAATAAGTCAGTCTTTGACCCGAATGCACAGTACTAGGTACCTAAATACTAACTCCGAACCTCACTGGAGTATTTAGTATTCTTAAGTTAGCAATTGCGTTGCAGACTAAATACTTAATACTACGCCAATTTTATGGTTGATGGCGTAGAATTTCACGTTATTGTGTATGCAGAAAAGAGATACATACCCTTCTATGGGCTTAGACTGACGTTTAAAATGTTTTTTTCTTTTCTTATTACAACACAAACACATGTAACCAAGCTCACACTGCCAGCTCGATGTCACGATTCTTCTGTAATTCCAGCGAATTTTCGGCATCTCGTATGGATCGCTGAATACTCTGTTTGGTATTTGATTTGACAAAATTACCAAATACATATTTGTCGAAGTCTCTAAAATCATCATCCATCGAAAACATCTCGTATTTTAATATTAAACCACTCGTAAGGTTCCTTGCTATCAACCTTACTTTTTGACAGTTTGCAAATGTTAGTTTACGCCAACACGCATGCGCTAAGTAATTAGATATGTCTCTGCAATGCAATTCTCATACAGAAACTTGGTAGCATCCTCCAGTTAGGAAGCCAAGTGATCTCCTTAACTTATGTGAGCAACTGTGCAATGTAAACATGTTTAGTATTTAGAATTTAGTATTAAGGTCATACTCTGCATTCGGACCTTTATCATGTGACGTAAGTTTAGCATTCGCTAGCACTTGCTTTATAAGGACCCTGTACCACTTTACAGCTGTAGGTATTTGAAATAAATTACTAGCGTTGCGTTGGTAGAACTGATATTGGTTGTTAGTCTCTATAGAGGTACAATTTTGTTGAAAAACGTCGGTTTTAACGAAAGTAAATTATTTTAACAGAGTGTATTCTCATTTTGTTTTCTCGTTTAACGATTGTATACCTACGTAGGGTCACCAAATTTTAAAAATAATTCAATTGAAACTTTTTTTTTTCAAATAAAGTTGTATCCTATATGACGATTGAATACAATATTGACTGTATAGTTTTTCATACTATTTAAGTAGAGAGAAAAACATAACATTAAAGTAAAGTCTTCCTCTCCCTGGCCATTTCTTCACATTATGTGTGAGCACTGCATCTAATGACGTCTCACAAAAATATAAGTATATCTAACTCGCTAAGTCACAAAGTACTTAGCGAGTTTGATACATCTTTATTGGGATTGAAAAAACTCAAATCTCATTCATTCATCAGGGCATATTCAACATTGAGAGGAGGAAATTCGCAGTCCATTGGTAACGTTTCATACCTAGCATATGTTAGGTGACCAACGACAGGTGTACGGATGTGCATCACGCTACAAAGAGAAAAACGACACATGCGTATACTATATACCCACAAGCCACTCTCGTCTCACCTAAATAGGCACTACATTCAGAATGTGTGATGGTGATGCTGAACTGTGTGAGATGTTATTGTTGCCTGTTGTATTTTAGATTACCCGGCTCTTACGGAACATCGGAAAACGATTATAATAGAAAATATTGTAAGCACCATTCTACGCCGGTGCCTCACACCAAAATTTCATCATTCATTCGTGAAAAAAAAATAACTTTCAAAATGATGGTTGTATGTAGACCCTACTGGACTTTGTAATAATATAGAGGGAGTTGTAAAAGTGTAAATATTTGCTTATTCATTAAGGCAACCGAAGCAGGGTGGCTATTGAGTTCTGAACACAGTAATGTTAGTACATACATTGGACCGTAGATAGCGGTCGGTATACAATATATATTTTCATTGTGCCACCGAGCAGAGACACAACCAATTATTATACATAAAATTCTACGGTATACAGAGTATGAATTGTGCTATTCGCGCTGAGTTTGGAAATATGCTTAAATACTGGGTACAAAGATATATATATGTACAGTATCCTAACAGTATTTAATATTATACCTATACTTACTGTCTACAAAAAAAATCTATTTAATGAGTAACAGTATCGATATTTTAAACAGTGGTCGTATCTAGAGTAACATCTAATTTTGTATTTACATAGTTTAATAAGTTTTATAACATGCATCGTCGGAAAAGATGACAGTAAAGATAATTTTATGACGAGCATCATCAGAATATATGCCAGAAAAGATGATTTTATGACAAGCATCATCAGAATAGATGCCAGAAAAAATGATTTTATGACAAGCATCATCAGAATAGATGCCAGAAAAAATGATTTTATGACAAGCATCATCAGAATATATGCCAGAAAAGATGATTTTATGACAAGCATCATCAGAATAGATGCCAGAAAAAATGATTTTATGACAAGCATCATCAGAATTTTCATTCATTCGTTCTTTTCCTCATGACTGAGGATAGCGGCTGTAGTCTGTCGCCACACGTATGGTCCGCCTCCATGCCAATCTCAAAATAGATGCCAGAAAAGATAATTTTATGACGAGCATAATCAGAATAGATGATTTTATGACAAGTATCATGAGAATAGATGCCAGAAAAGATGATTATGTTTTTATTGACAGTAACAATAAAAACATTATTATCTTGCGATATGTTTGCGTATATGCAATTAAAAAAATATATATTCGAGATAATTATGTGACTATACATACAAGTTAAATTAAAATATAAAAATAGCATATACCTAAAAAATGCTGAAACATTTCGGCTAATGAAGCCCATACCAATAATAATTTTATATGGGCTACACTACAGATTATACAGTTATAGTTATACGTACTACAGAAAATTGGGGTTAGATTCTTAATAGTATACGACCCTTCGAGTATATTTTAACAGTAAAATAAGAAATAATAAACACCTACTTGCACCCTGCGCAAGTGTCGGGTTTATTGCCTTACGGAAATATCTTCCAAATAACCAGTGTTTCTAGTCCAGAGAAGCAATATTTGCGTGAGAAGTGAATTTAAATCAATTTCTCTTCTGTTGGGAATCGAACCCACAACGCTCGCGCTGAAATCGAAACTGTGCCACGGCGGTCGGCATATTCATTTAAAAAAAACGTTCATAATTTGACAATATATGTATTAAAAAAAAACATACTATCGCCACCGAAAGTTGGATCTCATGTCTTACAAGCAAATAGTTTTTAAATATTAAATAATAATTTTCACCAACACAAGAAAACTGGTTATACAAATTGCAGATAAACAGGCGTAATAACAATGATGATAATGAAAGAAAATATATTCTAATATACTAGTTGCATGTAACACATGAGATCCAACTGTCGATAGCGATAGTATGTATAGTTGAAGAATATGTACCAAACTATAAACCCATAGATACAAATTATTGAATATTTTCAGATATTTTGTTTTCTATACAACATATGTAGGTATGTATGTCAAGATAGGATAGTATGGAGGAAGATCCTTTTTCCTACCCAGAATATGCAAATAGCATGATGGTATGTATGTATGTTTGGAGATGAAGTATCAAACTATTAAGTCTTCTTACATATTGTGTATAGGCGACTGCCATACAAAATGTATGAAGCGATGTCGTCACTAAATTCAATTTTTAAAAAAATTGTTAAAAAAAAATTGAGATCTTCTACTACAATGTTAATATTTTTTATAGAAAATTAAATTATCTAGTTGGGGTGTTTCGGCTTTTTTCGATAATTGTAAAAGTTTTGGAAATATAGGCAGTTAAACTCATAAATTTATCATAAAAAAAATATTTTTCTTAATAAAAAATGTTTGAGAAACCCTGGAATTTTTTTGAAAAAACTTATTTGAGATTTTGTATTTGTCTATGTTTTTACCAATTTTCAGCGTTCTAGCGTTTATGGTTTCTGAGATATATGGAAAAATAAAATAAAAATTCAAAAGTTGATAACCCCTGACTGAAACAAAAATTCAAAATTCCGAGTATAAAAGTTTTGTAGGCCTGTAACTGTTTATATATTCTGAAATTTTAGGCTCTGTAAATTGAGCGGATCAAAAGTTATAAGGGGGGGACGGACACACAGACACACACACAGACACACACACACACAGACACACACACACACAGACACACGAAATGTTCTACTCCGAATTCTGAGTAAATCCGTGTATGGAACATATATGCTGCGAAGCCTCTAAGTTGGTGTTTTTTGACTTCAAAGATGGAAAAGCCGTGAAAAAAGTAGACCTCTCCATACAATTCTCGCGTATTCTGGCTTGATACATTGTCGATATGTTAAGAGAACAAAGTTCTCCTGAACAAATCGACAGTTGGATCAGTAGAAGATGAGATATAAATTATATGGTACCTTTACAATAATAATAATATAAAAGACACAACCTACAAAGACTTTGAAGAGACAACATAATATTACAAGGAGAGAGAATAATGAATAATTCAAACCTCAACCAAGTTTGGTAACCAAGTAATGTTGGATGAAATAAATCAAAGGAGCGATGCTTTATTTGCCACCGACATTTCTCATAACACAACAGACTTTCGACATTTATTTTAAATCTTTTAGAAAAGGCTGGTAAAATATTTTAGAGGAGAAAAAAAGCAATATTTAAAGGACGTTAATTACACAGGGCATTTTTAAACGCTTCAAACTCGCTATTGTTTCATTTTCATTTTATAAGGACTTGATAATATACGCGTAAAATCTACGAATTTTTACTCCTCACTAACCCAAGGGGATATAGTGGGGAGTTATGATTTCGCAAATTTTTAAGGGTATTTTTTTTGCAGATTATCAACTAGTATCATGTTGAGATTGTATTCTGAAAGTTTCATCACAATGTATCTGTGTGTGTGTGTGCTATATGCTGTGTGCAGTGTGCTATGTACGGCGTGTTCATTTAACTTTATCGATAATAGACTAGAGTACTCATTCCATTCTAATCAAATTTTGCAAATATGTATATCTAATACTCGATTAGATCCCATTAGATTTTGAATGATATATGAATAGTGCTTCTCGATTTTTTTTATTGTCAAATATTTCAAAGTGACCCCAAGCTCAGCAAACTTAAAATTTGAAATTTTTCTTTTCAAATTGGTAAAAAGGCACATCACTTTCATAAAATGGCATTGAAGAGTTATCAAGTTTCCATAATAAAATATTTAAATAAAAAATAATTCAACAAACTCATTTCATGAAAATGTTGGAAATTTTCCATACAAAATTCGAATACTTTATAGAATCGAATATTTTTATTATTGCATATGCGCAAACATTGGATTTTTTTCCCTGTCGGGAGTCAAAGATATTTTTTTAACAGATTTTTAATTATCTCAATAGAGACGAAGTTGGAATATTTATTGTGGGAGAACCGGGAAATCAAGGCACCTACAGGGCTTACGACCTGTCATCGGCTGGTTTACGTGATGCAAGCGCATAAAGTGATCACGTAAACCAGCCGATGACAGGTCGTAAGCCCTGTAGGTGCCTTGATTTCCCGGTTCTCCCACAATAAATATTCCAACTTCGTCTCTATTGAGATAATTAAAAACTTTATAGAATGACTTGTTAGTGAGGAGTTAAGCGTTGGCCACAACCCACTCGTTTATATAGCAAATAAATTTCGTAAAATTGCAAATGTGATTGTAAATTATCACCACACATAAATAATTTTTAGTTTATGAGCAAGACCAGTAGTCTAATGGAATCAGGTTCAGATCCTGCCTCATCTGATTTGTTTCACCTGTCTATTCGTAGTACCTATATTCATTAAAAAAATGAAAATTTAGAATACGAATGTGGTATACGGATTTACCGATACACATAGATATACCTACATATACCTAGTTATGTATATCCCCAGAGAGACAGTGAACTCTTCGTGAAACGAATGGTCTGAAGGTAGTCCGATTTTGGTATCCAAACTACTTAGACATTGTGTTGATTCTCGCGATTAATTTTTATCCTCGTCGCCAAATGTGATACCTATATTTAATAAGGCACAAAGATCTCTTGTAATGCATATTTTAAACAAAGTAAATGTAATTATAATTCAATAATTATAAAGCATATTTTAAATTTTGCACACTTAAATAATCTATAATATCGCGAGAATCAACACAGTGTCTAAGTAGTTTGGATACCAAAATCGGACTAACTTCAGACCATTCGTTTCACGAAGACTGCACTGTCTCTCCGGGGATATACCTACATACCTATATGTATATCTACGTGTATCGGTAAAACCGTATAACACAACGAGTATTTTATTGCATAGAAAAATACAGGTGTAGGTACTGTTCTTTTTCATGAAATAATTATAATAATAATAATAACTATAAATTAGGATGATTTTTATAGCGCCATTTTTGTGATAACCTCACCTCAAGGGCGCTTTGAATATATTACAGTTTTTTTGTAAGACTCACGGAAGAAGTGAGTTTTCGGGTGTTTCCTGAATAGTGCTAATTTGTCGATTCGCCTCAGTTCAGGTGGTAGTTTATTCCACGAGGCTGGTCCAGCCACAGCAAAAGCACGATCACCGAAGGATGTAGTAGTGTTGACTCTATTTATTTCAGTTAACTTGCCAATCATGGATGTGGTGGCTGACCGAAGTGTTTGTTGTCGCTCGTTTACGGTGAGAGGGATGCAGAAGTCTGAAAGGTACGTGGGAGCCATGCCATGGATCACTTTGATAGTCAACAAACATAGTTTGTACTTGATTCTCTTTGGCACTTTTAGCCAGTGAAGATTTCGTAGATGTTGGGATATGTGTGAAAATTTCGCGGTGATTAGCCTAGCAGCAGCGTTGAAGACGGATTGAAGTTTATTTAGCTCCAGCTTTGGAAGGTTTGCGTAGATGCCATAATAATAATAGGCGATTAAAAAATAGCTCCGTTTAATGATTCAAGATCATTCCAAGGGGGCTGATAATTTAGTAATGTGCTGCTCTACGAAACAAAACTGTTTTCAGTCATTTAGTGAAAGTACTCTTGCTTTGAGCACTGCGGTCACTTAGAGGCAGTACCTACATTACACTTAATTTGACCACTCACAATAAAGCATCGGTCATAATAAGCCGCTTTGTCGACTATGAGCTCTTTTCTTAAACACAGCTCTTGAATGTATTGTAATAATATATCAAAGGAATAATAATAGTATTCCACGCATGTGTCGTGCTTCCTTTTATTTTTGGTAATGCACGCCCACACACCTGTCGCTGGTTAACCCTAATGGTATGAATATATATGAAATTTCTTGAAATAATCATAAAATCACTTTTACTGATTTTACGCTACATGAAATTTAATAAGAATAGGTATTTAAATTTATAGCATGTTACTGCCGCTCAAAACTCTATTCTATTTCCGGTGACATCGAAATTTCTCATTTCCGTTTACAGTATGTTGTCATCATTACTTTACTTCCTCTTCGACATCCATGCATTTAACCTCCCTCGTAGACGACATCGTTAGATCTTTCTTCACTAAGAATTTACTCTCAACCTGTGAATGTGCTGTGTAAATAGATAATATCTGTAAAGGAAAGGACCTATAGATATGTATAAACACGATCCTAGAATCTTCTTGGTTCTGTAACGGAAATTAGTTGCATCCTGACTGCTTCTCTAACATCCATTATTTCTCCTTTCCTCTCCTTACAGCATATTTTTATTATTTTTAAACCTCCTGAATTTCTTTTAATAGTACAATGGACTATTTCCTCTATAAATCTATTATTCAACTTGTCGTAGCTGTTTTATTCTAAAGTATCTACTGAGTTTTAATTTTAATTAATTCAGCACAGCCCTTAGAGATCTTATTTTTCTCTATGTGTCCTGTAGGGTCCCCCCGACGTTGACGATCACTCGGCAGAAACTTTCCCTGTCCGGTGCGGTGCGGAACAAGTCCTCCACACGTCTCATTCTGTAAGATCGAGTATTTTTCGCCTCTCATTATGTGACCAAAATATGAAGTCTGTCTAAGAACTGACTGTCAGTATTAACTCTACGCAAGACTTCAACGTTGCTCACCATGTCGTTCCAGGATATCCTCAGCATTCTACGATGAATCCACATTTCGAATGCTTCCAGGCGGTTTATGGTAACAACCTTGTGGGTCCATGCCTCAACACCGTAGAGCAGGACCGACCATACATAGCATTTGATCATCCTTTGGCGTAGTTTCAGATTGATGTCGTCGTTACAGAGGAGATTTCTCATTTTATTAAAAGAATTACGGGCCGCTTCTATCCTGCATTTTATTTCAATATCATGGGTCTAGGTTTTCGGTTATAATACTGCCCAGGTATTTAAATTGTTTCACCCTTTCAATGTCGCTTAGCGATCAACGAATTAAAACAAGTTTTTAATATAGATTGGTATTTGTATGTTTGACAACATCATATTATGTAATTACCTCAAAAGATAAAAATAAAGTTCACATCATGTTACAGTTATTTTTGGGGAATATTACAATTTACAAGTGCAATCGTTTCTAGACTTAGACCCGAATGCACAGTCCTAGTACCTAAATACTAACTCCTTACCTAACTGGAGTATTTAGTATTCTTAAGTACCTAAGCAATTGCGTTGCAGAGACATCACTAACTAAATACTAAATACTACGCCAAACTTAAGGTCGCTGGCGTAGAATTTCACATTATTTTGCACGAAGAAAAGAGATAGAGCTTTCTGTGGGCTTAGAAAGCTATCTATCTCTTTTCTGACGTATTACGTTTAAAATGTTTTTTTTTGCTATAACAACACAAACATATCTAACCAACTTCACACTGACAGTTCTATGTCAAGATTTTTTTGAAATTCCGCCGAATTTTCGGCATCTCGTATGGATCGCTGAATACTTTATTTGATTTGACTAAATTACCAAATACATTACCAGATAAATTCTTTGCGATGGTTCGGACATGTAGAGAGAATGAACGATAAGCGACTGACAAAGAAAGTATACAAGGCTGAAAAGAGTGGAATGAGATGTAAGGGTCGACCGAGAAAGAGCTGGCATGATCATATAAATAAGATTTTGAAAGAGGGGAATATACGAAGTCAGAATAATAGGAGAGCTGGAATGACGCGATGTATGAATGTAAATTAGGCAAAACAGGTATGCCAAGATAGAAGAGTCTGGCGTTCGGTTCTTTCTGCCTACTCCAAATAGGGAAACTGCGTGACGGTAAGTATGTATGTATGTACCAAATACATATTCAACGAAGCCGATAAAATCATCATCCACCGAAAAAATCTCGTATTTTAGTATTAAACCACTCGTAAGGTTCATCGCTATCAACCTTACTTTTTGCAATTTACAATTCTTATACACGCTCATTTAAGTTAGCAGATCATAATTCTTATTATGATCTGCTAACTTAAATGAGCGACTTTGCAATGAAAATATGGTTAGTATTTAGAATTTATTGTTTAGGTAGGACTCTGCATTCGGACCTTAGACGTAGACTTAAAATTCTGTTTTATTAAAAAAGTAATTGGTGTACTTGTTGTAAGAAATTGACGCTTTTGGCTTCAGGATTTCATTTTTTCATAATTCAAAACAACTATCAAAATATATTTTTTCTGAAAATGGACAGGTAGGTATAAGAAAAAATATAAAAAAAAACTGACAAACTCTCCCAAACGTTGTTTATATTTTGAAAATTTTATCACATGAAAATAAATGTTTGTATTTAGAATAAAACCTACCTAATTAAAAATGTTTCTAAAATTAATCCAACTGTCGATTTGTTCAGGAGAACTTTGTTCTCTTAACATATCGACAATGTATCAAGCCAGAATACGCGAGAATTGTATGGAGAGGTCTACTTTTTTCACGGCTTTTCCAACTTTGAAGTCAAAAAACACCAACTTAGAGGCTTCGCAGCATATATGTTCCATACACGGATTTACTCAGAATTCGGAGTAGAACATTTCATGTGTCTGTGTGTGTGTGTGTGTCTGTGTGTGTGTGTGTGTCTGTGTGTGTGTGTGTATGTCTGTGTGTGTGTATGTCTGTGTGTGTGTGTGTGTGTGTGTGTGTGTCCCTTATAACTTTTGATCCGCTCAATTTACAGAGCCTAAAATTTCAGAATATATAAACAGTTACAGGCCTACAAAACTTTTATACTCGGAATTTTGAATTTTTGTTTCAGTCAGGGGTTATCAACTTTTGAATTTTTATTTTATTTTTCCCTATATCTCAGAAACCATAAAAGCTAGAACGCTGAAAATTGGTATAAACATAGACAAATACAAAATCTCAAATTAGTTTTTTCAAAAAAATTCCAGGGTTTCTCAAACATTTTTTTTAAGATAAATTTATGAGTTTAACTGCCTATATTTCCATTTTTTTTTTAAATATCGAAAAAAGCCGAAACACCCCAACTAGATAATTTAATTTTATATAAAAAATATTAACATTGTAGCAGTACATCTCAAATTTTTTTTAACAATTTTTATAAAATTGAATTTAGTGACGACATCGCTTCATACAATTTGTATGGTAGTCACCTATACACAATATCAAAGAAGACTTAATAGTTTGATACTTCATCTCTAAACATACAATATACATATACCATCATGCTGTTTTCATATTCCGGGTAGGAAAAAAAGACTGACCTCCATACTATCCTATCTTGACTACCTAGGTACATGTGTTGTATAGAAAACTAAATATCATAAAATAATAAATAAAATAATAAATAATTTGTATTTATGGGTTTGGTACTTATTCTTCAACTATACATACTATCACTGTCGACAGTTGGATCTCATGTGTTACATGCAACTAGTAATAATAACTACACATAGGTATAGGTACACTATTTTATTTTATACTCTTCCTTATCCCAAGATGGTATAGTAGGGAGCTATGAATTCGCAAACCTGAGATTGTAATCTGAAAGTAAGGTAAACTAGTATCATGTTGAGATTGTAAAATTGTATTACTAGTACTCGCTTATACCCCATTAGATTTTGAAAGATAACTGGATAGTGCTTCTCAACTTTTAAAACTGTCAAATATTTCTGAGTGACCCCATGCTCAGGAAACTTAAAATTGAAAATTTTTATTTTCAATTTGCTAAAAAGGTTTTCATATAATGGCATTGAAGGATTATCAAGTTTTCACAAGAAAATATTTAAATAAAAAAAAATGAAAAATCTCCAAAAAAAAACATACAAAATGTTAATTCTTTGTGGAGTGACTTGGTAATGAGGAGTATAGCGTTAGCCACAATCCTCTCGTCTTATAAAGCGGTACTAAAAGAATTTTTATAGATAACAATGAATTTGTATAGTGTTGATAGAATGACAATAGGAAAAGATTTTATTAAATTGTGAGAACAATTGTATGATATATGAGAGAAGGAAGATAATGTGGTTGAACTGGGAAGGGGGGTTGTTTATGTGGCGGGGGGTTAAAGGGAATGGTGAAATCCAAACAAGAAAACTGTAAAACGTAATCCTTTCGGTCACCACCACACAGAAGTATAAGTATTATATTATATTAGACCAACACGTGAACACTTCTATCTCTAGAAGGGCAGCTTTGTTAGCTCTACTCTACGCCGTATTTTCAAACCTTAAAGAAAAAACCAACGGTACACGAAACTGTTTAACTTATCTTTATTTTTACCTAAGAAATAAAATCAAATCAATCTTAAACATCCTTCACTGTAACCTCTGAGTTAACGTTTAGTTCCGAAAATCTGACGCCTCACTCAATTATTTTATCGATCTCGAAATCATTTCGAAAAACACCGATGGGAAATTTATTTTCTAAATAAAGGAATTTTGCCATACTGAGACCCCATCAATAGCGCCATTAAATTCAGTATTTCCATTATTTTTCTAATATATTGTTTCTAATGTCGTTACCACTAAAACGTGAATATTTTTTTCGTTGAACATTGCAATGCAGTCAATTTATAGCTGGAACAAGACGCAACAGTTAGCTGAATATTTCTTTACTTTTGTTCTGGGTTACAAAGTTAAGATTGGTTTGTACCGCAAACTCCATCTCTCCACATACATATCTCTAATGTCCTCTACCTTCTTCATCTCTTGGTAGCTGCTTGGTAGGTTCTATAAGTGGGCGATAACGCCTCCTTGTAGGCGTTTGAGGCTTTAAGGGGGCAGTAGAAGATGCGGAGAAAATAATGGGGCGTTGAGATAGCACAGTGAGGGCGTGGGCAGGTTGAAAAACACAGTTATCATAGCATTGTGAAAAGACTAATTTTCTCGCTGCGTGGTAATTTTCGTATTCATTTGTAGATCTAAATACAAGAATAATGTTTTCTAGCTGCGCGAAAATATTTATTTTGATTTATTGATACAAACATGAAAAGACTGAAATTTTCTCACTGCGCAGCGATTCTCACTGCGCCAATTTCTCACTGCGCGGTTTTGGTTTATTTTAATGTCATACAACCTGGTGCACGTGAAAATCTTTTTGAAATGGGGGCGGTAGACCAAAGCAGGTTGAGAGCTTCTGATCTACTCCGTATTACTTTCGTCTATGGTTTTTGCCTTCCGTAATTTCTTCGGCGATAGTAACAAGCAGGTCCGGATGCCAGATTTCATGGATCCATTTGGTTCGTTGTTGGGCAACCCTTATAGGAGTTGCCTTGTTTCTCAGACTCTGCCAGTAGGTACCATGTCGTTTTGAAATGTTGTCTGTGACCAATGGATCCTTGCCACGGGCCTTTAACACCACATTCCGAAGGCAGCCAGGCGTCCAGATTCTCTCCGGCTGATAGTCCACGTTTCCCTTCCATACAGTAGCACACTCCAGACAAGAGTTTTGATCGGGCTCTTTATAACATGGATATCAATTTCAGGAGGTTCAAATATCAAAGATTTTTTGTGAAAATCATCAAATCCTGTAGAACTATAGGTATTAATTATTTATGCGTTTAAGCGGCCATCATGAGTGAGATATTCTGCTGCCTAAACATACAAATTTGTAACTAGAATAAACGAAACAAATTGACGGTACCGGTATTGTTAGGATATATATGTATAAAAATATCCTCACACTACCGATGATATAACATGAAGTCATTGCTGAAATTCTATATTTTATTTATTTAATATTTGATGGTTGTTAACCAATATCCATTCAATATCTGTGATTATAGGCAAAGTGGTGTGAAGAGTAGAGAGAAAGGAAGACAAAGACAGACCTATTCCCTATAGAAAATACCACATGTACCTACGAGTGTTTTCTTAATCTAATATATGACAATCACGAAGACCACATCCTTTACTAACCTATTTTCTAATACAAAATTTCCTTTCCTCTACCTCTATTAAAACAACATCAGCCATCTTTCTTACCTCTCGGGAAAATCTCAATATTTCGGATCAATTTTCAAAGAAAATTACTTACTGGGTTTTAGATTGGTCAGATATATTTAAAATAAATAAATGTTCTAAGGTAGAGGCGTTCACTTTGTGAAAATTCATTTTAATTATAATTTAAAATAAATTAATAAACTTTGTTTGACTGTGACAACATTTACATAGGAAGAACGGGACGGACAATTGAAACCAGACTTAAAGAACATAAACGCTGTTTAAATGGACTCGGTTTTTCAGAATATGCAAACCACCTAATACAAGAAAATCATACATTTGACAATACAAACACCCAATTATTACATAAACACACATACGGACTGAAACAAAACAATCTAGAGACATTAGAAATACACAAAGCAATTAATAATCACAAGAAAATAATAAATAATCAGACGCAACCCTACACTTCACCACTACTGTCCATGTTCCCGTTAGGTCAACGCTCACCCCCTCCCTTGCCCCCGCTTTCTACTACACCCTTGACACTACCACATACCACGCAAAATTAGTTTTTCAGTTAGTATTAACTCACCTCTCACCTGAGGAAGATAACGGAGGTTATCGAAACATGTTGTGTTTTAAAAAATATAACCAGTGAAAATCAAACAAAGTTTATTAATTTATTTTAAATTATAATTAAAATAAATAATATCACATCATAATAATAAAATGTCATTTCGATGAATCATATTAAATTTATTGCAAGAATCATAGATTCGAACATCCGAGAACAGCCAATGAAAGTATAATAAGCTTATTTTATCATCCGATCGCCATTGTTCCCTTTGGTATCAGAACGTACGCGTCAGTCATTATTAATCAGCCGTAAATTCAGAAATTAATTTCATTATAATTGAGTTATATATTGTTCTAAAGTAAAGTTAATTTACGTGAAGTAAAAAGTAAGTTATCTATTTCATTCAAGTGACCTAAAGCATTCCCTTGCATTTTGAGATGAATAAATATTTAGAGAAAGTTATTTACTAAGATTTATAAACTAATTATTTATCACGCTTAAATAAAACCTTCTAATAATTAATTATATTTTAAAACCTTGCATGTTTATATTTTAAAACCATGCATTTCATCTATAATGCATGTTTCAGCGTGATGGAAGATTGGAAAAAAGATATTGAAAGGAGAGTAACGGCAGGTAATAGAGTGAATGGTGCATTAAGACCGGTAATGGCTGACCCAATTATTTCGAGGCAAGCAAAGCTCGGGGTACACAATGGTATCGTCGAACCGACTCTAATGTATGCTAGTGAGACATGGACATGGCAGAAGACGCATGAAAGTAGGATTAACGCGGTTGAAATGAGGTCACTAAGACGAATGTCTGGTAAAACGATGTATGATCGAATAAGAAATGAGGATATTAGACGAGAATGTATGATTGAAAGAAATATCGTAAGTAAGATGAAAATAAATGCCCTAAGGTGGTTCGGCCACATAGAAAGAATGAGTGATGACCGTCTGACAAAAAAAATTATACAAGGCTGACAAAAGAGGAATGAAAAGTAGAGGTCGGCCAAGAAAGAGTTGGCACGATCACATAAATGGGATTTTGAAAGATAGAGATGTTAGAAGAAAGAATAATAGAAGAGCGTGTATGAGACGATGTATGGACGTGAATGAAGCGAGGAATGTGTGTCAAGAGAGAGGAATCTGGCGTTCGGTTCTCTCTGCCTACCCCAAATAGGGAAATGGCGTGATGGTATGGTATGGTATCTATAATGTTTTCAATGGAAACGAAGTAAAGATTATTGTATCGATAATAAGTGTATTTAAAAAGAAAATTGACAACTGGGTTTAATTACAATTAATGAAAATTGATTTTTACTATTTCTTGATTTTGAAAAGAATTTATAAAATTTAAAAAAAAAAACCTAGATCTTTTAAAGAAAACAACTAATACAAAAAAGGAATAATATTTTGAAAATAAATAATTATTTGTCGATGGAAGATATCGGAATAAAATAAACAAATCAGGGTTCGTTGGGACTAGTCGGAGATTGGAGAAAGTAATGAAGCAAATTTTCAAATTTCCAAGAAATATGGAAATGTATATTTATTATATTTTTCGAGAATATCCTCAGGCCAAAATAGAAATTCAAGAGAAACGTTGGTATAGAATTAAGAGGCTTAACGTGCGGAGGGAATACACATATTATTATAGACAAGAAAGTCTTGAATATTTGCTGAACTATCATTCTAGGATCGGTTTTACAAAAAGATATTTAAAGTGTTGAGAGAAACTATACCACTTAATTTACATACAAAATTTACATATCTCTTTAGAGTCAGTATAAAATATTACAAGACCACCCATTTCAGTATCGCAACTTATTCCGACATTAAATTTTCCCACATAGTAGAATATTTACCTATTCAAAATATGAACTTGGTATTTTTAAAAGGTTCCTTTTGATATCAAATGCCCTTGATGAATTCTCAGCCTAGTATTTTGCAATAAACGTCTGTCTGAAGGTGAAACAGGTGCTCGGCTAGGATCCATTGGCCAGACCACATTCCAAACGACGTGGTACTGAGCAGGGTCGGAGAAACGAGGCAACTCTTAAAGAAGGTTACCCAAATAAGATCCAAATAGATATGTCACAACATTGCTCGTTGCTATTGCTCTAGGAAAAGGGAAAAAATCAAATGTAAGCGTATATAAAAAAAATATTCGATTTAACTCAAAGACGTTGGAATAATCTATTCCTTACAAAGGATTCCGTATACAAGATGACAACTCCAAAAAAATATACATTATTATAATTTATCAAGGACAATGATGGAGCCCGAGGCAGTTGGTGATTGTGTCATTAGGAATCTGTTGTTGGAGCTACCCTAGTGGGCACAGACCCTTTGAATCACACACAATAACAGTAATGCTTTTTATCTCGCGATGTACCTACGAAGGAGAAAATTCTGTGTTGTTATTATATGTGTCCATTCATCTCACATCCCTCGCAACACCCTATTTCATCTCATATCAACACGCACATCCTATTTAGATTCTTGTATGAAATATTTTATATAATTGTTGAATGAAAGTGAGCATCCTGAGGTGGTTTAAATGTGCTGAAAGAATGAACAATGAGAGACCGACTTCAAATCCTATGCATATTTATATATAATAATGGGTCAGTGGTAGACTGGCTAATGTTTGGATCCTACGAATTGTATCCGTAATCTAAGAGACACGGGTTCCAATTTTGTCCTCTGATTTCACTTACTAAGCCTACGGAATGTTATTTTTATTTTTAAACTTATTAACATCTCAATAGAGACGAAGTTGGAATATTATAGAAGAACCAGGAACGCAAGGCACTTACAGGGCTTACTACCTGTCATCGGTTGGTTTACGTGAACACTTTATGCGCTTGCGCAACGTTCACAAATTATGCCTTCTTATTGCGTTCCTCAATGTGATTTTTGAAAGTTCTATATATTTGAATACTGTGTAACGATTCACCTGAAAATAAGACATTATTACTATTGTCATCTATGAAGTAACGAAGAAACCTTTTTGTTACGCCATCTATTGATAAATTGATTTATTTGTAAACAACGAAAGCAACAGTCCTTATAATTGATAAAGTTGCTGAAAATGGAAGATAATGATTTCTAATAGTCTTCCGTAGTGAATATAAAAATCTCTCTAGTATACTATAAAACTTCGAAAGTGAGGTGTTAAAATAGCAGTTTTTAACAATTTGAAGGCTGTTTTCTAAGGGTTCATATTATTCAATCCACCACTACTAAGGGTTCATATTATTCAATCGTTACCTGCTGTGGTATTTTTTTACAGAAAAAATCAGTCTTTATACTATAACGGAAATTCGACAATCGCTGGCTCTGTCAATAATGATAGTCATGGGGTAATTGATTTTTTGTTTATTTACCAGGTTATTAATGAAGTAATAAAAAATTTTTTTTTCAATACCAGACTTTCATGTTATTCTAGTTATAATAATCCTTCAACGACATTAATATAACTATTTGAATTATTCACCCTGAATGGATAAAAAACACTTCACGCTACTACCATGTGTTTTATCAAAGTTCAAAACAAACGACTAAATGATGGTTTGTGTCTTGGAAATATGAATTATGAATCTGTTGCCGAAGTGAAATATTTCGACAACGCTTCAAAACTGACAATCCCAGAAATCAAATAAACTGTACAAGATAGAACTCTATTATTTAAACATTTTGAGTGGATTAAATGAAGTTCATGAAACGATAATATTTTACGTTAATGAATTCAATGTTTATTATACAAGTAGATCAAAACTTTTGCTAACAGACTGCATAAGTAAGGTATAACTTGTTAAATCTATATAGCTAATATAACCGATTGAGTAGGATGAAGTTCTATATTGAGTTAGCAGCAAATCTGCAACTCGAATGAAGTAATTGCATCGCCAATACGAATTTCTCTAAACCAATATTCCTGGAACATTGTTTGAATAAAATTTTGTGTTGTCTGTATTAATAATTACACGGTATTTGCGCCGCAGTCTATTTAATGTCCAACTGCAGATCTAATGCTCTATTTCAAATTGATGTGTTTTTTAAAGTTTCTTCCATTTCCATCATAAATCACTTTTCTATATAATAACCACATTCACATTAAAATATTATAGATGCTTGACTACCACATTGACGTTTCATTTAAAACAAGTGGATTGTGGCCAACGCTATACTTCATACTTCCAAGTCACTTCACAATGTAATCAAATTGTGTAGAGAAAATTGTCAGCTATTATGAAAAATAGATAATTCTTCAATGCCATTTTATGAAAGTGTTGTGCTTTTTTAGCAATTTGAAAATAAAAATATCAAATATTTAGTTTCCCGAGCTTGGAGAAATATTTGACAGTTAAAAAAAATGAGAAACACTAATCAAAACCAGCGGCGACTCTATATAAAGTGCGTTGGATCAATTGCACTACCATTTTTTAAATGATATATTGTAAAAAATAATATTTAAATATGTTTTAAAAATAATATTACGCTTTACTTTATTACTGTTATTTTTTCTAAAAATAATAATTAATTAGTAAACACTGTCCATATACTTTATATCTTCGCGATCGATATAATATTATGTAATCTACCACAATACAAATATTATTTAGTACGGCGTGCGATATCAAAAATGCACCGAGTTAAAATTGTCTATTGTATAGCGTATGTATGAACAGACAGAGATAGTCCCATATTAGATGAGAAAGAGATACTTGTACTTACTAGCAATGCATTCCTTTCACAAATTTCGTGCGTTGCACCAATTTATCATATCTTAGATGTACTTAGAATGTATATCTCTATCTCGCTCTCTCTAATATGTTCGCAATTAGTATTGAAACATGAATATTCCCGTGTTATCTTTTTTCTTCGTAATGTAAACACTAGGTATACATGAGCACTGAGCATGCGCAATTAGGGTCATTTTTCAGGTTTTAGTAAGTTGAAACAAAACTTTGTTTATATCGTATATTATCGCTTTTTACAAGATAATCTAAATCAATAAATATTTGTGTATAGTTCAGATATCTTATAGATTTAAAAACGAGTGAATTAATAGATGTGTTTTACATTAAAAGTAATAAGTCTTCTTTTGAAAATAAATTAAAAATAAATCGTGGAGGTCTTCCAAGACCAATGTTAAATATTAAACAACAATGCAAAATTAGAACTAAGAATTTTGTTCGTGTTTTTAAAATGCAGTTTTATGATAAAGCATCATGGTTATGTGGTTGTGACAAATTAAATAGTTTATTTTGTTTTCCTTGTTTACAATTCGATGGCGACTATATCTACTTGGATTATAAAAGGTGTTAATGATTTGGCTCATTTATCTGAGAAATTATTTCTTCACAAATTCATTTACGCAATACAATAAATTTATCTAACTTAGATACTTTTGACATTAGAACACAATTTGATTGTGGATTTCGATCAATAACAAACGAGTGATTGAAGTTTTTGCCAAATCGAAACAGTGCAGGATTGAACTTCTTTACAAATAGGTAAAATATTTTGAATATGTATATTATTTCATTTTTATCCATAATATACCAACGTAGACGTATATATCTATGTAGATATACGTAAACGCATATCGATTAAATACCAATTAATTTATTATTAATTCAGGAAAAAATTGCACTACTAAAAATTATCAAAAATACGATCTACCAGTCGCCACTGATCAAAACCCTTCCAAAATATTAGATATACAAATATTAAAATAATTAAATGAGTTCTTTAGTCAATAATCGATAAAGTAGAATAAACACGCCGTACATAGTACATACCTACGTAACACATAGCACACAGCAATCATACACACAAATACATTGTTATAAAACTTTCAGAATATAGTCTCAGCATGATACTAGTTGACTGTCTGAAATGATAATATAACCTTAAAAATTATCCGAAATAAAAATATAACCTTAAAAATTGCGAATTCATAACCCCCCCTCCACTATATCCTCTTTTTGTAGTGAGGGGTAAAAGTAGGTATATGTGTTTACGTTAAAAATTAAATTTTACAAAAAGGTATAGTAAAAAAATAGTATTTTTATGAAACTTTTTCATTTTGACCTTGATAATGTTGAGACATCTTGATGAAAACGTTCTTTCCCCCTTAGCGCTTTTGTCCCGTTTCTATCGGGGTACGCCTTGACCATGATCCTGTAATTGGCGAGTCTGGTTATTACATTGAAGCGACTGCCATCTGATCTTCGTAACCCTTAGAAACCAGACAAATTGGATCATGGCTACACATAGCTAGTGATGTGAATCCGCACATAGATTTTTTTCGAAAATCCAGAGGTGCGTGCCCTGCCCGGATTCTAATCGTCGATCTCACGCATGTGAGGCGACGACCTTACCGAAACCTTACCTTTTCTCGACGAAAGAATTTGAAATGTGACGGAGAAAGAAAGCGAGTTGCTAGCCACTGTCAAGCGACGCAAAGCCGCATATTTTGACCACATAATATTCCGTGTTGATAGATATACTCTTCTACAAATCTCCGGTAGTTGTTCATGATTCCAGTTTCGGCGTCACTAATTAGGTTGGCCCAAGATCGGAATAAGTTTTCATCACGAGATCTAATCGTAGTGAAGCAGGTGCTAAAAAATAAAATGTAAGTTTTAATAAGCATTATTAAAAAAGGTTTAAACTGTAGTTTGGTGTAATGGTCGCCAACCTCCCTTAAGAGCGACACAAGAAAAAGAAGAAGTGAAACAAAGTTAGCATAAGTGTAAAAATATATAAGTTTGCTTCAATATAGGACAAGCGTTAGCAATATATAGGTACCCTCAATAAGTATGACTATGGTATGAGTCTACAATAGCAATAACAGAGATGTAGGTATACAATTTTCACCTACCCATGTCGAAGCGAGGGAGACATTTCAGTATGGAGCTATATACAACAATATAATAATATCGTACCTATTGCTGGATGTGTGTACTTTCAAAGAACGAACTATGTAAATGCTTGGATAAACTTCCCTAATAGAGGAAGCGAGGACTCGGGTGGAGGCTGTATGAAGAGAAGGAGGAGATGCCCTCCTAACCCAACTCGAGAAACATCTTCTTACAATGCATCTTCATCCTGCAGGAAACTCTATGTAAAACTACATACCTACAACAGTTCCTGATTATCTAACACATAACACTTGTGTTTCTACATAACTTCATAAATACATTGAATTACGGTTACAGGTGAATAAGATATTTAAATAAATTTTTTGAAGAAATAATAAAATAATACCATGGATGAGAAGATATATATGGAGATAGTAGAAAAGCCGTTGGAAGATTTCTAAGATTGTAAGTTTTGCTCTTATGGGGACGACTGCTGTCAACGTTCCTATTTTTTCAATTTGATATTGCATCACTACCACAAAACGAATCATTTTGAAAAAAAAAAACAAGTTAGTTTGGATATTAATAAAGAAAAATAATATTTAAGCATACCCTGATTTTTGACATTTATCTTATATTTCTAAAAAACTATAAGATATAGAGCAATACATATTTTTTTCAAATTAAAGAATAAGAAAATATCTGGAAAAATATGTTGTGACGTTGTATGAATGCACCAGGTTAAATAAATTAACCAAAAAAAACGTTTATTTCGCAATGGCGCTGAAAGGAAACAAAATGTTTTCTAAGTTTCTTTAATAAACCTGAAGCATTAATGAAACATCACAACGTATTTTTCCAGATATTTTTGTCTTCTTGAATTAAAAAAATATATATCGCTTTACGCCTAAGAATTTATACATAAATTTATCAAAAAATTAAGGTATATTTTTCTTTATTAATACTCAAACCGTCTTTATATTTTTTAACGATTTGATAAGAAATAATGATGGTATATCAAATTGAAAAATAAGTAACAATTGTATACAATATAACAAACAATTGTATACAATATTACATAAAATAGTAGGTACTAACGAAAATTATTATGCAATATATTTTTAACTACATAATTATTAATGGATTTAAAGGTTTAAATGTAGGTGTAAGTGCTTTGTGAGGGTGAGGGCATGTGTTAAAATAATAGGGCGTAAGAAAAGATCTCTTTTAAGGTGCAAATATTATCTCAGAAAAAACGTCAAGTAACTCTTTTACTCTTATCTGGCTCTCCGAATTAACCAATCAGAAAGCCTCTTTCCAATATTATTTCCAGTCGGCTGGACAAGTCCTAGATATCTTTTAAAAATGTTGGATGTTAAAAATGTATGGTGTCTTATGGTGTCTGTCATTTGCAGCAAATGTTTGTTTAGTGTATTAATAGTCAGGATATAATGTGTTAGATATTTTTCTGGGTTTTATGTAACCGTATAATAATCGTTCTTATATAGAGTTCTCTGACATCAGGGGCATTAAACTCCGAAAATATCCCCGATTGAAGACATATATCTAAAACGTTTAGTAATATTAATGCTACATAAATCAAACCACACAGAGAATGTGCAAAAATGTGATGAATTACAGTATACGTTATTAAGAAACACTATAACGAATAAAGAATATTGTCAGAAAATGTGATGAATTACAGTATACGTTATTAAGAAACACTATAACGAATAAAGAATATTGTCAGAAAATGTGATGAATTACAGTATACGTTATTAAGAAACACTATAACGAATAAAGAATATTGTCAGAAAATGTGATGAATTACAGTATACGTTATTAAGAAACACTATAACGAATAAAGAATATTGTCAGAAAATGTGATGAATTACAGTATACGTTATTAAGAAACACTATAACGTATAAAGAATATTGTCAGAAAATAAAGATGCTGTCAGTTATGTAAATAGAATATTATAAACACAGTCTAAGCATGTTTGTTTGACAATATTGATAAAATGGACGAAAAAAATAAATTTGAGAAAATATGTAGAGCTGAAAAAGTAAGAGCATGTAGACGATATGAGTCGAGCTTGTATAATAAAGTTAGAGTCTGTAAACGATATTAGTCGAGCTAGTATAATAACGTAAGAGCCTGTGAGTGATATTAGTCGAGCATGTATGAGAAAGTAAGCGACTGTGTATGATATCAGTAGAGCATATATAAGAAAGCCAATGTAGAAAAACAAAGTTTTACATTCTTTAGAACAAGTTGCATGAAACACATATTATCCAACTGTCGATCGATAGCGATAGTACCTATGTATAGTTGAAGAACTTACCAAACTATAAACCCATAAATCAAAATTATTATTATACCAAATTTGTCGCGTTTGCTAAAAATTAAAATAGAACTTAAAATTAAATATATATTTTTTAATTTTTTTTTATAATTCTTGTCCAAATTATAGAATATTTTAAGATATTTAGTTTTCTTTACAAAATATTTAGGTATGTTTGTGAGGATAGGATAGTATGGAGCTCAGTTATTTTTTCCTACCCAAAATATGAAAACAACATGATGGTATGTATGGAGATTAAGTATCAAACTATTGAGAGTCCCTGTAGATATTGTGTAGCATTACAATTTGTATGAAACGATGTCATTACTCCATTCAATTTTGGTTAAAAAAAATTGAGTAGTACCTACTACTATAATGTAAATATTTTCTATGGAAAATTAAATTATCTAGTTAAAGTGTTTCGGCTTTTTTCGATATTTAAAAAAAATATGAAATATAGGCACCATACTTATTTCATAAAACAAGGAGTCATAACATTTGAACGTAATGTAATTTTTGAAAAGTGTATATTTTTATTAACTATTTTACACACAGCAACACTAAACCATTTACGAGGTTATTTGTTACATTAAGTTAAGTTAGGAAATGAATAGTTAAGAGACTGTGGCTCCAACAATATTCCTAAGGGAAAAGAATAAAGAACAACATGAGTACCTACTAGACTCTTACTCTAGAAGATTACATAAATACTTTGTCCTAGTAAATGTGGGTAGGTACCTATCCACATACGTACATAATACCCACATCACAACTTGAACACTCACTGACGATGGGCAGACGCGCTACCGCCTAAATTTCATATAATTATTACCTCATGAAATTTAAATTCTCATAACGAACAACGTTCATGTTGTATTATTCATTATAATGTTGCCATGAATATCAAAAGAGAGCGTAAAAGAACTCCTATTTTAAAAAGTGATAAAAAAAGTTGATAGGTACCTACACATGTGATAGAGAAAATTTGATTATATTTTACTTTTAAAAAATCCTGGAATAAACCATTTTAAGACTATTCCATCTAGTCTGATAATGGAAACTGATAAGACCCCTTTCAAAACACAAGAAGAACGTTAGAGAGGTTTATGATTTCGTTTAAAAAGTTTTGTAGACCATATGTATTTACGTACTTACTGTTGGTTTTATTTTTTTTTAAGATGTTTATTTTTTTAATAAAAAGTAATACATGTTTATTTTCCCGCCAAACTGCAAAGCAGTTTTTTGGCAGAGCAGATTCTCTCTTTCACATAATATTATAAATTTCACATATAATTATTTCATTATAAACTTATCTCAAATATTAAAGAAACGGAAACTAAACAAAAATTTGAAAAAAAAAATTGAAATAAACCTTACACATAATATACATATATTATACCTATGATTAATCAACAATTATAACGTTAATATGTTATAAAAAAATATAAAAATACTTGGTTATAGTTCTATTGTTTTTTTTTGTAATAAAAACAATAGAACTATAACCAAGTATTTTTATATTTTTTTATAACATATTAACGTACAATGGAGTTCTATCAAGAATTGTCGATCGACAAACTAAACTTACAACAATAATAATTCAAAGTCTAACGAACGCTTGAATTCAGATACAGATATTTCAGTGTATTTTTTATTGTTACTATTTTCGTTTCGTCAGACTTTAAAATATTTCTTATCCTAATCGGCAACGCGTTAATAATATGCGGTACAAGATGTTTCCTGGTACGATCTCATCTCCATACACGTTGTTTGTCTTAGGTACCTGCAGGGCGCGCTCCATCAAACAAAGTGTATGGTTGCTGGAAGAAAAGAGTTGACCGCAAATATTGTTCTGGGTGGCACCACCATAAAGCCAGTCAAAGAATTTATATATTTGGGCGGCAGAATATCTCAAGATAGCAAAAAATCTATGATATTTGAATCTTCTAACATTGATATTAATGTAAGGAAGAACTTGATCAAACATATTGTCTGGAGTGTGCTGCTGTATGGCAGTAAAGCGTGGACCATCAGCCGGAGAGAATCTGGACGTATGGCTGCATTCTAAATGTGGTGCTACAGCCACATGATTAAGATCCATTGGTTAGAAAACATTCAAAACGACGTGGTACTGAGCAGAGTCGGAGAAACGAGGCAACTCCTAAAGAGGGTTGCCAAACAACGAACCAAATGGATACGCCATAACATCAGGCATCCGGGTCTGCTTGTTACTATCGCCGAAGGAATGGCGTTGGGCAGAAATCATAGAGGTTGCGCTAGAGACAGTTATATGGACCAAGTGATTAGGAATGTGCATTGTAACAACTACCAAGAAATGAAGAGGCTGTTGGACTATAGAGATATGTGGAAAAATGTAGTGCTTGGTGCAAACCAATCTTAGAATAGAATTGTGACCATGAAGGAGAAATTGGTTGACAAAGAAGTCAAAATCAAAAAATATATTTAAACCAGTAATGTAATTCACAAAGCTGCAAGACCACGTATCTGTACAATTGCTTTCTCGTTTTTTTTTTTACAATATGAGAACACGACTCAACCATGCCATAACGGTATATCCCACAATGTGGACTAACCATCGCATTTTCATTTATCACTAGACATGGTAACTTCAATGATGTTTTTTGGAATGATGTTTCTCGTTGCTATCGGTTCATATCTTCAAATATCCATTGGTCGTTTAAATTTCAAACAACGATTATAAAGCGCTTAAACAATTCTGTCACAAATCAGGAAGTAATTTTCAAAATTGATCTGGTCCACTTTTTCGCAAATTGAGTAATGAAGACTTTAGTAGGTACTGTCATTCTAACATCTTCCAGGTTTCTAGAAATAGTTTTAATTAGGATTCTAGATTATTATTTTCGAATAAATATAAAAGTATTTCTGGTAAATATGTACATGGAAAAACCTAATTTTGTTTACAAAGTGTAGATTTAACTCTTTGTGAATGGCAGCGGATTGGACATACAACCTTTTATGACAACTAACTGGACAACTTTTGAAAAACCAGTAATAAGATCTAAACTCTGGCGTTTCGTAAAAAGTGTGACGCTCCAAGATAGTGGACGGGACTACACGCTACGTGATTGGCTAAATTGGATTGGACTTTGTTGTTTGAAAGCAAGGTTGGCTGGAATAGGCTAATTTTGAAAACAAAATCGGTAAAAAAAATGGTTTTACTAGACACTAGACTGGGTCTGACCCGATTGAATTGTAGTGAGATTGTCAAGTATCCACAGTAGACACATCTGTAGCCTTATCGAATCCAATCTCAATTTCAAATTTTCGTTTATAACTTACCAACCTGGCACCTACGTATCCAAATAATCGTAAAAGTCGATATCCAAATTATCGACTTTTACCATTATTTTTTTTTATAAAAATAATTGATAAACACTAAAAATAATAAAAAAATAATTTCATAATATACATTCTTAAATTATGGTAATATAGAGAATATTC
The DNA here is from genome assembly GCA_963576475.1 of Molanna angustata. Taxonomy (NCBI): domain Eukaryota; kingdom Metazoa; phylum Arthropoda; class Insecta; order Trichoptera; family Molannidae; genus Molanna; species Molanna angustata. Next base: position 504,084 of record OY754967.1, read on the forward strand.
ATCCGTCAGTTAAGATCGGATCTCGTGTTCAAGGGAGGAGCATAGTCATTATCTTTATTCGTTTCTGGGTGAAGTCGAAGTAAATAGACGTCAGATTTCGCAACAGAAAACCAACACTCATCAATGAAGCACACGTTTGCACGCATACACACCGACGAACGCCAGCCGTCCCTTGCAAAACTACACTCTGTAACACCGCCACCTCTCCCATGATTCAAAAACCGCTATCAGATTGAAAAATAAATTCACCAACACACAAGAGAAAAAAAAATACTTTTATCACTTGAATTATTCTATCTTTGGATGTGGTTATAATTGTTTAGGTATATATTTTATTACTAATTTCTTTAATAATAATATGTAGCCCCTAGTTTTTCTCAATTCATTTGGAAGGTCATTAAAACATTTTTTGCCCAAGTATACAAAATTGAGATGGGCCACAGATGTATTGAGGCGAGGGCATTAAAACATAGGTGCCTACCTGACGCATTATTCTTCGTCACAAAGGTAGGTTCTAAACGAATCGGATCGTATAAGGAAGGAATTTTCAGTGTAGAGTTAAGCCGCATCGGCTACATATTTATTTTGAAAATTACAAATTTGTAGTCGACCACTTTTGAAAATTACCTCCTGAAATATGGTGTTCTATTTTCATAAAACTTTCACAGAACCGAACATAGTGTTATATGTAGATCTTCAGTTTCTAAATACCCACTCTAGTTGTGCATAATGTAGTTATCTACTGCACTTTATTACTCATATATTATATATGTAGCTAGTTACAAGAGGTGTACAACAGCAAACAACGCAACATGCACTCAGGTGATATTAGTCCCGACCAGTAAATAAGTCCCGACCCCACTTTGACACCCGACCAACACCAGCGACCGGCACACCCCGACCCCAAATTGTGTCAACTCACATTTGCATCATCCCCATGGCATATACCCGGGCTAAACGGTCAACGTAAATGCGCTTCGATCAAAATGCAATTTCAACACGGCCAACAACATAGACGGATGAAAGATGAAAATAAACAAAAACACACGTCTAATAACAAACGATATATATTCTGAGTGTAAAAGAGACAGAACATGGTATAGTGGTACTTTTTTATCTTTAAGGTCTGAAAGTTCGAGTGATATAAAATAAATTGCTGAACCTAAATATTATCATATAATTTTGTAACAGTTTTTTAAAACAAAATAAAATCGTACATTTATCAAAAAATTTATTTTATTTTATTTTTATATTGCTTCTCGGGCAACTAACAGCGACAATGTCAAAAATTTATTTAACACGTACTCAATAACAAGTTGCCACATTCTGGAGACTTACGATACTAATCGTCTCTCAGATCCAGACTGAAAACGCAATTAAAAACTGTTTCTCCACCGGGAATCGAACCCGGGACCTTTGGATCAGCAGTCAGATACCTAACCAACTGAGCCACGAAGGCTGACGCATCGTCGAAAAATCAACGTTTATGTAGATGGTTAATACTCAATTTTAATATTTTTTTCAAATGAATTATGTTTGCTCATAAACCTTAAATATAATATCGCGATAAACTTGAAAAGAAAAGGTTACTTATACAAAATTCATTTCGTGATACAATTTCGTGATTACAAGCGATAATTTTATCTTCATAAATTAAGGGGGGGGACTGCTGCCAACGTACCTATTTTCAATTTGATATACCATCATTATTTCTTATCAAATCGTTTTAAAAAAAATAATTTAGATAGTTTGGGTATTCATAAAGAAAAATGTATCTTTACTTTTTGATAATGTTCTGTATAAATTCTTGTAGAAAAATAATGGCATACCCCGATTTTCAACGTTTATCTTATATTTTTAATAAAATATAAGGCGTAGTTCAACATATATTTTTTTAAATTAAAGAAGACAAAAATATCTAGAAAAATACGATGTGACGTTGCATTAATGCTTCAGGTTTAGAAAATAAACCTAAAAAACATTTATTTTCTATTCAGCGCCATTGGGGAATATAAGTTTTTTTTGGTTTATTAACTTAACCTGATGCATTAATGCCACGTAACATCGTATTTTTCCAGATATTTTGATCTTCTTTAATTTATAAAAAAATATAATGTTCTATACCTACCTACCTTATAGTTTTTTTAGAAATTTAAGATAAATGTCAAAAATTGGGGTACCTATGCTTATTATTTTCCTACAAGAAATTCTAACTACAGAACATAATTAAAAAAATAAGGTATATTTTTATTTATTAATATCCAAACTAACTAGGTTATTTTTTGTAAAATGATTCGTTTTGTAGTAATGGCGCAAATGCAAATTGAAAAAATAGGTACGTTGGCAGCAGTCCTCCCCTTAATAGAATATAAATAGTTCGTGTTTTCGTCTAAACAACAAAACCATATCGTTATTAGATCATTTTAAAATATATTCTTAGTAGGTATAATTAAAAAAAACTATAATATAAAGATATAAGATTCTTCAGAAATAACATATAAAGTCATAATTATAGTATGTAGACTGATATACCTACATATTATATCACAGATTGAAGTATAAAATTTTATGTTCTCAAGGGTGAAGATTCTGGAAAAAATATATTTTTACCTTTTTAAAGCTCAGATGTTTTAATAATCACATTATAAAAGTTTCCCCATGAAGATTGTGTAGGCAGAGATATTAAATAGGTAGATACTGGCAAAAAGTTTAAAATGGTAAATTGAAAAAGCAAGTAAGCAATAATGAGATATATACCTACCTATAATACAAAACCAAGATTTCTAAGGTAACTTTGTCCTTTTTAATTATACTTGGCAGGCTTTTACGTTGGCAAATATCTAAATATTTTTTGTCGAGTTGGGTGTTTTGGGTAGTTGAAACCTCAAATACGATCAACCTATGGATACGTTGATACCTTATTTTTCTTGTCGAGTACTTATCCGTTTTCTAATTCACTAAATTCGTTTTCTAATAACCTTAAAAAAGTCCAAAAATATTACATAATTTAATTTAACAAAGAAGGTAACTTTCCCCTGGCTATGAAAGATTAACAAGTCGCTTTCAGAAATATAGGGGAGCTTTTTTGCATTGCCCGGGACCGGGAATCCTCATCCCGAGAATCCAAAAAGAATCCTCACAACGTGTCCAGAGGGAAGAAGGGGTGTGGGAAGGCGGCCGAAACTGCGATGAATGGGTGGAGTCGAGAGGGACCTTCAGATAGCCGGTGTTCGGAATTGGGGAGAAAAGGCCATGGATAAGGTGCAATGGAGACGATTCCTTGAGGAGGCCAAGGCCCATCCTGGGCTGTGGAGCCACTGATGATGATGATGATGGGACCGAAAGTCTTTCTCTCAAGTGATACCTAGTCAACGCTGGGACACACGAAGGACAAGAACGTAATAAAACTTCGTCTCCCTATCTTCGGCGATTCTAAACAGCTCCACCCCGTTTCAAAGCTAAGTTTATTTTAAAATCTCCTTTCTGTATTGAATGTGAACAAACCTTTGGCAAATATTAAACAAAAAGAATCTACAATAGAATCGTAATTGAGTAGTTATCTATGAATGCACACAACAAACAATATGGGCTATAAATCGGTTTACATACATTGTACAAACCTAGTGTATGGATAGGGTTATCACAAATCACAATATAAATATTCATAAGAGGTAGATGCACTTTGACTTCATACAACCTCAGATCAATAATCAATACTAATGATAACACAGAAGTCAACATTCGACCGTAATTCATTATTTTTTTAAGTTTGAGCTGTCACTGAACCTATCTTTGAACAAATTCTTATGTCGATCACATCATGTATTTAACAAAGGGGTACAAATTGGATTTTTTAAATTTATAATGTTTCACAGCAGATTATGCATTTTTCTTTTACGTGTTCTTTATTTCAATTTATAACAACTGTGGTTGACATTGAAAGAATGAAATTAAACAATCTATGGACTGACGTGAAATATTTTGCTTAGGTATTTAATTAAATGTATTTTTTTGTGTAATCTCATTTCGAGGAAATTTTTAATCTGATTAAATTTAAATTTAAATGAGATTAAAAATTAAATTTATTAAAACAACTATCTAACTTTTGGTAGATGCTGTTAATATAAATGTATACCTACATTGTTCTTACCCACACAAAGATGAAATCCAAAATGAGTTTGAGAAATCCAATTTCATTTTGGATTTCATCTTTGATTATGTGTTTATAACGGCTCACATAATGATTACGCCTGAAATTATGTAGATGGGAAGTTAGCAAAAATATATATGGGTCGGTGATAGAGCGGCTTAGTAAATCTTCGAATTTCGCCTTGACCGATGTCGTTCACCTATAGCACAAGTTTCAATGCTTAATTTAGGAAATGTATGATAATTTTTTTTTTTTTATTTATTTCTACCCAAAACACGGAGTTGATATAAGATACAAAATAATTTAAAGGTAATATAAGCATACACATTACACATACATAGTAGACATACAAAGTAAATATAAGTTATTTCATTTCTAATAAATACAATTTCATTATACAATGCAAACACTATCCCCTATTCAGTAACTATTGTAGCTAAAATAGGAAAGTACTAAAATTGTAGATTTTAGATTAACGGTCTTATTTCAGCGTTATAAAATATCAACTTGGACTTAATGGAATAGGAACGTACTTATATTAGCTGTAATGTTCTTAAAAAGTTACTGAATTCGACGTATTATGAATAATTATGAAAATAATGAGTTTTTCATAATTATTCATAATGCGTCTAATTCAGTAACTTTTTAAGAACGTTCCAGCCAAAATAGGTACGTTCCTATTTCATTTAGTCCAAGTTGATATTTTTTAACGTTGAAATAAGATCGTAAATCTAAAATCTACAATTTAAGTACGTTCCTATTTTAGTTACAATATTAACTGTATAGGGGGTATTGTCCTTTGTTTACAAGGACATATTCTTTAAAAAATATAATAATTAAATGTTCAGGTATGACGCGGTGCTCAACCATTAGAAACTGATTTTCACCATGATCCAATAGCTAAAGTACCATAAATATACATACATACATACTATCACGCCATGTCCCTCACGGGGTAGGCAGAGAGAACCGAACGCCACTTACTTCTATCTTGACATACATTCATCGCCTCGACAACATTCATACATCGTCTTATACATGTTCGTCTGTTGTTCACGCTTCTAACATTTCCGTATTTCAAAATACCGTTCACATGGACGTGCCATCCCTTCCTTGGGCGGCCACGACCTCTCATTCCATTCCTGTCCGCAATGTATATTCTCTTCGTCAGGCGTTCCCCATTCATTCTCCCCATGTGGCCAAACCATCTTAATTTGTTCTCTTTCATTCTATTAATAACATCTTTCTTTATCCTACATTCTTTCCTTATGTCCTCATTTCTGACCCTGTCATACATCGTTCTATTACAGATTCTTCTTAGCGATCATATAGTTAAACAAATAAAGTAAAATCATTTACTGGTGAAACTTGTGAATTCCGGAAATCTTCGTATTGCTTGTCTTTTCATCCCTTCAGAGCCTACTACATTCCTTTATTTCCTTCCGTCTCTTCTATTTAATCAGACCCTTCATACCTCCCGTCCGCGTATTTACCTTTCCGTGTTGATTAGGAGGCAAGTACTGCCTCGAATTAGGTACTAGTTTGTTGCGCAAATGCACTTAAAAACTCGTGTTGAATTCAAGACACGTGTCCTCCAAATGCACACGGTTTAGCAACGCAAACTGTTCCTGTTAATACGTGTTCAATTCAAGGCACGCGTCTTCTTTCAATCGTACACAGGTTTATAAATTTTACCATGCGTATTGATTGAGCGTTACAAGGCTGTATTAGAGGTATGATTGCTTTTGATTTAATAGATTAATCTACATTATATAAAAAAAATCGGTAAGACATTTTTTTTGTATGAGATTGGTACTCATGAATTTTTGAATGAAATAAATACCTTCACAAGATATAGAGAATCGAATTTTACATTGGTAATTAACATTAGGTATTTCCTTCGTAATTTACAATTTTAAAATTGTCCAAATTACCACCAAGCATGTCCTTTAACAGTTCCATATTACTAAACAAAATTACTGATTACTACCATATTATAATCTGTGAACAAAATACAAACAAATGTGACAGTGACAGACGAAATACCTACGAGCGAAATGAAATACCGCGCCAACTTCATGGCAATAATATTATGTTCCATACTGAATAATTAATTGCCTTAATAATTGATTAATTAATTAATAATAAATTAATTAATTACGCCTCCCGTCCCTTCAGTGCCTCCTATCTCCTTTCAGTTCCTCCTGTCTCCACCGTCCCTGCACAGAAAAAGCTACATGGCATTCATGATCGTATTCTCATGTCGATCATTTCCATAAATTCGTTTGTGAGATATTAAATAAATAATAGAGTTTAGTACAGTGTTCGCTTCTGGAGACTCCACATCGAACTAATGGATGACAATATACCATACCATACCATCACGCCATTTCCCTATTTGGGGTAGGTAGAGAGAACCGAACGCCAGACTCCTCTCTCTTGACACACATTCCTCGCTTCATTCACGTCCATACATCGTCTCATACACGCTCTTCTATTATTCTTACTTCTAACATCACCATATTTCAAAATCTCATTTATGTGATCGTGCCAACTTTTTCTTGGCCGACCTCTACTTTTCGTTCCTCTTTTATCAGCCTTGTACACTTTTTTTGTCAGACGGTCATCGCTCATTCTTTCTATGTGGCCGAACCACCTAAGGGCATTTATTTTCATCTTACTTACGATATTTCTTTCAATCATACATTCTCGTCTAATATCCTCATTTCTTATTCTATCATACATCGTTTTACCACACATTCGTCAATATAATTGTCAAATTCGTCAATATAATTGTCGGATGACAGTATAATTGTCAAAATTGTAGTGAAGAGATGGAAAGACAGTTGGACCTCCTCCTCTCAAGATAGTCCACTTTCATAGGTCAAATGACTTAATACTCAATGGACAAGAAGAACCAAAACCCCAAAAAGAACGTCAGAATTGTCTTAGATGACTATTTTTGATTTTAAATTTTAAATACTAATAACAATAATCACTTCCTTGCACCCTACGCAAATGGCGAGTTTTTTGCCATACAGAATTTATTCCGACTAACCAGTGTTTCCATCCCAGAGTACAATATTTGCGGGACAAATGAATTTAAATAAATTTCTCCTCTGCTGGGGTTCGAATCCAGGACGCCCGCACAGAAAACAAACGGCTTACCAATTGTGCCACTATTTTTCTTCTTAGTATGATTCTATTTTTAAATTATTTTCATAAACCATTGCAAAAATTATCAATAATAGGTACTGAATACCTATGTGGCGGTCTGGCGTTTTGGGCCATGACCATCCCTACGACGCGACGAGCCGGTGACGCGGCGAGCGGTATATACCTAAACGCGCACGGGGCGAGAGCCCAGTACCACTCTGTTCCCGATCGTCACGTTACCGGTCTCATACCGAGCATCCAATTTTAGCTCTGCGATTTTATTGTAACATTGTTGTTTCATTTATAAGTCGTATATCTTGATTTAAGTGTTTTAATTATAAAATATCGTTTGTGCATCAATAAATGTAAGTACCAAGACCTGGTGTATTCATTTTCCTTATTATATTGAATTTCGTAATTATAATATTGAATCTTGTGTGTTTGCTCTCAGCAACACATAAGTAAAAGGGAGAGGTTTGGCCATCCAGGACATACGAATACTCTCTCGAACAACGGGTTCGATCCCCGGTGTCCGAGAATTTCATTCAGATCCTAATACTTGCGTATAGATTCCATTGGGAACCACATTCCCTTCATGGTAAACCTCCATCCCCTCACCTACCTACCCCGAAGTTCTTCATTCAAATTTGTATTTTTAACAAATTTTAATGTAAAATACTCCTCTTTCATAGGTCAAATGACTTAATACTCGATGCAGAAAAAGAAGATGCAAAATATTTAAATCCAGTAATCGTCCCGGGTAAATTCCTTTAAATTTCTTTGCAATCGGATCAACAGTTTAGGAGCGCATAACGTACATCCAACCATGCAACCATACCAGTATACAAACACTGAGATTCATAATATGATTTAAATAATTTTTTTGATCCTTAACGAATTCTACGCACGTCAAAGTATCGACCGCCGTGGGACAGTTGGTAAGCCGTTTGGTTTCTGTGCGGGCGTCCTGGGTTCCATTCCCAGCAGAGGAGAAATTTATTTAAATAAACAAAAAAAAAATTGGCTGCCTTAAAACGGGAATTATTCCTAGTTAGGCAGACAAAGGTAAAAAGTGGAACACACCCTATATACCTACCACAAAAATGGTTTAATTCATGTATTATATACTTATTCATATACATATATATTGTATATATTATTATTTTTTCTTTGTATACATTCAATATTGTTCCAATGTAATTTGTTTTTAAAAAGTAAATAAACAATTATTATTATTATTCCGGGCTCTTTAACACCTTCTCAGGTTTGACACCTGGTGGGATTTGGGGTAGCACGAGCAATGCTGCCAAGTGCTATCCTTACTGAGTATATATAATATGTGGTGTTTTGTGTGTTGGTGCCATGTGTAGAATTTATGTGTTAGTAAGGTCAGTAGTGTCGTCGATTTGGAGGAATTTCCTCACCAGTCTGCATGTGTTTAATATGGCTGCTTTTTGCATGGTGACGTATGTGTATTTAGGTAATTTGATGGTTTCTAAACTGCTGAATAAGTTTAATGGAATAATTCCTGTGGTGGAAATTACTATTGGTACTATTATCACAGATTGCATGTCCCAGATTCGCTTGATTTCGTCTTGCAAGTCATTGTATTTTCTAATTTTTTCGGTTGAAGTTGTTTCGATGTTGTGTGTATTTGGTACGGCGATGTCAATTAACATTGTATGTTTATTTTGTTTATCTACAAGTGTAATATCTGGTCTATTGTTATGTATTGTTCTATCAGTTAGTTTATTATTATTATTATTATTCATTTCTCACGCTACTTGCGCAGGGTGCAAGGAAGTGTTATTATTATTATTATTATATGATTTTCATAAGATTTCATAAGAAGATAAGGCAACCCTGTTCTAGTGATCGCATATTCTCGTTAAACTGGTAAATATAAATACTATAATATATTATATACAGCATATAACATACCTACCTATATATTGAATGTTTGGGAGGTATATGAAGGTTGTATAGGAGAAGATGAGATATGTACCTATCTAAGTAAACAATCCATCCACATATCTATGTACACGATCGTCTACATACAAAGGTAAGCTTCGTGTAAAGGACGGAAGATACTCCATATTATATATGTAGGTATATGTAGGCAAAACTCTTCTGGAATCTGATGATATGGGAAATAACTCTATTGTGCTCTCAGCCGATTCTGTCATGATGGAAATAACTTACAAATAATATGTACTGGCACAGGTGGATATAATAATATGATGGAGGATGATTTTGGGAATTAAACGGGATTTTTCACGTAATTGATGTGTATACCACGATATATCAGGTATAATTCAACTTATGTAATTCAGTTATTCAAGTGTGAAAATAAATGCAATCTGATAAAACCCCTTAAAAGGGGAAAAGTGACGCAAGTCCCTGTGTACACTTACAAAATGACTGATATAGGTTGTTGAATGTGACGCTCGTCGCTTGTAAGAACGCAAAAAAAAAATTAACTCTAATATAATTTCAAGGCTCATACAAAAATGTTGCGTCACAAAATGCTCGTAGCGCAACACAAAAAAAATCGACTCAAATTATAATAGTACCACGCCTTAAAAAATATATATTGTGTCACAAATTGCAGATCATCATGTTAGCCCTCTCTGATCCAGTATTGAGCATAGGCCTCCCCCTGAGACCTCCCAGCTCTCTATATCGGCCAGACCGCATCCAACCGCCTGCAAACACTCATTTGATGTCATCGGACCACCATATCTGAGATCTTCTAACATTTCTGTCTATTTTAGGTCACCTTTCAAACATTGTTTTGGTTCATTAGGAGTTATGATTCGATGGAGTTCGCGTACTTCCACGCCGGAAGACGCTATAGGACTCTTTGGTCCTGTTCATTCCCGACGCAGCCGCAACGTCAGACAACATAATATCTTCCTATCCGCGAGTTCAACCACTACCCCCGAGAGTCCAACCTCAAACGTGGGGCCACCGCTCGGATCGGCAGAGGGGGCAAGCCCCTGGGCAAACCGACCGAGTCGGAGAGGCTTGTCCCCACCCCTAGGTACTCGTGTTGGCGTCCGAAAGTTCTGCGGGCTAACACCGGGGGCACCGGCGCATCATCACCTGTCAGATTTGACGTCATATTGTCAACACAGGTTGTCTGACCCGACGTCTGCATGCCGGCGGTGTGCCCGAACCTCACAAAGCATTCGCCACAGTTGACGAATCGCTGCCGAGCGAGACACAACAGCGTGTTTCTGAAATGTAAAAATATCCCAATCCACTTAAAGCAAAAAGTTTTTGACGCTTGCGTATTCCCTGTGCTCGCTTACGGCTTTGGAAAAGCTAAGGGCGACACAAAGAGCGATGGAAAGAAGAATGTTGAATATTTCGCTAAGGGACCACAAAACTAATGAATGGATTAGGAAGAACACAGGAGTAGCGGATGTGGTCAAAAGAATAGCGGAGTTAAAGTGGAGTTGGGCGGGTCATATATCTCGAATGTCGGACGACCGATGGACAAAAATTGTAATGGACTGGGGGCCAAGAACAGAAAGCAGAAGCATGGGAAGGCCCCAGACCAGATAGTCGGATGACATCAAAAAGGTGGCAGGTCAAGAATGGCGAAGAATGGCACAGGATAGAGACCAGTGGATTTCCAAACGGGAGGCCTTTGTCCAATACTGGACTCAAGAAGAGGCTGAGTAAGTAAGTAAGTTCATTATAATCAGCATGGATTTTTGAAAATATTAATGATTAAATCAAATGTGATAACTTATTGGTTATTACTCTGGTTGCATGGTAAATAAAATTTGATCAACTGTTATTGGCTGCATGCTTAATTGGTAAAAAAATGGCAGGTATATATGTATAGACATAAACAAATTCTCATTTTTTTACTCCTCACTAACCCAATGGGATATACATAGTGGGGAGTTATAATTTCGCAATTTTTAAGGTTATTTTTTTATTGCAGATTATCAACTAGTATCATGCGATTATGAGAGAGTCTGGAATAGAAACAACTGGGACGATATTCTATAAAGCAACCCAAGTACTGGGGTACGCAGATGATATTGACGTAATTGGTAGATCACAGCGGGCAATGACGGAGACATTTGTTGAGCTAGAGAGGGCTGCTAATGGAATGGGCCTTCACATCAACGCTAGTAAGACTAAATATATGCCAGTCACCAAAACTGTTCACAATAACCAGACCCCCACTACAATCAATATAGGCTCTCACACAATAGAATCCGTTAGAAGTTTCACCTATCTGGGATCAATGGTGACTGATGTGAACGACATATCCACTGAAATCAAGCGCCGAATATTCATGGCTAATAGATGCTTCTATGGTTTAAGAAGACATCTTGCATCTCGGGTGTTGTCGAGGAAAACAAAGGTCACCATTTACAAAACATTAATACGTCCTGTACTGACATACGGCTCTGAATGCTGGGTACTGAGTAAAAAAGATGAGACATCTCTACTGGTGTTTGAGAGAAAAATACTCAGAAAAGTATTCGGCCCAATCCAGGAAAACGGAGTTTGGAGAATACGACACAACACAGAGGTCTACAATGTTTACAAAGAACCAAACATCGTAAAAATCATCAAAACAGGGAGGCTGAGATGGGCAGGGCACGTCCAAAGAATGAGTGATGAAAGAGTGCCAAAAAGGATCATTTATTTAAAGCCCCAAGGTAGACGTAGTGTCGGTAGACCCAAACTCCGATGGCTGGATGGTGTGCAGCGGGACGTAGAAGCAGTTGGAATAAGGGATTGGAGGAGTGCCTGTCAGGATAGAGGAAGATGGCGACGAATGCTGGAGGAGGCCAAGGTCCACAACGGGCTGTAGAGCCAGTGATGATGATGATGATGATGATGCGATTATGAACCAGGTGATTGTTCCCGTTCCACACTAAATATGTACACAATCTCAGCATTTATATCAAACATTTTTAATAAGAAAAATCTCTTTTTATAAAAAGTGTGTATAGTTTGGTACGTATTCTTCAAATATACATACAATCGCCATCGATATCTACATCTCATGTGTTACATGCAACTAGTAATACATAACAATATGAAAATTGCCGGGTTTCACTAGTAGGTATATTGTTTATTGTTATAACAATAAATAATAACAATGTAATTTTATTTCAGTGACCTACCGTAGTTCCTGTTTAGCAGTATGAATTATTTCAGTAGACAATGTAATTACAATATTTTGTCATTACGCTGTAAGCTGTATTGTATCCCTTACTCGACAATTCACAACAAACCTTTACAATGGAATTGAGCTGAGAAAATCTCTTTACACCAAATAAATATTTATTTACAATGTCCAAAAAGGATTCACGTTATAAGCCATAACGTAACAATGGACGCACAATTTATTTTCTCATGTATTATTACGAAACTAAAAAGTTTGTTCGCATGTATGTATATGTCTCGAATATATTTATTAGCCATTTTAATTTTAAGCCTAGAAAAAATAAATATAAATATTTACACATACTTACGAGAAACCATTTTTTTTAACATGTCTACGTAGGGGACACCAGCTATTAGGATTTGGGTCCATTTTGCTCTTCCGAAGAAGCGCACTACGTAGCGTTGGGAGGTGTTTGCAATCTAGAAAAGAGTTTATTAATTCGGATTTTAAAAAGACCCGGGTTGCACGAAGGTGGTAACACAGAATTCGGAAGGTCGTTCCACAGTCGGGCTGCTGTATTAATAAAGGAGTTCGAGAAGCGACTTGTTCGTATATGTTGAAGGTCCACTGTGAATGGATGCTGCGATTGAGTGAAGCGAGTGACTCTGTTGCGAGTGGGTGGAGGAGGGACCAAAGATGCAAGTTCTTCTGAGCAATAAAACCGACTTTACGTCTGTATTTTTATTTTATTTTTATTATAAACATATATACGCCCTTAATAGGGCATTTATAAAAAAATACAGGATAAATACAACAATGTAGGCACAACAAAACAATAATAAGTGTAAATACATCGATAATATAGGTACATAACAAAAAAAACGTAAGTATTTAAAGGACAATATAAAGCAACATAATACAACATAATAAAATAAAATACAGGTAAATGATAAAAAAAACTAGACATAAAAGAAGAAGAAAAAAAATAAACAGTATTACATATTCAATTTAAACAACAAAAATAAACAAAGCAAAGTAAAATCAAAAAATATAATATGCGTTAAGCATCCTTTTGAAACCATCTATAGTGTGTACATTAAATATATCAACAGTACTATATTGGTTTCCAAGGCGGTGCAATCTATGTATTGGTGAATTAATAAAGTTATTTCGAAGATTCTCTATATGAAAAGGTGCATTTTGACGTGAAGCAAACCTTGTAGGTATTCTGAATTTTATCATTTCAATTAGGTCAGGGGTGTCCAATAAATAAACAAATAAACAAATAAAATAAACAAATAAAAAATAAACAAATTAAATCACAAATCGTTCTTCTGTTTGATAGTTTTGATAAATTTAAAATACTCATTAGGAAATCATAATTTAATTTTTCTAAAGGAAATTTATGTTGAACCCTTTCGACCCTCAATGAATGCACATTATAAAACGGCGACCATATAGTTGAATTATATTCAAGATTACTACGAACAAGTGATGTATATAGGGGTTTAAAATGTATTAATAGATCTAAAATTTTTGACTGTTCTCAAAATATAACCAAGGCATTTTAAAGCTTTATTAGTTGTTTAAGTTATGTGAGAAATAAATGTAAGCCTCTCATCAAACAATATACCAAGATCCTTTATTGATGTTACTTTAGTTTAGTTATTGTTGTCCATTGTGTATTGAAAATTGATACTAGTTTTATTTCTACAGAATCTGATAAATTGACATTTAGTATGGTTTAGGTATAAAGAATTCGAAGCACACCACTCGAGTAAATGGATAAGATTTAATTGTAACGCCATACAGTCATTTGAGTTCTTTATCGCTTTGTAAATTTTCAAGTCATCTGCAAAAAGTAAGAACTGAGCATCATGGAATATATCAACAAGTTCATGAATATATTATGTATCAACATGGAATATTCTAGTGATTGCAATCCATCAGTCAGTGATGGATCATCAATCAGGCGTATAACACGCCTTTGGACAGCGTCGAGGGTATTCAGTAGGTATTGGGGGGCGCCACTCCAGAGGTGACTACCATATTCAATGATTGGACATTTTTGCGCTTTGTAGAGTATACAGATCTGGGTCTTAGTAAAATATCTACGCGCTCTATATAGCACCTGTTTCACATTAGCTTCGATGGATCCCCTGTAGTGTTGCTAAGAGTACTACTTACTCTCAAATATCACAGGAAAATTTTAAATAAAATATTTTCTTAACTATATATATTGATACCGATCGCCGTGACAGAGTGTGCTCAACGCCTATGTTCAGTGACGGGACACCTCACTGCAACACCAATGTCGCTGACATGTTAAAGATGGACAGCTCAACCAATAGGAACGCCGCGCCGGGGCGATTAACCAATCAGAGCCCGCCGGCGATCGACTGGTACCTGCTCGGCGACGGACCAGTGGGCCGGTTAAGATGAGACCGGTTTTCGAGAAACAACCCTGACACGCCAACTTACTTTCACCTTACCTCGCTAATTTCTCCCATACAAAACATAAAACAAATCCAAATTCAATTCTAATCTAGTAACCATTCATTCTCTTATCTCACCCCAATTCTTCCACCTCTTCAGATAAATACCAAAAATAATATCTTCATGTAACGATAGATGAAGGAGTCAGGAGTCCTTAGACTCGGTACTCCGTTGAACAGAAATGACAAATGACACCGGGTGTCAGTCAACAAGGAGGAGTCCGGACGACCAGGAGGAGGAGATTTTGGAGCGGTACGTGCGCACAGTGGTGGCGGCACAAGTCAGATTTTGTTGGAAGAGGAGCGGTACGTGTGCACGGCGGTGGCAGTACCAGGAAGACAGAGAAGACGAAATACCGGAGACGAACAGAAACTAACGACTGGTGAATTTCTTTGTGTTATTCTGTTGTGGACTTTTATCTGCGAGAATTGTTTAAGCTGAGAAGAATTTGGTGAAAACATTTTGTTTTATTGAACTTTTGCGAACTGGTGAATTTTGGAGAACCTGAATTGGTGTTTGTTGGCGAACGCCCTCCTCTTTTGAGCCCCTTTTGACCGACCTCTAAGGAGGCCCGGTATCAATATATTTCTTATATTGGTAGTGTGTTTTGAAAAAAGTATATTAAAATTTAATATAAATTCTCCTACAAAAATATTCTTAGTTACCTACAGCATATTTTTTTTCAACTATTTTAGGCGTACCTAACGTAGCGCGCCGCGCTGCACTGTAGAAAGAAAAACTGCTTACAGAGTAGGTATACATAAAAAAATGAGATTATTTTCATTTTAAAACAGGTTTGTTCTAAATAAGACGGTTGGCGATTTTTATTCAATTATATTTTCAGTCGTTTAGGGTCGTAATACGGGAGTTATTTGAGAAAAATATAAGAAAAAGTTGATATTTTGTAAGCAGTATTCTCGCAGTGCGGGGCCTCACATTTTTCTTAAATAATTCCCGTAATAAGACCCTTAGCTGATTCGGTTTACTCATTGCACCTCAACACATCAAAGAAAAATGTTTTCTTTAATTCTAGTGTTAATCATAGAGACGACAAAGAGACCAGAGTCCATTCTAATGCCTTTCATCAAAAGATCTAAAGAAGATGACAGTCCACAAGCGTGAATGTACAATTTACACTCGTTGGTTGTTACTTTTGCACTCAGGTTTGAGATTATTAGATTGCAGGGCTCTAAGATTGTTGATTGTTAATCTGGAGAGTTCCATGAGCCACTCCATCTTGTACCTATCCCATAGTTAGATCGGACGGAGGCGTAAATAGCGATTATACCTACAAAGGTTATCACACAACAATCACATCCATAGAAGGTGGATTAGAGAATAAATTAAAACATGTTTAAAATGAACGTGACATATGACAACACGTTAGGAAAATCAGTTTGTCTAGCAAAAAAAAAACAATCCGCTTTAATGAAATAAACCAACAAATTTATTTTGTGCTAAAATGTTGGTTGCGTGTGAACTCAGAATGAAGTTGAAAGGTGGGTACATTAAATGTTCGCAAACAGGTACAATTTATATGATACACACGTAATTTCTAATGTATATACTACATATATACTCTCTCTCCTCCTAAGGTTTTTTTCCGCATGGTGGTGGGGTTAGCTTTCGTTACTGCACTCCATTCAATCCTGAGCATCGTCTTCAGACACATGAAATGCCCGCATATCCTCCGCCACCAAGCTCTTCCATCGTCTTTTGGAACGCTGTTTTGGTCCTTTGCCGGGAACTCGATAATCCAGTGCAGTGTAACATACGTTTTCTAGCGGTTTTCTTAGAATTTGTCCGAACCACCTCAGCCTACTTTCCATCAGCTTATCGGAGACATTGCGTACGCCCAGACTACCTCTCACATATTCATTACGGATTTTATATATCCTTGTGACACCGCACATCTACATAAGCATCTTCATCTCGGCTGTTTGCACTGATTGAAATTGCGCTTCGTGTGATGGGCCAGGTCTCGCTACCATTATATATCAGCACCGGTTTGATCATTGTTTTGTAGACATGCCTGTAACAGATAACACCAGTCACTTCTCTCTATTTAAGCCAGGCTGCGGAAATACGGTGCTGAATGTTGATTTTCAGGCATTCTAACCCATGTATCATGTTCACTTATTTTATCACATCTCGTGACTTAGTGCCCATCGTTTATAATCGGGTCAGAGATTATGCGAGGAAAATTGCAAACCATAAACTGTGATTTATTCACACTCATCACAGAGCCTAGTTTCTGGAACTGGTGTTTTCACGCCAGGAAGGCTTGCCGTAGGGAGTCATTGTCTTCGATGCTTTATCGTCCGCGTATATGAAAGTCCATTAGAATGATCATCTTCCGTTATCGCGTCCAGCGCAAGACAAAATAATAATGGGCTAAGTAGGTACGGATCCTTGGTGTACCCACTCTGTGACTGCGATACGGTAGTTATTAAATTCATACTTAGGTACAACCTTTTCCCTTATGGAATGGAACTATCATGCTCAGTCTCCAGGCGTCCAGCATTTTGTAGCTCAACAGCTCTATCTCCCATGCTCTTCAGCGCCTCGATAGGTACCATCGGAACCGATAGCTTTCTTGATTGCCATATTTTTGGTTGTTTTTTTCACTTCCTGTTGACCAATGATAACATATGCGTGCCCCGTTTGTCTATGCCATATTTATATATTAACACTTTCAACGGTCAGCATTACCAAAAATTAATTTTACAAAAAAAATATATGTACCTATTTCATTGCAAAATCGCGATAGAAAGTAATTTATCGGTAGTAGAAATAAAAATAGAATTACAATGTTGAAAGGAAAACTGGACCAGGTTATGGTTTGAGAGAGAAGTGGAACGAGGATCACATTTAACGGCCAATCCGTTTTACTCAAATGACAGGAATAATCCCTAAGGATTATACGAAACGTTCTGCTCTATCGACCCTTTCATACACTACATTAGTATACACACATTACCTTCGTAAAATGGTTTTCTTTATTTACCTGATTTACCTAATTATTACTTTTGAATCATCAAGGGTGTAACAATAAAGTATTTACCACATTTTTCAATTATGGATTTTGTGAGGCATGGATCCTCATGTTTGATACCATAAACCGCCTGGAGGCGTTCGAAATATGGATTCACCTGCATGGTGAGCAACGTTGGAGTCTTGAGTAGAGCTAATATTGACAGACTTTTGTTCACAACAGTCAAGCTCCACACAAATATAAATTACACAGTTAAATTGTAACTATTGGAAGTTTTTCATACGTGTATAAGCAGAACTGATACTACAATAAACTACTTTCTTGAATATTTATTGAAAAAAATTAACTTTTTCAAGCCACATATGAGTTACATATTTTTTCGACCGCTTTTAAGACAAGTGACTGTTCTTCTCATTCGTCGCTTGAAAAGATTAGTTTTATCTTTTATATCATAAAATGTGACTGAAAACATGATATATTAAAATCGCCTATTACATTATAAAGATTCATATAGCTATCGGAAAACAATTTATTTGAGTCAGTCACGAGGGTGCGCAGAGGGCATGTTCGTTTATTTTTGCTTGGTTGGTGTATGTACATATATACCGCCCCCCTCTACGAAGAAAAGTCTCAAGAAGTTTGACGGAAACTATACATGTTAATATGAGTTACTATGACGCACGTTAAAAGGGGTTTATACGTGATTTAAATAATATGAAATTTGTTGAGTTGATGCATTTTAAGAACAAATCTGACTTGAAATGAAAAACTGTATCGGTTATTCACTTTGATTTTATACACTTTTTTAAAGTAGAATAAATGCTGTAGAAATGAGATCACTAGTATGTAATAGAACCATTATATTATGATAGAATAAAAAATGAGGACATAAGGAGGTAATGCAAGATGAAGAAGAGTATTAGAAGTAAAATGAAAGTAAATTCCTTGAGGTGGTTTGGACATATTGAAAGAATGAATGATGAACGACTGACCAAAAAAAATATACATGGGTATAAGAGATGGAGTGAATAGCAGGGGCCGCCCCAGAAAGGGATGGCATGACCATGTGAATGATATTTTGAAAGAACGAAATATACATAAGAAGCTTGAATAATCGACAAGCATGTATGAGACGATGCATGGATGTAGAAAAAAGGTAGGAATATGTGCAAAAATAGAGGAGTATAGCGCTCGGTTCTCTCTGCTTACCCCGTAAGGGATATGGCGTGATGGTATGTATGTATTATTACCTGCATAAAATTTTTATTGCTCTACGACATATAGTTATAGAGTAGTTAAAAAATGGGTAAATTAATGCTGAATTTTATAATCATGTGATAAAATAAATAACTTTGGTATTTTTTTGAACCACTGTTTAACATATTGAAGAAATTTAATTTCCACATATAAGAGTATGTGGCCACAAGGATGACTGAAAATATTGATAGTTAGTATTTGTTTTAAAGCATACGAATTAAAACATAAATTAATAGTCAAAGTTCTAATTGTGATTTAAACTAATAATAGGACCCGTTTAAATGTCAATCACAGGATTATGGTAGGTAATATAATTATAATTACAACAAGATGTTGGTGAAATAATTACCTGTCCCTTGACCGAGCAATTTATCCCAGGAGAAGATAAAGGGATAGCTACTTCGATCCCATGCTAATTATACTATACCTACACTAATAGAAAATCAACTTCAACTAACAAAATTTATTTACGTTTAGGCATCTGGTTTAAAATTATACCTAGTACGTAGTTATAATATCCAAACGATAAATCGAGTAACAAGCAAATCTCTTTAGTAAGTGGATAAAATCGAACTAGACCTAGTTGACACAATTAAGCGACGAAATATATACATATTTGGGTCACGTTCTGAGAGGCAAATGATACTGGTTGTTCCAACTGATTATAAAGGACAAAATAGAGGGACGCCTCAGAATATGAAGACGTCAGATGTCATGGCTCCGCAACATTTTGAGTGGACCGGCATCAGAGACGTCGGCGGATAAAGATGCCTTCTCAGCAGTGATCGCCAATATCGGGAGGACCTAATTAGGCACAAAGAAGAAGAAGAAATAAATCCACACGTCCTATTAATGTTTACATAGTATTTTATGAATATCCGCCGAAGAAATGACGGACGGAAGGTTTTATTTTTAACATGGCTACGTAAAGGACACCAGCTTTCAGCATATGGGTCCAATATACTATTCCGAAAAAGCGCACTACGTAGCGTTGGGGAGGGTTTACAATCTGCTCGGGAAAATATTATAAATATTACTATCATTTTTAATAATTGGGAGTATTTGCACCTTGTAGAGTATAAAAATACCCTTTGGTTTTTGAAAAATACCTACGCGCTCAATTATAATACACTAAATTTTTCGCGAGTTTCACTTTAGCTGCATACACTGTTTAGTATAACCTCTATTTTTAATAATGGGTATTTTAAATCAAACAAATGATTTGCTCTACATATATATTTTTTCCTGAATCCAGGACGACCGTTTCAGCTTATTAGGCCCTTATCAACTGGTAAACATAGAAACTCTGCTTTTTCTTATATACTGAAATTCGGTACATTTTTGCAATTATGAATTGTTCAAAACAGTTGTATTATAATCGAATATTTTCATTATTGCATATGCGCAAACATTGGATTTTTTTCCCTGTCGGGAGTCAAAGATATTTTTTTAACAGATTTTTAATTATCTCAATAGAGACGAAGTTGGAATATTTATTGTAGGAGAACCGGGAAATCTAGGCACCTACAGGGCTTACGACCTGTCATCGGCTGGCATAAAGTGATCACATAAACCAGCCGTTGACAGGTCGTAAGCCCTGTAGGTGCCTTGATTTCCCGTCTCAGTTGTATTATAGTTTATGTTGGGAATTACGTCGATGCAGGTGTTTTTAAGTAATTTATTTTTAACCTTGTAGAACATTATGCTGACAATTTACCTTGCACGAAACGCACCACTAATCGAAATATTCAAGAATATACGACACAAGCTCATGGGATTAATCCTCAAACTTTCCTAAATCCTTTATTTCCTTCTTTATACAATCAAATAAATATAATAATATTTTTTTTACTTAATTAAGAAAGCATTTTAGTATATGAATGGAGAAAATTGAATATCGAAAGGTGAGCAATTAAATCAATGATAATAAGGAATGAGGACTAAATTATGTCTGTACCAATAGCAAAGAAATCTCATTAGGCAGAAACGTACCCCCATAATTGTACCATTGTGGCGTGCCCCAATTAAGACCTCACCCACACTAGGTACTTAACTATGTTTTACCCAAACTTTCTACAATATAATATATCTGCCTACACCATTTGTATCTTTTCTCCGGTCACAAGTTTCATCACAATGTCTTTCCATTGGAACGATTCAATCCTATAAAAATTTAATCACATTTAAGTGCAAATCAGAATGGAATGAAAATTAAAAAAAAAAATTTACCACCAAGTTGTAATACTTACCAAATTGCATAAATAAATACGATACCTATTTTGTATAGTGATGACCACTACTGTATAGATACATATATGGAAAAAAATCAAAGAAATATGCAACAAAAACAGAAAAGTTTGTCTGGCATGGATACTAAGTCACTGTGGTATACCAGGAAATGAGAAAGCGGATGAATTGGCTAAGAGAGCAACATATGGAAACACACGGACACATCCCAATATTACACAAAACGATCTCCTACCAATCGCAAAATACCGTCTGTTGAATAAATGGCAGTCATATTGGGACACAAGCTCACTGAAAAACGGTAGACTTTACAAAATGACCCAACAAACAATTATCAATAAGCCATGGTTCCAAGATAAAGCTTTTGACAAACATTCCATCAGCGTTATGTGTCGTATCCGCATGGGGCACTGTTGTACCAGAGAGCATTTAAAAAAAATAGGGATCATTGATAGCAGTCTTTGCGAGTGTATGATTAGTGATGAGACACTGGATCATTTATTTCTTGAATGCCCCATAAACGATAGGTATCCGTCCTTTTTTACCGACCTCACAGAGATTGGGGTTCCAATGTCAACAAATGTGAGGACATTGTTAAGCTACAATTCCAGGCAGGTGAACATTTTGATCAAAAAATTCATCAAAACTAATGACATTAAAATCTAACTCTGTACATAAAATTGAAATTGATTGAAGTAAAATAAATAAACAAAAATAATTTAGGTTTCTCTCTATTCAGACAAAAAAATACGGTTACTAAAATTAAATCGAGTCTTGTATAAATTTAAAGTTTTCTTATTAAAGAATGGTAAAATATTTTGAATTATCATCTTTTTCTTGGACGGCCCCGACTTCTTGTTCCTTTCCTGTTAGCTTCTTCCCTCCTATTCGACTCCCTAAGTCCTTCTGTCCTCCGAATGAAGCATTGACTTCATGATATCTCTCGTTATTGTGGACATCCAAGTGCTCAATGGTCCACCTGATATTATAGGCCCCACCTCAATGTCCATCATTCTTTTATCTTAATATACTGTTACAGTCTCAAATATGTGTCCATACCGTATAAGTTAGTCTTTCGCCGATTAGCACGACTTTGAAAATGCCACGGATATGGACGTTCTTCACCCTGTCCAACCTCGTAACACCACCAGCCCATCTGAGCATTCCCGTCTAGTTGGAATGAAGAGTCTGGACATGGTAGTTCGATTTCTGGCAGCCATGTATGATTTTTTTCATCAGGCGTTAATCGCTCATTCTTTACAAATAACCACACCATCTCATTATTTTAATTCTGAAATTCAGCATGTGACACATTTAATTTAAAAATCTTTTTTCACATTGTGTTATGAAAAGCTTTAAATTTTTCAGTTGTATGTATAATGTTGGCAGTTTAATGACATGGTGATATTTTAGGATGTGTTAAAAAGTGGTGTGGTTAAATTTATTGCCAAAATATGTCAAAATATTATTCTGGGTAGAGGTGATAAGCTGTTTTAGGTTAAACTTATGGTTTGGAAAAATGAGAGGGTGATTATAATATTATATACGATCAGCTACATATATACATTTATCATTTGAACCTTTGTTAGTTAGGATTGTGACAGTAACAGAAAACTCTGTCCTTTACTAGAGATTATCAAATAGAAAAAAGTGGTGTTAGGTTAATGAAAAATAAACTTTATTACTAATTGCATGTAACACATGAGGTCCAACTGGCGATAGCAATAGTATGTATAGTTGAAGAATAAGTACCAAACTATAAACCCATATATACAAATTATTAAATATTTTAAGATATTTCGTTTTCTATACAACACATGTACCTAGGTATGTATGTCAAGATAGGATAGTATAGAGGTCAGTCCTTTTTTCCTACCCAGAATATGAAAACAACATGATGGTATTTTGGTATGTTTGGAGATTAAGTATCAAACTATTAAGTCTTAGATATTGTGTATAGGCGACTGCCATACAAATTGTATGAAGTAATGTTGTCACCAAATTCAATTTTTATAAAAAATGTAAATTCATCATAAAAAAAAATTTCTTAATAAAAAAAGCTTGAGAATCAGTGGAATTTTTTTGGAAAATAAATTTGAGATTTTATGTTTGTCTACATTTCTACCAATTTTCAGCGTGATAGCTTTCATGGTTTCTGGAGATAAATGGAAAAAGTAAAAATTTAAAAGTTGATAACCCCTGACTGAAACGTAAATTCAAAATTCTGAGTATAAAAGTTTTGTAGGCCTATAACTATCTATATATTCTGAAATTTCGGGCTCTGTAAATTGAGCGGGTCAAAATTTATAGGGGACACACACACACCCTGTCACACAGACACACTTAATGTTCTACTCCAAATTCTAAGAAAATCCGTATGTGGAACATATATGCTGCGAAGCCTCTAAGTTAATGTTTTTTGACTTCAAAGTTGGAAAAACCGTGAAAAATATGGACCCTGCATACAATCTCGCGTTTCCTGGCTTGAAACATTGTCGATATGTTAAGAGAACAAAGTTCTCTTGAACAAATCAACAGTTGGATAAATATTTTACGTTAGGTTATTATGATTTTACCTTGATAGGTTTCATTTATTTTTATTTAATTTCATTTATTATTTTTATATTGCTTTTAGAGCAACTAACAGGTACAATGCCAAATATTAATTTAATACGCACCCAATAACATGTTGCCACATTATGGAGACTAACGATATTGATCGTCTTACAGATCCAAACTGAAAACCACCCCCAACATTACTGGCTAGCCCCTGACAACAGTTTGAAGAAGTGCAAAATATCGATACGCTCGAAATATAGGTACAAACGTATTTCGTCGTTTCATCTTGATCAACTAAAAACTACGCGCCGTGCTCATTTATACCCAAACCGTGTTTGGAAGCGCTAGTTTAAAGTGTTTTGGTACAGAGTTAGAGTGTGGGTGTCTTCTGTGGAAAATCTGCCAACAAGGAAGTAGTTTCCCACCAGGTAGGTGCAATATTTGGGTCCATTTTACTCTTCCGAAGAAGCGCACTACGTAGCGTTGGGAGGGGTTTGCAATCTAGAAAAGAGTTTATTAATTCGGAAAGCAAATTATAAAAAATATATATTTGGAAACAACTGCACTCTCTTTATTAAACCAAGTAAAGTAGGTACCTACATATGTATGTGACTCTACGAGAAACTAAATTAAAAACTCCTATAATATACTTACACATTTCCAGTATCAATATTTTCTTTCGAGTAATACTTCAATATTACTTAATTTATTTTGACGAGTTTTTTTACAGGTTATAATAATTATAAATACTTAATTGTACCCTGCGCAAGAGGCGACTTGATTGCAATAATGGTGTGAAAATATTATTTCAAAAAAGTTTATTTTCTTCCAGAAAGTGAACCAAGAACACCTGTATAGAAATCAAACGATGCAATGGTGCTCGAACGTGTAAAGTATGACGGTTCCTTCCTTGAATATAAATAAAGCCAATTTTACACTTATTCGCAACTTAAAACTTGAACTCTTTCAATATAAACTTTAGGAAATAACAAAGTTCTCGTCTGAATTTCATTCCCAGGATTTCTGAACCCACGGCATTAGAGATGAAGGTGAATCATTATATTCAAAGTCAACAGACAACTTCAAAGGAAATGAATCAAATGAATTTCAAATATTACAGTCTTAATATACCAAACCAAAAGAGTTTCAATCAAAGTTGACAAAGGAGATTTCATTTATCAGAACAATCAACGTTAAGTAATCTCGATCTAAAAAATATTTTACAAGTAATTAACTGAAACCTTTATTCTGAGCCAGTCAATGTTTACTTATTTTGATAGGAAAAATACTCTGACTTAGCTATGGTCTAACGGGTAGCCATTATTCTTGAAACGGAATGGAAATCAAAGTAGATACTAGACGAATCGCATTATTTGACTAGTAAATAAATTTAAACTCTCTTTGATTGTATAAATAAAGCGCATAGATAAATAAACTTTGAGTTCTATAAATATTTACGAGTATCTACCTACACTTATATCATCACTTATTTCATATATCTTCTTAACGACCAGCTGGCATTTTGAGTCGCTTTTGTAGTTTAGCCAATATAAATACGTAATTCAAGCATTAATGTTATGACAATATGATCATTATCTAAGAAAAATAAATAACACGCAATGCAATGCAATGCCATCAAGAAATATTTTATCATATCTTTCTGATATATAAATACTTGCCTAAAAAAATATTCTTATTTAAAATCATTGAAAATTCAGTGGAATTATGCTTTAAAAATAGTGAATTAGTATGTACCTTATTTGTCATATTTGATATTAAACTAGCTGGCCCGGCTAACTTGGTTCCGCCTAACAGTCAATGAATGTCGTGTTAACTTTCAGTTAAACTTAATTTACGTTTTTACTAACGTAATTTATTACGATATAGTAATAAACGCTCGCATTGCAGTGTGTTTTAATTTATTTAAAATATTAAATTTCTGTATAATTTTGTACGTGAATTTTTCTGATATGTTTTTTTGGTTCGTTAGGTTTGTCTATATCTTAATAGTAATTCTGCTTTTCGGGGAGGAAACAAATCCAACAAATTAGATATTATTCCAATTGGTCCAACAGTTTTTTTTTTTTTTCTTTTTTTTTATAAAAAATGAATATGTCCTTGTTAAACAAGTACATATACATCTTCCTACGTTCCCTAAAATAAGCAAGTAAATGCTTGTGCTTAGGTGAACGAAATCGGTCGAGGCAGAATTCGAACTCGCGACCACTGGATTACTAGCCCAGCGCGCTAACCGCTCTGCCACCGACCCATCTTCTTCTTGAATTATAAATTATGTTGTAAATTATTTACCCGACTTTGTTTTATTTAATATAGATTTTTGTTGAAATTTCAGTATCCTTTCAAGATATTACATTTATAATATGTAATATAAAAAAAATTGGTTACCATGTAGGTGAAACTTTGTAATCATTACAAAAAAAGGTTAGAAAAAAAATGTGGTATTTAATTTTTAAAAAATTTGAAAATAAGTGGAACCTTGAGTTATGTATGTAGGTATATCTTTTAAAAGCATGCAAAATGGTATATTTTTAATTACTCCTTCACTTACTTATATTGATAATTATTTATTTTTGTTGTGTTCAAGTAAATGATGAATATCGTTTTCGAGAAGTATTGAAATTATAATTGAAGGTCAATCATTGGTAAAACTCTCCGAGATCGTGTTCGCAATGTTCAAATAAGGAAAACATGTGGAATAGAGCACATCGTTCTATGGAGTAGACCCAGAAGAAGGCATTGGAGGGACCACGTAGCCAGGATGGACAGTGTTAGACTTGCATATATAGCGGCGAATGAAATCCCTTCTGGTCGCCGCCTACCCGGAAGACCACCCAAGAGATGGAAGGATAGCTGGACTTCGTCATCCCAGGAGGCATAGTTTCTGAAGAACAGACCAACTTGGTCTACTAAACGATGAAGCAGAAGATTGAAATTATCAGAAAGTGGTAAGACGTTGGCGAATTATTGCCAAATAATTTAAAAATTAACATGAAAATGATGGCTGGAAGATACCCCCGAAAAATTGAAAGAGAGCTGGGAGTCCACATCACAAGAGGTAGGTACCAATTTCTGCACAAACAGGCTCCAGTGGCATTCAACCAGTATAAGAAGAAGAATAATAATATTTTAATGGATACTAAAAACATACCTCAATATTTAAATACGATTTTTATCGATTAGTAAACGTTGAAATGTTCGAGAAAATCTGAGGTTTTTATTCACAAAAGTGTAGTCGAATTATTTATTATCAGAATAGTAGAAATGTCTCACGATACTCTCAGATTATTCATATTTCCCCTCCATTCCAAATCCCCTACCACGTCTGTTTCATCCTTTTCTCATCTACCAACCAATATCTCGATATTTGATCGACCGTAAAGAAAAATATTTCGAGTGTCTGTTACCTATCCCAGAATGGAGTATCAAATTCCACAATGAACGCTCTATGAAGGAATCTTGGAATATTTCTTCCGCTCTCCGCGACTCGTATATTACTATGTATTTTTATTATAGTCGTAGATATTTTTCCAAAACCAAGCGGCATATTTGCTTCATGTACACATTTTTACAAAATAACCTTTTATTATATTTTAAAGCAAACGTTGCTGCTTTTTCACTAGCATCAATATCACGTGCTGGATTTATTATGTCGGTGCAAAGTAACATCTGGAATCGAGGATTTTACTTTGGCTTTAGTATTATTTCAAGTTTGTCTTAGAATCCTTCTCGTTTTTACCTGGTAATTTCAAGCAAAATACTTTAAATATGTATCTTACAAACGATAATTTATTGGTCAGATAAATATTATTGTTATTATTCGTCCAATGAACGCACAAATACATTTTTTAATGTAATTATATGTAACCTATAATAATTTATTGATTTGTTAATGGATGACGTGTTTCTTCGATTTTTACTCAATTTTCTCTTCTTGTTCCTTCCCAATCCCTTTTTTGCTATGATGTTTTTTTTTATTTATCTTGGTGATATGTAATCTGGTTGGTTGGAAGAAATTGCCTAGTGGCAATAAGCCCGCCAGTGTGCATTATATTTGTTTATAGGTATTATGTACAAAAAGTTAAATAAAAATAAAAAATATGCTATCAACAGTTTGAAAAAACTTTTCGCATTTTTTTTCTTTTTTGAAAAAAAGATGTTGTTTTTTTAGATAAATGATTTTATTTACTTAAAGCTATGCTTATTTACTTTTCAAACAATTTAATATTAAATAGTTTAAAACAAATATGTACCTTATGTAGGTACTTATTCAATAAAAGCTTGAAAATAAAATGTTTTTACAGAGCAAGATGGAAAATAGAAAAAATATACATATTACTGACGTATTTCTCGAAAGGAAATATTGATTCTCAAGTGTATAATATTGCAGGATTTTTTTTATTGTGTTTCATAAAAATTAACACCGCTTTTCTAAAAAAAGGCGAGAAATTCAGGTCTCAACTCACTAATAAATAACGATGCACATACTTTTTGTATCACTAAGTGAATTATTTTTCAACATTTCCTTTGTTCGTAGATAGCACTTCTCCCATAAACAATAAGTTTATAGGTATAAAGTACGAAATTACCTACATACATACCATCACGCCGTGTCCCTTACGGATAAAGCAGAAAGAACCGATTGCCATATTCCTCTATTTTTGCACATATTCTAAATTTCCTTTACATCCATGCATCGTATCATACATGCTAGTCGATTTCTCAAGCTCCTTATGTTTCATTCTTTTAAAATATCATTCACATGATCATGCTATCCCTTTCTGGGGCGGACCCTGCTATTAACTCCATCTCTTACACCCATCTATATTACTCAAATACGAAATTAGTACAGCTTTTAAATAAATCGCTAGTTAAAGGCTACCACATAGTTGTACTTGATAATTTTAAATCAAGTCTTTAATAAGGACCTAGTTAACAGAAACGTTCGTCCTGATATATGGAAAATTTATATGTAGAACCACAGTCAATTTTGTTTGATTTTATAAAACATAGTATAATGGAGTACATAGTGTAATGTACACTTCAAATCCATCAATCATTCATATTAAAAGTTATTCAACAGAATGATTTAGGATTTTTTTGCTGTAAAAATACTGTTAATAAAACTATTATTTTATTATGTGACATATTTTTCGATGATATATTTGTACAACTCAATAAATATAATATTGGTAGAAAACGAAAAAATCAACACGATGAAATATAATGTTTCTTATTAACAATTGTTTATTCTGTGAAGTCAATCTAATTGGTAGACTGGTAGGTAGGTAGGTAGGTACCAATCAATCAACCAACAAACCGGTCTCACAAATAATGAAAGCACATATCCTCGGGACATGTTCACTGTTCACTCCCATCCCCAATCCACAACCACCCTCTGATCTCGTGGTTTCTGACAATATCTGTAAAGCCACAATATCACAAATATCTCCCATTTCACATTTCACGACAAGGCTTTTTTTGTTGATAGATTATTATAATCAGCACTCATCTCCTTTTGACAGCTTCTGCCAAAACATAAAATTACTCACGTTTCACTGAGAGATCTCTAAAAAATATTATCATTTAATTCAACAACCCTTTCAAATATAATAATTTGAAAATTTTGTATGTTTTTTTATTGAATTTTTATAATTTAAATAGATAATTTTTTTTTTGTGAAAAATAAATGTTAAAATTTTAACAATTATAACATAAAAATAAAAGTGTATGCAGCATAATATAAGTCACATTCAGGAATTGTGCCAAAGGAATGTTCCATCAGGGAGGCAGCTTACGCTGAAATCGTCTGAATCACAGAGTACCAACCCTTTAAAAGAATTGGACAGAGTCAATAAGGCGGCTTAATATGATCGTGGTTTTAGTGTGAACAGGCCTTTAAAATGGAATAAATTGCCTCTTGGCATGCGTGGATCTCAGAGTATTGATACCTTCGGTAAAGTTCTTAAGACTGCCTTGTTTCTGTGAGCCAACAAATAAGCTACAGCGCCCTTGGAGTGATCTTGTATCACTAAACGGCGATTTATAAATTTTAATTATTATTATTACTATCGAAAGGTTGATGTCTATATATTAACGTCGCAATAATATCAAAATGATATCCAGACAGAAAAAAAACTATCATATTATGTCTACGTTATTTGAACAAAACAAGTTTTATCAAAGCACGACAAGAATGATTTTTACTACATAATGTAGAAATTAATGAACTTTTTATGCTTTTAAACTCATTAGTATACTTTCTATGATGTCTGCCCTTGGGCGAACTTAGCTTTTATCTAAACTTTTCTCTTCGACACACTACGCACTCACTTTCCTTGTAATTTTTTAATGAAAACATTACATACTAAAAATACGTTACGAGAAGTAATTAGAAAAACTTTCCGGGGAGAAAAAATAAGGATTATACTCAGCATTTCGATTATACGATGAAATATCAATTGGAATAAACATCCACAATATCGTTGATTGATTCACATCATACATTCGAAACTTTTGAAACGTTTGAATAATCTCATTAAAAATTAATCATACAATTTTATACATCAAAATAGCAATATAAATAGCAACAATCTCTCCTTATTTTTTTGCTCATATAGGACAAAATCTCATCTTAACCATTGATTTATATGTATATTAGTAGAGGAACAAGGCAACTCTTAAAGAAGGGTAAGCCACCAACGATCAAAAAGTTGTTATCACCGAAGGAATGTCGGAAGGCAAAAATGATAGAGGTCGCCCCAGAGACAATTAAATGTAGCAACTACCAAAAGATGAAGAGGCCAGCGGACTACAGAGATTATGTGGAGAAATGGAGTGCTTGCTGCAAACCAATCTTCGGATTTGTAACCCAGAAGAAGTAATGCACTAGTACCGACTTATAAACCAATGTCTTTTTTCTCACAATTAATTAATTATTTTTCCAGATTCTCGTATTATATAAATTAATCCATTACCTTCAACCTCAACGTATGAAATGCAATTAAGGTTATACGAAATCAAATAATAAGTTTAATATCGTTTGAAGGACGATCGTTTTCGATAAATCTATCATCCTGTGAAAGGAAATAAACATTGTGGAACCTAAATCCGTAATTTGTGTTTAACAATATCAGCTACATCAGAATTGACAAGACAAAAAGGTTATATTAAATAAATTAAATTAATTGTATTATCTAAGTTATTGTGTATTTTTTAACCGATTTAATTAATCATCACTACCCCAAGAGTGGAGAGTTAAGAATTATTGACTTTTGAGGTTATTTTTTTATGGCAAATAGTATCATGCTGAGATTGTATTCTGAAAGTTTCATCACAATGTATCTATGTGTGTGTATACTATGTGTTATATACGGCGTGTTTATCTACTTTATCTTTTATTTTATTTTTTATTATAGACTAAATAACTGATTCGATTTTTTTAACTGTAAAATATTTCAAATTGACCCCAAGTTCAGGAAACTTAAAATTTGATATTTTTACTATCAAAATGTGAAAAAGGCACATCACTTTCATAACATCACATTTAGGAATTATCATGTTTTTATAATATTTACATTAAAAATAATTTAACACACTGAAAATGAAAATGCTGAAAATTTGCCATACAAAATGTGAATACTTAGTGTTGTGACTTTGTAGTGAGGAGTATGTTGGCCCAACTTACTCGTTTTTTTTTTATTTTTTACACCTAATATGTACCTACCTATGACTCAGTAGCGGAATTGCTTATAGAAGCCGAAAATCTTGGCTTGCCTATGAATATAATATTAATTCATTCATACCATCACGGCATATCCCACAATTTGGGGTAACCAGCGAAAGGTGTGCGGGTGTGCATTGCCTTATAAAATGGAGAACAACACATGTATACCCACACACCAGTCTCGTTTCACCAAAAAAGGCACTACATTCAGAATGGGTGGTGAACCTCATTGCTGAACTATGTGAGATGTTATTGTTCCCTATTGTATTTTCGATTACCCGGCTCTTACGGGACACTCGAAAACAATGATTTAAAATAATGGAAGCACTATTCTAAGCCGGTTCCTCACAGCTATTATATTAAGAAATTCAACAACTAATATTTTTAATTTATTTTATTGACACCGCATACTACAAGATTAAAAGTTGAACCGTATGTAGATACGATGCTTTACAGGGCCACAAATGTAAATATTATTTTGAAATGTGATTTTATACACATTTTTCATGACTATTGAAATGAACAACGATGCTAAAAAAACATTAAATTTGTGACATTACCCAATTTTCTTTCAGGGTTTGCCTAGTCCGAAAGTTTTAGGCTCGCCCCTGCTATGACTAAGTACGCCAGTTTCAGAGGATTATTAAAAATGTAGGTATAGAATCTGACCTATCCATTATACCTACATAGGTATTACATCACATTTGACTTCCTTCTCTTTCCAATTATCTGGTTCAAATTGTGGATTGGTCTTTTTATTAATCAATTCAATTGATTGAATCTTCCAATTCATTGAACATTTAATCATCTTTAAAGACACGGAATTCAAATCGCTTCATGGAAATTCACATTGCTTGATAAATTCTACCCCCGGTGAGTTTCGCCAAAGTTCACGGGCATACAATGATTGGCACATAAAATGTATTAATTATCTTAAAATAAATAAATCTCGTGTCACGATATTCGTTGAAAGTTAATATATATTTTTAATTATCTTAAAATAAATAAATCTCGTGTCACGATATTCGTTGAAAGTTAATATATATTTTTAATTATCTTAAAATAAATAAATCTCGTGTCACGATATTCGTTGAAAGTAAATATATATTTTTAATTATCTTAAAATAAATAAATCTCGTGTCACGATATTCGTTGAAAGTTAATATATATTTTTAATTATCTTAAAATAAATAAATCTCGTGTCACGATATTCGTTGAAAGTTAATATATATTTTTAATTATCTTTAAATAATTAAATCTCGTGTCACGATATTCGTTGAAAGTTAATATATATTTTTAATTATCTTAAAATAAATAAATCTCGTGTCACGATATTCGTTGAAAGTTAATATATATTTTTAATTATCTTAAAATAAATAAATCTCGTGTCACGATATTCGTTTAAGGTTAATATATATTTTTAATTATCTTAAAATAAATAAATCTCGTGTCACGATATTCGTTTAAGGTTAATATTTTTTTTTAATTATCTTAAAATAAATAAATCTCGTGTCACGATATTCGTTGAAAGTTAATATATATTTTTAATTATCTTAAAATAAATAAATCTCGTGTCACGATATTCGTTTAAGGTTAATATATATTTTTAATTATCTTAAAATAAATAAATCTCGTGTCACGATATTCGTTTAAGGTTAATATTTTTTTTTAATTATCTTAAAATAAATAAATCTCGTGTCACGATATTCGTTGAAAGTTAATATATTTTTTTAATTATCTTAAAATAAATAAATCTCGTGTCACGATATTCGTTGAAAGTTAATATGTTTTTTTAATTATCTTAAAATAAATAAATCTCGTGTCACGATATTCGTTGAAAATTAATATATTTTTTTAATTATCTTAAAATAAATAAATCTCGTGTCATGATATTCGTTGAAAGTTAATATATATTTTTAATTATCTTAAAATAAATAAGTCTCGTGTCACGATATTCGTTTAAGGTTAATATTTTTTTTTAATTATCTTAAAATAAATTAATCTCGTGTCACGATATTCGTTGAAAGTTAATATATTTTTTTAATTATCTTAAAATAAATAAATCTCGTGTCACGATATTCGTTGAAAGTTAATATATTTTTTTAATTATCTTGAAATAAATAAATCTCTTGTCACGATATTCGTTGAAAGTTAATATATATTTTTAATTATCTTAAAATAAATAAATCTCGTGTCACGATATTCGTTTAAGGTTAATAAATTTTTTTAATTATCTTAAAATAAATAAATCTCGTGTCACGATATTCGTTGAAAGTTAATACATATTTTTAATATCTTAAAATAAATTAATCTCGTGTTACGATATTCGTTGAAAGTTAATATATATTTTTAATTATCTTAAAATAAAAAAAATCTCATGTCACGATATTCGTTGAAAGTTAATATATACTTTTAATTATCTCAAAATAAATAAATCTCGTGTCACGATATTCGTTGAAAGTTAATATATACTTTTAATTATCTTAAAATAAATAAATCTCATGTCACGAAATTTGTTAGTTGTCTCATCCAAAAATATATATAACACAGAATTTAAACTTACCTACACCATCCCAAGAATTTTATATTGGAAAAAAGGGTCTTAATTCATTTGTAAATTGTATAATCTTTCGATAGATGGCGGTGTGAACAAATATTTTGACATTTTATTACATATTTAGAGAATACACCACAGACAATAGACAAATGTGTAAAAAAAATTATGAAATACATAAAATGAAGTCTACACAAAAGATCAGTAGCAGAACAGCTTCTGCCCGGGTCTACTAGTATTGCACAAATCCATTTCGTGTTCCTAATCTGACATTGGGGATGAATGACACACAAGAAGAAACGAGAAGTCCCCATTATCTCGATCCATATAAGACAATCCAGGTCGAGATGGACTGAACGTGTCCAAAGGATGCCAAAAACGCGACAACTTACAAAATAATAGTTGAAAACCCAGAGGTATCAAGGAGACCAAGATTGAAATGGGAGGAAGACATAATAAGAGATACGATAAAGCTTCTGCGTTTTTCTAACTGGAGGGCGGAATCTGACGAAAGAATTATTGGTTGGAGGCCAAGGCTCGATTTCAACTGTAACGCCATCGAAGAAGAAAAGATCAGGATCTGGGGGGCAAGTCCAGTCAGACGGCGGATTCAAAACCATCCATGTTTACCCATATCATGCATTAATATACTTTCACCGTTTGACGTGACTTACCCCTCCTGATAATAATCCAACTGTCGACAATGTTTCCAGCCAGCATACGCGATAATTTGTATGCAGGGTCTACTTTTTTCACGACTTTTCTAGCTTTGAAGTCAAAAGATACCAACTTAGAGGCTTCGCAGCATATATGTTCCATATACGGATGTACTCAGAATTCGGAGTAGAAAATTTCGTGTGTCTGTGTGTCTGTCCCTTATAACTTTTGATCCGCTCAATTTGCAGAGCCCAAAATTTCAGAAAGTAAAGTTGTAAGATGTCATTTTGCCTGTTGTATTTTCGATTATAGCCGGCTCTTACGGAACACCCGAAAACGGTGATGATAAAAAAGAGTGGACGCACTATTATAAGCCGGTGCCTCACAGTTAGGTACCTATATTAAAAGACTTATAAATATTCTTTTATTATTCAGCAACCCTGGATATTTCAACGGATATAATATTAATATGATTGGTTGCCTTATCTCTCAGCTCGATTGGTATCTATATTTGAATATCCAATTTAATAAAGTCGAAAATCAATTTCCATTTTTTCAGCCGGTGATGAGCAATTGTGCAAACAATTAGATTACCAACAGATTTAAAAGATTATTTTTTTCTGTTGCAAGCACCATAATATTGCCCTCACATTAGCGACAGCCCTGCGTGATTTCTCGAATATTCTCACATGGATATAACCGCAATTGGTTCATGTCCGTGAAAGAACCATCGAGAGACTGCAGGGTAGTCACCGATGAAAGTGCAGTATGGCAGTCGCCACAAAACCTACTTTTTAGAGTTCGAATTTATATTTTTTTCAACTATAAATATATCTAGTAAGTTGGAGGAGTTTTTTAGAATGGAAATAATTAGTCTGTTTGCTGCGAGGCACCGTCTTTGAATAGTGCTTTTGTCTTATTAGACAGGAATAATTCATTGATTTGTTACCAGCAGTGAGGACATGTAACATAAAATCAGAGGTGGGATGATAAAGTTACCTACAACACTAATGTTATTTATTTATTTTATTTTATTCGTATATCACATAATTCAAACAATTTTCATTAAAAATAGATAACTGCTGCCCAGCTAGGAATACCTGTTCTAGGGCTAGCAGTATACATATTACTATAATATTTCACAGTAGACATATATGTTGTACCTATTTGCATTTTTAAAAAGTATCTAAACAATATGAACTTAACTATCATTCACAGATAAAAAAATGGAATTTGAGTCATCATGATATGCATATACTGATATATTCACACCTATACATATTGTGAATGTAGGTATCTTGTCATTTTTATTTCTTAATTGACTATTATATACTAATGATTCTAAAGTTTTCGTGATAACATATTGGAAATCCATTTAAAAATCAATGAACAAATAAATCATAGTATTTTTCCACCAAATTCGATTACAATGACCGAACGCTTCCGCTGAGATAAATTATTTTTCTAATTTATTATATTGTTATATTTTTTGTACGTTGCCCATTTTTTTTAAATAATTAATAAAGTCGGGTATCCAATAAGAGAGCCAAGCTTCTTTTTATAAGGTAATGCACACCCGCACACCGATCGCCGTTTACCCCACATTGTTAGATATGCCGTGATGGTATGAATGAATGAATTATGTCGCCTCTTGCGTAGGATGTAAAATAGTGTTTATTTGATTAATTTAAACATATTATATTCTCTTTGTATTTTTCTATATTTTTTACTCTTTTATGTTATTTTTTTTTCAATTTATTTCTCACTAAATTAGTATTGTACCAATTTAACTTAGAGACTTCACGTTGCTCGGGTTGGTTGGAAGAAATTGCCTTATGGCAATAAACCTGCCTTTGTACATATGTACATAAATTATATAAATAAATAAATATAACAAAAGTCATAGTGGCAAATCATACTATAGGATTTATCTTTTTCAACACTCTTCAAGATGGTCACAAGATGATCGATGTTAATTGTTAGTCTCATAATGTCATTGAATTACAGCAAATTTTGATAACTTCATGCGCTTGCGCATCGTTCACCAATTATGCCTTCTTATTGAGTTATATTTAAAAGTTCTATATTATTACATTCATGAAATGATAACATGAAAATCTTTTCGCTTGAGAATAAGCTGCTGTAACACCATCACCATCTATGAAGTGACAAAGGAATTATTTTTTTTGTAATGACATCTATTAAGAAATTGGTTTGTAAACAATGAAAGCAACAGTCCTTATACATGGAATGACAATGCTTTCGTACATATGTTCAGGGCCGGATAAATCATAGAACAACCCGGAACAAGAAATCAGGGCGCTTGTCTAAAAAGGGCGCTTAAAATCCTAAAATGTTAATTATATAAATCAAAAATTCCCCAGGTATGGCACTCGGTTCTCTCTGCCTTCCCCGAAAGGGACACGGCGTGATGGTGTGTATGATAAAATTCTGCGGTGTTAATATCTTGTCCGTCTATTACCGTGTTATTCGTAAACATATATAGTCGATTCACACACACACACACACACACACACACACACACACACACACACACACACACACACACACACACACACACACACACACACACACACACACACACACACACACACACACACAAAATAATCATTCTAATAATTTACTTGCTAAAGTGTTAAATTATCTACATAATGAAGCCAGCGCCCCCCTATCTGAAATCGCCCGGGCGCTTGATAATGAATTTCATATGAGATGATAGCGGCGTGTTTGAAAACATTCCAGATGCTACACGCCACAGTAACTTTAATTATACATTATACTAAGAACTCTTATTGCTTGTTAATGAAACTACATAAGCCGTTTCAATAAGCGGAACCTGTCAGCAACTAATAGCAAGGTTTTCTAAAAAAGGGAAACGAAGTTCTTTAGAAATGTTATGATAATTTCAGTGAAGTTTTCCCTTTCGACTTTAGCGACATACTTACTTATTTTCTCGATCTCGGTCGCCGACTCGTCACCTGACTCTTTCAATTATTCATATATTATTGTTTCTATCTCTCTCTTCTGTCAGATGTCAAATGTTAACACGTGTCCATATTTTTTACGAGTCTAGTATAGACCATAGATTTTAATATATACCTATAACTAGATGGAATACTAGTCGGCAAAGTGTATCGAAATCAATGGGAGTTTTCGTGTGCTGTTTTCTGTAAAATTCATTGGCATACCTCGTTTTATTAATATTAATTTATGTAGGTATTTATTATACCAAGAACTTATTTAGTGTTTTGTGTTAATTAGAATCGCGATTTGTTTTTTTTATTTTAAGTTTGGTGTGATTTTAAATTTTTACTGGAATTTGATAAATATATTGAGTTTTTTTTAATTAAAAATAGTTTTTATGATATTTTTAGTGTTAACATTAGTTATTAAGTTTAGTTTATTTACATAATACTTGAGATAGTTAAAAGGACTTTTAAATTATATTTAACTTTAAACGGTTTATGTGATGATCCAATATTTTAAAAATTGTAAGACCTAAGGTTTTAGTTTAAAATGCCTACTTCTCAGGATACGTTACATACATGAATAGGAATAGGTAGAATTATAATTTATTTTTGTTCTTTGGTTTATATTGATATATTGATTTTTACTGTATAATATTGCATAATATACTGCATAATATAATATTGAAATTCCAAACATTTGAGAAGGAAAGGGGGGGGGGGGGCGGTTTGAAATATATTGCTCTGGGCGCAAAAACATGTTTATCCGGCCCTGCATATGTTTCCAGCCAATGACAGGTTATTAGCTCTGTATGTGCCTTTATTTCCCGGTTCTCGTAGAATATTCCAACTTCGTCTCTATTGAGATGCAAAAAATTGGCATAAATATCATTGATTCCCGACTGCGAAAAAATCCAATGTTTGCGTAGGTATATTCTACCTACTATAAAAATATTATATTAAAAATAATTGTTTTCTTTCACTACTTTTTATGTAAATTGATATTTTCATTCTATGAAAAATTCTCAAAAACTACTTGACATGGCCAAAAAAAAACTAATTAAATGAAATTTAATTTGTAAACAAAAAAATATTAAAAAAAACTCACATCTTTGTAGTCATCAGACGATACTTGAAGTAAAGAAAGTAGACAGTGATAGATCTAGGAACCTCAGCTAACAAAATTATAATTTCTCACCTGAAACAATAAAAAAACATTTTATTAGGTACAATTCACGTTTAATAGAAAATCGTATATTCTAAAGTAATACAACACTTCTTTGATTTCTCGATATAAAAAATATTTTGATTACTTGATAGGTATAAAAAGTATTTCGAATTCTTGATATAAAAAGTACTTCGTATTCTTGATATAAAAAGTATCTCTATTTCTTGATACAAAAAAATAAAAATATTTTGATAACTTGATATAAAAAGTATTTTGATTTCTTGATATACAATAGGTTTATATCGATCTTTTGATTAATAAAGTAATTCGATTTCTTTATACATATAAAAAGTATTTCGTAAAAGAGGCATCAGATATAATATGAAATCGATATAAAAAAAACAGTAAAACTTAAATAAAAATTAAGTATAATATGCTAATATATAGTGACCCAAACTCATCTTGATCGTTTAATATTTTTCCATACATTTTATAAAAACGATCGTTATTTTTAATGGTAAAAAGGGGACAAACCCTTGCAAGTATGGAATAAGTGCTACAATATTATAAACATTATGCAAATTGTAGAATTGAACGTGTGATCTGAATACAATATAAAGAAATGAGCGCGCTACCACACAACGCCATCTAACGGAAGAAGTGAAAAGTACGTACTGAATAGTAATTCTTTATTTCTAAAGTCGGGGGGTCCTTAGTGTCACGTAAAGGTTAAACACGTAGACAATTTATATTCATTTAATTAAATGTTGTTATCCTTTTAAGACATCAAACCCGTGGGGTTAGTTATGTCAGTTACATACATTTTTAATATGACCTAGATATGATTTTATATATCATCATTATATATTATACTTTGCATATTTTGAATAAAACAAAATATGGAGATACATGCATAGAAGTACATAAAACATTGAACAGTATTAGTCACAAAATAATGTGCCTTATACATTAGTTCAGATCGTCTCAAACAGATGGCACTAGAATCAAATTATTTATTTTCACGATTGTGTACAATGTCTCAAACAAAAAAATATGATATTTATAAACTCTGTTTTTCAAAATAAAAATGTTTGGAGTCGTTAAAGAAAATCGACACTAGGTTTGATTGGAGTTGTGAAATGAAAATGATTTTTTAATCGCCATTATAAAAGAAAAGAAAAAAAAGAAACTGGATATATAAGCCATGCGTAGGTATTTCAGGGATGATATGGAAAAAATTAACTTATAATCAACATAAAAAGTTTAATTTAACTTCTTATCAACTGCTCGTATTTCATCCCTTATTCAAACGTTTATTCAACCCTCCGTAGCGAAATATTTGACAAGTCATTTCTGAAATAAGGATATGTATGAAGATACCTACATTACCAACAAAACACAGTTCAACCAAACCCCGTCTACGGACCTATTATTATTTAATTTTTTGTGTGTGATTCCCCTCTATGGAATTTTTCAAATTGTATGCTAATTTCGTTGACTCAGCAATAATTAAAACGAAAAAAATAAAACAATCAATTTCTGAATAAAAAAAGGGGAAAAAGACACACGGGGAAAAATATTACAAAAAATGTATTTTTCTGTAACACAGGTTCCCATAATATATGTAATGTCACGCCATGTAACCAAATACATTTTTCGCAAAAATTACCTACCTTTACCTAACTTCAACCTTCACTTAGTAAACTGTCAAAATTTTACACGCTACAGTAAAAATATGTAACATTCATTTATAAGAATTATTGTTACATGAAACGATACTTAAACAAATCCGAAGAAAAATGAGACCAGGTTTTTTGATCAGACATGAACATTTAAGAAAAACCCAAAAAATGTTCAGACACATACTAATTCCCTTACAGTCTATATGAACTACACAATGAACCTGTAAAAATAATAAAATAAGACACGCCATATCCTTACACTTAGAAAATTGTTTGATTTCTAAAATATAACTCCATTACAAATCTTTATTCTTGATTTGTATTTTGAATATTTGAATATTTTTTTTTTGTTCTCAGTGTTTTTTCTCAAACGCGTCTCCTCAATCCATTTACCTTCATCTGCATGGTCTCTTTATTTATTAAATATGTTTTCTATCTTTAATTTTCTTACTAAGACTATCATGTTACCTTTCTTACAACTAACCTCTTTTTCAATACCTACCCCCATTCTCAGCCTCGTAAACAAAATTAGGCAAACGTTCATTCTTTGCAAAATATTATTTCTTAATTTGGAGAGCAATATTTTTTTAGAAACAATTCTTCTCTTGTTGGGAATATGATTAAGGACACCGGCATAAAAGTCAAATGAATTAGTGGTTGACATCGTCTAGTCTCGTTGAAAAACTACACCAGTAGATAAATAATAATAATAATAAGGACAATATAAAGCGCCGTTTAGTGACAACCGTGGTCACCTCAAGGGCGCTTTCAGTTTGCAAAAAAATAAGTTAAAATTAGTCCTATAGCTAACACATTGAAAATGGTGAAACATAAAACTTAAAAAAATACAATAAGTTAAAATTAGTCCTATAACTAACACATTGGAAATGGTGAAACATAAAAATTAAAAAAATACGTAGAAACCACAAATTAATCTAGTTATATACATATACATAATCCAGATGAAATTAAT
Organism: Molanna angustata; assembly: GCA_963576475.1. Classification (NCBI taxonomy): domain Eukaryota; kingdom Metazoa; phylum Arthropoda; class Insecta; order Trichoptera; family Molannidae; genus Molanna; species Molanna angustata. The sequence goes on from OY754967.1 coordinate 545,852, forward strand.
TATAAAAAATAGTCGATTAGTCGTTATAAATATGTAATAGTCGAAATAGTCGATCTATTTATTCAACTTTTTTTCTTTCTACAAACGACCCAATATATGAAATATGAGTAAAGATGGTAAATTTTTATAACACAACCATAGAAAAATCTATCGTTAAGATATATTGAGGTTCAGAATTTCTCGTGTGCGGTAAATAAATCGCCTAGAGGTAAAGATACTGTCCTAGAAGAGCGTCAAGTGACGAGATATTCTAAGGGGATGAGATGTAGGCAGTCAGTTTCTCCATCTCTCCTCCCAGTGACAGGTCCATCCATCACCTCAGCATCCAACACCACCTCAACTATCTTTCATCAGTTGGACCGAGGGATCAGTTAAGGGATAAACCCAACATTGTGTTACAAATACTAACAGATTACATATGGAAAATAACACATTGTGAATAAATTACAAATGTTAGTAGGTAGATAAAACCTTCTTTAACACAAATTACATATTTTCTATTTATCAAATCATTTTGAAAAAAAAATAATTTAGATAATATGGGTATTCATAAAGAAAAATATATCTTTACTTTATGATAATGTTTTATATAAATTTTTGTAGAAAAATAATGGCATACCCCGATTTTCAACGTTTATCTTATATTTTTAATAAAATATAAGGCGTAGTTCGACATATTTTTTTTTAAATTAAAGAAGACAAAATTATCTAGAAAAATATGATGTGACGTTGCAATAATACTTCAGGTTTAGTAAATAAACCTAAAAAAACATTTATTTTCCATTCAGCGCCATTGCGAAATAAAAGTTTTTTTTGGTTTATTAACTTAACCTGATGCGTTAATGCAACGTTACATCGTATTTTTCCAGATATTTTGATCTTCTTTAATTTATAAAAAAAATATAATGCTCTATACCTTATAGTTTTTTTAGAAATTTAAGATAAATGTCGAAAAATATTTACTTCGATAAACTTTTTTAATTTCAATGCAGTTTTGTTCTTAAATTTATAAAATCGACAAATTTTGTGTTACCGATAGTTTAAATCACGTTTAAACCCTTTTTAACGGACGCTATAGTTACCCTTACTCACACTTCATAATGTATTAGGCGATTTTAATACATCATGTTTTCAGTCACCGGGTTTAGCGTTATATACCCTCTTAAGATTTATTTTGTTAATTTCACAACAAGAATCATGTTCTTCATCTTCTTCAACTGTCGTCTCCTTTGCGGTGGAGACAAAGTGATAATCAGGATAGTAATAATAATAATAATCGGGATTTTTATAACGCCGTTTAATGACTCAAGATCTTTCCAAGGTCGCTGATAGTTGTTTTCAGTCCTATAATGAAAGTCCTCATGATTTGAGCACTGTGGACATCTAGATTCTGGAGGCAACGAACTCCACTTAAAAGGACCGCTCACATCAATGCATCGTAGTAAACCGTTTTGTTGACTGTCCAACTCCTTTAGGGAGTTGTTACTCTATGATCCAGACGACCAGAGTGTGAGATGCCTCCCAAATAGCTTTTTTCTCTGACACTGCTCATGAATGTATTGTTGTGTTAGGCTTTACAAAGCATTAAACAACGTCATAAAAATGATACTTGTTTCAATTAATACTGGAGGGCAAGATAAGAGGGAGTGGAATGAGACAGATGTCCTGGCTGCGTAATAATTGGGAATCGACGGCTTTCAATTCTGGGCAACACGTGACAGAGAAAATTCTTAAATTCTTCTAAGCGATCACCAACGTCGGAGTTTCCTGACAGGGCACTAGAAGAAGAAGAAACACTGTCAAACAAATTTTGTAATCAACTCGCTCTGGAAACTTGAGATAATCTCCGTAACGTATACTACGGCCATAAACAGGTGCTTGTTCTGAAACACTTCATATAGGAAGTGTACATATATGAGAGTTTTGTCGAGATGTCGAGATTGAACATAATGATTTTAAAAGAAAAATAAAGAATATATTAAACTTATTAAATTTGACTGATATGTAAATTATAATAACTTCTTTTTGTATAGATAATAATTATGTATGTATAATTTTTTGTGTATTCTGTATTAAATTGTCTCCTTTACACACGAGTGCTTGCACTCTAGTAAAGGGAAATATGTTAAGTCTGAATGTGCATCTTTTCTATATAGTTTGTTTGTTTTATATTTTGTATATGTTATTGTGAACTTAAAAAAAAAATGTTTTAGTGTTAAAACAAAATTGAAGATAGATTGTAAAATGGCGGCAATGAGTTTAAGATAGTGAGGCAAACAAACTAGCGAGGTGAGTTCAACTTCTAAATATCACTTTCAATATGTAACATGAGTTATATCAATAGAAAATATTGAAGTTGACGCATGAACGTTGAAAGGGATTTCCCAACAGGCGTAAATGTAAAAGAGTTAAGAAGGCAGTATGAGTGCAAAGGGCCCCATCTCCATATTTTAGTTTTTCCAATATAATAACCAACTACTTTGATATACACCTTGGGGAAATACTCGGATAAAAAAAACATTATATGAATCTAAAAACATCGATCGTAATATTGCATGTTTTTTTTTCAGAAAATTTGATTATTCACATGAAATCTTTGGTTTGAATAACATTTGATATTATTTTCTCAGTGAACCAGATAGATTGTAAAAACGAGTGGGTTGCTGCCAACGCTAAACTCCTCACTAACAAGTCATTCTATAATTCAAAATTTGTATGGAAAATATCCAGTATTTCCATGAAATGAGTTAGTTTGATTATTTTTTATTTAAATATTTTATTTACGGAAACTTGATAATTATTTAATGCCATTTAATGGATGTGATATGCTTTTTTAGCAATATTAAAACAAAAATATCAAATTTTAAATTTCCTGGAACTTGGTTTCACTTTGAAATATATTACAGTTAAAAAAAATGAGAAGCACTGATCCTTCAAAATCTTATGGGGTCTCAGCGAGTATTATTAGGTATAAATTTTTGTAAAATCTGGAAAAAATCGAATGACTAATTTAGTCTTTAGTTTTTTTGTAACTACGTATATCTTTTTACTAAAAAATGTTAAATAATAATAAATAAAAAAAAATGAAATTAAAATCCTCCTTTTGGATAATTTAATAAAAAATAGGGAATAAATCAGATTCATCGCACTCTTGAACTAAATAAACATTTATTTTTACTAAACAGGAATATTTTTTTATTTATTTTACACATCTAACACCCTGTTCAAATCGCGGATGTATTGCCAAATCAAAATTTCTTCCAAACAACAATTTCCCAAACCTATATTTAACGCAATTTCCCAACGAATGAACACTAAACTGATACATAACAAATCGTTGGATTCAAAATTGGTGAATGATAAAGTTTGATGTCTGGATTAATCCTGACAATTGTTATTACCCACTCCGGGATCCATTCCAGAACTTTATTGAATGGTGTTTCCAATGCCTGAATCCACGGATTAATCTCGGATATACATTAAAAGCTACCAGAATATAGCCTATCTACCAGTTGGATTGACCTCACTTCAATATACGTTGCCTTAAAAATTCCAATAACGTAGGTTTAAAAGCAATAAGCTTTCAATCGTGAAATTTCTTTAGTGTCAACCTATTTTCAGATAGGTATATGTAAAAACTTTAACGGAGTAATATTGTTAACTACGACATTTTATTTTATTTTATTTATTGTATACTAGCTTTTATGTCCCGCCGTTGGCCAAGAATGTAAAATTGTGAAAGAAAAAGCAATCGTTTTTATAATATTGTCACCCAATTATTTTGCAATATCAGACTATGAAAAGTGGTTTGAAATTTGATTGAGTTTAAGTATTGTAAAATGTTCAAGTGATGGCCACAACCCATTCTTTTTTATATATTGCTATAAAGTGTGAATGAAGTATAATATTTATACAATTTCTGCTCGCATGGACTATGCGTAATGGTTTTAAATATGACTGTTTATCAACGTTGTAAAGAGATTGGTTTGGCCACAACCCCCATTTTTAAATATTATCATCGAAAACAAATTGTAATGTGTACCTATTGAAAATTTAGTAATTTTGGATGTTGGGATGTGGTTAAAATTTGATTAAACAAACGTAGGTACTGAAAAGATCTAGTATTGGTCACATCCCATTCGTTTTTATATTTTTTCATCAAGTGTGCATTATATTTTTGCTCAATTTGACTGAAAGTCTTCATTAACGAAGAAGAAGAAGACTTGAACTATAGTAAATAGTTTTTAATTTGAATATAAATGTTGTGAAGAGTTCAGTAATGGCCACAACCCCCAGGTTATATCGTCACATCCCATATCCCATTCATTTCATATGTATTTTCATCAAGTGTGCATATCGTTAATAATATTTCTGCACAATAGACTATTAGACTTAAAACTAACCCAAAAGACTAAATAAAAAAGAGAAAAATAAGTATAAGACTATAAGAAATAGTTTGTATAAAAAACTATTCCAATGGTCTACATAAAATAAGTAAAAATACATATACCTAATAGAAGAATTAGACTATTGGAAATAGATTGTATAAAAGCTCACCCAAAGGCCTACAAAAAAGAAGAAGAAGAATATTTAGACTATTGGAAATAGTTTGTATAAATACTGACCAAAAGGTCTACATAAAAGAAAATGAATAAGACTATTGGAAATAGTTTGTATTAAAACTCTCCCAAAAGTCTACGTACTTAAATGAAGAAGAATAATAATTAGACTAAAGGAAATAATTTTTATAAAAAAATGACCCAAATGTATACATAAAAGAAGAAGAAGATGAATTAGACAATAGGAAATAGTTTGTATAAAAACTGCCCTAAAGGTCTACATAAAATTAAGAAGAAAAAGAATTAGACTCCAGGACCCGCCGCTTCAGGCCCTTCAGTACCTCCCGTCCCTTTAATCCCTCATTACGTCCCTTCCCATCAGGCCCTTCAGTACCTTCCGTCCCTTCAGGCAGTTTTATACCTCCCGTCCCTTCAGGCCCTTTAGTGCCTCCCTTCCCTTCATTACATCCCGTCCCATCAGTCGGTTAAGAAAAGTTTAAATCCAGAAACCATCCTGGAAGAACCGCGAAGAGATGAAAGAACCTTCTTTTCCCAGGATGCTCTACTTAATAGGTAAAATGACTAAATACACGAAGAAGAAGAAAAAAGTTTAAACCCAGATACCTGCGAAGAGATGGAAGGACAGTTGGACCTTCTTCTCCCAGGATTCTCCAACTTCATAGGTAAAATGACCAAAAATACACGATGAAGAAGAAGAAGAAGAAATAAGTTTAAATCCAGATACCTGCGAAGAGATGGAAGGAAAATTGGACATTCTTCTCCCAGGTTAGTCCACCTTCATAGGTAAAATGACCAAATAGACGATGAAGAAGAAGAAGAAAAAAGTTTAAATCCAGAAAGCTGCGAAGAGATGGAAGGAAAATTGGACCTTCATCTCCCAGGATAGTTCATCTTCATAGGTAAGATGACCAAGTACACGTTGAAGAAAAAGAAGAAAAAAGTTTATATGCAGAACCCGTCCTGGAAGACCTGTGAAGAGATGGAGGGACAGTCGGACCTTCTTTTCCCAGGATACTCCCCCTTCATAGGTAAAACGACATAATACACGAAGAAGAAGAAGAATAAGAAAAAAGTTTAAATCCAAAAACCATCCTGGGCATACGCTCGACAATTCACCAAAGTTTCATTATAATCGGACAAACGGTTGATAAATAAATAAATAAAATAATTTTCCTATAGGAAATCAGTATAGGTATATTATTGTTGATTTGTAAGTAAATAGTATTCGGTAGGTACCTACCTACAACAACCTTCTAAATAAATTCGATTCCTAACAAATTTTATTTGAATATCACATTCTTTCTGTAGCCATGGAAACGATTCGAACACGTAAGTAATATCGAATGGTTCGGATACATTTTTTGAATATGTAGGTACCTACATTGGTTTGTTCGATGCCATAAAAATGAAAATTGTCCGAAATATCAAATATTATATACAAATTATGCAATTTTATTATGCCCATATCTTTACTAATAATTAACAGACTTTTACAATATACGTCTTAAAACTTGCTGTAATGTCTTGTGTTTCATTTTATTATTTCATATTTATATTTATTTCAAAGGTTTATTATTTTCAAGAACATATTCATTCGGTAGGAAAATGAATTATTGTATGAAAAGATATTAAAATGGCGGCATTTATGTACAAAACGCTTACTTTAAAAATAAGTTAAACATTATAATTATACAAAATATTCACCATGTTTTTCACTTAAACGCTAAGTTATACTTGAAAGTAAATTTTTTTCGTGTAAATACGTACTTCTAACTTTTAAACTAACAGATATATGCGTGCAAAATGTACACTTTTTTGACAGATACGACTTGGAAAATTTTGTATGAAAAAAATAATTATTGAAATATTTTTAAAATTCAGCATTTTTATCGCATTATTTTTAGCGTGACACTGCATCAGGTATACAGGTACACGTTCGCACATAAATTAGATTTTTAGATGCTCTTGGTTTTTCAGAAGGCGTGAGACAAACACACACACACACACATACACACACACATACACTAACATTTTGATTGCTTTATTACTTTAGATTAACTTCACATGCATATAACAGTTACTGTGTCAAATATTAATTTAACACGCACCCAATAACAATTTGTCACATTTCGGAAACTAACTAGGTATATCAACCGTCTCAAGGATCCAGACTGAAAATAAAATTAAGAACTGTGTCTCCACCGGGAATCGCAGTTTACACTTAATGTTTATTTATTTAATATAGCTTCTCGGGCAACTAACAGGTACTATGTCAAATTATTATTTAACACGTACCCAATAACACGTTGCCACATTCTGGAGACTTACGATATTAATCCTCTCACAGATCCAGACTGAAAATAAAATTAAAAACTGTGTCTCCACCGGGAATCGAGCCCGGGTCCTTTGGATCAGCACTCAGAATATACCTTACCAACAGAGTCACGAAGGCCGACAAATGGTTGCATTAAAAGCAAATGCAATGAACCGGATTAAATCATATGAAATTTGTTGTAAAAAAATACACCACTTACAAACAGTACGTACAGTACGATAGATGACAGTGTCCTTTTAATGTCTTTGTTAGAAGTCATTTAGAGTTCCCATCAACCATATGGAGCCCAAATTATAATGTTCACTTCGATAAAATTGAAAAGATTAAATAAAACATTATCAAAACGCTCAATTTTAGAAAACAAAATTACGGCTATAATAATGACCAATCATTAAAAATAACATGGGTTTTTTATCCCTTTAGAAAAGAAGAAAGATCTGATGTCTTTACAAAATACTGAATAACCTTGTAGATAGTAAAAACCTTAACTCCTCCGAAAATCTCTTTCAACTGCCCAATGAAAACAACACGCCAAAATCACCCTTTCTATACACCATATTTCACAACAAATTACGCACATAATAATTATACAAACAGATGTTTAAACTCTCTACATGATACTCGTTGAGAAATTGATGGAAAAAAATTACACTTAAAAATTGTGAAATCATGACTCCACTATTCCATAGTGTGGAGAGTAAAAACTGTTTAGATCACATAAATTAGGGATACGGCGTGATGGTATGTATGAATTGATGTTTAACTAGATAATTTATCTTTCTAATTCGTTATATTTTTTGTTTTGTCGCCTATACACAATATGTAAGAAGACTTTATAGTTTGATACTTAATCTCTAAACATACATACATACTATCATGGTGTTTTCATATTCCGGGTAGGAAAAAAGGACTAACCTCCATACTATCCTATATTGACATACATAATAATAATAAACACTTCCTTGCACCATGCGCAAGTGGCGAGTTTATTGCCGTATGGCAATTTCTTCCAACTAACCAGTGTTTCCAGCCCAGAGAAGCAATATTTGCGTGAGAAATGAATTAAAATATATTTCTCCTCTACTGGGAATCGAACCCAGGACGCCCGCACAGAAACCGAACGGCTTACCAACAGTGCCACGGCGGTCGGCATACATACCTACATGTTTTGTGTAGAAAACAAAATATCTTAAAAAAATCAATAATTTCGATTTATTGGTTTATAGTTTGGTACTTACTTATTCTTCAACTATACATACTATCGCTATCGACAGTTGGATCTCATGTGTTACATGCAACTAGTGTGTATGAAAAATTCTCATATTTTTATAGTGTAAAAAATAATTTGGCTTAATAACCTTGTTTTTACTTTACAATTTCAAACATAAGTAGAAATTGGAAGAAATTGCCACTAGGCAATAAGCCCGCCAGTGTACTAATTATAATTTCAAGAAGATCAAATAAATAAATAAAATAAATATATTTTTTTATATTTTTAATGTCTGTATATACCTACTTGTATATCAACTACTTATATGATAAAGAGCATTACAAAAATCAGCACGAAAAACTTCAGCCCTAGGCAGAAAAAAATATTTTTGAATTCGCGACCAAGTGGGCTCACACCCAAGTGTCCGTCGCGACCAAATGGACTCGCAACCAAGTGGGCTCGCACCCAAGTGTCCGTCGCACCCAAGTGTCCCGCAGCCAAATGTCCGCCGCGGCCAAGTGTCTCGCAGCCAAGTGTCCCGCACCCAAGTGTCCCGCAGCCAAGTGGCCACAGCCAAGTGTCCTAGACCGATAATATTATTGGTTAAAAATCAATAATATTGGTTAAAAATCAAACCTATTTTCCTTAAACCTTCATCCCTTCCTTATCAACGCTTTTCCATATCCAATACCCTTTTATTTTCCCCGCACACACTCACCAAATCTATATATTATAATGTAACTAAGTGAAACTTTCTAATTGGCTTATTTTTTATATACATATTTATAATTAAACATAAAATATTGTAGGTATAGTTGTTAAGTTTTAATAAATAAAAATATAAACCTCATACTAATATTTTTTTTAAATAATTCACCTTGCTGTCAAAAACTACCTAAGATAAATAAAAACCGTAATAAAACACAAACCTTTGAACCTATATATATAAACAGTATAGCAGGGTAGAACATTGTATGGAAGAGTATTGACGCGGTGAGATGAATGTTGTATGTATACATAGACACAGGAGTTTAACACCCCTTCCTTCGACATATAAACATGGGGTATGAGAGCTGAGCAAGGATTGGGGATTTGGCCAATAAACCCGATATTCTCTGAACAGCACCTAAACAAAATGGTCTCAAACGCTACTATAAAAAGAAAACCCTTATCGCGGCAGCAGTTATGTAGGCATCTACCCACTGTAGGTACATAATAATATGATGTAAGTAAGCACAGTCAGGTATTCCAGCATTGGCCAAGGAGTCGACATACAAAAAAGCATTCATCATTCAGTTTACACAAAGTATTTAAAGACTCCTTTTCCCAAATTGAAGGTGTGGTAAACGCACGATATATTCGGACCTCCTAGGGCCTTAGAATGAGCGAATATTGTGATATGACTCGTCACAAAAAAAAATGTGAAATCCTATGACAAGTTATAATAACAGTTCGCGAATATGAATAACGATTTGCACTTTTTGACTGTTCTTTTTTGCACCATGGTGCCGAGATTGCTAATCTACGAAGCTTCGTTAGCTACTCTCCGTGCTATGCATTATTTTTGCTGTCCATTCTAGCGTTCTGCGAAGGGGCCATTGAAAGTCACCGAAATATGTGGAGCGGGTGTTGGTGATAGTAGCGATATTTGAATTCAAATTAAATTTCAATCTACGCATATTATGACCTAACTGCCGCATTATTATCCGTACTTTCTTTAAGATAAGCGTAAATTCTCATTGCTATCACGATTATAATATACCTACCTATCGCTTTATTCTCTTTTATTATAAAGGTAGGTTTCTTGGTGAAAATTCGAAAATGGGGTTGTATTTGAAATACTCTAAAAAAAATATATTGCCGACCGCTGTGGCACAGTTGGTAAGCCGTTCGGTTTCTATGCGAGAAAATTATTTAAGTTCATTTATCACGCAAATAATGCTTCTCTTGGTTGGAAACACTGGTTAGTTGGAAGAAATTGCCATACGGAAATAAACTCGTCACTTGCGCAGGGTGCAAGGAAGTGTTCATCATTATTATTTCGGGCTCTTTAATACCTTCTCAGGTTTATCACCTGATGGGATTTGGGGTAGCACGAGCAATGCTGGCAAGTGCTATCCTTACAGAGTGTATAAAATGTGGTGTTATGTGTGTTGGTGCCATGTGTAGTATTTATGTGTTAGTAAGGTCAGTAGTGTCGTCGATTTGGAGGAATTTCCTCACCAGTCTGCATGTGTTTAATATGGCTGCTTTTTGCATGGTGACGTATGTGTATTTAGGTAATTTGATGGTTTCTAAACTGCTGAATAAATTTAATGGAAAAATTCCTGTGGTGGAAATTACTATTGGTACTATTATCACAGATTGCATGTCCCAGATTCGCTTGATTTCGTCTTGCAAGTCAGTGTATTTTCTAATTTTTTCGGTTGTAGTTGTTTCGATGTTGTGTGTTTTTGGTACGGCGATGTCTATTAACATTGTATGTTTATTTTGTTTATCTACAAGTGTAATATCTGGTCTATTGCTATATATGATCAGTTAGGATGGATCTGTCAAAGTATAGTTTGTGAGTGGAGTTTTCAAGAACTGGTGTGGGTGTGTATTTATAATAGGGCATTTTGTCATTTTATTATTTTTATTAGTTTGTGTGAAATAGCTAATTTTTATCATTATTATTGCAAACATGTTGATCTCGGTTATGATCCGGTAATTTCCTTCACAACGGAGCTTACTCAAGTTGTGAGGCTATGTGTTTGTGTGTAGTTGTTTAAAGTGGTACCTGTAGAAATTTTCTGACTTTTGTGCATGTGTTGATTATTGTAGTCTTTTGTATGTTGGTGATGACGTATAGGGGTAACTTTAGTATGTCTATATTTTTTTGGAGTGTTTATGGTATGATGCCTGTAGACGATAATATTATTAGGACTATTGTTACTTTTTCTTATTTCCATTGTGATTTTATCTGTTCTGCTTATTATTATTATTATTAAGAGAATGAGGTGATGTGGTTTGACGCCATTTTTAGTCCTCACTAACCCAAAGGGATTATCAACTAGTGGAAAAAGTTTAAACACATTATTTGTTGGGAAGTCGTAAGGTTTTCTAGTATAATTTAAAAAAAAATCTTTGTTTCGTTTACAGTGGCAACAATTATGATTGAATATGAGCCTTTCAGAGTCCTTAGATCTATTTCTGTGTAAGAAATTGAGATTCTGACTATTTCGTGTGTTTCTACCTTTAAAAAAGTATTTTTAACCCCTCTGTATGTTTTCCCCTTCAATATTCCACCCGACAATATTATTTCATTTCAATATTATATAAACTTTTCTTGTTTCAGTAATCTTTTGAAATTGCTTTTAAAAGCAATAAAGAAAATTGTATTAGACCAAATTATAATAATTACACCCGGTTACAAAGACAATCTAGTCAGGGAAGATATTTCCTCCGCGAAAAAAGACACTTCGATAAGATAAAATATATAAACCTAAAAAACACTGTCTAATATCATTTAATTAATGATTCAATTGTGGAACATTTAAAAGTAAAATTGTATTAACGTCAATATTGAGGTTAAAAAGTATAATTGAATTATTTTTACAAACTTCAAATGGTTTTGCCACATGGGAAGAATAAATGAGGAACGCCTGACGAAGAGAATACACAGTGCGGTACAAACGGAATGGAGCCCACGGTTCTCTCTTTACTGAAAGCACCTTAAACCTTAGGGGTTAACACTTGGGCCCTCGCTTTGGTTTTTCCCTAAAGAATCTTAATCCTCAGGGGCTCCAGTCCGAACTGGTTACCCCGAACGTGAATTAAAACACCCTCGTCAGTCCACACTGGTTACCCAGAAAGTGAATTAGAACACCATCTCCACACCACAAGATCAAGGAAAGTTCAACTAGCTCGTTTGGAGAGGAAATGGAAACACATCTTGGAATGTCCCATGCACCGAAAATACGACCTTTATCCAAATTTAAACATCAAACTACATGTCACTTCATCATTCGTTGATTTTCCCATCCATAAACACGAAAATTTCAAAATTGATTTTCCTCAACGATATTAATTAGTAACCAGACCCTTATTCGTAAATAAAATATTGTTTTGGCACATATCACCTTCATCAAAGGGTGTATTGCCTATATCAAAATAGAATAGGTAGATATCTACCTAGTTGTCCCATTCAGATTATTTATAAATTAATACGTGAAGCGAAAGCTTCAGAACACTTTTTAATCGAAACTGTGCGCACGTAGTTAAAGTTTACATGGAGGAGTACAGAAAGCTTAAAGTTATATGTAGATACATAATATTATGTGTTGCAAATACATTCAAAGGTCAGAATATATAAGACATGCGTGCGACCGATCTAAGGTCATTAAGGACAACAGAGATGAAGGTTCTAAGGTCAATCACTGGTAAAACTCTCCGAGATCGTGTTCGCAATGTTCGAATAAGGAAAACATGTGGAATAGAGGATATCGTTCGATGGAGTAGATCCAGAAGAAGACATTGGAGGGACCACGTATCCAGGATGGACAGTGATAGACTTGCATATATAGCGGCGAATGGAATCCCTTCTGGCCGCCGCCTACCCGGAAGACCACCCAAGAGATGAAAGGATATTTGGATTTGTTTTAAATTGAAATACAGAAAATGTTAAAGATAAATTTATATATAGGTGCTGTTAAACAATATAAATGATACTTATAACAATTATACTATGCAATATGTGAAAGGAAAACTTTGTACACCGTGATGAAATAGATGATAATATTTTTCTATCAAGGGGTCCAATAGCTTATCAAAATTAAAAATTTATTAATCACTAGTTAATGTAGGTAAACACAACTCGAGTTTTCTCGGTTTTAAAGCTCTGAAAAAATATAACTGCCATATTTCACAAGAAGTAATTTTGTTTTCCACGGGGAATTTCATCATAGAGATTCCTCCTCCCTTAAAGAGCTTCACAACACAGATAGACAGTTTAGAATAAGTAAAGGTGTACCGGAGAATTTAATTAGAGCCTTTAGCCAAGTAAGGCCAAGATTTGTATTTAACGTTCACATTGTACATATAAATAAGACAAGATACCTATATGAAATTACCTGAGACACTTGGTTTTGGAAATATTTTTGATTAATTTGATATTGACGAAAGTCTCTAATCACAGATTCATAATAATGAAAATATTCATTAATACCAAAATTTACTCAATATTTTCCAGATAAATAAATAAACATCTTTATGGATATATTACGCATAATAATACAACCACTTGTCATTTCCGATCGCTTTTGGATTAATTAAAATTCTACTTGTTTAATATTTTTTTTTATTTGTGTAACCAAAAACAGTCCATGTTCCAATATTTATTTTAATAAACTACAATTGATTTGGTCCTTTATTTGCAATAACGAAGAGAAACAATTTTCACAAAACAAAGAAAACCAATCAGAATATATGTCAATATTCATTTAATGTGTATTGGTTGATACGTCGACTTTTAATAAATGATTTTGGTTTAAACAAATATTTGGGCTATCGTTATTGAAATTGATAAGTCTTCGAGATAATTCAAAAACTATAGATATTTTAAAGTCTTAAATACTTTAATAGTTCAATAAATAGATAAACACTTCATTGATAGGTATACATAAATATATAAATTTCATATTATTTACAATATCCAACAGGTTAAATGTTCCATCAGGAATGTTTCATCAGAGTACCAACTCTTTAAAACAATAATTGGAATGAGTTAATAAGGCGGCTTACTATGATCGCGGTTTCAGTGTAAACGGGCCATTAAAGTGGAATAAATTGCCTCTTGACATACGTAGAACTTATAGCATTGACATCTTTGGTAGACTTATTATTATTATTATTACAAAATAGGCAATACGGCCATTCAAGGACGATTTGAGATAGACTTCTTAAGATTGCCTTGTTTCTGTGAGCCAACAAATAAGCTACAGCTCCCTTGGAGTGATCTTGTATCACTAAATGGCGCTTTATAAATTTTATTCATTATTATTTGTATGAACGCATTTAAGAACTTAACGCGATCTGTATATGTAAATATTTTTTTTGTGTTCTCTTACCGAATTGTATTTAACTGTCTGCAGGGCAACTCATGAACCTGATTAACGTAAGTTTAAGATCAGCTTCAGACTATAGAAATCCTCGAGATATAAATTAATTGTATTAATTTATACAAAAATTAATAACAATTTCATACTAAACATTGAGCTAAACAAGTTATTATGTTTCAATGAAAAGTAATGTTAAGATTGGATTATGATCGAGTATTTATTTTATTTATTCAGGATAGAGACCAGTGGAAGTCCAAGCGGGAGGCCTTTGTCCAATACTGGACTCAAGAAGAGGCTGAGTAAGTAAGTACTTATTTTTACATTTTTAAAAATAAGGCAAGATAAGAACGTTTAAAGAATGTGTCACGAGTAGCCACATTTACAGAAATAAATAAACTAAAATTAGCATTTGTGTCAGAAATATGTGACGTGAAATTATCTGATTTCTTTGGGAAATTAAATGTATTTATTTCCTTGTTATTCGTGTGGCATATACGTGAAATGTTTTCTTGAAATAAAGTAACATAACAACAAGATACAAGAGTGATGGTTGAATGTCCTTGCTTGTCCAGGAGAAATACCTCCCTAAGGAAATACTAAAAGCGATCACTCACGACGTGTTTTTGCTCCTCCCGACAACAAATGGAGAATTTCACATTTTCTTAAGGTCCTACACCACTACTTACAACTAAATGTCCGCCTGTCCCATTTCCACAAACCCACATAGCTACATTCGTGAGACACATTGAAATACGCGCAAAAAAAAATCACCAGTTTATACTCAATATTTATTTATTTTATGTAGCTTCTCGAGCAACTAACAGGTAATATGTCAAATTATTATTTAACACGTACCCAATAACACGTTGCCACAGTCTGGAGATCTTTCGATATTAATTGTCTCACAGATCCAGGCTGAAAACACAATTAAAAAATGTGTCTCCAATGGAAATCGAACCCGAGAAACTTGGATCAGCAGTAAGATACCTAACCAGCTGAACCACGAAGGCTGACAATTTAATTTGAAAACCAATCTTATATGAGGATCATTACAAATTATTAAAACAAATCTATGAGTGAGTTATGGACATCGCTGAAAACCCCCTTTTCAAAATTTTCTTTTCGTTTAAATAAGTGAATTTAAAGAAAACTGAAATCGATCTAATAACGATAAAAATAAAGCCTGAATATTATACAACATGATATTCAGACATTATGATGTTCATAAATACTGCATACGGTTTCATTTCTGAACCAGAACCATGGTTTCGATTCAGAGCACAGAAGAAATTAATCTTGTAAAAATAATAAGACCATTCGGAGGACCTGCTGATAAAAAAACTTTAGTTCGAGCCCACGTCGAGGTCATGGATGACAATAGAATTGTCAAAATTGCAAAGACAGCAATACCAAACAACAGAAGACTATCAGGAACACATACGAAGAGTTGGAAAGACAGTTGGATTTCCTTCTCCCAGGAAAGTCAACCATCACAAACGGACCAAATGGCCTAATACACGAAGAAGAAGAAGAAGTTTTATTCCTCGGTGCCTGTTATGTCCAACTAACTCGACATTGCTTGTGTGGCTCTTCTGAAGATCGGGCGGCCACACTTTCAGAACCAGGGGCCATATTCCCATTCACGTGTAATATTTTGCGATAAGTCACATAATGTAAAGTGAATGTTTCCTATCAGGAGCTGTCATTCATGACTACAATCTGTGAAACGAACGAATTTGTGTACGCGTCGCTTTATGTCTTGACACAAACTTAACACCACGTCGATATGCCGCATTAATCATTGCGAATAAATTCATCCGTCGAATGTCATACGTATTTCGCTCCAATCAGAATACCGCGTTACGAACGGCAAACGGAGGTTCTCGGAGGCACAGAAAACAGAATAACGATATGCTATAAGAAACACATGTAGCGTAAAAACTGCTGTTTATTGCCTCGATAAAAGAACCCGCTGCTCTTTCCATGTTATTTCTGCAGCATCGTCTTATTTATCTTCCTGTTTATTTGAAATCATTATCATGAATTTTATGATGTGATGATTGAAGCGGGATTGATTTATGTATTTATTTATTATTATTATTACTAGACTTGATACAGACTGCCTGTCTTTTGCGGCTACCTACACGACTGAATATCGCGACCTTGACATATTGCAACGATTAGATTTAAATAACTAAGTATAGGTCTATGGCTAATTATATTCTACTATTGCATTTCAAAATATCTGGCTCAACCATTCACGAACCACTAAGGCATATTACAAATCTATCTTGTGTGCAATTTGTGCACATTATATGAAAAACATTTTAACCCTGACACTTTTGCAGTATTGCGAATTTCACTAAATATGTTTAGAATTTCGCAAATTAATAATTAGGTATATGAATCAGTTGAAATTGAATTGCCTCTCTAATGTTTAAATACCGTAGCAGTCAGTAGCGGAATAGCTCATAGAAGCCAAAAACTTTGGCTTGCCTATAAATATAATATGTAAAGAAATACACAAAAAAAGATTTAATTAAAGTTAAGGAAAACTGTTTGAAAGAATCCTTATTATTTTTTATTGTTTTATCGCAACCATACTACAAGATCCAAATATTAAAATGTAGATACAATCCTTTTCATGCCCACAATATTTAAATGTTATTTTGGCGTGTGATTGAAAAATATTTTTCATGACCGCTGCATTGAACAACGAAGAAATTATGCCGAAAAAACCTTAAATATTCGACATTTCCCAATTTCCTTTCAGGGTTTGCCTAGTCTAGAGATTCTAGACACGCCCCTGGTAGCAGTGAGTTATTTTATATTAATTCACAATTATTTGAAATTTTGGTTTTGAAAATAAATCTTACTAGAAATAGTTTCAAGCCAAGATCCGCGTAAAAGGTTATGTATTATTAGTTGCATATAACATATATGAGATCCAACTGTAGACGGAGAAAGTGTTCACTTATTTATTTGTAACTTCTTGTACATATAATTTGTACACTGACTGGTTTATTGTCAAACGGCAGTTCCTTCCAACCAACCTTTTATAAGAATTAAATGCAACGTAGGTAGATACTGACATAACAAAAATAAAAAAATAAAAATAAATATAATAAAGAAAACAGAAGAAAAGTAAAATAGAAAAATATTAAAAAAAGATTGAATATAATAAAATTTCAAATTAATGATAGGAAAATAAAAGGAAAAGAAGAGGAAGGGAAGAAGAAATCAGGTAT
The DNA here is from genome assembly GCA_963576475.1 of Molanna angustata. Classification (NCBI taxonomy): domain Eukaryota; kingdom Metazoa; phylum Arthropoda; class Insecta; order Trichoptera; family Molannidae; genus Molanna; species Molanna angustata. The sequence continues at coordinate 563,323 of OY754967.1, forward strand.
TATCAGATAGATATTTTTGCTTTAGAATTTTTTTAAATATTTTTAATGAGATAGCTGACGTAATGTCAGGACTTAGACTATTCCATAGCCTTGCTGATTATACTTCAAATGAAGAACAAACGAGTGGGTTGTGTCCAACGCTATACTTCTAACTACCAAGTCACTCCACAAAGTATTCAAAGTTTGTATGGACAATTTTCAGCATACTCATGAAATAATTTTGATAAATTTCTTTTGGTTCAAATATTTTATTATGATAACTTGGTAATCCTTCAATGCCATTTTAAGGAAGTGATGTATGTGCCTCTTAAGCAATTTGAAAATAAAAATATCAAATATAAAGATTCTTGAGCTTGTGTTCACTTTGAAATATTTGTCAATAAAAAAAATTGAGAAGCACTATTAAGATATCCTTCAAAATTTAATTAGGTCTAAGCGAGTATTAGAAATACGAATTCGCATAATTTGAAAAGAATCGAATGAGAATTATAGTCATTAATAATCGATGTAAAATAAAATAAATACGCCGGGGCAAAATTCATAGCACATAGTACACAGCACACACACAGATACTGAAACTTTCAGAATATAATCTCAGCATGATACTAGTTGATAATCTTCAGTAAAAAAGTAACCTTAAAAATTGCTAATTTATAACACCCCATTATATCCCTTTGGAGTAGTTAGGGGTAAAAAAGCCATTATACTCAAGAAAAACAAAAAACTTATATATCCACATCGCATACTAGGTATTATGTGATGTGGGTAGGTGCTAATATATTTAGTTAACCAGGTACCAACAAACATACGATAGTTTTGTTCGAGGACAAATAATATCAACTATTGTAAATTTTTGACATTTGCCCTTCACAATCTCCGTCATAGAACTATGTGTTAGGAATGTAGAAACAGTACCTTTCCTACCTATATTTTGTCCTTTGCCAAATATTTGAAATGGGTAATACTGTCAATTTTGGAATTCGTGAATAAATCACGATATTATATTTCGTCTTTCACTACTATCGCAAAACCATCACCTAAGAATGTTTTGCATTTTTAAATTGTGCGCCTGTTGCCGTATCGCGTGCAAAATTGCATCCACCATTATTAAGTATTTTAATTCTAGCATAGAGTGTACAAGGTGAACGTGTAACCAATTAGTCACAATACATGCAATTTTAACGGGTTGTCGAAGTTTTCCCATGTGGAATTTCTCTTCCCTCCTTGACCCTTTGACTGAGAATGGCGGCTGTCTCAATTACTGGCAAAATCATCTGCATCCATGTAGGACGGTCTGTGACAGCCTTGATACTATAATAGGCCCCCTTTCATACTATAATAGGCCCCCTTGACTAAAGTTGGCCTATTATAGTATGAAAAATATGCTTGATGGTATTCCTTATCTTATCCGACGACAAGCTGCTTTAGGAATGAACAGGACTATAATAACAAAAATAAAAATGAAGCAAATACTTTGCTATATATCACTTATTGAGTTTAATTAAACACTACTAGTTTCGGGAGTGCACTCCTCCCATCGACAGGTGAATTATAACTAAATAATGTTTATGAGATTCTATGTCTACTAAGTGTGTTGTGTTGATTGGTGGGGTGTAGGGTGGGGTAGGAGTAAATTGTGCGTTGTTGTGATTGGTTGGACAGAAGAATGAGGGACGGATAACGGGAAAATTGACAACAATGGAGAAGAATTAGGGAATTTGGTGTTATTGATAAGCGGTTTACCGAAGTTGATGTTTCTTTGAATTTCTATTGTCTCTAAACTATTCATCAAATGACCTTTGTGTGTTACCTGGTGTAAGAGTTTAACAGTGTGGCTATGGAATGAGTGGTTGGTTTCTAATATGTGGTTATATACATTTTACATATAATATACATTTTACATGATGATACAAAATGATTAATTATAATGTTTTCAATATTTTATTAAAATTTAATATTTAATTATATTTTAATTTATTGTTGATATGCATCTGAAACTTTCAGATGCATATCAACAATACTGACAATCTAACATCATATTTAATTTTGATTATAATATAAAATATTTTTTAACCTTTTTATTACTTTGATCATTTTCATACCCAATAAAACGCATAATATAGATTTTAAATACTTGTAGGTACCTACTTGAACTTATTTAGAATAAAATTGGTTTAGTTATATACCTACTTTGGTTTAGAAGGAAAATAAAATATCAATCTATAATATGGATGAGGTTTTTTTCAATACGAACTATTATTATCTACACTCAATCTGGGTTATAAACTCAGAGAGAGACTTTATAACCCAGATTGACATGAAGTATGACAAATTGAAAATTAAATGCAATCAACGAAATGATGTTTGGTACATTTTCCATACAATGTTTCTGAATGCATCGCCCGCCGCCCGCCGCTTTGCGAATATTGAAATTTTCTCCCAATTAAAATTGATTTGCACACAGAATGCCGCAAATAGTATGGATTGCCGGAATGAAAAATAATGTTCGGCGTTATTATTTGTCCTCTGTTAATTTTCGATATTGAAATGAACAAACTGATTCAATTAAAAAAAAATAATTGTTCGTTGATATATTTAGAAATATAGCACGTTGACACAAAGCATGAATTTACAATTGGTATGTCTATATACTTTTCACTATGTGCATTAATTCTCTTAAAAACATATTAATTACAAACTGTTTTTGTTAATCAAGTACATACTGTATACTATCACCTCTCTTATTTAACCTTTGCTAGCAACAAATATTTTAAAGAAAGCTCTCCATAATATAAAAATGGATGTAGCTGTGTACCTATGGAGTTTATATCAACAATATTAGATATGCATATGACACAGTTATAATCGCTGATAATATCTGAGACCTGCCAGAACTTCTCAACAGAATAAACTTAAGCTCATACTCAAAATTTTCCATCGACATTAACATAATATCTTATTGCAAATATTAATAGCAAGCCGGTAGAACAAGTTGATGCATTTAAATATTTAGGAAGTTACATAACAAATAACCTCAACCCCGAAAAAGAAATAAAATGCCGTATCGAAATCGTAAGGGCATAATTTATTAAAATATGTATGACACGTGCTCCAACAGAGAATGATTTAGTATTATATGGTGTAAACATGGATACTTAGAACCAGTAGTATTAACCGTCTGGAGGCGTTTGAAATGTGGCTACACAGGAGAAAGTAACAAATACCGTAGACAGATAGAATCATCGACATTGAGGTCTTACAAAGAGCCGAAAGACAATAATTTTCTGTCTATCATAAAGCAACGAAAAATAGCTTATTTGTGGCATTTAAGCCGAGGAACGAGGCATTGAAATCAGTGATAGCATTGGGGGAATCAGATATGACGTCGGAAGAAGAAGAACTAAATACATGCTAATTTCTTGATTTATCAACGTTGCGCAAGCGCATAAAATGATCACTTAAGCAAGTCGATGACAGGTCGTAAGCCCTATAGATGCCTTGATTTCCCGGTTCATCATTAATATTCCAACTTCGTCTATATTAAGATTTAATCAAATTTGTCATAAAATGTCATTGACTCCCGACAGAGAAAAAATCCAATGTTTGTGTATATGCAACTATAAAAATTGTCATAAAATGTCATTGACTCCCGACAGAGAAAAAATACAATGTTTGCGTATATGCATGTATAAAATTTTTCATATAATGTCATTGAATCCCGACAGGGAAAAAATCCAATGTTTGCGTTTATGCAACTTTTAAAAAATATTCGATTTACGTGTATAATTAGCAAAGCAAATAAGATGTTGGGATTTATTATCCGCATAAGCAGGCCTTTCAGAAATATTAACACTTTTTATACTTTATACACCACATATATACGCCCCCACCTTGAATTTTGTACACAAATTTGGTCCCCTTTATATGTAACACATATCACTAGAATTGAAAGAGTACAACATAAATTCATTAACTACCTAAATCATAAATTTCATTTAAATTTTACTGACTATAGGGAATCATTAAAATATCACAGACTCGACACTCTCGAATCTAGAAGAGTCTTGCACGACCAATCGCTGCTGCATAAAATTCTGAACGGTGCCATCGACTCACCTGAGCTTGTTAACCTAGTGGGTATCCATGTTCCAGGTAGAATGGTTCGCCGATCTGAACTTTTACATGTTCCGGTATGTAGAACAAATATCAGAAAGAATGCTACAATTCCACGCGTATGTGATTCTCATAACACGTTGTTCTCAGCCGGGGTGGACATCTTCAATGTGAAATATGATAAGTTTCGTCGCGAGATATTGAAGGTGATACGCACCTAATTTTCCTCCCTCGTACCCTCCTATCCATCCCAAACAAATTGTATATGTGCATGTGTGTGTGTGTGTGTGTGTGTGTGTGTGCGCGTGTAACATGAGTTGTTTACAGTATTTTCTTGTTATTGATGGAAAGCTTGTTATTGGCTCTGAAGTCTATGTTAAAATTTGTATTATAAAAAATGTAAATGAGCTGTTGGCTTCCCAAATAAATAAATAAATAAATAAATAAATAAATAAATAAATAAATAAATAAATAAATAAATAAATAAATAAATAAATAAATAAATAAATAAATAAATAAATAAATAAATAAATAAATAAATAAATAAATAAATAAATAAATAAATAAATAAATAAATAAATAAATAAATAAATAAATAAATAAATAAATAAATAAATAAATAAATAAATAAATAATATTGTTATTGAGTAGGTATCTATAACATAATACATATGTTCAGATCATAGACTTATATTATAAGTCTATGATCTGAACACATGCTTCGCACATTTTAGGTGTCTATATACTTTTCTCGTCATCTCATCATTACATCACATTATATCGTCATGCCCTCATTAACACGATACAATATTCCGTAGAAATTGCTTCATCTTCAACATCTTTATTGGTTGAGTCTTAAAATAAATCCTAACTATCGCATGTACAGCGATGAACTTCAACCAACGTTTGAATAGAATTTTGTTATTACATAATAAATCGTTGCAAATATTATACTAATGATGTTAGATATACACAGTAAGTAACACAGCATAATAGTCATGTTATGAACCACAAGATACTATTTTGACTCAATGGTAAAATGTTGGATATTGAGTACAAACATGATTAGGTTGAAATGATTAAGAGACAATTATCGAAGTACAGCACAATTTAATTACCCCGTAAAAATGTTTCATGTATTTTCACTTTTTAGTACCCCATGGGGATATAGTGGGAAGTTATGAATTCGTGATATTTAAAAGGTTATTTTTATGGCAGATAATCAACAAGTATCATGTATCATGCTGTGATTTTATTCTCAAAGTTTCATGCTATGTAAGTACGGCATGTTTATTCTATTTTATAGATTACAGACTAAAGTACCTACTCATCCGATTTTTTCCATTTTTTCCAAATTTTTATATTAAATACTCGTTTAACTCACATAAGATTTTGAAGGATATCTAATCATTGCTACTCATTTTTTTAACTGACAAATATCTCAACCTCTGGAAACTTAAAATTTGACAAACCAATAATATAAAAAAATTGTAATTTAAATTACAAAATAAAACAGTATGTTTAAGATTCTACGTAGAATCAAAAACACACTGTTTTATTTTTTAATTTAAATTAAAATAAAATTCTGCCAAGTAAACTATCCACAATTACATACAAAATTATAATTATTTAAAATTTGATATTTTTATTTTCAAATTGGTAAAATGGCACATCACTTTCATAAAATGCCATTGGAGAATTATTAAGTTTAAATAATAAAATATTTATAATTAATTCATTGTTTTGGATGTTTAGGCACACGATAAGAAAAATATGTGAATATTATGACAGAATACATACATACATACATACATACCATCACGCCATGTCCCTTACGGGGTAAGCAGAGAGAACCGAGCGCCATACTTCTCTATTTTTGCACACATTTATGACAGAATGTAAATAATTGATTTTCTTAATAAAGGCTGACTAGTTTTGTGAAAGATAAGATGATGGTTATTGGTTTGTCGACCTTTTGTTTCTTGTATTCAATTCATGGATCAATGAATATTGCGAGTTTAAGTACCTAGCGTAAAGTGAAGTACTTATTTTTTAACAGAATTTAACTTATGTTGGAATATTTACTGTAGGAGAACCGGGAAATCAAGGCACCTACAGGGCTTACGACCTGTCATCGGCTGGTTTACGTGATCATTTTTATACGCTTGCGCAACGTTCACCAATTATGCCTCTTTAATGAGATCCCTATCAATTCAATTTTTGAAAGTTCTATATATTGCAATACTGAAATTCTTTTCGCTTGAAAATAAGGATTTTTACTACAGCCATCTATGTGTGAAATTATGAACAACATCCTTATTATTTTTTATTTATTTTTGTTGTAACGCCATCTATTGAGAGAATTGTTTTTTTGCAAATAATGAGAGCAACAATTCTTATACCTGAGGTGACAAATGCATTTTTCGCATAGAAGTCACCCCTGAATTGCGCCAGACTTATAAGGTCATTTTTTTTATTTACCTAGTTTTACCAATGTGTAAGTAATCAAATATTTTTATTATTGCATATGCGCAAACATTACAGTAAATATTAAAATAAATAAATAAATAAAATAAATTACAGTAAATCTCCTACAGTAAATATTCCAAATTCGTCTCTATTGAGATAATTAAAAATCTGTTAAAAAATGTCTTTGACTCCCGACAGGGAAAAAAATCCAATGTTTGCGCATATGCAATAATAAAAATATTCGATGAAGTACTTATCATATGAAATACATTTGAAGCTCCTCACAAAAGTCCTCACATAACGTATACCAAACAACTTATCCATATTCCTATTTACAAATGTTCTCGTCCGGAAAACACTTTTCCTTCTGCACTCTTCTGTTTCTCGTCTTCTTTGTGTTTCGTCGTCAAAGGAATCACTTTTACAGAGCTAAAATAATTCTTGAGAAATTTAAAAATAATATTACTCGGGACGCTCTTAACCGAGCGAAATTTCTGCATAAAATAATATACTTAGTACGTTTCTAGGTACATAGCTATACCTTTCTGTTTAAAAAAACTTTATTAGACTTGCGTTAGAATTAACTTCAGCAAATATGAAAATCATATTGAACTACGCTACCTAATTTCATTCATACTGTCATGCCATCACTTTTTAGATCGGACCCTTCTATTCACTCCATCTTTTACACCCACGTATATACTCGGTCAATCGTTCCTTCTTTCAATATGGCCAAACCACCTAAGGGCATTCACTTTCATTTTGTATTCTCTCATTATGTCGACATTTTTTATTCGATCATGTATCGATCTGTTATATATTCATTCATCTTCATATCAATCTTCTCACAAATCCTGACAGAATACATAGTGAAAAACTGTTTCTTACTTTAGATGAACTCGGGACCTTTGGTTCAGGATTTTGGCTCAGGTATAACAACAAATAAGATATATCCAAAAAGGTGGGAAGTATTTACATAAATAACTAATATTTCGGTTCGTGAATAATTTCATGGTTATTTTTATATACATAATATACTCTAATGGAACAATTTTATTAATAAGAATAGTTTTTCATATTAAACTGTGTGTTTTATTATCTGACTGGACAATTAATTGTAAGAAAGATCATTACATTAATGTGGTAAGTAATGTTTTTAGTAAGTATATTATAATGAGGCAATTGAAGACAGGTTTACATCATCTGTCTATCAAGATTTGTCATTTAGCCAGAGTAGTATCATTTATTTAAATCATTATATTTTTCACTGTCATCTACAGAATAAGACACACCGATGAATTGGATAAAATTATTTCGCTCGATAAAAATAAATGGCTGACTTAGTTCTAGAAAAATTTAACAGCAATATCTTTTAAATAAAAAATTATCACTCGAAGCAAACACATTTTTATATAACTAGTTGCATGTATTATATTCGCAAAACATCTTGAACGAGCTTCCGGTTGCGCAAAGCGCATATTTGTGTATTTTTGTTTCGTTGGTATACGTGCAAATCGCCCCCCTTCTCGGCTAAAAGTTCAAGTTATTTGGCGACAACTTATAACATACTAGTTGCATGTAACACATGAGATCCAACTGTCGATAGCGATAGTATGTATAGTTGAAGAATAAGTACCAAACTATAATCTCATAAATACAAATTATTTAATATTTTAAGGTATTTGATTTTCTATACAACACATGTACCTACATATGTATGTATGTCAAGATAGGATAGTATGGAGGTCAGTCCTTTGATCCTACCCAGAATATGAAAACAGAATGATGGTTTGGTTGTATGTGTGGAGATAAGTATCAAACAAACAAGATATTGTGTATAGGCGATTGCCATACAAATTGTATGAAGCAATGTCGTCACTAAATTCAATTTTTATAAAAATTATTAAAAAAAATTTGAGATGTGCTAATACAATGTTAATATTTTTTATAGAAAATTAAATTATCTAGTTGGGGTGTTTCGGCTTTTTTTGATATTTTTGAAAAAATTGGAAATATAGGCAGTTAAACTCATAAATTTATCATAAAAAAAAATATTTTTCTTAATAAAAAATGTTTGAGAAACACTGGATTTTTTTTAAAAAACTTATTTGAGATTTTGTATTTGTCTATGTTTATACCAAATTTCAGCATTCTATCTTTTATGGTTTCTGAGATATATGGAAAAATAAACCAAAATTTCAAAAGTTGATAACCCCTGACTGAAACAAAAATTCACAATTCTGAGTATAAAAGTTTTGTAGGCCTATAACTGTTTATATATTCTAAAAATTTAGGCTCTGTAAATTGAGCGGATCAAAAGTTATAAGGGCGGGACAGACACACACACACCACACACACACACCCTCTCACACACACACACACACACACACACACACACACACACACACACACACACACACACACAAAACTCACATGAAAATGTTCTACTCCAAATTCTGAGTAAATCCATGTATGGGAACATATATGCTGCGAGGCCTCTAGTTGGTGTTATTAGCATGCAAAAAGTCCACTACACCATACAAAATTTTCCTTCGTACACGCATTATGTCGATTCATTAAGAGAATTGAATTCTCATTCATGAACGAATCGACAGTTGGATGAGATCCAACTGTCGATAGCAATAGTATGTATAGTAATAGACCATGATGGTATGTATGAATATATGTTTGGAGATTAAGTATCAAACTATTAAGTCACCTCAAATCTTGTGTATAGACCACAGCAATACACATGATTTTTTTGAAAAAAACGAATTTGAGGTATTGTATTTGTCTATATTTCCCTAAATCAATTTTCAACGTTCTAGCTTTTATGGTTTCTGAGATAGGTACATGGAAAAATAAAGTTAAAATTCAAAAATTCATAACCCATGACTGAAACAAAAATTCAAAATTCTGAGTATTAAAGTTTTGTTGGCCTATACCTATCTATATATTCATTTTCTATAAAATATATGAAAATTGTAGTAGTACATCTCTATAATAGCAATACAAAACATAACCATCAGTGGCGTAACTATCTAACAGCAGGCACATGCAAATAATGCTGCCCAGCTCGAAAAGGGTCCCCCAAAATTGTATACACCATAGTTAAAATTATTATTTTCAACCTAAAAATTACAACGTTAACAGAACGTTAAGGATACCATATTTCAATAATTTATCTTAAGATTCATACTTGTCGTCATTTCACAGATACCGAAATTCGAATTTTTAGAAACGGTGACCTTATTCTTTATTTATTGTTTTATTTACTGTATTATGAATGTATTTACTATGCACAAATATATGTAATCATACCTTGTGTGTCATAAATATTTTGTGAACATATGTTCGTATGTTGGAGGCCCTAACTTAATCATTGCATGAGGGGCCAAAATGTCTAGCTACGCCACTAATAACCCACCAAAGCGCTTAGAATTATCCTGATTCGTTTAATAGTGAAACAAAAATCTTACAATATACCTATATATGCGAGGAAGTCACCATTCCGTAACAAGTCAAATTAATTCTAATAAAGTACTATTGCCGTTGAAATGAAGTATTCAAATAATCGCGTTGAGATAAAATGAACACAAATGACACGAAAAATGACGCGGGATAAATTACAACGAGGTCTGGTGCTTTTTTTTCTAAAGTAATATCAGTCATTTGAAAATGGAGACAATTTACTCAAAGATTTATAGATGTTGGGTCATCACCATTTATCCGTATTTCTTACAGCCTCCGTCTGATGGCTAAACCATGAATGATAATGTATACCTTGAAACTCACGAGTTAGGCTAATAAAACCAGGGTCCATACTTTGCTTTCTGACATCATATCTTCAATCGTTGATACGTTTCACCACAGCAAACTAAACTTGGTTTAAATAAGCTTATAAATGCCCTAACAAGGTGAAATAGGCCTATCGCATAAATTAAATTCATGTTGAATCAAAAAAGGGTATTACTTTTAATTATAGACCTCATATATAATGGAATTCTACAAAATAAAAACTTATTCAATTATTAAACTTGGTTTATTCAAATGAGATACAACAATGGTGAAAAATACTCTTGAACCTAGAGATTAAACACAGACCGAAGACTCCGGTGCCTTTACAAAATCTTGTCTTATGCCTTTATTTATAACATGACATGTGCTTCTTCATTTTCAAAGATAATCAATTGCACGAATCCCATATTTTTTCCATGATCATGAACCTCAATATTTATTATTATATATACATGGTAGCAAAAATGCTACCAGTTATATCCACAGAAATGCTTCCTAGACAATTCAAGTCTAACTTTGATTTATTTTGGCTAATACCTAATAATACATTTTGTCAACTAAACCTAGTCCAGATACAAATAACCTGTAATTAGTTATTAGATAGTGCTTTCTCATAATTCTATTTTCTCACAGCCAAAATAATTTACTATTAATATTCAAAGATGAAAGAAGACGCTTTCTCCAAGGGTATAAAAAAGAAACCTGGTCTGCTTTGAACTTTAACCTTCGAGTTGTCGTATTGAAAATTTGATCAACACGCAACCGTAAAACGAATTAATAATGTTAACAGTGTGTTTACATATCTACAATATTGACGTGTGCGATTTACATATTAATAATGGAAACAAAAATTCGCTTTAGCAAACTGTACCTATGTTAACCGCAAAACATTTCAAAATGAAATAAAAATTCAAAATCGCTTAATATATCCGCGCTGGTATTTCAAATGATATAAATTATTGTATTTTATTTTCAGACTAATCCAATATAGAAATTTTCAATTTATTTATTTATTTACGGTATATAACAACCATTTACATATAAAAGAACAAAAATAATATAAAACATATCATAAAAACATCATCTAAGTGCATAAAAAATAAAAAAAAATAATCAAGTATAAAAAAAAAATCAACCAAGAATGTTCAAAAGAATGACTAAAATACAAATACATAGTATAATGCTAAAAACAAAAAATAAAGTATCACAAAAGACAAAGTGTATGAAAAAATATAAAAAAAATAAATAAAAAAAAATCAATTAAGAAAGTTCACAATACATATACAAACATATAACACATACAAAACATATCTATAGGTAATAAAAATTAAACATATTAAAAAGAATTTTGATAATGGGAAAATAAAAAAAGAGAGAATCGACCAGAAACACAATAGAAATGGCTAGGAAAACAATAGCAATCTCAGTTTCATTTTATAGGTGTACAAGCTCACATTTTATAGGTGTCTGATAACTACATTCAAGAAAAATATATTGAAAAAATATATGGTATGGAAATAATGGACTCCCTAAGACGACCACACCTTACCCTTAATGAAAAACCTGGAAGGCCCATCATAAAATGGAAAGACAGCTGGAAGTCCACATCACAAGATGCAACAAACTATGCACAAACAGACCCTACATACATGCATTGAATTCCTCATCCTCATACATTCTCTAAACTATGCATAAATGCTTGTGCTATCGGTGAACAAAATCAGTCGTGGCAGTATTTGAATTAGTAATTACTAACCCAGCGCGCTAACAGCTCTGCCACCACCAATCTAAATTTGTAATATAATAATAGCAAACAACTGGTTAATTACCAAAGGACGAAAAGAAACAGAAGAATTATTTAATATTACTGCTTAGACGACTTATAAAAAAAATCAAAATTATATTATCATTAGCCCTTTCTACATCAAGCATTTTTTTTTCTCATACAACACTAAAATATATACATACATACTTGCACATCATTACTTCAACCTACCACAAAACCTTACAAAAATAACTAACACTATGACGAATTAAAATAATAGAACTGATTTATATAACGCTACTCTGGTACAGGCATAGCCTAGTAGAGTAGCCTAATCCACAAATTAAAATATATAAACGTATACACTAATGACAAACTTAACTTTTTCTTACTTATAGTATAACTTATAATTTTTATTAACTACTGTATAAAGTTATATTGTACTTATTGTTATTATTATACTTGTAAAAAGGATTTTAATAAATAAATAAATAAAAAAAATAAAATTATTTCAATGAAAAAACGCGTTAATATGTCAGATTAATTTTTATATTAACATTTTTTTCTACTCACGGCTGCAGAATATTTTCTTCGTACTCGTTGAGATATATTTTACATCTATTTGAAAATCAACGCAAGAATGAGTAATCCTTTTGTGGGTGTGTGCTTAAAGGTTCTACAATCGAGAATATGAACGGATATTGAATGAAGGAAATTGAAATACTTTGATTTTATACAGAAAACGGATATTGTAAAATTATTCGCTTAGTTTAACATACATTCACAGATTTTGGGTAAAATTACGGGGTTTTTTTTTTGAGAAAAATATAAGAAAATGTTGAGTCCCCGAAAGCAGTCTCGTCACAGTACAGTACCTTGAGTTTTTATTATTTTTTTCTTTTAAAAATACTCTCGTAATACAACCCATTTTCTACGTTGTTGTACATTGTACATACCGTCATAGTACAATCCCACGATTTTCAGTAACCAGCGACAGTCGTGTAGATGTGCATTACCTTAATGAAACGCATGTGTATATCCTCACACATCAGTCTCTTCATTTCAAAACGCACTACCTACATCCATAAAAAGTATGTCTTAAATTCAGTATAATTTTGTAAAAAGAGACCACGCTTAAATTCCAAATTGAAGTGTTTTCAAAAAATATGTCATTACATATTATCAATATTATAATTAAAAAAAAAATGAATATGTCCTTACTAAACAAGTACATACATATACATCTTCCTACATTTCCTAAACTAAGCATAAATGCTTGTGCTACAGGTGAACGAAATCGGTCGAGGCAGGATTCAAACTCGCGACCACTGGATTACTAGCACCATATATACTCTTTATGTAGGAATAAAGAGTGTAGTCCTCGGGGCTGTGGATGCATTCACGTGAGGTTATCCCAATAGGAGAAGACCTGCCCTACTGTATATGGACTACCCTCAACAGATTAAGGGTCGGTGTCACACGATGTAGAGTGAACCTCGCAAGGTGGGGGTGACTCTCTGAAGATGACACTCTATGTGACTGCGGCGTAACCCAGGATGAGATGCACCCCTGGTGACATAATTATGGGAAACGACAAGGTGATTGCAGTCGCCGCATATTGGAGTGGCAGGGTTTGAACCATCCGGACATGTAAAGTAAGTAAGTATGTAGGAATAAGTAATGACATTTAGTTATCACACCATAAAATACAATGATAATAATCTCGCCATTTGTAGATCACAAAAACCGTTTTTAATAGCGGTTTTAGTTTTTTTTTTCTTTCATACACAGTTTTTTTCGTAATACAGAAATGTGTCTTACCTATACATGTATTTTTACCGCATATAAAATATTATGTGTGCATTGACGGGTTTATTACTATAAGGCAATTTCTTCCAACCAACGAAAGCAACTTGAGGCCATTAATACTTTAGTGGTAGGTACCTACATTAAATTTGTAATAAAAATAAATCGAAAGATAAACACCACATTATTAAATCTAAAATGGACTTATTATGTCATCGCGTTTTTTTAATGAACCTGCGATAAAAATTGACAAACTATATGAAGGTTTGAATTTATTAAGAAAAATGATTTCCTCGATGTCAAATACAGCGATCAAGTCGACCATAAACTATTTTTAGACTAGTTATAACCCGTCAAAAATGACGGAATTCAATTTTATCTATGACCTTCTGCACGTTATGTTTATCTGGTAGACGGAACTTATATATTTCGTATATATAGTAGGTTGTTCTGTTTTTTTCCTGTCTTGTCCTATGCACCCCTGATATTTGAACATCTAGCATTAGGTATTCAATTCAAAGGAACACATTTTTCAGTCTATGCTCTCCTTATATTTTAATTTGACAAGGAAGAGGACATACAGAATAGAAAAAGATATAACCTGAGGAAGAGAAGAGCCGACCCCAACATCCTTCAACGGCAATTTCGGACAGTGCTATGAAGAAAAAAAATATATACGTCATCAGCAGCGTTATATACGCGAATCACACCGATTGTAATTGTAATATTATATTCTACCTCTTGGTTCCTTATGTGCGCCTGATACATTAATAGTTGAATTTAACAGCTTTACGTGGATAAACAAAAATTCATATTCACACATACCATCATGGCATATCTCACTATGTGGGGGGAAAAGCGGCAAGTGTGCATTACCTCATAAAAGGAAGCACGATAAATGCGTGTATGCCCACACATTAGGGCCTTATATTCTAAATTTGTGAGATGTTATTTTGCCTGTTGTGTTTTCGATTTCCCGAAAAACGTTGATAATTAAAAAGAGTGGAAGCACTTTTCTAAGCCGGTGCCTCACAGCAGACATAGGAAATTATGTAAGTTGATATCCAAGCGACATCTACACCGACACATACAAAGCGAGTGACGCGGAAATCGAGCGCTAATACGGAACAGGAAAATGGTAAAATTATACTCTCACTGACTCAGAATAAGTCTGTTGCAATTAAATGAGCAATTTACATTCATTTGAGCCAGAAAAACAAAAAATAAACATCAAAAAAACTTTGAAAGACAGAAGTAACTCTCCGCGATAATAATTAAAAGTTAAATAAGATGGAGGGATGATATACAACGATATGCTTTCCTGATGGCAGAATTTTTTTGATATTTAATCAGTTCAATCTCACAGCAGCGTTAAAAAAAACATTTGCAATCAATACACATGATTCTGTTTCTTTGCCATTCGTCTGATAGCGATATAGCTTTGTTTCATTGATATTCTTCCGATAGCGATGAAAATTTGTTTTATTTTGTTGCTTCTCGGGCAGGTGATAGATAATATGTCAAATAGGTATACAAGTAGCTTACACCCAATAACAAGTTTCCGCGTTCTAGAGACATTATGTTTTTCATCGAAACAAATTACTATACTTAAAAATACTAATTCGGCATCTGTCCAGTTATCCAATTAAACTATTTTCAACTAAACAATGAAGTTGAGTGATTAAAATACTATAAGATACCTTCGTTGAAATAATATAATGGGAATCCATGCAAATGCGTAAATCTGATTAGCATTTCATTGTGCAGAATCGATTGGATATAATCTATACTTTAACTTAAATAGGTACCTACCTTCACAAAACTTGACTTGGGCTAATGCCAGTTGTTTACACAAATCAAATAATAAGCTTTCATTCACATACTATCACAAATGAAAATAATAACTCAAAGGGCACTCTTTCATACTTCTTGGCTGTGAACACCAAGTTCTTTATAATATTTTGAAAATCGTCAATAATACCAAGGCATTGAATAATCCAATTCCTTTGAATGATACTCTGTGATTCATATCTACGATAACGAAATCTTTCATACATACATTTGTTACAGTTCACAAATCAAGTATTCTTCCTTTTCTTTTTCTTAGCCTTGTCCTACTTTAGGTAATGTCGGCTTTCCTAATCCTTCGGCGCCAGTATGATCTGTATTGTCGGGATTGGTATTTGGGCTTTATCCATGAGCTTACTCATACTACCCCACCACGTGGATAGTGGACGTCCTTTTCCTTTCCTGTGTTCACAAATCTAGTGCTTAGATAAAATAGAGAATTCATTCACAGTCTTTTGGGACTTCAGAAATGAGGACACTGACAATGATAGCAGACAAAACCTTGAGAAACTGAGTGAGGAACACCAGAATAAGGGAAACATGTTAGGTTGATGGTATCATCATATTATGGAGTAGGCAGCGGAGAAGGGACTGGGACAGCACCTGACTTCTTCTTACCGTGCAATCAGCCAATCAGCCTGACGGAACTCGCCCTTGCGGTAGATCGCCCAAAAGATGAAGGGATAGCTGGGAGTCCACTTCGCAGAAGGAATAGAAATCTTAAAACAGACCCACGCGGGCAAACAGACATAGAACATTGCATTGACACCTTCGGTAAATTTCTTAAGACTGCCTTGTTTCGTAGAGCCAACAAATAAGATACAGAGCCCTTGGAGTGATCTTGTATCACTAAACGGCGCTTTATAAATTTTTATTATTATTAAAACAAGTGACTAACAGGTCTACATAAAAGAAGAACTACTTTATAGTATAGGTCCTCATTCAATATACTTTACTTTTAGTTCATGACGAAGAGGTATCCCCTGGATAATACTTACCGTCTTACTTAAAACTTAAACTATCTATAGTACCTGGTAATAAAGCGTCAAGTTAGGACGGGTCAAGAGGTTGCTTAGCGCTTGACTAACGCGTCATACCAAACATTTCAAAATGGCGGATCTTTGACATAATATGATAGAAAAATTTAATCCCTATAACGTTTTTCCTTATTATTCTTAATCCCAATCGTGTTTAAATTAATTCAACACGCCACAACGCGGTGTTAGTTTTCATTTTTCGATGTCATTTATCCTAAAATTACATTCATTTATCTATTTTTTGACATCTGTGAAGCCAATGCGGCCATATGAAAAAAATAAATGAGGTTGTATATTTTTTTTTATTTTTTATTTATTTATCAAGGAAACATACAGTTTTATTAATAAATTGTAATTTCCATAAATGGTTAACAATAAAATACTTTATGAAGAAAAAGAACATTAATTGTAGCAGGAGGAAGAATAAACAAGATTGAAATAAAACATAACATAAAAAAAAACAAAAATAATAAAATAAATAACCAATTAACCAGTCAAGAAATGAAAAAAAAAAGAAAACAGTTAATACGTACCCACATATTAGTTAAAAAGAATTCTTTTCACACAACATTATAAAGTTTTCTTTTAAAAGCTGCAAAATCGTCATTTAGAATAGGTATCGATTTCAGACTTAATGACAGAATTATAAAATATACAACTACGTCTGACAAAACAGTTCTGCGCATAATTAGTATATGTATGTATGTATGTTAATAAGTAAGGTTTTTTAATACCGATTTAAACTTTTTTAGTCGTAAGTATCTAGTTGCGCGTTTAGTAAGCTTTAAACGAAGCTGTTTTAAACTTAAACTCGGACAAACGACAATTTAAAGCATACATGATATATTGATAAATAAGTGTTAATATGATTGTAACAGATGTCATGATTGAAATCGTATTAAAGGTAAGATGAAAATATTCCGAAGTAAATGACATGGAAGAAAACACAAGAAATTAATCGATCGACCAAACAGCTCATAATACTACTCACATAGTTGGATGTCTCAATATGATATTGTTGTATGCTGTTTATTGGCAATCAATATCAATCAACTCTAATATAGAATATCTGCCTTCCTGCGGATTGTTCTGGTCATTTACACTACTTACATTCTGATATACTCAGCTAACATATTATAAGACTAACATAATAAAATTAACTACATCCAACATAATATGGAAGTAATAATCGTTATTTTTAAGGAAAAATATAAATACAGTGGGAACCTCTTGGCAAAATATCCATTAAAAAATATGAATACCTATGATGAGTCTTATGTGTATGTGTGTTTGTGTGTTTGTGTGTAAGGGTGTGTGTGTGTGTGTGGTGTGCGTGTGTGTGTGTGTGTGTATGTGTGTGTGAGTGTGAGTGTATGTGTGTGTGTGTGTGTGTGTGTGTGTGTGTGTGTGTGTGTGTGTGTGAGGGTGTGTATGTGTGTGTGTGCGTGTGTGAGGGTGTGCATGTTGGTGTGTGTGTGCAAAACAGGCCTTATATTTAGTGTTTTAATTAATGTTTTTATTTATTGTTTGATATATTTTTGTTTGGATACATATTCTTATAAGTTTATTGTTTGATATATTATGTTTGGATACATATACATATAAGTCATGACATGTTACTATATAATATAAGCATTTTCATGAAAACTGTATGATGAAATACGATGAAAATATTGTATATATAGGCAAACCTAGTGAGGTGGATTTATAATAATATGTAAAATGATATTGTTAATTGTTATAAATAAATAAAAAAAAAAAACAAAAACTACATATAACGTAACATTACTGATTTTTATTAAAAATAATAATTGATCAATACCACTATTGCAGTCTTCGGTTTAGTCGTGAAAAAGGACTTTTTAGTACCGTTTTGGCCGAGAGATCTTTCGAAGTTCGACCGATACGATGGCGCTGATTCGTTTCACGCATACTTTCGATCTATTATTTTCTTTTTATTTTGATTTCATATCACGAGAAGATTCAGCACCCCCCTCCCCTCCTCATGTACCACACGGGGTAGTAGAGCGACACAGCAATAGCTCTGGTATGCAGCTCAGCTGAATACTACTCCCCAGTGTGGAATAGAAGTGCACACAGTAATGGAATAGATGTAGAATTAAATAAAGCCATGAGAACCATAATAGGAACTGTGACTTCCACTCCAACACCGTGGTTACCAGTATTATCAAACATCGCTCCGCCAGATCTGCGTAGAATGCATGCCACTGCCAGACAGAAAAACAATTAAAAAACAATTCTCACTTGCAAATATTTGACGACATCTTCCACCCACCCCATAAAAGGCTAAGTTACCGGTATCCACTTTGAACAGTCGAGGCAGAGGACTTCAGTGTTGAATCCGTTTGGATAGAAAGATGGGTCAACGTGAACGTACAGAACAACCACCTAATTGTGGACCCAACAACCCGAGTACCTGGATTCAACCTGCCACGAAAAATAAGGGTACAGAAAAAACAGGGTAAGAATGGAACAAGGTTGCTGTAATTTCTTGCTCTGGAGATGGGGGAAGAGGGAGAACCCAGGCTGTGAATGTGGAGCTGAGCAGACAGTAAAGCTCATGGTGCAAGACTGCCAGCTCAAAAAATTTATCGGCACCATCCAGGATATCCACGAGGCGAGACCGGAGGCGGTGGAATGGTTGACAGAG
This sequence comes from Molanna angustata, assembly GCA_963576475.1. Taxonomy (NCBI): domain Eukaryota; kingdom Metazoa; phylum Arthropoda; class Insecta; order Trichoptera; family Molannidae; genus Molanna; species Molanna angustata. The sequence goes on from OY754967.1 coordinate 582,830, forward strand.
CTTGATCCAAGGCTGTAAAATTCAGACGCTGCTCATATGAGTAAAGAGGATACTAGTACCAGGGCCACATGAAAAGTAAAGTCAAGTAAGATTGATCAATATTATTAAAAAAAATATTCTGCACTCTTCAATTTTTTTCTTTGGTATTTTTCTTAATTTATATGATTATTAGTATATTATTTTTATTTTCAAATGTTTGAATGTTAACTTTGTGGTTCATATTTAACAAATTAAATTTAAAGATATAACTTTGTATTAACCACGTTTTTTGGTTGAAACGATGCGACCGGTTTCGGAACTAACCGTTCCCTCATCAGGCTAACTTTCAACTTGAAAGTTAGCCTGATGAGGGAACGGTTAGTTCCGAAACCGGTCGCATCGTTTCAACCAAAAAACGTGGTTAATACAAACTTATATCTTTAAATTTAAATATTATTTTTAAATTGAAGATGATACTAATTTTCTTTTTTTACTGCTGTTAATATGGCATATAACGTTTAAGGCGTAAATTGAAAAATCTTGGAGGTTATTCCTATTTCCCTATTCCCTGTTCCTGTTCAATAGCGGTTTGTACGTTGTAAGCCTAGATACTTATTGGATTGTTTAGAGTGGAAATCCATTCTAAAATTCATGAACAAAAATAAACTAAAGTATTTTCCCACAAAAATTCGATTGTAATAACCGAAATTTTTCTCTGAGGTGGCTCGGCATTATCAAGGTATATAATTATTTATTATTTTGTTTAGGCAAATAAATGCTGAATTTTAGAAATGCTGAAAAGATCTACTTATGACATTATTTAGGAGAAGTTTGGGTATAGAACGATGTATCAGAGAATTAAAAATGAGGACATAAGGAGAGAATGCAAGATAAAGAAGGATATTATAAATAAAATAAAAGTGAATGCCTTGAGGTGGTTTGGACATATTGAAAGAATGAACGATGAACGACTGACCAAAAAAATATACATGGGTGTAAGAAATGGAGTGAATATCAGGGGTCGCCCCAGAAAGGTATGGCCTGACCATGTGAATGATATTTTGAAAGAAGGAAACATAAAAAGTTTGAACAATCGACGAGCATTTATGAGACGATTCATGGATGTAAAGGAAGCCAGAAATGTGCGCAAAAATAGAGAAGTATGGCGCTCGGTTCTCTCTGCTTACTCCGTAAGGGACATGGCGTGATGGTATGTATGTATGTATGTAAGTTTAGGTATTTTCACTCTTAAAAATACATTTTCCTTTGTACATACTTCTTCTCTTCTTCTTCTCAGCCCAATCCCGTCCACTCCTGGATGAAGGCCTCCTCCATCTCCTTCCACGCCACTCTACCATGTACTCTTAGCAACCAATTGGCACCAGCATAACGGCTGATGTCATCTCTCCATCTCATTGGCGGTCTTCCAACACCTCTGACTGTCGTTCTCGGTCTCCAAGCCAACACTATCCTTGGCCATCGGTCTTCGGGGTATCTAGCCACGTGGCCCGCCCATCTCCACTTCAGGGTAAGAATGCGGTGGACGACATCAACCAATTTCGTTCTTTCCCTGATGGTGTCGTATCGCACCCTGTCTCTCAGACTTAATCCTAACATGGCTCTTTCCATGGCTCTTTGGGTGACTCTTAGTTTTTCAGCACTTTTCTGAGTCACTGTCGTCTCCAAGCCATAAGTAGCTACTGGCAGTACATACTAAGTCAATTCAAATTCAGGATTCACGGTCATTGTTTGGTGACATTTTCTTACATATTCAGAATACGCTGAATACTCATATTTCTGAATATCTGATTCAGTCAGATAAAGGTCGTAAAGGAATCAATCAGATTTTTTAAAACTCCATTATACATACTTCCTTTTACAGTCATCTATTGTGGTCGATTTCATTTACAATATACAATAGAAATATTTTTGTGTGTATTAATAGGAATTTGAATGACTCAAAAATAAAAAAATGGTCGTTATTTGAAATCATTTACCCAAACGTTGACTTTACCTGAGGATAGATACTTCTACCTCAAGACGGTCAAAAGCCATAAAGGATTTAAGGGTTTCTTATAAATCCCTTAAGTGGTCGATTAATTCAGTACCCGGGTGTGTTAAATAAAAACTCCCTGAAGTTTATTCTCGATTGATACTAAAACTTTTTAAAGACGTTCATTTGTATGCAATATGGGTTTACATCGGGTACTGAGGTGCTAAGCTCTCAATTTCTGTTGAAATTTGCTAAGCAAATACTAAATTTTACTAAAATTAAGTGGGGATAAATAAGAAACATACAAAAATTGAATATGTAAAAGTGGTATACTTAAAATTTTCCAAATTAATTATAAATTTCAAATAAAATCTAAATGAAATTTAAAGACTGATATTCTCGTGAAATAATAAAACCGTTCATTGTGTCAGCCACTGGCATAATTCTAAAATCGTTTAGCCGTAATTTTAAAAATAATAATTAAAATGCAAAAATCGGTAATTATGAAAAGGTACATACACGTAGAATCGTCAATACCTATATTTTATACGATAATAATCGGGATAGGTAGTATAGAGACCTCCTCAGAGTCTAATCTTTTGATATGTTAAGTGTCTCGATGGGTGAACTATTCCCAATTGAAAGCTTGATCGGTGCTTTTGTTACTTTTATTTTGATCTATGAAATAATTTACAATTTTCGCATTGAACTGCTAACTCTTTTGAGGAAGTATATAATGGTAATAAAAATAATTGAGTAATATTAGTTGTAGTATTTAATATTTATTAATATCATTAGTAAATCGTCCATCGCCGTAAAAGGGGGAATAGGTATAAGAATAAATAAATCAATAAAAAGGTTGACTAACTAATTTTGTAATAAATTCTATGTATATATTCTAATTGCACCACACCACAGACCAATAATCTATAGACATGACATAAGCAAAATTTCTCGGTAGGAAAACAGTGTGTAAATATGCCAACAAAATTTGGTGGCAGGCAACAAAATTTATTTATTATTTATTTATTTATATATATATATTTATATATTTATTTGTTTGTTTGTTTGTTTATTTATTTATTTATTTATTTATTTATTTATTTATTTATTTATTTATCTATCTATTTATTTATTTATTTATCTATTTATTTATTTACCGATCTATTTAGTTATAAATTTATTTATTTACATATAGGAAACAAACAGCTTTATACAATATAAGGTAATAATATTTCTTAAACATATTCGGAAAGACCAGTTATGAATGATCGCAACATGTCAAAGTTACCATTCATAGCACAATCATGGTGCCAACTTTGACAGCGGCATGCGAAAGCAGAAATGAGATAACTGAGAAAAAGAATATGTAACAAGACTATGTATGACAAGGTAGGAAATGAGGACATTAAGAAAGAATGTAAAATAAATATGTCATCAATAAAAAAATTATGAATACATTGAGATAGTTTGGCCACGTGGGGAGAATGAATGAGGAACGTCTGACGAAGACATTGTACACTGCGGACAAGAATGGAATAAAAGGTCGGAGCCGTCTAAGAAAAGGATGGCTTGATCATGCGAAAGACATTCTGAAAAATAAGACGCCTGAACAACAGACGAACGTACATATATAAGACGATGTATGAATGATGAATGTGTTTGGGGTTCCCCCGTTACACCTCATTTTATGTACCAATTCCCTAACCTAATGTCGAAGCTTAAGGCAAGGGGGCAAGTCTGGTCAAACAGTGAAATCAAACCCCTCATGATTACCCATATCATGGATATAATATTTGATATTATTGAACTAGTTTTAAATCAATACAGCCACACGTGATGTATATAAATGTACCTAATGTGTATGTACTTACAAAAGTATGTATGTAAGTACCTATGTAGTTGCTATTGGTAGATACATATAATGTACCTACCAATAGCAAGATTTGTTTAAATTTAGTAATCTTTGTTGATATTTGACAGCATACTTACATACATTACATACATAGCTACACAAATAGGTATCATAATACGCACACTATATTACTGTATTATATTAGTAGGTACCTACTCATACAAAGCGTTATTCAAGTTCATATTAGTTATGAGCACACTATATTACTGTATTATATTAGTAGGTACCTACTCATACAAAGCGTTATTCAAGTTCATATTAGTTATGAGCACACTATATTACTGTATTATATTAGTAGGTACCTACTCATACAAAGCGTTATTCAAGTTCATATTAGTTATGAGCACACTATATTACTGTATTATATTAGTAGGTACCTACTCATACAAAGCGTTATTCAAGTTCATATTAGTTATGAGCACACTATATTACTGTATTATATTAGTAGGTACCTACTCATACAAAGCGTTATTCAAGTTCATATTAGTTATGAGCACACTATATTACTGTATTATATTAGTAGGTACCTACTCATACAAAGCGTTATTCAAGTTCATATTAGTTATGAGCAAATGCAAGACCAGGAACAGGGTGATTTTTTGGATTATAATTGAATCCAAAATACATAATAAAAACAATAAATGTTGTCAATCCCTAAATGCATTTTAATGAAGCAAATTACTTTAAAAACAATAGACTTACATTTTTCATACAAATATCAATTTCACATTTAATAAAACAAACAGACCATAGAAGTTTGACTATCCCTGAATACGTTTTTGAAGAGTGTATTTCGATTATTTTAAAAATTCAATCAAAATAAAATAACCTCAATTTTAAGTGTATTTAAAATTTTGATAGATGAAATCATAATATAGAAGAAATTAACGGACATCTATGGAAAACTAATCAGGGGGGCAAGTCTGGTGCAACCGGCGAAATCAAAACCCTCCAGTTTACCCATATCATGGATATAATTATTATATGGAGTTCTATGGCATCTAAAGATTTTACAGAACTCCATATAATAATTATATCCATGATATGGGTAATCGTGAGGGTTTTGATTTCGCCGATTGGACCAGACTTGTCCCCTGCTCTATATTTACACTCGTATTACATTTATCTTCACTTTATGAAGTCAATCGGACTTGTATATCGGAATTTTATAGAAGACACAAAAAAAACAACAACGTTAATTACGAAACCATAGAGTAGATATTAATGGTACATACATACATACATACCATCACGCCATGTCCCTTACGGGGTAGGCAGAGAGAACCGAACGCCATATCTTTCTATCCTGGCACACATTCATCGCCATCGCCGATATTAATGGTTGTCTATGGAAAATAATCGGCTCTTGGTGTATGCACTTTCCTCATTATGGTGTATGTAAACATGATTGGATTTGTAGTTTGGGATGTAGAAAGGACACAAAAAGTATAAGGCGTACGCCATACATACAAACACATCACAACGAAACTCAGTATATATATATACACTCTCTACATGATATACATCGAGAAATTGATAGAAAAAATATGCTTAAAATTGGTAAATCGTGACTCTACTATTCCATAGTATTGGAGTATTATCTATCATACATGATACATTTTTAGTAACCAGTAATATTTGTATTATCAATCATACATGATTTATTAGTAAACGGTAATATATGTATTATCTATCATACATGATTTATTAGTAAACGGTAGTATATGTATTATCTATCATACATGATTTATTAGTAAACGGTAATATATGTATTATCTATCATACATGATTTATTAGTAAACGGTAATATATGTATTATCTATCATACATGATTTATTAGTAAACGGTAATATATGTATTATCTATCATACATGATTTATTAGTAAACGGTAATATATGTATTATCTATCATACATGATTTATTAGTAAACGGTAATATATGTATTATCTATCATACATGATTTATTAGTAAACGGTAATATATGTATTATCTATCATACATGATTTATTAGTAAACGGTAATATATGTATTATCTATCATACATGATTTATTAGTAAACGGTAATATATGTATTATCTATCATACATGATTTATTAGTAAACGGTAATATATGTATTATCTATCATACATGATTTATTAGTAAACGGTAATATATGTATTATCTATCATACATGATTTATTAGTAAACGGTAATATATGTATTATCTATCATACATGATTTATTGGTAAACGGTAATATATGTATTATCTATCATACATGATTTATTAGTAAACGGTAATATATGTATTATCTATCATACATGATTTATTAGTAAACGGTAATATATGTATTATCTATCATACATGATTTATTAGTAAACTGTAATATATGTATTATCTATCATACATGATTTATTAGTAAACGGTAATTTATGTATTATCTATCATACATGATTTTTAGTAACCGGTAGTATTTGTATTATCTATCATACTGATGATTATTTGTAACCGGTTTCTGAACTTATCCCTTTCTAATTTTTGTTCGAAATATTTTGCATAAAAATCGTTGCATATTTTCTCTATAATTTCTATTATAAATTGGTTGAATGACATTGCCTATAAACTCGCCTCTGTGCACTTATTGTATGTATTAAACAAAACATCGTAAGTACTTGTTCTCTTGTGGTGCGTAGGTACCTAATTGTTAATGATGTTGCGATGTTTTCCGCTATCACCCATACCTTATCTTCTGATATTATCATCAGTCATCAGTAAATAAATACCACTCACCGCTATGTTATATTAGTAACAAGAATTGGATAATATGAACCCTTGAGAAGTTGTAGCATTCGCAGATAACAGCCTCCAAAATGTTGAAAATTGCTTTTTAAACACGTCAAATAAAATTAAGAATGATTTATCTTCCGTACAAACATACATACTATCACACCATATCCCTCACGGGGTAGGCAGAGAGAACCTAACGCCACTTACTTCTATCTTGACATACATTCATCGCCTCGTCAACATTCATACATCGTCTTATAGATGTTCGTCTGTTGTTCACGCTTCTAACATTTCCATCTTTCAAAATACCGTTAATAACATCTTTCTTTATCCTACATTATTTCCTTATGTCCTTATTTCTGACCCTGTCATACATCGTTCAATTACAGATTCTTCTTAGCGATCTCATTTCAACTGCATTTATTCTACATTCGTGCGACTTCTGGCATGTCCAAGTTTCAATTGCATAGGTCAAGGTTGGCACTAAGATAGCGTTATGAATTGCAACTTTAGCATCCTTAGATGTTGCGGTCATTCGTAACTGGTTTAAGTGCTCCATTCACTCTGTTTCCTGCCATAACTCTTCTTTCGATCTCCTTATCAATCCGTCCATTCCGTTGAAACATGCTTCCCAGATAGACATATTCGTCGACTTGCTCGAGCCATTTTTTTTTTTTTATATATATAAGGCAACCCACCCTATAAGGAGGGTGATTTGTGCCATGACGAAACGAATATTTGTATATTTAAAAGGAAATCAATTTGTTATATGAGAATATCTCTTAAAGATTTATTGCATTTAAATTAAGAAATTTTGATATAATTGAGTGAACTTTAGTCGAATTTAGGGAGAGAAGATGCGACATATTTACAGGCAGAGGGACACGCAGCTTGGCATAAAAGTCGAATTTATCGTGAATTGGACACTCCATGAAAACGTGATCCAACGTTTCCACCTCTCCACAATCACACAAAGGACTGTCCCTTATGTGTATTTTGTAAAGGTGGTTTGCGATCATGCAGTGACCAATTCTCATTCTGCATATGTTTGAAACATCCCTTTTTGACATTTTTTTTCCATGAAACCATGGTTTGGATGGAACTGTTATCTGTATAATTTTGTAAGCAGTCCCTTTCACACGGCTTGACACTTCCCATTCATTAGACCATTCGGTCAAGAGGCGCTTTTTAATGATTGAGGTGGTGAAATCTTGGAATGGAATCTCAAAATTAAGAGGTTCAGTGCCAATCGTTGTAGCTTCTTTTGCCAAACGGTCTACAGTTTCATTTCCATTTATACCACGATGTGCTGGTAACCATACAAATGTAACATATATATTTGATGTAAAAAGGTTGTATATATACTTTTTTATTTCGCAAAGTATGTAATCGTCAGGGGATCTAGATAAATTAGAAGATATAGAGTAGATAGCGCTAAGGGAGTCGGTGAATATTATAATATTAGAAGAATCGAGGGTATGACATATAGATAAGACCTCTTTGATTGCCCAACACTCAGCTGTATAAACTGAGCATTCGGGTGGAAGTTTGAAAAGTCCTTTAGTGTTGTTATACGGAATATAAAATGCTGCTCCAGAGTTGCTATTAGGTGAAAGCTTGGATCCATCAGTAAAAATTTGAACGTGAGATGGCCATCTTGAACGAACAATGCCATCGAATTTACTGTTGATTAGTTGGGAGGGAAGATTGCAGTTTTTGTCCAAACCGAGAGAAGGACATGTATCGGGAATGAATTTTGTTGCGAAATATGGTGTTTTATAGTAAGGAAGATAATTATGCGAACAATTGACAAGTATTTTTGATTTAAGAAGGGTGTAACTTTTACATAGTATTGGAGTGGAAGATTTTGACCAATATCGTTTTAATTGACATAAATGTGTTATTGTGGATAGCTTTGATGTTAGTGGGTGAGAATTAAGGGAAAGTCGTTTTAGAACAAATTTGTCTGAAAGATATTGACGTCTCAAGTGAAGTGGGGAATCTAACCCCTCCACCTGAAGTGCATTAATCGGTGAAGATCCCATTGCTCCGATTATAAGTCGTAAACATTTAGACTGTATTCTATCTAATTTGGATTCAAGGTATTTAGGAAGAGGATCGAATAAAAAACAACCATAATCCAGGTGACTGCGAACTATGGCATTATAGAGCAATTTCATTGTTGATGGATGAGAACCCCACCAGACTCTCGATACAGCTCTCAAAGGATTAATGTTTTTTTCGCATTTAGATACAATTGAGTTGACATGAGAGTTCCACGATAGTTTTCTATTAAAGATTACACCCAAAAATTTAATTTCGTCCTTTATAGCAATGTTTGTACCATCGATATTTACAGAAATGTCCGGAAGTTTATGTTTACGCGAAAAGGCGACTACTTGGCATTTTTGGAGCGAAAGTTCTAAACCATTAGATTCAAGCCATTTGTTTATTCGACTTAATGTTTTTGACAATTTTTTTGCAGCAATTTGTGCGTTTTTGTGGGAGACATATACGACAATATCGTCGGCAAATTGTAATATTGAGCAAATATCCTCTATTACCGTAACAAGATCTTGACAATATATATTAAATAAAATAGGGCTTAATACCGAACCTTGAGCTAAGCCTTTCCAAACTATTCTATCAATCGTGGTATAAATATTTTCAGCTACAATTTTTCTCTCAGCAAACATGTTATAAATAAGTGTTGCCAAACTCATTGGAATACCCAAATCTACTAGTTTTTTTCTTAAAACAGACAGTATCACGTTATCATATGCAGATTTTATATCCAAAAATGCTGCAATAACAAACTCTTGTTTGGAAAAAGCTATTTTGATATCTGAAATCAAGATACTGAGGTTATCTAAACACGATTTACCTTTTCTAAAACCAAATTGAATTGACGGGAGAAGGCAGTTCCTTTCAATATGCCAGTCTAAACGGTTTTTTATTATATGCTCAAGAATTTTTAGGAAAACTGGTGATAATGCGATCGGCCGATACGAAGATTCTGATTGAGGGTCTTTGTTAGGTTTCAAAATAGGGACTATTCGTTGTATTTTCCAGTCTTTTGGTACGTATCCGTTTTTTAAACAACCATTATATAATTCTAATAAATGTTCAAGGAAATTTACTGGTGCATTTCGAAGAAAAGCATAAGGAATGAGGTCCATTCCGGGCGAAGAATTTTTCAAATTTTTAAGTGGGGTAATGAGTTCAGAATATTCAAAAGGTCCATCTAACCATGATTTAGACAAAGAATGGGCAGGAAGGATTGGCATTTCTATTTCTGTATCATTGGGGACGTATGGTGGGGCAAGCCTCTTTACAAAAGCTTCTAGAATGTGTCCATTTGGCAGATATTTCTTAGAAGTGGATAATGATGTTCTGAAGCGACGGATCATATCCCAGACTATTGATAGAGGAGTATCTGGTGAAAGAGTGTTGCAAAAGTTATACCAGCCTTGTCGCTTTTTCTTTCTGAGTATTTTTTTTGTATTTGCTTGTATATTTTTAGCATATAAAAAATTTTGTAACGTCATATTTTTCCTGTACTTTTTCATAGCTAATTTTCTTATTTTGATAGCCTCCGTGCATTCATTGTCCCACCAAGGGGCACATTGAATACGTTTCGATTCTGCTTTTCTCTTCGGAATACTAATATCAGCAGCTTTGTAGAGGATTGACATAAGTTCTGAATTCTTGTGAGTAATGTCGGATGACAAAAAAGATGGTGTAGAATCTTCAATAGTTTTATTGAATATATCCCAATTGGCTTTTCTTATATTATGTCCTTTTTTACTAACGGCTGTTTTTGTTTTGGATTTTGTGATGGTTTTTATAATAATGGGAAAATGGTCACTTGCTAGGGGATCATCAGATATAGACCATGTAGAAGTGGAGGCTAAATCATTTGTACAAATGGAGAGGTCAACAGCACTCACATTTTGAGTTGGTGGAGTGAGTCTAGTTGGTGAACCGTCATTTAGAATGCATAGATTATGTTTATCTATAAATGAGAGAATGAGGTTTCCCGAACGATTTGATAGTGTACTGCCCCAAGATGGAGAGTGGGCATTGAAATCACCTAATATATAAAATGGTGAGGGTAGCATATCCACAATTGAATCCCAATAAATTGGGTCAAATGGAGAATGTGGAGGAATATATGTGGAAACATATACAACTCCATTCACTTGAACGGCAACCACTTGTAATGATGGGTGAGTTGGAACAATAATTTGATTATATGGGATGGAAGATTTGATAAAGATAGCTGTTCCAGCTCTCCCATCATTGCGGTCGGATCTAACTGACAGGTAGCCTGGGACATTGAAAACTGAACCTGGTACAAGCCAAGTTTCAGTAATGCACGCAATTTGAATTTCGTGTGTGGATAATAGAAATATGAAGTCAGGTTTGTTTGCTGTGACGCTTCTACTATTCCATTGAAGGATATTGTGAATTTGATGAGCCATTGTGGAGGGTTGTATTAAGAGTTTGAAGAATTTCGGCAGCGTTGGTCGGTAAAATATTGTTATTTGTTAATATAGATATAAGGAGAGAAATAAGTGTTTGAATAAATGATGAATTGTCGTTTTGAATTTGGGAGGTTGAATTAGAAGTTGGTAAATTCATGTTTGGTAAGGCACATCCGTTAGGGGCCTGTGATGAATAATGTCCGTTTTGGTTAAATAGTAAGGCATTGTGTTGGGTTGTGTCATAGTTGGGGGCAGAAATATATCTTGGTTTTGAGGGTTTAAATATGGTTTTTTTAAATGAAGTTGAAGGTGGAGAAATAGGTTGAGTGCTTGACGGTGCGGTGGAAGTTATATCAGCAAAAGATTTTTTTGTGGGTGGGACGAGTTTTGAGGCCTGAAAATATGATATATTATCTGTTGCCATTGTCTGTTTGATATTTTTCTGTCTTGATAACTCTGGACAGGCCGTGCTAATTGCAGTGTGATTTCCAGAACAATGGAGACAGATTGGTTCCTGTGAAGTATTTGGGCATTGTTCGAATGAATGATTTTCTCCACAATTGTAACATCGAGGAGAAGATCGGCATACTGTTTTAGAGTGTCCAAATCGACAACAGTTGAAGCATTGTATGGTTGGAAACTTGTAAATTTCTACTTGTAAGGAATTATAGTATAAAAATACCCTGGGTGGTAAAATTTGGCCCTCAAAAGTAACAACCACCGACTGTGAAGGTTTCCATATTAACGTACCCGTTGAAGTGTCTTTGTAGTTCAATCTTCTGGCTTTAACTACTTTAGGTATGTTGGTGTGTACGTTCAATGCCTCAACTATCTCGTCTTCGGGTAAATCGCTCGGGATACCTCTGACCAGTCCCATACGCGTCAAATTGAATGTTGGTATATATGCTTTAAATTTATTGTTTGAAATGTTCTCTATATTTTTAACAAAATTGTTGGCAGATATGGCAGTTTTAAATTGAATCGATATTTTATAGCGGCCTTCCGATTTGATAGACCCATCAATTATTTGTATGTTTAAAGATTTATGCATGAAAATAAATTTTCCGAAATCGAGGGGGTGGATTGTTTTGCCTTGTTCTGATCTCTGTATATGGACAATAAAAGGAGAAGAAGAAGAAGGTCCATATTCCATTTCCAATTTAGGCGGTGAAAAGGTATTTATAGTTTTTGGGTCGTTATTGGTGGTAATTATTATTTCGGGGTGAGTTTTTTGTTTGTTTGGGATTGACTCGGATGAATGACGAAAAGGTTTACGTTTTCTATTTTTACTAGCAATAGATACCTGACTGGCATCTGATTCTGAAGTATAATTTATATCCGAGTTAATACCGGGATCCGGCGGTTTATTTACCTCTTGTTCCATCACCAAAAATTAATCGGTAGAGAAATACACAAATAACACAAAATATGTAGAAAACAGAGTGAAATAAAAAGTAAATAATAATGAAAATGAAACAATAAAATCTTATCTGTTCGCTGAGCAGCAACAAGGTTTGTAGGTAGGACACCACAATGTAACAACACAACACAACCGATCGCTACGAATGAACCGACGAGACTCTGCTCGAGCCATTCGTTCTCTACTTTTATTTGGCACGCTGTTCTGCTTTCACTATTATTTTATCTTCCGTGATGTTATAATTTTCAAAAAAAAAATGCAATAAATATTTAATATAAATTTTGTATAAGCCCCTATACAAAATGACGCAAGTCGATGCTGGCTACTACTCTATTGGAGTGATACAATTCCTATGTCATACACAACACACAACTTCATCACATTCACAATTGACACAATAAAGCCGACATCTTCTAAATAATTGAACTGTGGTATATTGAATAGGACACAAACAAGAGGTCAATTCAAATGGACCAAACGAGTTAAGTATTCTTCAAAGTTAAACTCGAGGGTTACCAAATTAAATAGTGTAATTGCATCAATAAAAACAAGACAATAAAAACAATTATTTGTCGGAATAGCTTCAGAAAAGAACAACGCCACACCACTTAGAGAAGTACACTACCAGCTGCGCACTTCATGAGCCAATTAAAGTACCTACCTACCTACATACTGTGTGTGTTACTGAATACATAACTCATTAATTTAATACATTACAATAACATGTAGATTCATCAGAGGCAAATGATAATGACTTAGCAGAACAGCAAACATACAAAAATGGGCAAATATAAATTAGAACCAGTTACAACTAAATTTTGAATAATTATTGAACAGTTCATTAACCTTCATATAACTCATAAATTAACAACATTGCAGTATAATGAACAATGCAAAGGCGAATGTTGGGCGTCAGTCCTCGAAGATTTTCTTCGGTAGATTGCAAACCCTCCCTAATGCGATTTTTTTGACTAGCGTCTACAATCCGCATTCACCTGTTTCCGGTTTACTAAGTCAAAGTTTCCGGTTGGCTCTCTGATTGGTTGAGATCTCTTAGTATTAAGTCAAATGAGCTGTGAAATTTTATATTAAATGCGAAAATTTCAAAAAATTAATTCATAAATTTATTTTATAATAAATTATAATTCAATTAATAAAGCTACTCGCTTTTGTAATTATAAACAAGCTAAAACCTAACCTAAGAATGCAAAAAAGAATATCGACGTCTGAAATTTGAGTCAAGATAATTTTTTTTTAGCATGTCCACGTAGAGGACACCAGCTATTAGGATTTGGGACCATTTTACTCTTCCGAAGAAGCGCACTACGTAGCGTTGGAAGGAGTTTGCAATCTAGAAAAGAGTTTATTAATTCGGATTTTAAAAAGACCCGGGTTGTACGAAGATGGAAACACAGAATTCGGAAGATCGTTCCACAGTCGGGCTGCTGTATTAATAAAGGAGTTCGAGAAGCGACTTGTTCGTATATGTTGATGGTCCACTGTGAATGGGTGCTGCGATTGAGAAAAGCGAGTGACTCTGTTGCGAGTGGGTGGAGGAGGGACCAAAGATGTAAGTTCTTCTGAGCAATTCCCGTGGTAGTATCTATAGAATAACATTCATACATACATACCATCACGCCATGTCCCTTGCGGGGTAGGCAGAGAGAACCGAACGCCACATCTTTCTATCCTGGCATGCATCTCTCGCCTCGTCCACATTCATGCATCGTCTCATACATGTTCGTCTATTGCTCACACTTCTTACATTTCCGTCTTTCAAAATTTCGTTCACATGGTCGTGCCATCCCTTTCTTGGGCGTCCCCGACCTCTCATTCCATTCCTTTCCGCTCTGTATATTTTCTTCGTCAGGCGCTCCTCATTCATTCTCCCCATGTGACCAAACCATCTCTATAGAATAAACTTAAAATAATTGTATTTATTGTTACAACGTTTGAATTTTCGAATAAAATATTTATCTGAATTTCATCAAGGATTTTTAAACTCTGTCATTGTATTCTAAGTATCAATAATGTGCTTAAATAAATTAGTGAGTTAAAACAATCTTAAGGCTCTTGTTAACGTCTATGACCTTGAGTATACTAGTCCAGTCAGTAGAAAAAAAATGGGCCTTACCTTATATTTGATAGGTGGTGCGAAAATTATTTCACATAATATTTTGTGAAGGTTGGAATATTCAAAATAATTCAAGAACGGTTCATTTTACGTAAAAAATATCAAGGACAAATATAAAGGGGATTAAATTATTTACATTTTGGTATAAACAGTTCCATTGAAATTCATATAACTATATTTTTACAGGGTCGAAAATATTACCTTTTTACTTAAAAAATGTCAAACTAGGTATTTTCCTCAAAATCACTCCCAAAGTATTGATCCTACAAAAAACACGTTTATGGAAAACTATATACATATATTTATTTTTAATATAAAAATTAATTTTGTAAGTTGACCAGAGATACACTGACTGCAAAATATAGTCGGTGAACAGCAACCGACTACATTTTGCAGTCGGTACAATTGATTGGAGAAGTCGGTTCAACTGCAACGCGACTACTTCAAACGGTATTGTAAACGAGAATTTTATATTGGAACTGCAGCTTGAACCGTCGTGCTGCGACAGCTTGAAGCAGTTGACCCCGACTGCTACAAGCAATCCGTGTATCTCTGGTCTAAGGGCCGCGAAAAACGGACACCTTGAAGCAGTCAAATTTATTAAAACTAATTTTCCAAAAAAAGAATTTAATAAATTCAAATTTCAAAAAAATTACGCGAAAGAGTAAAGATGTTGAAATAAACTATTCTTTATTTCAAAGACGTATCTTTTGAGGGTTCTGTGGATAAGATACTATTTAGCTTACTTTGTAAAGCAGCATATATTTGTTAAGAAAAAAAGTTATGTTTAATTAAAATTACCTCTATTTTCTTTACACTGGTATGTATGTGAACTTCAAGACCTCTTTCTTTAAACATACATACATACATACATAGGTAAAACGTGTTTAGCTCAGTTCACTCTGATTCAACGCAAAGCGTAAAGCGAGTCCTTTCGTAAAAACTAAGAAGGACTCGACACCCCCGGCAATTGAAACTGCCACCTCGCTTGTGGATCACACCACCCAGCCATTGAAACTACCACCCCCTTAGTAGATCACACCACCTCGGCTATAGAAATGTCTCCTCCCACGGGGAGTATGTTGAACTCACCAGGCTCGCATGGAACTGGGAATTTATCGCTGTAACACCATTCACCCACAGATTTAGAGCGAACCGACAGCTCTTCATTAAACCCTTCACGCGACAACATGAGAACGTATAATCCAGATTCTGAACATCGGGATTTTCCAGTTGGAGGAAAAAATGCACATTTCCACGATATGGAGCGAAAACATGCGATCAAGCATCAAGCTTGATTTTTTATCTCATTATTATTTTAAGGCCTTAATTCTACTAATTGCTTTCCTGGGTTTTTTATTAATGTCCTTATCAAGTCACTCTTTTTTTATTTTAATAAGGTAACTTAATAATACGATTATGGGTTGAAAAAAATTGATCTATATCATCGTACCGCAATCTTCTTTGTTGGCCCAAGATACGCCAGTGGCGCAATATACTCATTCTGTCACCTTTTATACAATATTCTCTCTAATCTAAACCTGCCACAGTACCTACCTAAACAAATTCACTTATTTATCGAATCATGTACTTACATACGCTCCGATCTGCTGAACGTACGACACTATCCATCCCTGTCCATAACACAGAATTTTTAAGCTCGTCGTTTGAAGTACAATAAGCAAGACTATGGAATAGTCTCATTTCGGATATTGTGTCGTCTAACTCACTTTAGTATTTTCAAGAAAAAACTAAAGAAGGAATATTTATTCCCAAACACCTGATCCCGTTTTCCTCTCCTAGTTCTTACCCAATCCTTTCTTTGCTATGGTTTATTTTTTGTTTTAAATATTTCTTTATTTTTATTTACGCTTTCATTGATGTATGTACATGCATAATTTTGTCTTTTTTGTAATCTGGTTGGTTGGAAGAAATTATTAATAAGCTCGTCAGTGTCCACGATATTCGTTTATACTAATTGCATGTAACACATGAGATCTAACTGTCGATAGCGATAGTATGTATAGTTGAAGAATATGTACCAAACTATAATCCCATAAATACAAATTATTTAATATTTTAAGATATTTGATTTTCTATACAACACATGTACCTACATATGTATGTATGTCAAGATAGGATAGTATGGAGGTCAGTCCTTTGATCCTACCCAGAATATGAAAACAGAATGATGGTATGTATGTATGTTTGGAGATTAGTATCAAACAATTATGTCTTCTTAGATATCGTGTGTAGGCGATTGCCATACAAATTGTATGAAGCAATGTCGTCACTAAATTCAATTTTTATAAAAATTATTAAAAAAAAATTGAGATGTGGTAATACAATGATAATATTTTTTATATAAAATTAAATTATCTAGTTGGGGTGTTTCGGCTTTTTTTGATATTTTTAAAAAATTTGGAAATATAAGCAGTTAAACTCATAAATTTATCATGAAAAAAATATTTTTCTGAATAAAAAATGTTTGAGAAACCCTGGATTTTTTTTTAAAAAACTCATTTGAGATTTTGTATTTGTCTATGTTTATACCAAATTTCAGTGTTCTAGCTTTTATGGTTTCTGAGATATATGGAAAAATAAACCAAAATTTAAAAAGTTGATAACCCCTGACTGAAACAAAAATTCACACTTCTGAGAATAAAAGTTTTGTAGGCCTATAACTGTTTATATATTCTGAAAATTTGGGCTCTGTAAATTGAGCGGATCAAAAGTTATAAGACACACACACACACACACACACACACACACACACACACCACACACACACAGACACACAAAACTCACATAAAAAGTTCTACTCCGAATTCTGAGTAAATCCGTGTATGGGAACATATATGCTGCGAGGCCTCTAGTTCGTGTTATTAGCATGCAAAAAGTCCACTACACCATACAAAATTTTCCTTCGTACACGCATCTTGGCTTAATAATGTCGATTCATTAAGAGAATTGAATTCTCATGAACGAATCGACAGTTGGATTATGTACAAATAGATACATAAAGAAACAACTTTGAAAATAAACAACATAATACATATTATGTATATTGTCAAACAATATATTTTAAATACACTGATTTTACGTGTCATTTTTATGGAAGTATATTTTATAGTTTTGATGTGTGCGTATGTATGTGCATGTGTGTATGTGTATATGTGCATATATGCATGTATATATGTATAATGTATATTATTGTATTTTACTGAATAGCCTCACCTTAAGACAGGCGTAGCCGTTTAGGTGAGGTTATGATGAATAAAAAGAGAGAGGAGGAAGTTATTATGTTTTGTTGACTTTTTAGTTTCTTTTCTTTCTTTTTTGTACTTGCATTTTTACTGTATAAATAAATAAATAAATAAAATAAATATATAATAAAATATTTACGGCAACATTTGGAAGAAGATGGTTCCAAGGGTAAATACCTACTCTAGATAAACTGTTGACTCAACATTTAAATACTATATTCCACGTTTTTATACGTCATTAATTTGTTGGTATTTTCTACTTAGGTCCATTTACACTAAAACCGATTTCACTGTTACTATCTTTGTTGAATAAATAATTTTCATATATATTTATTTTTTACAGTATCGCATAAATACATTTAAATGTATATTCACTATTTCAACTCATATTAGATTGTTTAATAGTAAAGGTATAACTACATCATCATCATCATCTTCCGCCAGTCTTTGCCCACAGCAAGATATAGGTCTCCCGTCTCTAAGACCACTCCTTCTAAGATGTAATAAATAAAAATGTATTCCTAAGATCAACATCGCTAAGAATAATCTGTAATAAAACGATGTATGAAAGAATGTAAGATGAAGAAAGATGTCATTGATAGAATGAAAGTAAAATCATTGCATTGGGAGCACTGGGAAAGCTTACAAGAGTGTGGAAGGACAGGACCATCACAAAAAACACGAAGGCTAGATTCATCAGGGCTCTGATATTCTCGATGTTCCTGTATGGTGTGGAGACATATACACTTAGGGAGTCAGAGCGAAAGAGGATCGATGCTTTCGAAATGTGGTGCTGGAGGCGTATGTTGCGCATCCCATGGACAGCCAGAAGAACGAATGTGTCAATTTTAGACGAGCTGAAGATCGAGGATCATCTATCGACGATATGTTACAGGCGTATTCTTCAATTCTTTGGACACATTGCCAGATGGGAACCAGACTGCCTCGAGAAGCTTGTTGTAATGGGCAGCGTGGAAGGACGGAGACCTCGTGGTCGCTCAACGACCAGATGGAGCGATTTGGTTAAGTCCACAATGGGGTCTTCGGTGACTGGTGCTCTGCGTTCAGCCCAAAACAGACTGGCATGGAGGCGGGCCATACGTATGGCGACGGACTACAGCCGCTTTCCTCAGTCACGAGGAAAAGGACGAATATATGTATAAACTCATTGAGACGATTCGGCCATGGGGAGGATGAATGAGAAACGCCTGACGAATAAAATATACATTCGGTTCTCTCTTTATGTATGTATAATATCAAAATTACTTCGAAGATCAATACCCTGCTTCTACCTCTGCGTAATTACTAAGGTCACTTCGCGATCCGATTGACTGGATACATTTAACAATTCCTAATATTGTTTTGATGCTGTGGCGGGAAAATAATTTTACCTTTCCTCCTCCACGTGCCCTCTTCCCATCTCACTGTCTATTGTGGAATATGAATGGGTGGGTTGAGGGAGGTAGGGCATTAATTCTGGGCTTAATCCGTTAATTGGATCACTGTGAACAGTAGCAATGTAGCGGGTGGTGGTGGGTTTGGAGCGGGCCAGGTTTCAGTGGATGGAGGAACGCTGATTGGAGCTACACCCCCCCCCCCCTCCCCATTACTCCACATTTCCCTCCTCCAATTGCAGTTGACCAGGTAGATTGGTGAACTATTAAAATAAGGACGAAATTTAATTTCCCGACAGTTAGACATATTATATAATGATATTTGAAATTGGGATCCGATTTAAAGTAAAGAGTAAGCAAAGCTCATTGTATTTTTTTTTCATAAAGAATGAATATAACCTTGTAACAATAACATACCTATACATATTTATATTTTTTTTTATTAAAAGGGTACATCGACAGACATCCAGTTTACAATTTTCATAAAAAGAAGATAATATTGGTTATTATTATGAGTGCTGGACGTCCAATTATGTATGCACACTAAATTACATGAGCTCTTATTTAATCACACACGTAAGTTACACAAATAGATAAAATTCGATTACAAAAGTTAAGTAAAAAAAAAGAAGAAAAAAATTTACATAATTTAAGAAATTTAAGAAAAAAAAAATAAGTTATAGAAGTAACACAAGTTACATAAGTAGAAGTAAAAAATAGGTATATAAGAAGATAAAAAAAGTAAAAAGTATTCCATAAATAAATTAAGCTTGTTAATTTAATATTATTAGGTATTTATTGTTAATTTATTTTATTTTTTATCAACTCTAAAATATGAGAACATAAATTATGTACAAATATGTATATAGATTTATAGTAGTAAATATCAAAACATGTGTACAAATACACCCAAATTAAAAAAATAATTAAATGGGCATACAACGCTATACTTACTCCTCAAAACCATGTATTAACCAAAAATAATAAAAAACCACTAATACACAAAGTATTCGAATTTCGTATGGAAAATTTCCAGCATTTTAATGAAATGAGTTTGTAAAATTATATTTTCCAACTGTCGATTTGTTCAGGAGAACTTTGTTCTCTTAACATATCGACAATGTATCAAGCCAGAATACGCGAGAATTGTATGGAGAGGTCTACTTTTTTCACGGCTTTTCCAACTTTGAAGTCAAAAAACACCAACTTAGAGGCTTCGCAGCATATATGTTCCATACACGGATTTACTCAGAATTCGGAGTAGAACATTTCGTGTGTCTGTGTGTGTGTCTGTGTGTCTGTGTGTGTGTATGTCTGTGTGTGTGTGTGTCCGTCCCCCCCTTATAACTTTTGATCCGCTCAATTGACAGAGCCCAAAATTTCAGAATATATAAACAGTTATAGGTCTACAAAACTTTTATACTCAGAATTTTGAATTTTTGTTTCAGTCAGGGGTTATCAACTTTTGAATTTTTGTTTTATTTTTCCATATATCTCAGAAACCATAAAAGGTAGAACGTTGAAAATTGGTACAAACATAGAAAAATACAAAATCTCAAATTAGTTTATTCAAAAAAATTCCAGGGTTTCTCAAACATTTTTTATTAAGAAAAATATTTTTTTTATGATAAATTTATGAGTTTAACTGCCTATATTTCCAAAACTTTTACAATTATCGAAAAAAACCGAAACACCCCAACTAGATAATTTAATTTTCTATAAAAAATATTAACATTGTAGTAGAAGATCTCAATTTTTTTTTAACAATTTTTTTAAAAATTGAATTTAGTGACGACATCGCTTCATACATTTTGTATGACAGTCGCCTATACACAATATGTAAGAAGACTTAATAGTTTGATACTTCATCTCCAAACATACATACATACATACCATCATGCTATTTGAATATTCTGGGTAGGAAAAAGGATCTTCCTCCATACTATCCTATCTTGACATACATACCTACATATGTTGTATAGAAAACAAAATATCTGAAAATATTCAATAATTTGTATCTATGGGTTTATAGTTTGGTACATATTCTTCAACTATACATACTATCGCTATCGACAGTTGGATCTCATGTGTTACATGCAACTAGTATAGTCTATTATCGATAAAATACACACACACAAAGATACATGTGACTTTTAGAATACAATTTTAGAATGATACCTACTAGTCGATAATCTGAAATAAAAAAATAAACTTAAAAATTGCGAATTCATAACACCATAGTTTATTCCCTTGGGGTAGTGAGGATTTATTTTGCACGGAAGGCCCAAAATATCTAGCTTCGCCATTGCTCACTGATTTTTGAGATTTAGAAGATAAATATTAATGTGTTCCAATATTCTGTCAAGGATTGTCTAGCGTTAAAAAATAAAGTTCACTCTTTTTGGCATATTGATACGAAATTTATAATAAATTATTGAGGAACCAATATACATACATACATACATACCATCACGGCATATCCCACAATGTGGGGTAACCAGCGAAAGGTGTGCGGGTGTGCATTGCCTTATAAAAGGGAGCACAACACATCTATGTATACCCACATACCAGTCTCGTCTCACCTAAAAGGCACTACATTCAGAATGGTTGGTGAACCTCATTGCTGAACTATGTAAGATGTTATTTTTGCCTGTTGTATTTTCGATTACCCGGCTCTTACGGGACACTCGAAAACCATGATAGAAAAGAGTGGCCTTATGTAGGTAAGTATATATTCTATTACACGATATTTCCACAATAACCAAATTATAAGTAGGATCCGATAGGTACAGCAACTATGATGATGTACATATATATAACAAAGAGTGGCCTTATGTAGGTAGGTAAGTATATATTCTATAACACGATATTTCCACAATAACCAAATTATAAGTAGGATCCGATAGGTACAGCAACTATGATGATGTACATATATATAACAAAGAGTGGCCTTATGTAGGTAGGTAAGTATATATTCTATAACACGATATTTCCACAATAACCAAATTATAAGTAGGATCCGATAGGTACAGCAACTATGATGATGTACATATATATATAACAAAGAGTGGCCTTATGTAGGTAAGTATATATTCTATAACACGATATTTCCACAATAACCAAATTATAAGTAGGATCCGATAGGTACAGCAACTATGATGATGTACATATATATAACAAAGAGTGGCCTTATGTAGGTAGGTAAGTATATATTCTATAACACGATATTTCCACAATAACCAAATTATAAGTAGGATCCGATAGGTACAGCAACTATGATGATGTACATATATATAACAAAGAGTGGCCTTATGTAGGTAAGTATATATTGTATAACACGATATTTCCACAATAACCAAATTATAAGTAGGATCCGATAGGTACAGCAACTATGATGATGTATGTATATGTATATAACAAAGAAACTCGGTAACTAGGTACCCATTAGATATAATATATTAGTTTGAAATAACAAAACATTGCTTTCCGACCGACCCAACCGGAATATCTTTCACGGTCCAATGGACATGTTCTTCCGATTCTGTACTCCTGATTCTGTTTGCTATTCCTATAGAGATGTGCGAGTAGTTTCACCATTTTATATTATTATATCTCTTAGACCCAGACTATAGGTACTTGCCTCACAATCATATCATAATTACCAGGGTGAGGCATAACTAGTACACCTTCTTACGAGGTCACAATAATTACAATGTTTCTACTCAAAATATTCCTTATTTTTATTCCCTCACTCCCTCATTTCTTTGATTAAGTCGGCAGAGAGAAGTCAACCTCTAATCCACGCACGTTTTGTATGGCTTCTCAATTAACTAACAGGTTCTTTGACAAATATTTATTGAACACGCACTCAATAACAAGTTGTCATATTCAGAAGACTCGTGATGTTTATCACTTCACAAGATTCATACTGAAAACACAATTAAAATCTGTGTCTTCACCTGGACCCTTCGCTCAGGAGTCAGATGTCTAACCAACTAATCTACGAAGGCCAACAAATTTACTTGTTTATGTACTTTTGTTCAACCGTATACTCTTACCAATCCTCGAAATAACATCTTCTTTCACTCCATATCTTTCACTGAATAATAATTAGGTATCTATTGGGAGAGCCACACTTAAAGTGAAAACATCCGCATGTGCTTTGTGATCCGCATGTGCATTGAGATCTGTAAGTGGAATGAGATCCGCATTCCGCATGTGGATTTAGATCCGAATGTGGATAGAGATCCGCATCTGCCTTGAGATTCGCGTGTGGATTGCGATCCGCATGTGGCTTGCGATGCGTAAGTGGATTAAGATCCGTATGCGAATTGAGATCCGTAAGTGGAATGAGATCCGCATGTAGATTGAGATCTACGTGTGGATTTAGATCCGCATGTGGATTGAGATCCGCATATGGACTGCAATCCGCATCTGGACCATTTTTTTATCAATAAGTATTCAATGATTTTTTTAAGAAAAGAAAAATATTGCCGATAAAAAGATATACATTTCAATAAATAAAAAGATTTTATTGAAGTCATTTCAACTATTTTATTTTCCATTATTTGAATCATTCAAGATTGATTATAAATTAGAATAAAGCAGTGTGTTAATACCATACTGTAACCAACAGCATGTGTTCGTGTGTGCATTACATCATAAAAGGAATAACGACACATCTGTGTATCCCAAAACACCAGTCTAGCGTCACCTAATAAGGCACTAATAATTCAGAATGGGTGGTGGACTTCGTTGTTAAACAACATGAGATGTTATTTTGTCTCTTGTATTTTTGAAAACCCTGCTCTCACGGGAAACCCGAAAACAACGATACCTACCTTATAAAAAATAATTATGAAATAAAGAATTTTATTTAAAATATAGAATATTAATTTAAAATCAATCATTTCAAGAAATAGAGCGGAAAATGGTGATTAAAAAATACAGATTATTATCATTGTAGAGTTATTTGACTTCATTTGTAAAATGAAAATGTTTTTTTTTTCTTATATATATATAAGAAAACTCCTAACGTACCTAATTAGTGTTAATATATATTAAAATTTAACGAACAATAAAAATTCGAAGTCCCAGGAGATAAAACTTGGAATATAAGAAAACCGACACTCGATTAAATAAGAAAATAAATACTTTATAAGAAAAATTCTTAGATTTATTTCTTAGTGAGAGATTTTTCCTCCATTTTCAGTCCTTCTTGGAATATCTATTTCAGGAAAAATAATTAATAGAAATAATTTTACATTATGATTTAGATATATTTTTCGTTTCGTTTTCTATTTAATCAATTTATGTGAAGTGTACCGTGTCGAATGTCAAGCGTTACCATTAAACAAAATATCGATTACTTTTAATTAAAAATAATGAGATCGAAAGAAATTGTACGAACACTTTTCTTATTTATTGATCATACCAAAGATTCAAAAGATTTTAATTCGGATGAATCAATATATACTTATTATAATTACATAAATATTCCATTTAATTAGATTTATAATGGATGATTTCACGACTGACGCAAAATTTTGATACTTATTTTATTTCGTATAAGTTTAACAACAAAGGATTTTATTGTTTCGGTAATCCGTTTGTTGCAAACAACACAAGACCAACGAAATGGAATATTATTAGGACTCCTCACTACCCCAAAGGGATATAGTGGAGATTAATGAAATCGCAATTTTTAAGGATATTTTTTATATTGCAAATTATCAACAAGCATCATGCTGAGATTGTATTTTGAAAGTTTCATCACGATGTATCTGTGTGTGTGCTATGTAGGTAGGTATTATGTACGGCTTGTTTGCTCTACTCTATCACATTCGATTCTTTTCAAAATTCGCAAATTTGTACATCTAATACTCGCTTGGACCCCATTAGATTTTGAAGGATATCTGATCCGTGCTTCTCAAATTCTCAATGACTTTCAAAAGTTTCAAAGTGTCCCCAAGCTCAGGAGACTTGAAAATTGATATTTTTACTTTCGAATTGTTCAAAAGGCACTTCACTTTCCTCAAAAGATATCGAAGAATTATAAAGTTTTCATAATAAATAGTTAAATTCAAAAATAATTTGACAAACACATTGCATGAAAATGCTAAATATTTTCTATACAAAATTTGAATACTTGGTGGGGTGACTTGGTAGTGAGGAGTTCAGAGTTGGCCACAATACACTCGTTTTATGATAGATCAAATGAATCAAATGAATTTTCAAACTTTAAAATCTAACAATTACGATCGCGCAGAGGTTAAAAGCTCTAGTTACAATCACAATGTGTATAAAAAGTCTTATACATAATATATTGATCTGTGTTTCGCAAAGACGCGATAAAAAGTCTGAAACTTCAGCAGCAACATTTGGTCCAATATAGGAAATTAAAAGTTTAGATCGACGTCGCGATGCTTTCCATATTGTACGTAGGTAGGTACGTATCTAAGCGACGCCGACGCTCATCCTCTTGACAAAAAAATGAATTTACCTTTTTTTTAAGTGAAGAGGGATCCTCTGATTAACATAAGTAATTAAATCTGTCTGCCTCATTATAATTGTCTCACTAATTTACAAGTCGTAAAAATATTATATTTTCTAACCATCTTAAATATTCAAATACTTATGTATGTATATAAAATGGTATTCATGAAATAGAACCAAGCTTTCAGAATTAAAAATCATTATATAATAACCAATTCTTACACATTCTTACATGAAAGAGATTTCAATTACATACATACCATCACGCCATGTCCCTCGCGGGGTAGGCAGAGAGAGCCGAACGCCACTTATTTCTATCTTGACAGACATTCATTGCCTCGTCGACATTCATACATCCTCTTAAACATGTTCGTCTGCTGTTCACGCTTCTGACATTGCCGTCTTTCAAAATACCGTTAACATGGACGTGTCATCCCTTCCTTGGGCGGTCCCGACCTCTCATTTCATTCCTGTCCACAATGTATATTTCCTTCGTCAGGCGTTCCTCAATGTATTCACTTTCTTTCCTTATGTCCTCATTTCTAAACTCTATCATACATCCTACTATTACAGATTCTTCTTAGCTATCTCATTTCAACTGCATTTATTCTGCTTTCGTGCGACTTCTGCCATGTCCAGGTTTCACTTGCATACGTCAAGGTTGGTACTATGATATCATTATGAATGGCAACTTTAGCATCCTTTGATATGTTTGGATTATTTATAACTGGTCTAAGTGCTCCATTCACTCTGTTTCAATTAGCATGG
The DNA here is from genome assembly GCA_963576475.1 of Molanna angustata. Taxonomy (NCBI): domain Eukaryota; kingdom Metazoa; phylum Arthropoda; class Insecta; order Trichoptera; family Molannidae; genus Molanna; species Molanna angustata. The sequence continues at coordinate 609,448 of OY754967.1, forward strand.
TGTATTTGGTCTTGTTTTTTAATTATAATTTGTTTGTTTATTTATAACCAAAGACGACTCCGAGTGCTCTGCTTGGGAGCCTACAGAAGATTAACCAATACAATATAATACATTATGTCAGCCTACATGACTTATTTGGATATATATTTCAATTCTGAACAAAAGTGACAGGGTTCGATACCCGGTGGAGGCACAGTTACAAATGGCATTTTCTGTGTAGGTCAGTGTGATGCGATAAATAATATCAAAAGCATTCTCCAAATCCCATAGTTTACTTTTTAGCACAACGTAACAATCTAGTTGTTAAAAAACTAAAAATCCTAATTGTTTTATAAATTTTGTGCTGTCTTGATTTGATCTGAAACTCGACTGAATAAATATATGACTGACGGATCACATCTATGCTCTGTCAGTTCAGTATTCCCAAGATATACCTACTATTTCAGATTATTTGTGCAATCATGATGACTCCAATTCCATTTTTCAATCTGTATACAATAGTTAAGTTTATATTGTTTAGATTCTTTTTAAAAATGCAAATAGGTACAATCTTTATGTCTCCTGTGAAATATAATAATATGTACACTGCTATCCCTAGAACAGGTATACCTAGTTGGGCAGCAGTTATGTATTTTAATGACGATTATTTAAATGGTGTGATAAATAAAAAAATATAGTAAATTAATTAATATTTTTAATAAATAAAAATAAAAACACTTGTTTAAAATTAATTCCACTATTTATTTGAGGACTACAACCTACGACCGGTTTCGTGCTAATAAATAGTCCTCAAATAAATAGTGGAATTAATTTTAAACAAGTGTTTTTATTTTTATTTATTAAAAATATAAATTAATTTAAATGGAATTCCATCAAGAACTGACGATCAAAAAGTTAAATCTAATTAAATATAGCAAATATTTTACTAAAGATCTGTCCATTTGGGACGTCTGTCTGCGTTTGAGATGTGGTGCTACAGACGCATGGCTAAAGTTCACTGGTCAGAACACATCAGCAACGACGAGGTACTAAGTAGGGTTGGAGAGACAAGGCAAATTATGAAAAGAATTGCCCAGCAGAGAACAACTTGGATATGCCACAACATCCGGTACCCAGGCCTGCTTTTTACCATCGTCGAAGGAATGATTGATGGGGGTAACTGTAGAGGTCGCCCCAGAAACAATTATACAGACCAGATTATCGGTGACGGGCGCTGTAGCAGCTACAAAGAGATTAAGAGACTGGCGGACGATAGAGTTAAGTGGAAAGATCGAGTGTTTGGTGCAGACCAATCCTAGGATTGTAACCCAGAAGAAGAGCAAATATTATTGGCACATGAATTCGTCACACAGCGATTCGGGGGTTCAGACTATACTTTTAAATTATAAATGAAAATGGTTAAGGCAAGTTTATAAGAAGGTATCTGCCTATTTACCTCCACTTTCATTATATCCGAGTTATCATTTGATTCTCAAGAAAGTTCTGAAAAGCTTTACAAATTAAATTTCAAATAATGTCTTTTCGTTTTTATTAAAACTTGCACTTAAATTCAAATCCAGTTCCCCCACAAAAGAATCTACCTACCTACTTCAAAATTCATTTTTGTTATTAAAAATATCAAAGGTAAAAAATAATATTTTATCTTTCGTTTCAATTTTGGCTATTTCAAAAAAAATAACCAGGCACAAATAGTTAAAATATTGATTGTACATCTTTTTAAGTAGGTAATGTTCAAGTTTGAAATTAAGGAGAGAAATAAGAAGACCGCTGATGAGATGGAAGGACAGCTGGACCTCTTCCTCTCAGGATAGTCAACCTTCACAAACTGACAAAATTATGACCTAATCAAATATCAAGAAGAGGTTAAAGTTGAAATCATAAAAATAATATCCTTTTTTTTCTTTATTTCTTTGAAAAATTGATATTCTGGTATAAACATATACTCAGGAAAATCTTTATACTATTATCTTCAATTTGTACGTAATATAATTTCACAGTAGAATTGTAAGGATAGTTGAGAGCATCATCTTCAAATAACATACTCTTCCTAGAATAATCTTTCTTTTCTTTATACTTACAAACAATTGAATTGTACATTTATATTTATGTCAAAGTCAAATGTCTACGAAAATCACTCATTTTGTTATGAGTGGTACCTTATACCTGCCTTTATACTAAATTGTTCGTACAAACAATAATTTACTTTGAATCGACTCAAAAGAATAACAGGTATTTCAGATATTTCATGTTCCACGTTGGCGAAAAAATTGTGTGCGAAAATAAAGGACTACCTTATACATTCGATTGGTCGCTGGAGAAACATCCTATTCATCATTTATGTAGTTTTATTCATTCAAACAGTTCTCGACCATTCAAACAGCAGCATTCAAACAGTTCTCGACCAATAGTTGGCAACGTTAGATGCTGCGCCACTACAGCGCAGTAGGTCCTCGAGTGAGCAGGTAGCAGGGCAGGCAGGGCAATCTCGTAGGTGGTCAGTGGTCTGCGGCAGGCCGCATTCACACGAAATGCAGTCGTCGTCTGATATGATTCCCCATCTCCTTAGGTTATCTTTCGATCTGCCGACGCCCGTTCTTAATCTATTTAGTACTTACTTTACTTTACTTTTTGTATGGCTACGGCTTTTCCTGCGCCTTTGGCTGCGTCATTGAGTAGTTCCCTTCTACACTCTTGGCTCCCGTTCGGCCAGCCACTTCACAGCTTCTGAAGTCGCCCTATGGATGTCCATCCAGTCTCCTTCATACCTCCGTATCGGGCACTCCTCTACTAGATGCTGGATAGTTTGGCTTCTTGTTCCACAGTCACATTTTGGAGAATCCCTTTTTCCCCATTTCCACATTTGATAGTTACATCGTCCTTGACCTGTACGAATTCTGTTTTGCTGAATCCAAACTTTTCGGGGAAGGTTATAACCTTGGACCCTTTCGTTAGGGTCTAGAATAATATGTTTGTTTAATACCAGGTCTGAATCATTCCACCTCTCTTTCCATGCTCTAGGCAAGTTGAATTCGCCGAGTAGCTTCGACCAAACAGGCTTTCTGGACTTCAGTCGTTGTCTTGGTGGACGGAATATATCTTGAAATGCGGGAATTGCGGGATTCTTTTCAATCTTGGAAAGTTCTCTAGCTGTAGCCTGGCTCCTGCGCAAATCAGGAGGAGCAATGTTCGAAAGCACAGGGAGCCACGGGAGTGCAGTTGGCCTTACGCATCCGGTGATTGTCCTCATTGTTTTATTTAATTCGGCATCAAGGGTTTTGCAATGGACGCTTCTCTCCCACACTGGTGCGCAGTACTCCGCCGCACTATAAACGAGAGCAACCGCTGATGTACGCAGCACTTCAGCAGTGCTGCCCCAAGTTGTTCCGGTTCTATTCAGTGATTTCGAGGTGCGCCAGTCCAGACTGTGACCCGGGGGGAGATGATGGGGGGAGATATGGTTTAGCCACATAAATGTACAACAGTGTAAATATACTGTTTAATTCGACATTAGAATAGGCCATCTGAGACTGTTGGCCATGTCTTCAATAAATCTGTGCAATTCCTTGCCTATGCCGATGATATAGATATCATTGGACGATCGGAAAATGATTTTAAAACTCCTTTTAAAGCACTGGCCGCAATGGCGAGAAACATGGGGTTGATGATGAACGAGGGAAAGATAAAGTATAATAAGCAAGTGCATGGACACCGAAAACCGCCAGATTTGCGAGTTGACGATTACACATTCGAAACTGTTGGAGAATTTGTGCATCTCGGTACAACGGTGACAAACGACAACAATGTCTCGACCGAAATCAAACGTCGAATAGTGGCCACAAACAGGTGCTACTATGGGTTGCAGAGGCACATGAAGTCTCGTCACCTCACCAGAAAAATCCCCCTCTATAAGGGCCAGTACTCTCATATGGATCGGAATGTTGGGCAATCACTAAAACTGATAAAATAGCACTGCAAACTTTCGAGAGGAAAGTACTGAGAACGAACTACAGCCCGATTTGTGACAACGGAAAGTGGCGTATTAGATACAACCAGGAACTATATGAGCCGTACAAGGATCCTACCATCTTGAGTGAAATTAAAATCGAAAGGTTCAGATGGGCCATATGAAACCATTTTCAATATTTTCAAAATGTTTTTCTAGATTGGATTGGATACTCACAAAATATTTAATAATGGTTTAAGTAAAAACAAGCATGGTTTGAGAAAATATTGGAAGAAAAATATCAAGTCTGGTTTGGATTGTCTCAAACAGATGGCATTAGCGTAGATAAGGAATTTGATCGAAAAAGAAATTGTTTCTATAGAAATCAAAAACAAGACACTGACAAGTTAAAGTAACAAAGGTGCCTCGATTTTCCTAATCTAATCTTTCATACATACATACCATCACGCCATGTCCCTCACGGGGTAGGCAGAGAGAACCGAACGCCACATTTTCCTATCTTGACACACATTCATCGCCTCATCAACATTCATACATCGTCTTATACATGTTCGTCTGTTGTTCATGCTTCTTACATTTCCATCTTTCAAAATATCGTTTACATGGTCGTGCCATCCTTTTCTAATCTTTCATACGTTTCATTTTTCTTTTTTTTTAATATACTTTTTTAAATAAATCTCACTTCTCATCAGTCAGTTAATTTACAAATTTATATTTTTATTTCTCAAAAATATCATTCACTCCCAACAGGAAAAAATCTTCTGTTTGCGTATATGCAACAATAATAATATTCGATATGAATAATTACTAAAAACATTTGTAATAGTAGTAATAAAAACATCCTTGCGACCTGCGCGAGTCATGAGTTTGTTACATATATTGCAATTTCATCCATATTACCAGTGTTTCCAGCCCACAGAAGCAATATTTAGTTGAGAAACAAATTTATCTAAATTTCCCCTCCACTGTGGCGGAACCCAGGACGCCCGCACAGTTGCCAAACGGTTTACCAACCATACCACGGTGGTTGTTTTATTTGCATTAACACATCATAGATTTACTACTATTTGAATTAACACATCATAGATTTACTACTAATTCCGAGAGTACCATTCTCTTCCTTGAGTGATTTGAAAAACTTTTCAATTATAAATTATTACAAATATACCTATATGTAACCTTATATTTTATTTCAATTATAAATTATTACAAATATACCTATATACCTATATGTAACCTTATATTTTATTTATTTATTATTTATTTTTACTTCAAATCCTCGCACAGTCAGGCACATAACATTTATAACGTAAATATCTTAAAATATTTGAAAGGATCCCACTAAGGCTAAGGCTGTATGTGGGAATTATATTCAAAATAGATACAGCAAAATCCGACATCAACCAAATTAACTGAATCTAACCTATGGAGCAAGAACAGAAACGGTGAGAACAAAACAGCTACTCAGAACAATAAAGATCTAAACGCCTATATTGGGCAAAACCCTCAGACAGAATTCCCAATAAGGAGATCCGCAGAACCCGCAATGTGGAGAAGACAATACTGGAGAAATCATATAGAGAGGATGAATCCAGAAAGGCAGCCAAATATTGCAATGCGCAAGATACCAGAGGGAAGACCATCAAAGAGATGGAAGGAGAGGCTGGACATCTTCGTCCCAGGACTTGTAGAAACAGAAAAAAGAAGAAGCATTGATTTTAGTCTTGTTATAATATCAAATATCAACACTTGAAATTTTCCCGTTTGTTCGTTCAAAGTGAGCAAAGTTAATTGTTGGTATAATGGTTTCAGAAAAGCGAGCACTTAATGCTATAGGTATCTACCTCCCGCTATTGCTGAAGGTAATCTAAAGTAATAAAGCAATCAAAATGTTAGTGTATGTGTGTGTGTGTGTGTGTGTGTGTGTGTGTGTGTGTGTTTGTCTCACGCCTTCTGAAAAACCAAGAGCATCTAAAAATCTAATTTAAGTGCGAACATGTACCAGTATACCTGATGCAGTGTCACGCTAAAAAGAATGCGATAAAAATGCTGAATTTTAAAAATATTTAAATAATTATTTTTTTCATACAAAATTTTCCAAGTCATATCTGTCAAAAAAGTGTACATTTTGCACGCAAATATCTGTTAGTTTAAAAGTTAGAAGTAGGTATTTACACAAAAAAAATATATTTTGAAGTATAACTTAGCGTTTAAGTGAAAAACATGGTGAATATTTGGTATAATTATAATGTTTAACTTATTTTTAAAGTAAGCCTTTTGTACATAAACGCCGCCATTTTAATATCTTTTCATACAATATTTCATTTTCCCACCGAATGAATATGTTCTTGAAAATAATAAACCTTTGAAATAAATGTAATTATGAAATAATAAAATGAAACACAAGACATTACGGCAAGTTTTAAGACATATATTGTAAAAATGTGTTATTTATTAGTAAAGATATAGGCATAATAAAATTGCATAATTTGTAAATAATATTTGATTTTTCTGACAATTTTCATTTTTATGGCATCGAACAAACCAATGTAGGTACCTACATATTCAAAAAATGTATCCGAACCATTCGATATTACTTATGTGTTCGAATCGTTTCCATGGCTACAGAAAGAATGTGATATTCAAATAAAATTTGTTAGGAATCGAATTTATTTAGAAGGTTGTTGTAGGTAGGTACCTACCTAATACTATTTACTTACAAATCAACAATAATATACCTATACTGATTTCCTATAGGAAAATTATTTTATTTATTTATTTATCAACCGTTTGTCCGATTATAATGAAACTTTGGTGAATTGTCGAGCGTATGCCCAGGATGGTTTTTGAATTTAAACTTTTTTCTTATTCTTCTTCTTCTTCGTGTATTTGGTCGTTTTACCTATGAAGGGGGAGTATCCTGGGAAAAGAAGGTCCGACTGTCCCTCCATCTCTTCACAGGTCTTCCAGGACGGGTTCTGCATATAAACTTTTTTCTTCTTTTTCTTCAACGTGTACTTGGTCATCTTACCTATGAAGATGAACTATCCTGGGAGATGAAGGTCCAATTTTCCTTCCATCTCTTCGCAGGTTTCTGGATTTAAACTTTTTTCTTCTTCTTCTTCATCGTCTATTTGGTCATTTTACCTTTGAAGGTGGACTAACCTGGGAGAAGAATGTCCAATTTTCCTTCCATCTCTTCGCAGGTATCTGGATTTAAACTTATTTCTTCTTCTTCTTCTTCATCGTGTATTTTTGGTCATTTTACCTATGAAGTTGGAGAATCCTGGGAGAAGAAGGTCCAACTGTCCTTCCATCTCTTCGCAGGTATCTGGGTTTAAACTTTTTTCTTCTTCTTCGTGTATTTAGTCATTTTACCTATTAAGTAGAGCATCCTGGGAAAAGAAGGATCTTTCATCTCTTCGCGGTTCTTCCAGGATGGTTTCTGGATTTAAACTTTTCTTAACCGACTGATGGGACGGGATGTAATGAAGGGAAGGGAGGCACTAAAGGGCCTGAAGGGACGGGAGGTATAAAACTGCCTGAAGGGACGGAAGGTACTGAAGGGCCTGATGGGAAGGGACGTAATGAGGGATTAAAGGGACGGGAGGTACTGAAGGGCCTGAAGCGGCGGGTCCTGGAGTCTGATTCTTTTTCTTCTTAATTTTATGTAGACCTTTAGGGCAGTTTTTATACAAACTATTTCCTATTGTCTAAATCATCTTCTTCTTCTTTTATGTATACATTTGGGTCATTTATTTATAAAAATTATTTCCTTTAGTCTACATAATTATTATTCTTCTTCATTTAAGTACGTAGACTTTTGGGAGAGTTTTAATACAAACTATTTCCAATAGTCTTATTCATTTTCTTTTATACAAACTATTCAGTATTTATACAAACTATTTCCAATAGTCTAAATATTCTTCTTCTTCTTTTTTGTAGACCTTTGGGTGAGCTTTTATACAATCTATTTCCAATAGTCTAATTCTTCTATTAGGTATATGTATTTTTACTTATTTTATGTAGACCATTGGAATAGTTTTTTATACAAACTATTTCTTATAGTCTTATACTTATTCTTCTCTTTTTTATTTAGTCTTTTGGGTTAGTTTTAAGTCTAATAGTCTATTGTGCAGAAATATTATTAACGATATGCACACTTGATGAAAATACATATGAAATGAATGGGATATGGGATGTGACGATATAACCTGCACTAGAATCTTTTCAATACTTTTGTTTAATTAAATTTAAACCATTTATATCATCCTATTTTGAATAATTTTCAACACCTAATATTTAAAGAATGGGGGTTGTGGCCATTACTGAACTCTTCACAACATTTATATTCAAATTAAAAACTATTTACTATAGTTCAAGTCTTCTTCTTCTTCGTTAATGAAGACTTTCAGTCAAATTGAGCAAAAATATAATGCACACTTGATGAAAAAATATAAAAACGAATGGGATGTGACCAATACTAGATCTTTTCAGTACCTACGTTTGTTTAATCAAATTTTAACCACATCCCAACATCGAAAATTATTAAATTTTCAATAGGTACACATTACAATTTGTTTTCGATGATAATATTTAAAAATGGGGGTTGTGGTCAAACCAATCTCTTTACAACGTTGATAAACAGTCATATTTAAAACCATTACGCATAGTCCATGCGAGCAGAAATTGTATAAATATTATACTTCATTCACACTTTATAGCAATATATAAAAAAGAATGGGTTGTGGCCATCACTTGAACATTTTACAATACTTAAACTCAATCAAATTTCAAACCACTTTTTATAGTCTGATATTGCAAAATAATTGGGTGACAATATTATAAAAACGATTGCTTTTTCTTTCACAATTTTACATTCTTGGCCAACGGCGGGACATAAAAGCTAGTAATAAATGTAAAGATAAAATTCTCTTAAAGTTGTAATATTTATGAAAACATTTTTTGCATAAAGTGGCTGTTTATCTTAGTAATAAGATATAACGACTTGAGTATTGAAAATTTTATAATCATTCTGTAGACAACTTTATTTACTATAATATATAATATATACTATAGATATTATCTATTGTAACTAAACTACAAACTACAAACTTTCTTTGAAATTTCTTCGATTAGCCAAGACTAGGTGCAAAACAAGTGTAATGTAGAGTTCAAATTGTGAGTCTCGGTATTATATGAATGTTTATACGATTTGCTAGTTTTCTTTAAACAAAATCTCCTTAGATACTCATATACATGCAATGCATTAGAATGAAGCGAAAAATTCTTTTGTGAAATACGATTATTTGACATTCAAATAATTACTTAATTCGTGGTTGAAAGAAATTATTTTGTAATTTGAATAGTTTAAAAATGTAAAAATCATGAATACATGTTTCTAAATATGAATCAACGACAAGTTATTAAAATGTATTGTGGGCTTTAACGAAATAAATGTTCATGATCATTTTTCGATCCCTGATAGATTTGAATATTTTATTGATTATTAACCCATAGGTATACAATGTAAAAAGAAAACAATATTCAAATTATTTGTTATAGGTATACAGGGTTACAGGTTTAGTCGTACAGAATATTAAAGTACGTTATTATTCAGGTCATTTCTGATGGATTTGATGCAAAATGTTAGGTCCGAAACTTAACCATTATGGAGATATTGAATTTTAAAGATTAAAAAAAAAAAAAAATTGGCTATTTTATCATTTTTTTACGGATTAGAGGTCTTAAGGTCCGTTTTTTTATGTATCTAGTTAGAGGGCATGTCAAATAATAAAAATGATTAACAAAAACTGAACCTTCTACTAACAGCTTAAAAATACAGCTCGACAACAGTTAGAATTAAAGAATTATCACAAAGTGTTTTTAACTTTGAAGCGCCCTTAAGACCTCTAATCCGTAAAAAAATGATAAAATAGCCAATTTTTTTTTTTTTTTAATCTTTAAAATTCAATATCTCCATAACGGTTAAGTTTCGGACCTAACATTTAGCATCAAATCCATCAGAAATGACCTGAATAATAACGTCCTTTAATATTCTGTACGACTTAACCTGTAACCCTGTATTGACGAATTTCACTGTAGGTAATAAACGAATTGAAACGCTCGTAGCACATCATTTTCCTTGCGTGAAAAATGGACGGACCCGACTTTATTACCTGCTATAGTAAAAACAATTCTCCTCCACCGAAAGACAAATAAAGTCAGGGTCGTCCCTGGCTCGACAGGTACCCTTGGTAAAAATGAAAACAAATTAGAATTGGCAATGACTTTCTCATTCAATTATTAACAATATTATAAACTTTCGAGGTCTGTTTAATAATTTATATTATTAATTAAGTTTCAAAAGAACTGCTCTGTGGCACGAAGGGTGACATATTATGTCATTTTCATTGTTTTTTTTTAAAATCTTACTGTCAATAGAATATATTATACAAATAATATGGACAAAGAAATTTTCATTTCCTTGGAGTAAAAATTTTCAATTTGCTTCCAATTGAATTGAAGAAAACTACAAATATAAACAGCTTTAAATGTGGATTAAAGAAGTGGGTAAAAGAAACAGACAAGACAGTGATAAATAAACAACTCTACGTTAACATACAATGACACACACGCACACCTAAACAATATACCTATATAATTATAAGCTGCTTCAGAACAGGTTTTTAACCTAGTGAAGCAATTTACATTCCGCATCTAGTTCTTAACGATCTTTTTTTGTAAAAATATTGTATTGTTAACTTTGATGTGTACCTTGTATATTATTTCTTATGTTACAAATAAAATAAAAAATAAAATATTAAAACGCAAAGAGAAAACGCGTATGGAGGAGTATGAGATTTGACATACACACTTACAGTTTATATGGAGGAAGCAGGAGTGCAGATAAACTGTCAAAAATAATATTTTTCATTGAATCTATAAACCTGATGTTTTGAAACAATATGTATAGTATATATTGAAATACCATCAATGGCTTACATTTATAGTATAATATATTTGTTTGATAGGCTGTTTATTGTTGCGAAACATTTGAATTATTCATGCCTACCTTTATCTACAATATATCGAATGCTTCCTTTTATACCCGGCGTTGTCTGGCTCAGATATTTTATCAAAAATAATTATTAAAATATTCAAATACTAATTTAATACAATCAACTCCAAAATACCTTATATGTTCGATTTAATCTTTTTTAGATGAAAAAAAATAAATACAATGTGATAATACGGCGCAAAATCATCATCGGGGCAAGCAAGATAATAAATTAACAATGCGTATTGCTTTGAAATGAAGATGACAATCTAATTTCGTGACGAACAATGACAAGTATGACCAAATATGTGGCGTCAAAACTGTGGCGTCATTTTGATTTTTGTTTATTATTGATCTATGAAAAATATCGTCGGTAAATGGTACCTAATAATGGCCCTTTAAGAGCACTTCTTTCATCGATAGTTGAATTATTATATGGTCAGAAATCAAATGATCAGAAAAACAGCTCTTTCAAAAGTAGATGTGTGAAATACTTCTTCTTCTTCGTGCCATATCAGGTGCCCCCGATCACTGTTGAGAAGGCATCTCTATCCGCCGCCGTACGGAACAATCCGCCGACGTCTCTGATGCCGGTCCACTCACAAATGTTGCGGAGCCATGACATCTGACGTCTTCATATTCTGAGGCGTCCCTCTATTTTAGCCCTCTAATATTTGATGGTCCCAAATACCTTTCGTCTTTTAACTGTGTCAACTCACATTTGATATTTTATTAACCCTGGAGATTTTCAGCCTGCTGCGATGCTGCCATATATCAAAGGCTTCCAAATAGGTAAGCATAATATTAAGGGCCTTTATGATCCAGGTTTTAACTCCATATAGACCATATGTAGCACTTCACCAGGCGCTGCCTTATTTTTGCAATCGTAGCAAAACAGTGTCTTCATTCTGAAAATCATCGCGCGAGGTTTTTCCATGCGGCACCTCAGTTCTTTGTCAGGATCTAAATCATCAGTGAGAAGGTATTTAAAAGATTTATAGGTATAACTTTCTTTATTTAGTTATATAATCAAATCACAAAATTAATACTTTTTCTTTTTTTTTTTTTCTTTTTTACAATAAAGATGAATATGTCCTTGTTAAACAAGTACATATACATCTTCCTACGTCCCCTAAAATAAGCATAAATGCTTGTGCTATAGGTGAAAGAAATCGGTCGAGGCAGGATTCGAACTCGCGACCACTGGATTACTAGCCCAGCGCGCTAACCGTTCTGCCATCGACCCATCTAAATACGAATTAGAAGATTCATTCAATGCTACGTAGTGCGCTTCTTTGGAAAAGTATAACTGACCCAAATCCTAAAAGATAGTGTCCCCTACGTAGCCACGTTGAAAAAAAATACTAGACGGATATCGTAAACTATTTTGTTAAGTTAAAAAAGTCGTTTTATGATTCTATTGATCTTATGACCACTGATATAAAAACTATGACACCAAACATATATACAACAAACATGCAATAATACATTGATTTTTATATATAAGTAATAAATATACACTACACACTTAACATATTATTTGTACATAGGTGAATCTTTGTATTGTTCTTATACAAATAAAGGTACATATATTGGTATTGTTGGTAGATAGATATATTATGTACATATGTAGAGGTACAGTTTACTTACTTAATAAGACTGCCAGAAAATTCAATACACAATATACCAACACTAAGTTAAATAATATACAAATAAGTTCTTATGCCTACACAATATTATAAAGACGTCAGAGAGTTAAAGTCTATAAGTATTAAGCCGCGTATTCATTATGATGCCGATTAAACATTATGTTATGATGGAACATGTGATAGTAAAAGTTATAATATTTTGACTATCATATGGAGTTCTGTGACATCTAAAGATATAATAGAAATCCATATAATAATTATATCCATGATATAGGTAATCGTGAGGGTTTTGATTTCACCGGTTGGATCAGACTTGCCTCCCAGGACTATCGTTTGAAATGATTTAAAGTTGAAGTTTAAAGTTAAAAGTTATCGAAAGCCATTTGTAAATGTTGTTTAAGTGAATTTTCAAATAGAATATTTAAATATTTAAATTGAGTTTTCGCATTCGAGACATTCATTCATCTCATTTTTAGTTTTCATTTTACTTCTAATACCGATCAAATATGACTTATACAAATATTATTTGTATAATTTTATTACTTCTCTAATGCATTTTTCGGCTAAAGCCCCTTGCGATCAACGAATCAAAAATACCTAATAAATAAATGCTAATCACATCACATATTACCTTGAATATTTAGCGATCGATTTTAATTAAATTAAACAACTAAAATAATATCTTTTCCTACAGTCAAAGATAATGATATCGTCAGGTTAATAGTTATCGTTTTTTGTTTATACCCTCTCTCCCTCTCTGTCTTTTGTAACAACTGTCCCCTTCCTATCCAATCCATCCCCTCTAGCCAACAGTCATTAGGTAGGCCACACTTTGTAGGCTTCCATCCGACCCGTGGAATTAACAACTTTCATACTCCCCAACCCCAGTTTCTAGGTTATATCACTTATATTACACGCCAAATCTGCAAGCTTGAATCCCAAATATAGCACGCTATCAATTACACCATTGATAACAAACAATTTATCCTATACTAGTTGCATGTAACACATGAGATCCAAATGTCGATAGCGGTAGTATGTATAGTTGAAGAATAAGTACCAAACTATAACACATAAATACAAATTATTTAATATTTTAAGATATTTTAGGTTTATAGGTTTTCTATACAACACATGTACCTAGGTATGTATGTCAAGATAGGATAGTATGGAGGTCAGTCCTTTGATCCTACCCAGAATATGAAAACAGCATGATGGTATGTATGTATGTTTGGAGATTAGTATCAAACTATTAAGTCTTCTTAGATATTGTGTGTAGGCTACTGTCATACAAATTGTATGAAGCAATGTCGTCACTAAATTCATTTTTTATAAAAATTGTTAAAAAAAAAATAAGATGTGCTAATACAATGTTAATATTTTTTATAGAAAATTAAATTATCTAGTTGGGGTGTTTCGGTTTTTTTTCGATATTTTTAAAAAATTTGGAAATATAGGCAGTTAAACTCATAAATTTATCATAAAAAAAAGTATTTTTCTTAATTAAACATGTTTGAGAAACCCTGGATTTTTAAAAAAAAAAAATTTGAGATTTTGTATTTGTCTATGTTTATACCAATTTTCAGCGTTCTAGCTTTTATACTTTCTGAGATATATGGAAAAATAAACCAAAATTTCAAAAGTTGATAACCCCTGACTGAAACAAAAATTCACAATTCTATACCTAGGTACATGTGTTGTATAGAAAACCAAATATCTTAAAATATTAAATAATTTATATATATGGGTTTATAGTTTGGTAGGTACTTATTCTTCAACTATACGTACTATCGCTATCGACAGTTGGATCTCATGTGTTACATGAAACTAGTAAATACACATAAATCGAGCGGTCCCACCAATTATTATAACCGCAGTAGTTCAGGGGAGACATATATTTTATTTTATTTTTTAAAAAGGGTACATCGACAGTCATCCAACTTATAATTTTCATAAAAAGAAAACAATATTGGTTATAATAATGAGTGCTGGACGTCCAATTATGGATGCACACAAAATTACATGAGCTCATATTTAATCACACACGTAAGTTACACAAGTAAGAGTTAAATAAAAAAATTACATATGTTAAAAAAAATTAAGTAACATAAGTTATAAGTACAAGTTACATATTAAGTAGAAGTAAAAAAAAAGTTACATAAGTTAGAGAAAAGACAATTTCAAGCTGATCACAATCAAATAGACCTTCTTAAACCAACAGGCGCGAGTTAACTTTTTTTCTTAAAAGCAGAGAGCGAATCCGCAAACACGTCAAATATGCTAAAGCATTGTCACCTGGCATTGTTCGTGGCTTTCATTTTTCACCAAACAATACCTCAATACTTGGCGTTAGAAATGAGTTTCATTATCATTCGATAGATGGCGACGGCATTCTCAGCTTATTCTCAAACTTTGCCAATTTACAATTCAGCATATTTATTATTTTTATATAAAATTAAAAAAAAAATGTGACTGAGTCAGTAAAAAGGCATAATTGGTTAACGTTAACCAAGCGCTTAAAGGGATGACGTAAACAAGCCGATGACAGGTTGTAAGCCCTGTAGGTGACTGATTTCCCAATCCTCCAATAAAATATATATGCCTGTAATTTTTCAAAAAAATACACACGAATAGGCACTTACCGACACCGGTATGTTAAAGACCTGGGGGGGAAATCCGGTTAAACTGTGAAATCAAAACCCTCATGATAACCTTTATCGTGGATATAATTATCATATGGAGTTCTATATAAAATCTAAAGATATTATATTTTATGTATTTTGTAATCTGGTGTATAGGGGTGGATACATGCAGCAAGCGTCGTAAGGTAACGCACACCTGTCGCTGGTTATCTCGCATTTCGGAATACGCCGTGATGGTATGGATGAATGATACGTGTAGGTTTTGATAGGTATGCAATATTTCAATTCCATATAACTGTAACTTTAAAAGCCAAGATGACAGCTACCATTGGTTGTCAATCACTGTATAAATAAATTTATTATTGATGCTTCAAAATCATTGGTGACAGTATGTATTATTAGTTTAGGTCGTACCTACCTGAGACATGTTACTAAATCTACCATTTGTTGGTAGGATATATCTATCCAGTGGCGTAACAGCATTATAGCATAGTCACGAGGCCCCCTGTTTGGTAGAGGTCCGATTTTATTAAAATATTTTTTTTTATATTTTATTGTGGCTTATATATATTTTATTGTGTATTGAATACTTTCGAAAGAGTATCAACGTAAACATTTTTTTTTATTAAAAATATTAATTGAAGGAATAAAATGTCCATTCTATACTCAAATTGTATACATAATTAATTATTAGGAAAATACATTCATTTTAAAATTGAAACTTCAAAAGTTTAAATCGTATTTGCACTATCATTACATACATCCCATTACTGTAATAACGTTAAAAAAATAGTAAGCGAAATAGTTACAAGGACTAAAATACACATAATCACAAAATCAAATATAACATAATAGATTATCCAACAATTCAACCTGATTTCAATGATTAAGTTTTTAATCAGTAGTGTAAAGAAACGATAAAAAAATATGTTAATGGTCCAAAGGTAAATGATTCCTATATATTTCACGAACGTATTATTTTTTTAATTAAAACTATTGACGGTTCTATAAAAATAAGATTTAAAAAATATATAAATAAAATATCCTTGCAAATACATAAACGGAACTTTGAATGATGAAGACGATCGAAGTAAGAATAACAGAAGAGCGTGTATGAGACGACGCATGTGCGTGAATGAAGCGAGAAGTGTATGTCAAGAGAGAGGAGTCTGGCGTTCGGATCTCTCTAACTACCCCAAATGCTGATCAATGCATACAAAAAGGCATAAAAAATAAGCTTTTTGGTGACTGTAAAACTCAAAACATTTTATTAAAATACATTATATGTAATTGCCCCTAAATAGTGTGCAAACATGCTACAAAAAAATGTAATGTATTATTTTAAATAAAATTATGTTATGGGAAGGTCCTTGCGTAATTTTAAAACGAGGTCCCTAATTTTCTAGATACGCCACTGAGCGTATCATAGTATAATAGATTACGTAACAATATTTGATAGAGCATGTCTCTAGCAACCATCCCAGCCCAATGTTCTATATTCAACACAATATTAAATGTATCAGTCACCACCTCGTATAATAATGATTATATTATGAAACATCCTGTACATACCAACCTCAACATCGTGGAATAGATTCCCTTTGACGTATATTAGATATTAATTTACTTTGGAATTAATACACAACTTCCTTCATTTCATGCTATCATAAAATAACAATAAAGATACTAATAAAATATTTTATTATCTAATAAAAAATGATACAATGCAATGTGGCGGACTTTTTGGGAGAAAATTCTGCAGCTAAAAGAACAGTCATTATTGTAAAAACGGCAATAAAATTAACAAAAAAATCTCAAGTAAAAATGAAAAATATAAATGTGTATTTATTTTAAATTTTTATTTTAATTTGATTCCGGTAAATTTACAGTATAAAAACATATTTTATATAGATGCATTAGTATAAGACTAAAACCATCAAAAAATTTATCAAAATTAATGACATTAAAATCTAACTCAGTACATAAAATTGAAATTGATTGAAGTAAAATAAATACACAAAAATAATTTAGGTTTCTCTCTATTTAGACAATTTAATATGTTAACTTATATGGCTGAGAACACTCTTAAAGGGTGAAGAGCCAAAAAAAACAAGTCTAAAACCAATAACAAATTTCCACATTATCTGCATATAAATAAAGTAGACCTGGTAAGATTGTCGTTCTGGATTTGCGAATGTTTGTGCACGACTATATTCATGTCAGTCTGCCCTAGGCTGCCTGTTCTTACATTCGTTTGAAATCTTTCTATGTGGATATCGGCAATTTTACAGTAGAGTAAAAAACTTACAATATTACATTTTTATAATATTACATTTGAAACAGTATAAAAACACAAAGCCTCACAAGCTGATATGTTTTTTTTATTATTTTCAAAAGAAAGTTAGTTTAAATGTTATATAATAAGAATTAAATAATGCTTTTATGCTTTACTCGCCGAGTCGCCAAAATTGATATATGTGAATTTACCCTGAAGATGACAAAAATACCAACATTCTGATATATGCGTCCCTATCGTAATTAGACCTCAAATGGCACGAAGTAATAAAATCCGACACAGGGAGAGTGAGCAATTCACGTTGAACAAATGGTCCCTTTTGCATTGTGGGTCAGATTTGCTTTCCTCGCGTTGTTCCACCATTCTTTCAGCTGTCAAATATTCGAAAGTTACCTACTTTATATTTTTATCGTAATTAATATGTATTGATTTAGTTTATTTTCCAATATTTAATAACTTTATATTTTATTTTCTTTCAGAATCAAATTTTAGCCTATATAGTTACAAAAAAATGTAAGTTGAAATTTCAATTCTCGATGAATTTAGGTAAATTTTAAATCAACATTCACATATGGAAAGAACGTAGGTATTTGTTTAAAGATATTTTCATAAATGAGTTGGTGATTATTGTATTTCGGTGTACAGGTTATGTCATTCTTCTAGGAGTAGGTTAAAGAGTGCAGAAGGAATGGCACATGAAAATAACATGTTGCGAATGGTTGCACTTAGGGCAAACGAATCTAAAGAACAGCAAGAAAGGAGATGTGAAGCCAGTAGATTACAAATGACGGCGTATAGGGTATTACAATTTCTGCAGCAAGAAAGAGGAAGTACAGATTTTCAGTCTTCAAGTAATTGGATAGAGGTAGGGAGTCGTGATAATTTAATGATAATAGATCAGATGAATATGCAAGACGTTGAAGTAATTGAAATTACTGCACTTGAATGCGCCATCTTAGCAGCATTAAAAGTATAAAACAGCCTCTAAGTCTTCAAGTCATAAGGCCCCTGAGTCAAATTGAAAACGCTTAACAATATCGCCAAACACTATTTTTACTCTCCACACTATGGAATAGGGGAGAGTCATGATTTCGCAAAATTTAAGCGTATTTTTTTTACATCAATTTCTCAATGGGTATCATGTAGAGAATGCACACTATGAGTTTCGTCGTGATGTGTTTGTGTGTATGGCGTATACGCCGTACGCCGTACGCCGTAGCATTTATCTTTTTTATATAAGTCTGATCGACTTCATATTGACATCATATGTGTAAAGTGCAAAGACCTAGAGCTGATTAGTTTTCCATAGACAACTTTTGATTTCTTCTCTATGAATTCATCATTTACGTTGTTTTTTTTTTGTGTCCTCTCTGCAGCCCAAACTATAAGTCCGATTGACTTCATATTGATATCACATGTGTTAAGTCCATAAACTTAGAGCTGATTAGTTTTCCATAGACAACGGTTCATTTTTTCCCAATGTTTCTTTATGATTTCATCTATTTAAACTGAAAAAATGCTCTCACGACCTGGAAATTAGAGATATTTTAATTTGGTTTCAACTATTTATACAACACCAAGAATCTTCATAAAATTGTATTCAAAGTTGGTCAATGTTAAAAGAAAAATATTCAACGGTTTCAAAAATTATATTTTATTTAATGGATATTTGTATGAAACTTATATGTAACAAGAGAATTTTTTTATATTTGGCAATGTTCAGTTCATTGATTTCATATTGATATAAGAATATTAATAGCTTGAACTTAGAACTGATTAGCTTTTCATAGATATCATAAAATTTCTTCATATGATATCACGTGTCAACATTGTCAAAATGCTCTAACGCTCTTTGAAACAAAATTTATCTGCTTTTTTTAAAATATTTCATACAACATAAGCAGTCTTCACTATACTGCATTAATAGTTTGTCTATCTTAACATAAAAATATACTATCGGAAGAAAATTTATATTCCTGATAGTAACATTTAGTATGAATAAAAATGTAATTAGATAAATTTCTATGTATGGAAACGTTCAGTAATTTGATTTCATGTTATAATGTAAAGAGCTTGAACATAGAACTGATTAGCTTTCCATAAATAACAAAAAAATCTTCATATGATATCACGTGTCAAAATTTTGAAAATGCTCTCGCGTTCTTTAAATCAAAATTTATCTGCTTTTTTAAAAATATTTCATACAACATAAGCATTCTTCACTATACTGCATTAATAGTTTGTCTATCTTAACATAAAAATATACTATCGGAAGAAAATTTATATTCCTGATAGTAACATTTAGTATGAATAAAAATGTAATTAGATAAATTTCTATGTATGGAAACGTTCAGTAATTTGATTTCATGTTATAATGTAAAGAGCTTGAACATAGAACTGATTAGCTTTCCATAAATAACAAAAAAAATCTTCATATGATATCACCTGTCAAAATTTGGAAAATGCTCTCGCGTTCTTTAGAACAAAATTTATCTGCTTTTTTTTAAATATTTCATACAACATAAGCATTCTTCACTATACTGCATTAATAGTTTGTTTATCTTAACATAAAAATATACTATCGGAAGAAAATTTATATTCCTGATAGTAACATTTAGTATGAATAAAAATGTAATTAGATAAATTTCTATGTATGGAAACGTTCAGTAATTTGATTTCATGTTATAATGTAAAGAGCTTGAACATAGAACTGATTAGCTTTCCATAAATAACAAAAAAAATCTTCATATGATATCACCTGTCAAAATTTGGAAAATGCTCTCGCGTTCTTTAGAACAAAATTTATCTGCTTTTTTTAAAATATTTCATACAACATAAGCATTCTTCCCTATACTGCATTAATAGTTTGTCTATCTTAACATAAAAATATACTAACGGAAGAAAATTTATATTCCTGATAGTAACATTTAGTATGAATAAAAATGTAATTAGATAAATTTCTATGTATGGAAACGTTCAGTTATTTGATTTCATGTTATAATGTAAAGAGCTTGAACATAGAACTGATTAGCTTTCCATAAATAACAAAAAAAATCTTCATATGATATCACCTGTCAAAATTTGGAAAATGCTCTCGCGTTCTTTAGAACAAAA
Organism: Molanna angustata; assembly: GCA_963576475.1. Classification (NCBI taxonomy): domain Eukaryota; kingdom Metazoa; phylum Arthropoda; class Insecta; order Trichoptera; family Molannidae; genus Molanna; species Molanna angustata. The sequence continues at coordinate 630,173 of OY754967.1, forward strand.
TTTATCTGCTTTTTTTAAAATATTTCATACAACATAAGCATTCTTCCCTATACTGCATTAATAGTTTGTCTATCTTAACATAAAAATATACTATCGGAAGAAAATTTATATTCCTGATAGTAACATGAATAAAAATGTAATTAGATAAATTTCTATGTATGGAAACGTTCAGTAATTTGATTTCATGTTATAATGTAAAGAGCTTGAACATAGAACTGATTAGCTTTCCATAAATAACAAAAAAATCTTCATATGATATCACGTGTCAAAATTTTGAAAATGCTCTCGCGTTCTTTAAATCAAAATTTATCTGCTTTTTTAAAAATATTTCATACAACATAAGCATTCTTCACTATACTGCATTAATAGTTTGTCTATCTTAACATAAAAATATACTATCGGAAGAAAAATTATATTCCTGATAGTAACATTTAGTATGAATAAAAATGTAATTAGATAAATTTCTATGTATGGAAACGTTCAGTAATTTGATTTCATGTTATAATGTAAAGAGCTTGAACATAGAACTGATTAGCTTTCCATAAATAACAAAAAAATCTTCATATGATATCACGTGTCAAAATTTTGAAAATGCTCTCGCGTTCTTTAAATCAAAGTTTATCTGCTTTTTTAAAAATATTTCATACAACATAAGCATTCTTCACTATACTGCATTAATAGTTTGTCTATCTTAACATAAAAATATACTATCGGAAGAAAATTTATATTCCTGATAGTAACATTTAGTATGAATAAAAATGTAATAAGATAAATTTCTATGTATGGAAAAGTTCAGTAATTTGATTTCATGTTATAATGTAAAGAGCTTGAACATAGAACTGATTAGCTTTCCATAAATAACAAAAAAATTCTTCATATGATATCACCTGTCAAAATTTGGAAAATGCTCTCGCGTTCTTTAGAACAAAATTTATCTGCTTTTTTTAAAATATTTCATACAACATAAGCATTCTTCACTATACTGCATTAATAGTTTGTTTATCTTAACATAAAAATATACTATCGGAAGAAAATTTATATTCCTGATAGTAACATTTAGTATGAATAATAATGTAATTAGATAAATTTCTATGTATGGAAAAGTTCAGTAATTTGATTTCATGTTATAATGTAAAGAGCTTGAACATAGAACTGATTAGCTTTCCATAAATAACAAAAAAAATCTTCATATAATATCACGTGTCAAAATTTTGAAAATGCTCTCGCGTTCTTTAAAACAAAATTTATCTGCTTTTTTTAAAATATTTCATACAACATAAGCATTCTTCACTATACTGCATTAATAGTTTGTTTATCTTAACATAAAAATATACTATCGGAAGAAAATTTATATTCCTGATAGTAACATTTAGTATGAATAAAAATGTAATTAGATAAATTTCTATGTATGGAAAAGTTCAGTAATTTGATTTCATGTTATAATGTAAAGAGCTTGAACATAGAACTGATTAGCTTTCCATAAATAACAAAAAAAATCTTCATATGATATCACCTGTCAAAATTTGGAAAATGCTCTCGCGTTCTTTAGAACAAAATTTATCTGCTTTTTTTAAAATATTTCATACAACATAAGCATTCTTCCCTATACTGCATTAATAGTTTGTCTATCTTAACATAAAAATATACTAACGGAAGAAAATTTATATTCCTGATAGTAACATTTAGTATGAATAAAAATGTAATTAGATAAATTTCTATGTATGGAAACGTTCAGTTATTTGATTTCATGTTATAATGTAAAGAGCTTGAACATAGAACTGATTAGCTTTCCATAAATAACAAAAAAAATCTTCATATGATATCACCTGTCAAAATTTGGAAAATGCTCTCGCGTTCTTTAGAACAAAATTTATCTGCTTTTTTTAAAATATTTCATACAACATAAGCATTCTTCCCTATACTGCATTAATAGTTTGTCTATCTTAACATAAAAATATACTATCGGAAGAAAATTTATATTCCTGATAGTAACATTTAGTATGAATAAAAATGTAATTAGATAAATTTCTATGTATGGAAACGTTCAGTAATTTGATTTCATGTTATAATGTAAAGAGCTTGAACATAGAACTGATTAGCTTTCCATAAATAACAAAAAAATCTTCATATGATATCACGTGTCAAAATTTTGAAAATGCTCTCGCGTTCTTTAAATCAAAATTTATCTGCTTTTTTAAAAATATTTCATACAACATAAGCATTCTTCACTATACTGCATTAATAGTTTGTCTATCTTAACATAAAAATATACTATCGGAAGAAAATTTATATTCCTGATAGTAACATTTAGTATGAATAAAAATGTAATTAGATAAATTTCTATGTATGGAAACGTTCAGTAATTTGATTTCATGTTATAATGTAAAGAGCTTGAACATAGAACTGATTAGCTTTCCATAAATAACAAAAAAATCTTCATATGATATCACGTGTCAAAATTTTGAAAATGCTCTCACGTTCTTTAAATCAAAATTTATCTGCTTTTTTTAAAATATTTCATACAACATAAGCATTCTTCACTATACTGCATTAATAGTTTGTTTATCTTAACATAAAAATATACTATCGGAAGAAAATTTATATTCCTGATAGTAACATTTAGTATGAATAAAAATGTAATTAGATAAATTTCTATGTATGGAAACGTTCAGTAATTTGATTTCATGTTATAATGTAAAGAGCTTGAACATAGAACTGATTAGCTTTCCATAAATAACAAAAAAAATCTTCATATGATATCACCTGTCAAAATTTGGAAAATGCTCTCGCGTTCTTTAGAACAAAATTTATCTGCTTTTTTTTAAATATTTCATACAACATAAGCATTCTTCACTATACTGCATTAATAGTTTGTTTATCTTAACATAAAAATATACTATCGGAAGAAAATTTATATTCCTGATAGTAACATTTAGTATGAATAAAAATGTAATTAGATAAATTTCTATGTATGGAAACGTTCAGTAATTTGATTTCATGTTATAATGTAAAGAGCTTGAACATAGAACTGATTAGCTTTCCATAAATAACAAAAAAATCTTCATATGATATCACGTGTCAAAATTTTGAAAATGCTCTCGCGTTCTTTAAATCAAAATTTATCTGCTTTTTTAAAAATATTTCATACAACATAAGCATTCTTCACTATACTGCATTAATAGTTTGTCTATCTTAACATAAAAATATACTATCGGAAGAAAATTTATATTCCTGATAGTAACATTTAGTATGAATAAAAATGTAATTAGATAAATTTCTATGTATGGAAACGTTCAGTAATTTCATTTCATGTTATAATGTAAAGAGCTTGAACATAGAACTGATTAGCTTTCCATAAATAACAAAAAAAATCTTCATATGATATCACCTGTCAAAATTTGGAAAATGCTCTCGCGTTCTTTAGAACAAAATTTATCTGCTTTTTTTAAATATTTCATACAACATAAGCATTCTTCACTATACTGCATTAATAGTTTGTCTATCTTAACATAAAAATATACTATCGGAAGAAAATTTATATTCCTGATAGTAACATTTAGTATGAATAAAAATGTAATTAGATAAATTTCTATGTATGGAAACGTTCAGTAATTTGATTTCATGTTATAATGTAAAGAGCTTGAACATAGAACTGATTAGCTTTCCATAAATAACAAAAAAAATCTTCATATGATATCACCTGTCAAAATTTGGAAAATGCTCTCGCGTTCTTTAGAACAAAATTTATCTGCTTTTTTTTAAATATTTCATACAACATAAGCATTCTTCACTATACTGCATTAATAGTTTGTTTATCTTAACATAAAAATATACTATCGGAAGAAAATTTATATTCCTGATAGTAACATTTAGTATGAATAAAAATGTAATTAGATAAATTTCTATGTATGGAAACGTTCAGTAATTTGATTTCATGTTATAATGTAAAGAGCTTGAACATAGAACTGATTAGCTTTCCATAAATAACAAAAAAAATCTTCATATGATATCACCTGTCAAAATTTGGAAAATGCTCTCGCGTTCTTTAGAACAAAATTTATCTGCTTTTTTTTAAATATTTCATACAACATAAGCATTCTTCACTATACTGCATTAATAGTTTGTCTATCTTAACATAAAAATTTACTATCGGAAGAAAATTTATATTCCTGATAGTAACATTTAGTATGAATAAAAATGTAATTAGATAAATTTCTATGTATGGAAACGTTCAGTAATTTGATTTCATGTTATAATGTAAAGAGCTTGAACATAGAACTGATTAGCTTTCCATAAATAACAAAAAAAATCTTCATATGATATCACCTGTCAAAATTTGGAAAATGCTCTCGTGTTCTTTAGAACAAAATTTATCTGCTTTTTTTTAAATATTTCATACAACATAAGCATTCTTCACTATACTGCATTAATAGTTTGTTTATCTTAACATAAAAATATACTATCGGAAGAAAATTTATATTCCTGATAGTAACGTTTAGTATGAATAAAAATGTAATTAGATAAATTTCTATGTATGGAAAAGTTCAGTAATTTGATTTCATGTTATAATGTAAAAAGCTTGAACATAGAACTGATTAGCTTTCCATAAACAACAAAAAAAATCTTCATATGATATCACCTGTCAAAATTTGGAAAATGCTCTCGCGTTCTTTAAATCAAAATTTATCTGCTTTTTTTAAAATATTTCATACAACATAAGCATTCTTCACTATACGGCATTAATAGTTTGTCTATCTTAACATGAAAATATACTATCGTTAGAAAATTTATATTCCTGGTAGTAAAATTTAGAATGAATAAAATATTTCATTGTCAATATTTGTGGTGTGGAGAGTTTAGTGTTGGCCACAACCCACTCGTTTTGTATGTAAAATAACAGATGTGGCATTGAAACATGAATCATGGAGACAAAAGGAAAATTCTGCTTTTTCCTATAGTTGCAATATAGATATTAACCTATAGTTGCAATTTATTTCTGAGCCAGTATCAACTTTTGGTAGAATGTCTATAATTTGTACATATTGTGGTGATTTGAAATGGAAGGGAGAAAACCCAGGAATGTGTTGTAACAATGGAATAGTACACATACCTGCAATAGATATCCTCCAGAGCCTCTTTATACATTATTAACAGGTAATTCTATAAATGCATGCCATTATAGAATTAAGTATTTTAAGAGTCATGTTAGAAGATATAATAGGACGATGTATGAGAGGGTCAGAAATGAGGACATAAGGAAAGAATGTAACATAAAGAAAGATGTCATTAATAGAATTTAAGTGAACACATTGAGATGGTTTAGACACATGGGCACGACAGGAATCGAATGAGAGGTCGGGGCCGCCCAAGTAAGGGATGGCATACATTACCCAAGGCGCTCCGAGCTGCCGGGTGCGTTTTTACGCACTCTCGGGTATTTTTAACTTTACGCCGGATAGCATAATCGGACAGACCTAATTTTTAGTTGACTAGATTCAGTTTAGTTTATCGTACCTATATGTGATTATAAATTTCAATGTGCTATTCGATATGTGGTTATAATACAGTTTAAAACAGTGCCGTTACTCAGTGATAATATGTGTGTACCTATGATTAGGATTTTGTTGACAAACCGTATGCTGAGCAATCCCTGGAGCTGGGCATAATAGCCCACAGATGTTGACCACATGTTGGAAGCAGCTTGACCGACGGCCGAATTATGATATGCAATCGACACCCCAAATTAGGGATACCCTTGACTACCTACTTACCCTCAGATCCAAAGCAAAAAAAAAACCTACAACCAAATGTTATTGAGAAGACCCGAGATGCAGACTTACAACGAAATACTATTAAAAAACGTTTCCGAGGATGCCGTGGAGGTAAAAATTGCCGATCACGGACGAATAGAAATTATACACCCCGACAGATACAACATAATGTTACTTTGCCAATAGACAATAAACTTAAACCCCACGGACACAGAGAAAGACGTAAGAAGACTCTTATCGGTCACCCAACACCAGAGCGCCATGGAGTACCCATACCCAGAAAAGTAGCTATTGGACACTGGAACGCGCGGTCCTTGAATAATAAAGTAGAGGATGTGGTGGATGTTATTCGTAGAAATAAACTTAACGTTCTGTGTGTGACTGAAACTTGGCATGACGACCTTAATTCTGTATCACTGAGAAGGCTTCACTCCCAGGGTCTCATCGTCGTCGAAGAAGCAAGAAAACGAAAACAAGATCAGCCCACTAACGCCCTTAAGACGAACCACGGAGGAATCGCGATAATCGGGAAACAAGGACTGCGGATCACCAAAATCGCAATAGGAGAATACCAGACCTTCGAGTGTCTAGGGTGTCGAATATCTATCGGCAGCTCCTACTTCATCATCATCACCATATACCGACCTGGATCAAAACCTGTGACAGACTTATTTTTTAATGAACTATCTCTTCTTCTCGGAAAAACTGTATTATTTAACACAAAAAACATGTATATAACGGGAGATTTTAACGTCCACTTAGAGCAACAAACTAACCCTATCATAATTAGATTTAATGACATCTTAACATCTTTTGGACTTGCACAATACATACAACAACCAACGCATGACGCTGGGGGAATACTCGATCTGCTAATTACTGGAGCTGACAACAGGGAGTTAGTCCCACAAATAACGGACATCGGCCTATCAGACCACCGATTAATTCACACGACAATTAACTTCACTCCACCTCCACCGAAATACCACACAGTACAATCCCGAGCATGGAGAAACTTTAATATAGAAAACTTCAAAACCGAACTTCAACGATCCCCTCTGTGTAACCTAAACCAACTTAAAACGCTCACAATTGACGAAATGACTGCTTGCTACGACAATACACTGACTAGACTTTTAAATAAACACGCTCCCGAGCAAACGACAAGGCGACAAATACGAACTTCTGACAAGTGGTTCGACGAAGAGTGTCGACAGGCAAAAATATTCATGAGGAAACGGGAAAGAGCCTTTAAAAAACAAACAGTTCACAGACATGAATGGACAGACGCACAAAAAAACTACAGAGACATAATAAATAGGAAAAAAAACGCGTACTGGACGGAAAAAATCGACTCAGAACGAGGCGACCCCCAACGCATGTGGAGATCTCTCAATTCTGTCCTAGGACAGTCAATACAACCGCCTGCCACAGACCTGGTCCTCAACGACGTCTCGGATTTTTTCAACAGCAAAATAAAAAATATCCTCAAAAACACAACCTCTCCTGATACACCATATTACGAACAAAACACGAAAGCACAAATCAACATTTTCAATGAGACTAATATAGATGAAATTCAAAAGCTAATCAAAAACTCAATAGCCAAAAACTGCTCTCTCGACCCCATTCCGACATGGCTCCTCAAAAAGTGTTCTCACGAACTGTCTCCTTTTATCTCCATGATGTTTAACATCTCCTTGAATTCAGGCGTAGTACCAAACCTCTTCAAAAAGGCCTTAGTCACTCCCATACTGAAAAAGCCATCTCTGGACCCTTGTGATTTGAACAACTACAGACCAGTATCTAACCTATCTTTCTTGTCGAAACTACTAGAGAAAATCGTCGCTTCACGTATTAACTACTTCATTAAATCACAAAACATGTTCGCTACCCACCAATCAGCATACAGAAAGTATCACTCCACAGAAACGGGTCTCCTTCGATTACTTTCAGATATAATCCTTGCAACAGAAACAGGCAAACTAGTTCTTCTTTCATTTCTGGATATGAGCGCGGCTTTTGACACAGTCGACCATCAATTTCTCTTAAACAGACTGAACATATCCTATGGCATTCACGGAACAGCCCACTCGTGGCTGCAATCTTATTTACAAAACCGTTCTCAAACCATAATAATAAATAAAGAATAGTCTTTCCCTAAAAAAGTGACGACAGGCGTTCCCCAGGGTTCTGTACTTGGCCCGTTACTGTTCACACTTTACACAAAGGACATTTTTAACATAGTTAAATCGCATAATCTACTTGCACACTGCTACGCCGATGACTGGCAGCTGTACTTTTATTCAACTCCGAGTGAGTCATGCCTTCTAAAAGACAAAATTTGTCTGTGCATCGAAGAGATAGAGCGGTGGATGTCTTCAAATAAACTAAAACTAAATCCAACTAAGACCGAATTTCTCTGGACGGCCACACACCGCCGGCAACATTACATAGACAACACTTCTGTCTCTGTTGCAGACACCGACATTATTCCTAAGTCCGCCGTTAAACTTCTGGGAGTACATATTGACTCCAGTCTAAGTCTCAAAAAACAGATAAACAGCACAACATCCTCTGCTTTCTACCACTTACGACGAATAAAATCTATCAGACGAAATATACCTACGGAAGCAACGAAATCTCTAGTAAACGCATTCGTTATTTCCCGCCTGGACTACTGCAATGGTATCTACGCAAACCTTCCAAAGCTGGAGCTAAACAAACTTCAATCCGTCTTCAACGCTGCTGCTAGGCTAATCACCGGAGCCGCGAAATTCTCACACATATCCCACCATCTACGAAATCTTCACTGGCTTAAAGTGCCAGAGAGAATCAAGTACAAATTATGTTTGTTGACTTTCAAAGCGATCCATGGCATGGCTCCCACGTATCTTTCAGACTTCTGCATCCCTCTCACCGTAAACGAGCGACAACAAACACTTCGGTCAGCCACCACATCCATGATTGGCAAGTTGACTGAAATAAATAGAGTCAACACTTCATCCTTCGGTGATCGTGCTTTTGCTGTGGCCGGACCAGCCTCGTGGAATAAACTACCACCTGAACTGAGGCAAATCGACAACTTAGCACTATTCAGGAAACACCTAAAAACTCACTTCTTCCGCGAGTCTTACAATAACCCCTAATATATTCAAAGCGCCCTTGAGGTGAGGTTATCACAAAAACGGCGCTATAAAAATAATCCAAATTTATTATTATTATTATTATTATTATTATATCCATGGGAACGCTATTTTGAAAGGCGGAGATGTCAGAAGCATGAACAACAAATGAATATGTATAGGACAATGTATGAATGTCGACGAGGCGATGAATGTGTGTCAAGATAGAAATAAGTAGCGTTTGGTTCTCTCTGCCTACCCCGCGAGGGACATGGCGTGATGGTATGTATGTAATGCTTGCTTTCAAATGAAATTTTTAGGAACCACTAAAGAATTATGAGTTATTATTATGAGTGATAGAGTTAGATGTGTTACAAAGGAGGATCGAATTAGAAATGAATACGTCCGAGGTAGTTTTGGAGTCGCCTCTATTCCGGAGAAACTAAAGGCCAGACACCGATGGTACGGACACATTACCAGACGAAATGAGAATCATATAGTTAAACTCACACAGGATATACGCACTCAGTCCAGAAATAGAGGCCGTACATAGGCCACCTGGTGGACAAATATTAAGGAGTTGAGGGAGGAGCAACTAACCAGAGAAATGACGCAAGATGGAAAGGTCTCCGAAGGGCAAGAAAGGAAAGGTCGTACCAGAAGGGCCGCTCCAGATGAACTGGGAAGAGGCAAGGAAGAAGAAATCTATATTTTCAAAACATTTCTGTATGTTTCATTTAATTAACAAATTATTTTACTTTCAAATTCATGAAGATAAATTTAAGAAAATAAAATTAAATACATAATTGCCTACAATCAATTAATTTATTCACATAAAAATATCATCATCATTATTCTTAGCGTCACAACTCTTGATGGGTACTATCTGTGTCCAAGAATCTTCTCCATACTGTTCTATCGTTGGCTGCCACCTTCCAGTTCTGCTGCCCCATGGCTCATGACTATGCTGAAGTCCTGGTAAAGATTTCTGGTAAAGATTCCTGGTAAAGATCATAAAGCTCGGTGATATATATCTTTTACGCGGCTCTAAGGGCCAAGGCAGTAAAGGCGGGGGTGGGCGGCCGACGCTGTTGCGCCCTCGTCAATTCTGTACTTAGAGAAGAGCAGGACGAACGCCTTTAGTCTCGCTCGGCAGTGACTCGTCAACTGTGGCGAATGTTGTTGTGTGGTTCGGGCACACCGCCGGCGCAGACGTTGGGTCAGACATCCTGTGTTGACAAATAGACGTCATATCTGACAGGTGATGATTGCGTCGGATGCCCCCGGTGTTAGCCCGCGGAACCTTCGGACGCCAACACGAGGACCGATGCGTCGGGATATAAGCCTAGGTTGCGGCTCTAAGGGCCCAGGCAGTAAAGGCGGGGGTGGGCGGCCGACGCTGTTGTGCCCTCGTCATTCTATACTTAGAGAAGAGCAGGACGGACGCCTCTAGTCTCGCTCGGCAGTTACTCGTCAACTGTGGCGAATGTTGTTGTGTGGTTCGGGCACACCGCCGGCGCAGACGTCGGGTCAGACATCCTGTGTTGACAACGAGACGTCAAATCTGACAGGTGATGATTGCGTCGGATGCCCCCGGTGTTAGCCCGCGGAACCTTCGGACGCCAACACGAGGACCGAGGGGTCGGGGTACAAGCCCCTCCGACTTGAAACGGAGTGTACTTAGCGGCCGATTTCGAGACCAATCGGAGACCCTGACGTGTGTGGTTGGATTCTCGGGGGCAGTGGTTGAACCCGATGGATGGTGGATATTTTGTGTTTGTCCGATGTTGCGGCTGCGTCCGGTGGTGAACAGGGCCAATGAGCTCTATAGCGTCGCCGGCGTGGAAGTGGATCGCGATCTCCCTCGATATCTTTTACGCCATGTTTGACAGTAGTTAATAGGTACATAGGTATATTCTGAATAAGATTTTTCTTTCAAAGGCATCCACTCTGTTTTCATCGTGTTTTGTTAATATCCAGGTAGGCATCCGATAAAAATATACTACTATCAAATTCAACAAAACTTATTAACGTGGTAAGTTTTCTCCATATCTTTAACAATGTATATCTTTGTCAAAAACTTAATTGAAAAAACTTGAATCGAACTATAAAAACTATATAACCATATTGAATCGAACACCACATTTTCCTATGACATATACGCATTGTCGTCTCGATACTCGACATACATACATCACCTAACAATAATAATAATTAAAGACTTTTATAGTATTAAAAATACAAAATATATAAAGGGAAAGAACACGGGAATCTCTTCGGTGACGGATCTTTAACCAGTTCAGTCGTTGCCTGCTCTCGGATACGTGGTCGAACTTCCTGAGTCCAAACACGTATCGAATGCAGACATTTTGTAACCGTTCGAGTTTGTTAAGTTGATCTTCAGTTGAATCTCAGCGTAGGCAACGTCAGCGTAGTCAAGTAATGGTAGCATGTGTTGTTGAGTTACGCGACATCCTACGTAGGCGATTCAAAGCGAATGCGAAGCGATCCGAACGGATACATGCGAATTCAAAGCGATGCGGTGCGACGCTGCGGCTCTGTCCTACGGGCACGCGAATCGTGCTTCTGACATTATACTTTACCAAAAAAAACTATGGCACCGCTTCCAATTCGCGCGAAAATATCAAACCAATTGATCGCGTTCGCTTCGCATCGTGCCATGTCACACCGTACCCTACTCGCGGTCGGTAACGCAGGACACTTCAATAGTTACCGACTGATTGTTATTTTCGCGTTCGCCTTGAATCGCCTACGTAAGACGTCGCGTTAGAGTGATTTTAGTCTTAACTGGTAAATAATTTTTAAGTCGGCCTCATACGTTCTCATTTGTTATTCAACAGACATACGACAAAGTTTAAGTATTAAATTTAGAATAAAATTACTATATTTATTTGTTTATAAATTTTTGGAAGACTAATAGCCAGGGCCGGATAAACGTGTTCAATATATTTCAAACCGCCCCCCCCCCCTCCTTCCCAAATGTTTGGAATTTTAATATTATATTATGCAGTATAATTCAATATTATACAGTAAAAATCAAGATACCTACATAATATAAACCAAAGAACAAAAATAAATTATAATTCTACCTATTCCTATTCATGTATGTAACGTATCCTGAGAAGTAGGCATTTTAAAATTAAAACCTTAAGTCTTACAATTTTTAAAGTATTGGGTCTCATCACATAAACTGTTTTAAAGTAAAATATAATTTTAAAAGTCCTTTTAACTATCACAAATATTATGTAAATAAACTAAACTTAATAACTAATGTTAACACTATTTAATTTTATCATAAAAACTATATCTAATTAAATAAAAACTCAATATAACTATAAAATGCCAGTAAAAATTTAAAATCACACCAAACCTAAAATAAAAAAACAAATCGCTATTCTAATTAACACAAAACACTAAATAAGTTCTTGGTATAATTAATACATAAATTAAAATTAATAAAACGAGGTATTTCGATGAATTTTACACAAAACAGCACACGTAAACTCCAGTTGATTTCGACACACTTTGCCGACTAGTATTCCACTTGACATCAGACAGAAGAGAGAGATAGAAACAATAATATATGAATAATTGAAAGAGTCAGGTGACGAGTCGGCGACCGAGGTCAAGAAAATAAGTAAGTATGTCGCTAAAGTCGAAAGGGAAAACTTCACTGAAATTGTCATAACATTTCTACAGAACATTGTTTCCCTTTTTTAGAAAACCTTGCTATTGGTTGTATACAGGTTCCGCATATTTAAAACGGCTTATGTAGTTTCATTAACAAGCAATAAGAGTTCTTAGTATAATTTATCATTAAAGTTACTATGGTGTGTAGCATCTGGAATGTTTTCAAACATGCCGTTACCATCTCATATGAAATTCATTATGAACCGCCCGGGCGATTTCATTATGTAGATAATTTTTACACTTAAGCAAGTAAATTATTACAATGATTATGTGTGCGTGTGTTTGAATCGAATGTCGAGCAGCATAAACGTGTTGTTAGTATTTGGTAGGTAGGTATATGTTTACGAATAACACGGTAATAGACGGACAAGATCACCGCAGAATTACCAAACACACCATCACGCCGTGTCCCTTTCGGGGAAGGCAGAGAGAACCGAGTGCCATACCTGGGGAATTTTTGATTTATATAATTAACCTTTTAGGATTTTAAGCGCCCTTTTTAGACAAGCGCCCTGACTTCTTGTTCCGGATTGTTCTATGATTTATCCGGCCCTGCTAATAGCATATACTTATATTACATCTAATATAAAAATTTTACAGCCAATTAGAAGTCTCCGCTGATTGGCTATACTGTCAGTTGCAAGTTGAATAATATAACATAATAATATAATATGTGTCTGTAACAGATAAAGTTTCATCGTGAAACGGAGGTAAACATAAACAAGAAAAAAAAATTATCACCGAAGAGAACATACATGATTTTATATTTTAGTGGTTACAGTTGGCAAAATAAATTATAGTATTAAAAAAATTGCACTTAGAATACATCTCGCTACTGTAATGCTAATCTGAAATACATCAAATTCTGGTGAATTAAATATAAAATGTCCATAACCAAACTATAGTACCGCTTTAATGTCTGCAGTTAAAATAAGAGTCTGCGAATGCTTGCCAAATTAACTGAAAAGGCGAATATCCTTATTTAAGCATAAAAAATTATACAATCTAAATACACATAACACACAATAGTAAGTGTAAACATTTAAGTAATATCATTTAGTTTAGATTTAGACTACATGTTGAGTTTGCAAACATAATTTATCGGTCATTTGTCAAACGTCAAGTCAAATGTCAACCACGGTGTTGCCAGGATTTAAAGTACTAATTATTATTGGAGAGTTGCATGAAAAAATATTAATATTTATTACATGCTTATTTACAAGGAGTTTAAAATATCATTCTTTCTAAAATTAAACAACAATTTATTATTTTGTAAATTAATATTTTATAAGAATAATGTTTTTGTGCGAAGGCGACAAACACAGCAGCGAAAAATAAAGCTTGCTAAATGTCATAGTTTGTGAAACGCAAATTAAGAAACTAAAAGAGAATCTTCGTTTGACTTCTACAATAGGGTTTGCAACCTTTTTTACCACTTTGCGGATTATAGGCGTTTGATATAGATTAAACTCGGCAATCTTCGTATTGCCTGTATAATTAAAAATGGTCCCTCAGTGTCTCCCGTCCCTTCGGTGCCTCCCGTCCTTTCAATGCCTCCTGTCCCTCAGTGCCACCCGTCTCTTCAGTGTCTCCCGTCCCTTCAGGTCCTTCTGAACCTCCCATTCCTTCAATGCCTCCTACCCCCCTTCAGTTCCTCCCGTATCTTTCATCCCTTCAGACATTTTAGTAACTTCAGACCCTTCAGTACCTTCAGATCTTTCAGTATCTTCAGATCGTTCAGTACCTTCAGACCGTTCAGTACCTTCAGACCCGTCAGTGCCATGGACCGCCGGAGGCGGTCATTTACCGCGCAGCGGTAAAAGCTGGCTGCAAGCCCTAGCATAGAAGCTGAGCGAAGCGAAGCTTCTCAGCTAGTAAACAATAAAAAAAAAACAAAAGTAACAAAGTAGCCGATGTAGCGGAAAGGGTCGCTGGCCTTAAGTGGAGCTGGGCTGGGCATATTGCCAGATACCAGGATTCACGATGGACCAAAAAGATCTTAGAATGGCGACCGAGAACAAGCCGAAGAGGTGTTGGCAGACCCCCAGGCAAGGTGGTCTGATGACATCAAGAAATATGCCGGAGGAAGATAGATGCAGTGTGCCCAAGACAGGGAGTTGTGGAGGATCAAAGGGGAGGCCTATGTCCAAGAATGGATGAAAACTGGCTGAAGAAGAAGAAGAAGAAACAATAAATTTTGACTGCTGTGCTTACATACTTAAAGCTACATATGAAAAACATTTATATCTGAATGATAGTGCATGAGTGTATGTATGTGTGTACATATGAGTGTAAGGATGTGTATATGTGTGTGAGTGTGTCTATATAAGTGTAAGACGGAATGTATTACCTACCTGCAAGCTCACATAGTTTATTCCAATCAATCTTGATACTTCAATCATCCAGTGAAATTCAATCATTATTACTTGAACTGATGACAGTAGAAAATGAGTTAGGTCATAAAAGAAAAATATCGACATCCAGATGTTCGTGATTATATAAGTGTTCATCATGCGTATGAGGGGTGCGTTTTTCGTGTAAGTATTATTACGGTAAGTATTATTATTATTTTGATTTATTTATATTTAAAATAATTTCCACTCTGCTCATACAAAAACTTTAGGATTATTTTAATACTTTAAAAACATCACCCTGTTTTGTATCGCACTAAAAATAATGAATAATTGAACGAACGAATAAATAAAATAAATTATTTCCAAAATAAATTATTTCCATAGGTACAAAATTGCAGTTACAATTTCAATTTAATTTGCAGTTACAATCAGTGGCGGCTGAAGACCTAAAATATTAGAGGGGTTCGATTTTTTTTCTTGAAAGGAAATGAGTATTTGAAAGGAGAAAATATTCAGTACCTACACTTGTGAAATATCGACACAGGTGAAAAAAATATTTTCATGCATATGATCAGTGTTTATCATCATTCTCCTGTTAAGCTGCAATTACAATACCTGAAAAAAAGGGGGTCGGTGGATCATATACATATCATACATGTTGGATTTAGTTGTTTTTGTCAGAGTCAGAATTAATACCTACATCAGAATTATTGTCAAAAAGTAAACACGGAAAACAACATTCACTACGCCCGCAATACGCATTCTTTTCACTACATCTGCAAAGCCATGACGTTTTTTGTTACATATTTATATTAAAACTTCGAATATATTTACGTGATTTACAAGTACCTACTAATTTGAGATAATGAGATGAATGTCCGCGAGGCCCTTATTTTTTCACATTCACACGATCATCGTAATTAAAGTAACGCGAAATTAAATTATGTATACTATTCACCGTGTACTATTGTCAAAAATTATCATAAAAAATATTAACCGCAATTCGTCACTCTGCAAAAACAACATGCAAAATGGCGCGCTGTCATCAACAGCTTTCAGCTCTCAGCTTGACCGAAGTGCGCAGACGCCGCAGACGTGTTCATAAACATACTAATATTAATCGTGTTCATAAACACACTAATTCAATTTAATCGTTTAGACCAAAATATACGAGATTGTTGTATAGTAGTATATTCCGGTGAATTCATGAACATATATAGGAACGTGCCCGAGAGCTCCATACATTTCGAATCATATTGCACTGCGGCATTAAAATCAATTCTATGAGTTTACATACAGTTCTTCGGGCGCAAGCACATTGTGCCCGCGGAACAAAATTTTTCATAGAATCTCGCTGTATGAAACGAACTATTGCAGTATTTTACTATTACAACCGTAAGGTGGAAACACATTTATTTAAAAAAAAATAATGAATTTCCAGAATTAATTTAGCACATATTTTTGGAATCTATAGAAAAAAAATTTTGGGAGGGCTCAGCCCGAGAGCCCCTTTGGGGGAGCCGCCACTGGTTACAATATTTCACATATATTTAGAAATTAAACTGTCTTGCTAGAGTTTTGAGGCAGTCTTCTTCTTCTCATCCATTTTCCACTGCTGTGTGTAGGCCTCCTTCAACTTTTTCTACCCTTCTCTATCCTGGGCGTCCCTGTACCACTTTTTTTCCCGCAACTGTAAGTGTATCAACGGCCTTCTTTTTAGAGGTCGACCTACTCCTCTTTTGTCTTCCCAAGGTCTCCATTGTATAATTCGTGGTGCCCATCTGTTAATTTCCTGCCTTGCCACGTGACCTGCCCAATGCCATTTAAGGCTGGCAATATGGTCTATAATGTCATGAAGGTCGGCACGGCTACTAATTTTATCATTCCGTATTTTTTCCCTAAGACCCCAGCGTTTGTTTTTCCATAGACCTTTTTGTGTACATCAGTTTATGCCGTGGTTTCCAAACCATGTACCATGTGTAATCACAGGAAGGACGTAAGCTTCAAATACTGTATTTTTGAGACACATGAAATATATGAAATTTTGAGACATATACGAAATTTGAGATTGTGGTCGAGCTCTCCAAAAGCTGCCCAACCTAAACTGATCCTTCTTGTGAATTCTGCAATTTGATTTTCCTTTCACAGTTTTATTTCATGCCCTTGGTATATGTACCTACTCATTCATATTTTAAATATTTATGTTTCCAAATTTTATACCTGTGTCAGAGAGACTCATTATTTTACTCATGTTGATATTCATTTCTGAGGCAGTCCTAGTTAAAAATTCCTATGGTGACTAAAATGGAAAATATATTTTTCCCTGGTTCTCGATGAAATACTGAATCCAGATTTAATAATATTTTCCCATAATTAGGAATAGATAGAAAAATTAATATATGTACCTGAATCGTACAAAAATTATGACGTTAATGACTTTAAAAAAAAGTGAAACGCCCACAATTCGTAAAAAAAAAACAAAAGTCAAGCCCTGTGTCTCAACATGTTATTTCGATCTAGATTTGTGATCAGTCTCCAAAATGCACCATCTTATTATTTGTGACATAATACGCTGAAAACAGTAAGTATTTATTTTTGTTGGATATATGAACTTATCTTCTATGTTGTTAGAAGTCTGAATATTTGGTTAATGAAGCCCCAAAAGTGCCAAAGCCAACATAAAACTATGAAATAATTGTATCAAATATACTACTTACCATAATAAACTAATTTGCTTATCTAACCACAATGTTAATTTACTTTGCTTTTTATATAATATATTCATTCATTGGCCTGTGAGGTACCGGCTTTGAATAGTGCTTCCACTCTTTTCTATTATTATATTCGAGTATTCCGTAAGAGCCAGGAAATCGAAAATACAACAGGCAGCAATAACATCTCACATAGTTCAGCAAAAGAGTTCACCTACCTCGGCTCCACAGTGACCAGCGATAATGATACACGAGAAGTTAAAAGAAGAATCATGGCTGCTAATAGATGCTTCTACGCCTTACAAAAGCAGCTAAGGTCAAAACTGGTTAGGAGAAACACAAAGATCCTTCTGTATAAAACACTTATCAAGCCATTCCTCACGTATGCTTCCGAAACCTGGGTGATGACCAAACAAACTGAAGGATCCATAGCGGCTTTTGGGAGAAGGATCCTTCGGACGATCTACGGGCCAATAAAAGAGAATAATGCTTGGCGTCGTCGATATAACAGGGAACTATACGAGACCTATGAAGAGCCCGATGTGATCAGTTCCATGAAGATAGGGCGCTTAAGATGGGCTGGTCACATAATCCGAATGGACGACGACAACCCCACAAAACGCCTCACACTCGATGGATGGACAGTGTCGATGCCGATGCTTCCACAATAAATATTAGAAACTGGAGAACGAAGGCAACGGATAGACGGGAATGGAGGAGACTCCTGGATTCATTCAAGGCCCACCCACGAGCTTATGATGATGATGATGATAGTTCAGCAATGAGGTTCACCACACATTCTGATCAATATAACGTATTTAAATATTTGTCGAATAGTTCGGAATAAAAATTGAAACAGTAGTTAACACTATTATCAAAAAGTAAATGTTGTTGACAAAGGGATAAATATAAAGGGATAAGGGATACTGCAATTTAAATGTGTCATTAATATCAAATTTATATTTAAACATTCAATTTGTTTCCACCTCACTTTATGTGCTAATCCTCTGGCCTAAAGTAGTAGCTTATCTCAACTCTGTATATTCTATACGCTGTGGGAACAATAATTGTTTTTGGTTAAAGAACGTGCCACAAGTACCTTCCCGAAATTCAAATACAAACTCTTTTCGTTTTGAAGCTGTCACAAATTGAGGTTATTTCTGTTAACACAAAACTCCAAGTTGTTGGTTCTGTTGGAAAGTTAGCAGAAAGAACAAATTCACTTCCCCAACTCGGTTTAACATTCAACTTATAATGACCGGAAGACTTTTGTCACAAAACATGAGATGTCGATTTAAAAACAACTTGTTTCTTTCGCAACTCAACCGAAGAAAGTCTAAATCATTTCGCAAATAAGCGATCAATGGTCATATTTCCCTCAGATATTGTCTTTTGATTTGGTGGAACCAATGTCTTTATAACTACACAGTCACGCGATATTATTTACCTACTATTCAAAACTTTGATTTATACGTTGTTTTTTTCTTTCACGTATACTTACATCTTTTTTGCCTAGTAAAGCTTGCTTTACATAATACACAATGGAAAATAATACTTGACTATAATTGAAACAGCAAAGGACGGATGAAAGTTTAGCTATCGAAATGTGATAACTTTAAGATAAATCAAAGAAATTTATGGATCTACATAGATCTCCATTTATTTAAAATAAATAATTCTTGTATTTTCAAATGTTTGAATGTTAACTTTGTGGTACATATAAAAATAATTCTTGGTTTAGTTTTTTGATTTCTTGAAATTATTGACGCTTTTAATGCAAGGCACACCTTAGAATAGTGTACTATAAGACTGAAACTACAGAAGTTAATAGATAAGATAGGTAAGTCATACGAAACAATTCCTCTCTCATCATTAACCTCATAAAGATGTACAAGAAGATTCAAATAAATAAATATACACATTAATTACACAAACAAAAAATACAAAAAGTAGGTAAATACAAAAGAGTAGTAAAAAAATACAAGATTAATTTAAAAACGGAAATTGTGTGAAAATGTTAAAGAAATTCACTCTATTGGTTTCCAAGGCGGTGTAATCTATGTACCTATGTATTGGTGAATTAATAATGAAGTTGTATCGCAGATTCTATATTAATGATATCTTTATTTATATCTTACATGAGACTATATAGAGGAAGTTTATAACAAATAAATAAATTGGCTATTGTTTCCACGTGTATATTTACGATCGCACCCTCACCAGACGTATATTTATACAGATTTATACACCGTATATTTATACACCGTCGTCTTGGATAACCTTCTACAACTAAAAGAAATAAGAAACAGCACAAAGCGTAATACAAAAGCAATCCTAAAACAAAAACTTCAACTGGAGTTTTCTCCGCTGTAGATTCTAGATGTGCCGCCATTCCTGAACGCTCAAAGGTAAATTACTTCGTTTTCCAAAATAAAAACTTGATAAACCTTTTCTATTTCAAATACAATTCACGAAACGATTGTCATAAACACGATATTGCATATTTTATAATAACGATTGTATTTAAAAATGCCTAAAAAACTTACATAAGGCTTGCTGTACGTTTGATTAATGAACCATCATTGACTAAAAGATTGTAATCACCGGACCACAGATGAAATGTCGGTATTATATGTTTATTCTGTAGATACAACCCACGAAATGATCATAAGAACTTACATCGCTGGTCCATCTTCCACCCATTCACAATAGAGTCACTCGTTTTACTCAATCTCAACACCCTTTCACAGTTTACTGAAAATCTTCAGCATACACGAAGCAGTCGCTTCTCCTGTTTTATTTAAAGATCCGAATTCATATTTTTCTAAATAGATTTCAAACCCTCCCCAACGCTTCGTACAGCCATGTTAAAAAAATATATATTATATAATGAATATTTTTTACGAATTGACTTTATACGCGTACAACAACAAAGTCAACACTATAGTACAACACTATAGTTTATAGGTACAACACTAGTCTAAAAAAATATTTCTATATTCAAACAATTCGGTCAGATAAACTTATAAATTGTATGACTCGCCAGAATGAGTTATACGAACCATGAACATGCTTGAAAGTTGTAGATTTCGTTTAATATAGAATTATAAAATTATAAAATATCAATCGAGTTTAAATTTTCTTATAAATATTAATAATTTTATACATTTCCCTGCACTCTGTGTAAGTTGCAAGTTTATTGCAGACTGGAAAATTCTTTTATAAATAATTAATGTTTCTAGACCACAAAATCAAAAATTAGTAAATAAGTTAGATATAAGTTATTATTTGTTGGAATCTGAATCCAGGACGCCAGTTCATAAATTAAACGAATGAATTAAACATGATTCGAAATTATATAGATCAAGTGTGGACCAAATTCTGAAATTCAATGTGAACGTTGGACCGCAGAAGTTAAATATTATATTTCATTAAAAATCGCATTTGTGAAATTTTACAAATATGGATAAATAAATCCAGAAGTCGCGAGTTCGAATCCTGCCACGATAGATTTCATTCATCTATTATAAAAGCATTTTATATTTATTTGTTACAAGGACATATTCAATTTTTGAAAAAATCGGATGTTTTTATTATTTTTCATATTGTTATTAGTTATATACATTTATATTCTGTAACTGTTTGTATTCCTTAATGAATAAAATAAAAAAAATGTTTATCACACAAAATAAAATAGACAGCTGCACAGCAATGTACACAAAACACAAAATAGTGTGTACTACAAAGGCTTACAACTTTATAATGATTTGCCTGAATCTGTAAAGGAGGCGTCTAGTCTTGCCGCTTTTCGTCGCTTAGGTGCTGAATACATAAAACAAAAGTTTTTTTAAAAATGGTGTGTTTCTATTGTTTATATATTATGTTCTAAGACTATAATATCTGTTTATATATTATGTTCTAAGACTATAATATCTGTTTATATATTATGTTCTAAGACTATAATATCTGTTTATATATTATGTTCTAAGACTATAATATCTGTTTATATATTATGTTCTAAGACTATAATATCTGTTTATATATTATGTTCTAAGACTATAATATCTGTTTATATATTATATTCTAAGACTATAATATCTGTTTTGCTTGTTTTGATACTATATTGTTATTACTATTTTTTTTTCATGTTCTTTGATGTCTTCTATTGTGGTAGTGTGTTTTCATGTTCTTTGATGTCTTCTATTGTGGTAGTGTGTTTTCATTTTTTTTTACTTTGTGTTTTATTGTTATTGATAGATACGTGTCTTTTTTGTGTGTTCATTTAGTCATCCGATCTTGATTTGTTTATTTTTATTGTTTGTTTTTATTTTCGTTTGTACTAGATGTAAGAAATTGTATTTTTTTTACATCTAAATAAAATATATACAATACAATACAATGTGCACAGCGGATATTTTTTATTTTCCAAAAAAGAAAATCCATACAACGAAAAACCTCAAGTTTTCTTCTTTCAAACGAGTCGGCACAGGGAGAAAAATTTTTCTTGGGTTTATTGATATTGGTTATAAACAAACTTCGCGCAATGAGATAATTTCAGTTTGTTTTTAAATTTATGGAATTAAAAAAAATCCATGAGGCGAGAAAATATAAGTTTTTTTTTATTTTGATAAATTAAATAAAAAAAACCGAGCAGTAAAAAATTTTCAATTATCTTTTTTCTTTTACGATTGTGTGGTCAATTTCAATGGCCAAGTTATTTTGAGTATTATTTTTCTGATATTTCACACAACATATTGGGCCGCACTGACACACGCGGGCGGCTGTACGCAGACAGGTATTTATTTTTGATTAAAATAATCAACATTAGATAGTTTGGTTACATGGATTAATAATCCAACTGTCGATTTGTTCAGGAGAACTTTGTTCTCTTAACATATCGACAATGTATCAAGCCAGAATACGCGAGAATTGTATGGAGAGGTCTACTTTTTTCACGGCTTTTCCAACTTTGAAGTCAAAAAACACCAACTTAGAGGCTTCGCAGCATATATGTTCCATACACGGATTTACTCAGAATTCGGAGTAGAACATTTCGTGTGTCTGTGTGTGTGTGTGTGTGTGTCTGTGTGTGTGTGTGTGTGTCTGTGTGTCCGTCCCCCCCTTATAACTTTTGATCCGCTCAATTTACAGAGCCTAAAATTTCAGAATATATAAACAGTTACAGGCCTACAAAACTTTTATACTCGGAATTTTGAATTTTTTTTTCAGTCAGGGGTTATCAACTTTTTAATTTTTATTTTATTATTCCATATATCTCTGAAACCATAAACGGTAGAACGCTGAAAATTGGTACAAACATAGACAAATACAAAATCTCAAATTATTTTTTTCAAAAAAATTCCAGGGTTTCTCAAACATTTTTTATTAAGAAAAATATTTTTTTTATGATAAATTTATGAGTTTAACTGCCTATATTTCCAAAACTTTTACAATTATCGAAAAAAGCCGAAACACCCCAACTAGATAATTTAATTTTCTATAAAAAATATCAGCATTGTAGTAGAAGATCTCAATTTTTTTTTAACAATTTTTTTAAAAATTGAATTTAGTGACGACATCGCTTCATACATTTTGTATGGCAGTCGCCTATACACAATATGTAAGAAGACTTAATAGTTTGATACTTCATCTCCAAACATACATACATACCATCATGCTATTTGCATATTCTGGGTAGGAAAAAGGATCTTCCTCCATACTATCCTATCTTGACATACATACCTACATATGTTGTATAGAAAACAAAATATCTGAAAATATTCAATAATTTGTATCTATGGGTTTATAGTTTGGTACATATTCTTCAACTATACATACTATCGCTATCGACAGTTGGATCTCATGTGTTACATGCAACTAGTATATATGATACATCAATTCCATATCTAAATCTAAGGTCAATTACATTTTTGTTTGTTTTGTTTATTTAATTATCTACTTTATTTATATGCAGATTATTCCGCTTATGTAAGAGAGAGGGTGTGTTTATGTATGTGTGTGTGTATGTGTGTGTGTATGTGTGTGTGTGTGTGTGTGTGTGTGTGTGTGTGTGTGTGTGTGTGTGTGTGTGAGAGGGTGTGTGTGTGTGTGTGTGTGTGTGTGTGTGTGTGTATATGTGTGTGTGGAGGTGTGTGTGTGTGTGTGTGTGTGTGTGTGTGAGGATGTGTATGTGTGTGTGTGAGGGTGTGTGTGTGTGTGTGAGGGTGTCTGTGTGTGTGTATGTGTGTGTGGAGGTGTGTGTGTGTGTGTGTGTGTGTGTGTGTGTGAGGGTGTGTGTGTGTGTGTGAGGAGGTGTGTGTGTAAAATAGAGTATGTGGACTTAAGAGTGATGTACTTAAATTAATTCAATTAAACTTGAGGAGTTGACACAACTTAATTTTTCTAAGGAATTTCATGCATGCAATTGAATCATTTACATATAGCTCCAGTGGATAAGGGCCGTGTTTATAAAACATTCTCCGAACATAAGTCAACGCAAATTTTATTATAATCTTCAGAATTGACTTCGAAACACTGTGAAAAGATGTTTATTGTAAGTCAATTCACTTTGTCTAGCCAAGCATTGAGCAAATTTCATCTAGGTATGTTTATAAATTTGACCCTTTGATATTATGCAGACTGAGATTTTTTCACAATCTCATATTGCGGGAGATCTAACCTAATTATTTAATTTATTTTAATTTTTCGTGTGTACCTACACTTTGCAGATTATTGTCGATATTTTTTTATTAGTAAATTGTTGGACTCATTGACCTATTTTCTACATCCGACATAATTATACATAGTAATATTATGTACCTACTCATAATAACATTACACACATTGTTTGTGTTTATAGTTGATTGTCTATTGTATTTTAATGATATTGGTTAGTATATAAATCATACAATTACATAATATTCAAGATCATGTACGTACCAAGTATTAAAATTTCATAGTAAATAATGGAAAAATATTAAAATAAATTACAGCAATTTTATTGATATTACCTATACTTTATTTTAATACTCAATGGAAATTTTTTTCTTGGTGAATGTCACCGGCTTATAATAGTGCTTCCACTGTTTTGTATTATTGTTGTTTTTCGGTATTCCGTGCAAGACATTCAGAATGTACGGCTAACCACACATTCTGAATGTTGCCTTTTTAGGTGTGACAAAACTGGTGTGTGGATACACACGCATGTGTCGTGCTCCTTTTTTATATAGTAATACATACCCGCACACCTGTCGCTGGTTACCACACAAAGTGGGATATACCGTGATGGTATGAATTGAAATTTAAACTTCATAGCATTTTTTTCAATTCAAATTTTGTTTTGACGGGTCGATGGCAGAGCGGTTAGCTCACTGGGTTTGTAATCCAGTGGTCACGGGTTCGAATCCTGTTTCGACCCATTTGGTTTAGGCACGAACATTTAGGGAATGTAGGAAGATGTATAATATGTACTTATCCAACTGTCGATTTGTTCAGGAGAACTTTGTTCTCTTAACATATCGACAATGTATCAAGCCAGAATACGCGAGAATTGTATGGAGAGGTCTACTTTTTTCACGGCTTTTCCAACTTTGAAGTCAAAAAACACCAACTTAGAGGCTTCGCAGCATATATGTTCCATACACGGATTTACTCAGAATTCGGAGTAGAACATTTCGTGTGTCTGTGTGTGTGTGTGTCTGTGTGTGTGTCTGTGTGTGTGTGTGTGTCTGTGTGTCTGTGTGTCCGTCCCCCCCTTATAACTTTTGATCCGCTCAATTTACAGAGCCTAAAATTTCAGAATATATAAACAGTTACAGGCCTACAAAACTTTTATACTCGGAATTTTGAATTTTTGTTTCAGTCAGGGGTTATAAACTTTTGAATTTTTATTTTATTTTTCCATATATCTCAGAAACCATAAACGCTAGAACGCTGAAAATTGGTACAAACATAGACAAATACAAAATCTCAAATTAGTTTTTTCAAAAAAATTCCAGGGTTTCTCAAACATTTTTTATTAAGAAAAATATTTTTTTTATGATAAATTTATGAGTTTAACTGCCTATATTTCCAAAACTTTTACAATTATCGAAAAAAGCCGAAACACCCCAACTAGATAATTTAATTTTCTATAAAAAATATTAACATTGTAGTAGAAAATCTCAATTTTTTTTAACAATTTTTTTAAAAATTGAATTAAGTGACGACATCGCTTCATACATTTTGTATGGCAGTCGCCTATACACAATATGTAAGAAGACTTAATAGTTTGATACTTCATCTCCAAACATACATACATACCATCATGCTATTTGCATATTCTGGGTAGGAAAAAGGATCTTCCTCCATACTATCCTATCTTGACATACATACCTACATATGTTGTATAGAAAACAAAATATCTGAAAATATTCAATAATTTGTATCTATGGGTTTATAGTTTGGTACATATTCTTCAACTATACATACTATCGCTATCGACATATGCATATTCTGGGTAGGAAAAAGGATCTTCCTCCATACTATCCTATCTTGACATACATACCTACATATGTTGTATAGAAAACAAAATATCTGAAAATATTCAATAATTTGTATCTATGGGTTTATAGTTTGGTACATATTCTTCAACTATACATACTATCGCTATCGACAGTTGGATCTCATGTGTTACATGCAACTAGTTTATTTAATCCAACTGTCGATTTGTTCAGGAGAACTTTGTTCTCTTAACATATCGACAATGTATCAAGCCAGAATACGCGAGAATTGTATGGAGAGGTCTACTTTTTTCACGGCTTTTCCAACTTTGAAGTCAAAAAACACCAACTTAGAGGCTTCGCAGCATATATATGTGTGTGTGTGTGTGTGTGTGTGTGTGTGTTTGTGTGTGTGTGTGTGTGTGTGTGTGTGTGTGTGTGTGTGTGTGTGTGTGTGTGTGTGTCTGTGTGTCTGTGTGTCCGTCCCCCCCTTATAACTTTTGATCCGCTCAATTTACAGAGCCTAAAATTTCAGAATATATAAACAGTTACAGGCCTACAAAACTTTTATACTCGGAATTTTAAATTTTTGTTTCAGTCAGGGGTTATCATATTTTGAATTTTTATTTTATTTTTCCATATATCTCAGAAACCATAAACGCTAGAACGCTGAAAATTGGTACAAACATAGACAAATACAAAATCTCAAATTAGTTTTTTCAAAAAAATTTCTCAAACATTTTTTATTAAGAAAAATATTTTTTTTATGATAAATTTATGAGTTTAACTGCCTATATTTCCAAAACTTTTACATTTATCGAAAAAAGCCGAAACACCCCAACTAGATAATTTAATTTTCTATAAAAAATATTAACATTGTAGTAGAAGATCTCAATTTTTTTTTAACATTTTTTTTTTAAAATTGAATTTAGTGACGACATCGCTTCATACATTTTGTATGGCAGTCGCCTATACACAATATGTAAGAAGACTTAATAGTTTGATACTTCATCTCCAAACATACATACATACCATCATGCTATTTGCATATTCTGGGTAGGAAAAAGGATCTTCCTCCATACTATCCTATCTTGACATACATACCTACATATGTTGTATAGAAAACAAAATATCTGAAAATATTCAATAATCCAACTGTCGATTTGTTCAGGAGAACTTTGTTCTCTTAACATATCGACAATGTATCAAGCCAGAATACGCGAGAATTGTATGGAGAGGTCTACTTTTTTCATGGCTTTTCCAACTTTGAAGTCAAAAAACACCAACTTAGAGGCTTCGCAGCATATAGGTTCCATACACGGATTTACTCAGAATTCGGAGTAGAACATTTCGTGTGTCTGTGTGTGTGTGTGTCTGTGTGTGTGTCTGTGTGTGTGTGTGTCTGTGTGTGTGTCTGTGTGTCCGTCCCCCCCTTATAACTTTTGATCCGCTCAATTTACAGAGCCTAAAATTTCAGAATATATAAACAGTTACAGGCCTACAAAACTTTTATACTCGGAATTTTGAATTTTTGTTTCAGTCAGGGGTTATCAACTTTTGAATTTTTATTTTATTTTTCCATATATCTCAGAAACCATAAACGCTAGAACGCTGAAAATTGGTACAAACATAGACAAATACAAAATCTCAAATAAGTTTTTTCAAATAAATTCCAGGGTTTCTCAAACATTTTTTATTAAGAAAAATATTTTTTTTATGATAAATTTATGAGTTTAACTGCCTATATTTCCAAGACTTTTACAATTATCGAAAAAAGCCGAAACACCCCAACTAGATAATTTAATTTTCTATAAAAAATATTAACATTGTAGTAGAAGATCTCAATTTTTTTTTAACAATTTTTTTAAAAATTGAATTTAGTGATGACATCGCTTCATACATTTTGTATGGCAGTCGCCTATACACAATATGTAAGAAGACTTAATAGTTTGTTACTTCATCTCCAAACATACATACATACCATCATGCAATTTGCATATTCTGGGTAGGAAAAAGGATCTTCCTCCATACTATCCTATCTTGACATACATACCTACATATGTTGTATAGAAAACAAAATATCTGAAAATATTCAATAATTTGTATCTATGGGTTTATAGTTTGGTACATATTCTTCAACTATACATACTATCGCTATCGACAGTTGGATCTCATGTGTTACATGCAACTAGTTTGTATCTATGGGTTTATAGTTTGGTACATATTCTTCAACTATACATACTATCGCTATCGACAGTTGGATCTCATGTGTTACATGCAACTAGTTTGTTTAACAACGACACACCTACTCATCCAACTGTCGATTTGTTCAGGAGAACTTTGTTCTCTTAACATATCGACAATGTATCAAGCCAGAATACGCGAGAATTGTATGGAGAGGTCTACTTTTTTCATTGATTTTCCAACTTTGAAGTCAAAAAACACCAACTTAGAGGCTTCGCAGCATATATGTTCCATACACGGATTTACTCAGAATTCGGAGTAGAACATTTCGTGTGTCTGTGTGTGTGTGTGTCTGTGTGTGTGCCTGTGTGTGTGTGTGTCTGTGTGTCTGTGTGTCCGTCCCCCCCTTATAACTTTTGATCCGCTCAATTTACAGAGCCTAAAATTTCAGAATATATAAACAGTTACAGGCCTACAAAACTTTTATACTCGGAATTTTGAATTTTTGTTTCAGTCAGGGGTTATCAACTTTTGAATTTTTATTTTATTTTTCCATATATCTCAGAAACCATAAACGGTAGAACGCTGAAAATTGGTACAAACATAGACAAATACAAAATCTCAAATTAGTTTTTTCAAAAAAATTCCAGGGTTTCTCAAACATTTTTTATTAAGTAAAATATTTTTTTTATGATAAATTTATGAGTTTAACTGCCTATATTTCCAAAACTTTTACAATTATCGAAAAAAGCTGAAACACCCCAACTAGATAATTTAATTTTCTATAAAAAATATTAACATTGTAGTAGAAGATCTCAATTTTTTTTTAACAATTTTTTTAAAAATTGAATTTAGTGACGACATCGCTTCATACATTTTGTATGGCAGTCGCCTATACACAATATGTAAGAAGACTTAATAGTTTGTTACTTCATCTCCAAACATACATACATACCATCATGCAATTTGCATATTCTGGGTAGGAAAAAGGATCTTCTTCCATACTATCCTATCTTGACATACATACCTACATATGTTGTATAGAAAACAAAATATCTGAAAATATTCAATAATTTGTATCTATGGGTTTATAGTTTGGTACATATTCTTCAACTATACATACTATCGCTATCGACAGTTGGATCTCATGTGTTACATGCAACTAGTTTATATAAAAAAGGTTATGCATGTTTACACTATTCCAACTGTCGATTTGTTCAGGAGAACTTTGTTCTCTTAACATATCGACAATGTATCAAGCCAGAATACGCGAGAATTGTATGGAGAGGTCTACTTTTTTCATGGCTTTTCCAACTTTGAAGTCAAAAAACACCAACTTAGAGGCTTCGCAGCATATATGTTCCGTACACGGATTTACTCAGAATTCGGAGTAGAACATTTCGTGTGTCTGTGTGTGTGTGTGTGTGTGTGTGTGTCTGTGTGTGTGTGTGTCTGTGTGTCTGTGTGTCTGTGTGTGTGTCCGTCCCCCCCTTATAACTTTTGATCCGCTCAATTTACAGAGCCTAAAATTTCAGAATATATAAACAGTTACAGGCCTACAAAACTTTTATACTCGGAATTTTGAATTTTTGTTTCAGTCAGGGGTTATCAACTTTTGAATTTTTATTTTATTTTTCCATATATCTCAGAAACCATAAACGCTAGAACGCTGAAAATTGGTACAAACATAGACAAATACAAAATCTCAAATAAGTTTTTTCAAATAAATTCCAGGGTTTCTCAAACATTTTTTATTAAGAAAAATATTTTTTTTATGATAAATTTATGAGTTTAACTGCCTATATTTCCAAAACTTTTACAATTATCGAAAAAAGCCGAAATACCCCAACTAGATAATTTAATTTTCTATAAAAAATATTAAAATTGTAGTAGATGATCTCAATTTTTTTTTAACAATTTTTTTAAAATTGAATTTAGTGACGACATCGCTTCATACATTTTGTATGGCAGTCGCCTATACACAATATGTAAGAAGACTTAATAGTTTGATACTTCATCTCCAAACATACATACATACCATCATGCTATTTGCATATTCTGGGTAGGAAAAAGGATCTTCCTCCATACTATCCTATCTTGACATACATACCTACATATGTTGTATAGAAAACAAAATATCTGAAAATATTCAATAATTTGTATGTATGGGTTTATAGTTTGGTACATATTCTTCAACTATACATACTATCGCTATCGACAGTTGGATCTCATGTGTTACATGCAACTAGTAGTAAGTAACATTTCTAGGTTTTATTCACCTGTAAGCAGAGCTACTGCATGTTACAAACAACAGAGTATTATAAGTGGCATCATGAATTTATAACAGTTGAACTGTGCGATATCGGCAAAGAACAGATTGGACTAGACGGAAAATGAAAAGGAGTGGACTTACTGTGCCAGCTGTTTTTCCTCTTTTCCTCTGTCGCGTTTGTCCTTCCTTCTCGTCACTGATTCAACAAAACTATGTTCACAATTGTCTGTAATATAAATGCGAAAGCCGCGAACGTATTTTAATGTTTTTATATGTATGGCGCACGGCGCTTGTGTAACACGAGATGGTGCAAATACGCGTATTCTCGAGAGACTGGAGAACGTGGCTGGCTCGCGCGCGAACAGAGGCGAGATTGTTGTTGCCACTTTCAGGTATGGATGCAGGTATGATGATTTTAGGTATGTCAGGAAGATGAGGATAGGTACAAAAAGGAAGTATCTGTCATCTGCGCCAACATGAACTAAACACTAATCGTTTTATTGACCCATAACAATTTTTCATTTATCTGTAATATTATTTAATTATTATTTTTTATAACAAAACAATTTTAAATTGAATAAAATCACTAAGTTAAAACTTTTTATAATATTACATATTTGTGGGTAGATTCAAGTAAGAATAAATTTTAATAATAATAGTGTTAGTAATAAGCAAAACCGAAATCTGTTCTTGAGCAGAGTTTCACATTTCACATCCAGCCCTTAATGTGATATTCTCGAAGATAACATGCTCTGTCTCTCTTACATATATCATTCCTCCTGCAACCCTCACATTTATCATACTCAATCATTTCCTTTCATACATCATACCAACTTTCTATAAACACCCATCGACATGATCTTATATGGATCAAGTGACTGCAATGTATGTATCTCAACCACAGACCAATAATCTATAGACATGTAATAAGCAACATTATTTCTTGGTACAAAACGCGTGACTGTGCTACTAAAATTTGGTGGATTGGTTCTGTATGAAAATTGAAACACTACTCAATACTAATATCATAAAGTATATTATGTTTGTAACGTAGAGCTTGTGTCAGCTCTGTATATATATGTACCTTACTATGAGATCTTATCGCAGTCTCTTCATTGCCAATTTGCATTGACTTATTTGTCAATCAAACTGATAATTATAATCCTTCAACATCCTGATTGTGCAAACAGCCCAATTTCAAGTATACACTCTTCATTCATTCATTCATACTATTACTTAGTTCATTCATATACTATTACCTATTAATAAAGTGACTAAATCTTACAAAAAAAAGGGTTTTATCCTGAGGAGTACTTAATGCTTTAATAATAACGAAGCTGCAATCGTCCTATACAAAGCATACGTAAGATCTATTGTGGAATACGAATATCTATTCTGTCAAGTACATATCGGGAGAATAGAGGGAATTCAGAGGAAATTATTACGAGCGTTGCTGCGTCGAGATGGCCTTCACCGTGTAGTTCGGGACTATGATGCCTCTCTGACTCTATGTTGACACCTCAATACTGCGTAGCAGGATCGGTGTGATGGCTCCTAGATTAGCGTCTAGACGCCCGGACATACAACTTCACTGTAGCACCAATTACTGCAGAAACTCATTCCTGAATAGATCAGGTGGATCGTTTAATGCCAAGATGCGTGACACGGACATATTTAACATATCGCTTGGTAAATTAAGGATGAGCGTACGGCGGTGCTTGGCTCAGCGGGGTGTATAGTATCCTGGTTGATTGTCTCATATTATTGTATTATTTTTGTTTTTTCTTTCTTTCCTTCCTTTCCTCTCCTTTCCTTTCCTTCCCCATTTTTCTTATATTATTATTTCATGTTATATATAAATATTATAATTGTGTGTGAATTATATTATGTAACAGGCAACACGTAATTGGGGCACTACATATTTTACTTATGTCATGTTATATGTTAAAATTATAATTGTGTGTGTATTATATTATGTAACAGGCAACACGTAATTGGGGCACTACATATTTTACTTATGTCATGTTATATGTTAAAATTATAATTGTGTGTGTATTATATTATGTAACAGGCAACACGTAATTGGGGCACTACATATTTTACTTATGTCATGTTATATGTTAAAATTATAATTGTGTGTGTATTATATTATGTAACAGGCAACACGTAATTGGGGCACTACATATTTTACTTATGTCATGTTATATGTTAAAATTATAATTGTGTGTGTATTATATTATGTAACAGGCAACACGTAATTGGGGCACTACATATTTTACTTATGTCATGTTATATGTTAAAATTATAATTGTGTGTGTATTATATTATGTAACAGGCAACACGTAATTGGGGCACTACATATTTTACTTATGTCATGTTATATGTTAAAATTATAATTGTGTGTGTATTATATTATGTAACAGGCAACACGTTATTGGGGCACTACATATTTTACTTATGTCATGTTATATGTTAAAATTATAATTGTGTGTGTATTATATTATGTAACAGGCAACACGTAATTGGGGCACTACATATTTTACTTATGTCATGTTATATGTTAAAATTATAATTGTGTGTGTATTATATTATGTAACAGGCAACACGTAATTGGGGCACTACATATTTTACTTATGTCATGTTATATGTTAAAATTATAATTGTGTGTGTATTATATTATGTAACAGGCAACACGTAATTGGGGCACTACATATTTTACTTATGTCATGTTATATGTTAAAATTATAATTGTGTGTGTATTATATTATGTAACAGGCAACACGTAATTGGGGCACTACATATTTTACTTATGTCATGTTATATGTTAAAATTATAATTGTGTGTGTATTATATTATGTAACAGGCAACACGTAATTGGGGCACTACATATTTTACTTATGTCATGTTATATGTTAAAATTATAATTGTGTGTGTATTATATTATGTAACAGGCAACACGTAATTGGGGCACTACATATTTTACTTATGTCATGTTATATGTTAAAATTATAATTGTGTGTGTATTATATTATGTAACAGGCAACACGTAATTGGGGCACTACATATTTTACTTATGTCATGTTATATGTTAAAATTATAATTGTGTGTGTATTATATTATGTAACAGGCAACACGTAATTGGGGCACTACATATTTTACTTATGTCATGTTATATGTTAAAATTATAATTGTGTGTGTATTATATTATGTAACAGGCAACACGTAATTGGGGCACTACATATTTTACTTATGTCATGTTATATGTTAAAATTATAATTGTGTGTGTATTATATTATGTAACAGGCAACACGTAATTGGGGCACTACATATTTTACTTATGTCATGTTATATGTTAAAATTATAATTGTGTGTGTATTATATTATGTAACAGGCAACACGTAATTGGGGCACTACATATTTTACTTATGTCATGTTATATGTTAAAATTATAATTGTGTGTGTATTATATTATGTAACAGGCAACACGTAATTCGGGCACTACATATTTCACTAATGTCATATTACAATAATGTTATTGTTTTAAGTACTTGTACCTGTTTGTTACTGAATAAATAAATAAAAAAAAATTACTGCATAATATGTGGGGAAATATGGGGTAACCAACGACAGATTTGTGATTGTGCGTTACCTTATAAAAGCAAGCACGGCACATAATGCGTGTACTCCCACACACCCTCATTTCTGAACTACATACCTACATACTTTGCATGTGATATGTTATTAGATTCCTACTACTTGTGCAACTGAGTACTTATTTATTGTTCAATATAACTGTATCATGATCTCAAGAGACAACAATTAAAATACAATATACAAAATTTAATACATAATACATTTCACATAAGCAATAATTCACATATTATGTAATATCTTCAAGTGATGATATAATGAATGTATTTTATGGGTAATTTATAAATAAACCGCCGCGTTATAATTGTCCAATGGATGCCAAATGATATGACCTAACTTTGACCCATTTCATTTATTTTATTTTAAGCATTTAATTATGTCTATATACAATTTTCAATTTATTTATAGAATTTTAAATATTCAACATTAAACTCGGATTCTTGTTATTAGATTTCAGAAGAATCTTTTAATTCTATAAAATATATGACTGATTTTCTCCTAGAGAAAATTGTATTCATGCTTCGTCGTTATGAGATATTTGAGAAGTGATTCGAGTTTGTTTGTTGAAAGATTTGTTGAACAAAAAATATAAATAAAACAAACATAATATTATTCTAAATGTTTCAAGCAACGTATTTTGATATATTTTAATACAAATAATATACTAAAATTTATAATGGGAATTAGTTAAAACTGCTGAGTTTATATTGAGAGCTGAGTGAGAGATTATTTTTTAATTAAAACTGTACAATAAAATAAAGTAATCCAACTGTCGATTCGTTCATGAGAATTCAATTCTCTCAATGAATCGACATTATTAAGCCAAGATGCGTGTACGAAGGAAAATTTTGTATGGTGTAGTGGACTTTTTGCATGCTAATGACACCAACTAGAGGCCTCGCAGCATATATGTTCCCATACATGGATTTACTCAGAATTCGGAGTAGAACATTTTATGTGAGTTTTGTGTGTGTGTGTGTGTGTCTGTGTGTGTGTGTGTGTGTGTGTGTGTGTGTGTGTGTGTGTGTGTGTGTGTGTGTGTGTATGTGTGTGTGTGTGTGTGTGTGTGTGTGTATGTGTGTGTGTGTGTGTGTGTGTGTGTGTGTGTGTGTGTGTGTGTGTGTGTGGTGTGTGTGTGTGGTGTGTGTGTGTGTGTGTGTGTATGTGTGTGTGTGTGTGTGTGTGTGTGTGTGTGTGTGTGGTGTGTGTGTGGTGTGTGTGTGTGTGTGTGTGTATGTGTGTGTGTGTGTGTGTGTGTGTGTATGTGTGTGGTGTGTGTGTGTCTGTCCCCCCCTTATACAGTTATAGGCCTACGAAACTTTTATACTCAGAATTTTGAATTTTTGTTTCAGTCAGGGGTTATCAACTTTTGAATTTTTACTTTATTTTTCCATATATCTCAGAAACCATAAAAGCTAGAACGCTGAAAATTGGTATAAACATAGGAAAATACAAAATCTCAAATTTGTTTTTTCAAAAAAATTCCAGGATTTCTCAAACATTTTTTATTAAGAAAAATATTTTTTTTGTGATAAATTTATGAGTTTAACTGCCTATATTTCCAATTTTTTTTAAAAATATCAAAAAAAGCCGAAACATTCAACTAGACAATTTAATTTTATATAAAAAATATTAACATTGTATTAGCACATCTCAAATTTTTTTCAATAATTTTTATAAAAATTGAATTTAGTGACGACATTGCTTCATACAATTTGTATGGCAATCGCCTACACACAATATCTAAGAAGACTTAATTGTTTGATACTAATCTCCAAACATACATACATACCATCATGCTGTTTTAATATTCTGGGTAGGATCAAAGGACTGACCTCCATACTATCCTATCTTGACATACATACATATGTAGGTACATGTGTTGTATAGAAAATCAAATATCTTAAAATATTAAATAATTTGTATTTATGGGATTATAGTTTGGTACTTATTCTTCAACTATACATACTATCGCTATCGACAGTTGGATCTCATGTGTTACATGCAACTAGTTATTAACACATTTACAGTCTTACTAATAAACGTGTTGTTAAAGTGACACGACCGTTTAACACTCGTGTAGGCAAAAACGTTACCAATAAAGCAGATCAGTTGGACAACAACTGTGTATCTCTCATACAAATTTTACACAACGGTTGCACGCCTGTTCTAGGTAGTTTAGCGGTGTTTTAAGACAAATTTCATCTATCACAAATCAAATTTGATTTTTATATAGGTACGTGTTTATATTGTTATATCTTGGAATA